>ML994639.1:0-709083 GCA_010093925.1 Zopfia rhizophila CBS 207.26
TAATAATAATAATAATAATAATAATAATAATAATAATAATAATAATAATAATAATAATAATAATAATAATAATAATAATAATAATAATAATAATAGTAATAATAATAATAATAGTAATAATAATAGTAGTAATAGTAGTAATAGTAATAGCCTTAATAGTAGTTAGTTACATACTTTAAACTCCTTCTACTTTAGGTTATAGACTTGGTTTATATTTTAAGACTAAGAATTATATATTATAGTAAGAATACTCTGTATATTAATGCGTAGCTTTATATTATTTATAATATTAATTTCTATATATTAACAATATTACTCTTAAATAAACACTATATTATGCTACTAGTAATAGGCTTAAAAATATATATATATACATTAAGACCAGATAACAGCAGCTTTTTATATATATTTTAAATAAACTATATAGTAGTAGCTATAGCAGTTATAGTAGTAGTATAATACATAATAAACTATTAAGCCTAAAAAGAAGAAAATATAAAAAGAGAGATAATTATAAGAAAATTAGCAGCTAGGCTGTATTAGACTTAAAAAAATATAGTATATAAGCAGAAAGATAAAAGCTAGTAGAGTTAATAACTAATTAAAAAATTAAAATATAAAAATAGTTAGTATATAGCTTAGTAGTAGATATAAATACTTAAAAGTATTTATAGTATAGCACTAAGAGTAAAAATAGATACTTTAAATTATTAATAAAAATAAATAGTAGCTTAAGTGTGGTGTTTAATTTAGTAATAATTTAATAAAACCTCTAACACTTATAAATTATCTATAGTAATATTTATATGGCTGATTTAGTTACTTTTAATTAAACTTTATATTAAAATTACTTATATACTTAGTAGCTTTAAAAATCTATTTATATTTACTATATATATACCTTTACAGCTACTGACGTGACTATATAAGTAAATTTCTTTATTTTTAGCATTCTATAAGCTCTTTAAAGCTATTACTATACTATATTACTATTATATTTTAATTAGGAAAGCGAATTAGCCTTATTTCTATATACTTCTATATAAAATCTTATGTATATTATATATAGGGTGAAAAATCTATTACTTATTACGCCTCTTTTTAGCTATTTTAAGCTACTTATAAAACTAGTTTAGTAAGTATTTTATCTATTACTATTAGTAACTTATTTATTATATAGTAGTTTTTTTATTAACTTTTTATATTTAAGCTACGCGCTTAATTTTCTTAATAGCTTTAAATTATAAAAAGTACTATTATAGCTTATTTTAATAGTCTATTCTCTATTAGCTCTCCTATCTCTTATTTAATTTATTAATTAAAGAATAATCTTATAGGCCTACTGTCTACTTATGCTATAAATTCTCTATTATTCTAATTATATAGTATATTTAATACTTTAGTAGCTGCTTAAATTGTAGCTTAAATACTAGCTTAAGCTATTATAATAAAGAATATAAACTAAGTAAGTAGCTAAAAAACGTTATTATAATACTAGCTTATATAAAAATATACTTACTAAAGTCAGCATCTAACTGCTATTAATAATATAAAAATAAAAATAGAAATAGAAATAGTAATAGAAATAGGTTACTTAATATCTACTAAGATACTTTAAGCTAAAATACTAGACTATTATAACAATACTATTTACTCTATTTACTGTAGACTATATAATATTATAACTAGTTATGCTAAATATAATCTAGTATAAAGCTTAAAATATAGCTAGCTTATACTTAAGTTATATACCACTCTATTTAGAGACAAGCCACCTTTATATCTTTTCTTTTCTTATTTTAGTATAGCTAAAATAGAGCTAACTTATTTTATTAACTTATATTAATATAACAACGCGTAAAGACTGAGCCTGTTATTATAACTATTAGAGATAAATAATTATAGCTATAAAGACTATAAAGTTTACTACTTAAGTTACTAGTTTATTAACTCTAGTAGCTCTTTTATTCTCTACTTGTTCTACTTATTCTAGGTATTTATAGTCTAAAAATAGTCTATAAGTAGTAGTATAGTCTAATAGAGAATTAATAGCTAGCTAGGTATTATCTTAGTATCTAGATATACCTTAACTTCCTACGTAAAAACTATATATACTTTGTGTTAAAATATAAGATAATTCTATACTAGGTAGTTAGAAAACTGTTATTATAAAGTCACTAAATTTTAGAGAATAACCTCTTTAAAATAAAAGAGTAGGCTTATAAGACTGGCTATAGTAAAATTATTAATTTAACTAGCCTATAAACTAAAACAGCTTTTTTAAGTATTTAGTTATAACTAAATTATAAAGAGTAGTTTTTTTAGTAGTGTAATATCTATATACTAAATCTTAAAATAGCTTATCTAAAATAAGTAGCTAGCTATAGTTCTTATAAACTTCTATAATAGTAAGTTAAAATAGTAGTTAACTATTTACTCTTAGTTTTACTTATTAGTATATTAAATCTATTTTTATTAATTTCTTTTAGCTCTATTAGCTTCGCACTAGTGCTCTAGCTAGTATAAGTTTTCTTTTATAATAAAATATTTATATACTAAAATACTCTAGTTACTTAGTTTTGTTATAAGTTATAAAATAAGACTATAGTAAGACTACTAGCGCTGTTTTTTTAATAAAATAGATATTATATTAAATTAATTACTAACTAAAGTCTAAAAAAGCCTTCTTATTAAGGTTCTAGTAATAGAATAGATAGAAAACTAAGCTACTAAATATATAAATAAATAGCTTCTTATAATATAAGGTACTAATTATTTCTAGTTAATTATATTAATTTTATTTACTAGCTTAAGTAGTAAAAATAAATAGTATACAGCATATAGACCCTTTACTCTTAAACTTAAAAATAAAGAGATTTAATATCTTAGCGGTACAGTAATTACTACTATAAGTAAATATATAATAACTTAAGAAAATATTTATTAAAGTATAGAAATAGTATTTTATAAATAATATAATACTTTACGTCTATAGTTTATAGTATATATACTTAAATTTATTTTTAGTATAACTGTTTAGTAGAGTATTTTTTTTTATAAACTACTTATAGTCCTATTATGTGTTTCTTTACTATAGGGATTTAATATACTCCTATATAGTATTATTATAAGGTAATAAGTAGTTATTTATTTCTAAAGCTTTCTACTCCTAATAGAAATCTATAATAATATTAATATAGCTACAGATTAAGTACTATATAAAGCGTGTTTAATTTTATAGTATATTACTTCTAATCTTATAAAACTTAGCTCTTAGAGACTGGTTAGTAATTTCTTTTACTAAAAATAGTAGTAATTTCTTCTTTATTATAGTCTTACTATTCTAGTACTACTTCCGTTTATAGAATTACTAGAGCTAATTAACTAAACCAAAGCTAGTATATATAATATAAAATATAATAAAATATAGGTATAAGTAATAGCAGTAGTAGTAGTAGTAATAATAGTAATAATAATAATAGTAATAGTAATAGTAATAATAATAGTAATAGTTTTAATAATAGCTTAATTATATACTTTAAATTTTTTCTACTTCAGGTTATAGACCTGGTTTATATTTTAAAACTAGAAATTATATATTATAGTAAGAATACTGTATATATTAATATATAGCTTTATATTATTTATAATATTAATTTCTATATATTAGTAATATTATTCTTAGATAGATACTATATCACGCTACTAGTAATAGACTTAAAAGAATATATATATACGTCAAGGCCAGACAGCAGTAGCTTTTTATATATATTTTAAATAAACTATATAATAGTAATTATAATAGCTATAATAGTAATACATTATATAGTAAGCTATTAAGTCTAAAAAAGAGAGAATATAAAAAAAGAGATAACTATAAGAAAATCAGCAGCTAGACTATACTAAACTTAGAAAAATATAGTATATAAGTAAAGAAATAAAAACTAGTAAAGCTAATAGCTAATTAAAAAACAAAAATACAAAAATAGTTAGTATATAGCTTAATAATAGATATAAATACTTAAGAGTATCCACAGTGCGGCACTAAAGGCAAGGATAGATATTTTAAATTATTAATAAAAATAAATAATAGTTTAAATATAGTACTTAGCTTAATAGCAATTTAATAAAACCTCTAATACTAATAAATTATTTATAGTAATATTTATATAGCTAATTTAGCTGCTTTTAGTTAAGCCTTATATTAGAATTATTTATACACTTAATAGTTTTAAAAACTTATTTATATTTACTACTTATACACCTTTACGGCTACTAACGTGATTATATGAGTAAATTTTTTTATTTTTAGTACTCTATAAGCTCTTTAAAGCTACTATTATACTATACTACTATTATACTTTAATTAGGAGAGTAAATTAGTCTTATTTCTATATACTTTTATATAAAACCTTATATATATTATGTATAGAGCGGAAAATCTATTACTTATTATATTTTTTTTAACTATCTTAAGTTACTTATAAAGCTAGTTTAATAAGCACTTTATTTACTACTACTAGTAGTTTATCTATTATATAATAGCTTTTTTATTAACTCTTTATATTTAAGCTACGTGCTTAATCTCTTTAATAGTTTTAAATTATAAAAAGTATTATTATAGTTTATTTTAGTAGTCTGCTCTTTATTAGCTCCCTTATCTTCTATTTAATTTATTAATTAAAGAATAGTCTTATAGGTTTACTATTTACTTATATTACAAATTCTCTACTATTCTAACTATATAGTATATTTAATATTTTAGTAGCTAATTAAGCTATAGCTTAAACACTAGTTTAAGCTATTATAATAAAAGATATAAGCTAGGTAAATAGCTAGAAAATATCATTATAATACTAGCTTATATAGAAATAGACTTACTAGAGTCGGTATTTAACTACCACTAATAATATAAAAGTAGAGATAGAGGTGGAGGTAGTAATAAGAATAAATTACTTAATATCTACTAAAATACTTTAAGCTAAAATACTAGACTATTAGAGGTAAGTAGTTATAGCTATAAAAATTATAAAGTCTATTACTTAAGCTACTAATTTATTAACTCTAGTAACTCTTTTATTCTCTGTTTATTTTATTTATTCTAGGCGTTTATAGCCTAAAGATAGTCTATAAGTAATAGTATAGCCTAATAGAAAATTAATAGCTAGCTAGGTATTATTTTAGTATCTAGACATACCTCAACTTCCTATACAAAGGCTATATATACTTTATATTAAAATATAAAATAATTTTATACTAAGTAGTTAGGGAACTGTTACTATAGAGTTACTAAATTTTAGAGAATAATTTTTTTAAAGTAGAAAAATAAGCTTATAAGATTTGTTATAGTAAAATTATTAATCTAGCTAGCCTATAAACTAAAGTAGTTTTTTTAAGTATTTAGTTATAACTAGATTATAAAGAGTAGCTCTTTTAGCGCTGTAATATCTATATACTAGATCTTAAAATAACTTATTTAAAATAAGTAACCAGCTATAATCCTTATAAAGCTTTATAGTAGTAAGTTAAAATAGTAGCTAATTATTTACTTTTAGTTTTATTTATTAGTATATTAAATCTGCTTTTTACTAATTCCCTTTAGCTCTATTAACTTTACACTAATACTCTAATTAGTATAAGTCTTTTTTTATAATAAAATATTTATATACTAAAATACTCTAGCTATTTAGTCCTGCTGTGAGTTATAAAATAAAATTATAATAAAACTACTAACACTATCTTTTTTAATAAATTAAATATTATATTAAGCTAATTATTAATTAAAGTCTAAAAAAGCCTCCTTACTAAAGTTCTAGTAATAAGTAAGTAAAAAGCTAGACTATTAAATATATAAATAAGTAGTTTCTTATAGCATAAGATGCTAATTATTTTTAGCTAATTATACTAGTTTTATTTACTAACTTAAATAGTAAAAATAAATAGCATATAGTATATAGGCTTTTTACTCTTAAATTTAAAGATAAAAAATTTTAATATCTCAGCAGCACAGTAGTTACTGTTATAGGTAAATATATAATAACTTAAAAAAATATTTATTAGAATATAGAAGTAGTATTTTATAGATAATATAGCACTCTATATCTATAGCTTATAATATATATACTTAAATTTATTTTTAGTAGAGCTATCTAGTAAAATATCTTTTTTTTTATTTATAAATTACTTATAATTCTGTTGTGTGTTTTTCTACTATAGGGATTTAATATACTCCTATATAATATTATTATAAGATAATAAGTAGCTATTTATCTCTAGAACTTTTTATTTTTAATAGAGATTTATAATAATACTAATATAGCTATAGACTAAGTATTATATAAGATATATTTAATCCTATAATACGTTACTTTTAACCTTATAAGACTTAACCTTTAGAGGCTAGTTAGTAATTTCTTTTACTAAAAATAGTAGTAGCTTTTTCTCTATTATAGTTTTACTATTCTGGTACTACTTCTGCTTATAGAATTACTAGAGCTAGTTAACTAAACCTAAACTAGTATATATAATATAAAGTATAATAAAATATAAGTATAAGTAATAGCAGTAGTAGTAATAGTAGTAGTAATAATAATAATAATAATAATAATAATAGTAGTAGTAATAATAGTAATAGTAATAGTTTTAATAATAGTTTAATTATATATTTTAAACTCCTTCTACTTCAGGTTATAGACCTGGTTTATATTTTAAAACTAAGAATTATATATTATAGTAAGAATACTCTATATATTAACATATAATTTTATATTATTTATAATATTAATTTTTATATATTAGTAGTGCTGCTTTTAAATAGACACTATATTACACTACTAGTAATAAACTTAAAAGAATATATATATATACCAAGGCCGAATAGCAGCAGCCTTTTATATATATTTTAAATAAATTATATAATAGTAGTTATAGTAATTATAGTAGTAATACAGCATATAGTAAGTTATTAAGTCTAAAAAAGAGAAAATATAAAAAGAGAGATAATTATAAGAGAATTAGCAGCTAAACCACACTAGGCTTAAAAAAATATTATATATAAGTAAAGAAATAAAAGCTAGTAAAGCTAATAACTAATTAAAAAATAAAAATATAAAGATAATTAGTATATAGCTTAGTAATAAATATAAATACTTAAAAGTATTTATAATATAGCACTAAAAGCAGGAATAGATACCTTAAGTTATTAATAAAAATAAATAGTAGCTTAAATATAGTACTTAGTTTAATAACAGCTTAGTAAAATTTCTAATACTAATAGATTATTTATAGTAATATTTATATAGCTAATTTAGCTACTTTTAGTTAAACTCTATACTAGAATTATTTATATACTTAGTAGTTTTAAAAATCTATTTATATTTATTACCTATACACCTTTACGGCTACTAACATGATTATATAAGTAAATTTTCTTATTTTTAGTATCTTATAAGCTCTTTAAAGTTGCTACTATATTATATTACTATTATATTTTAATTAGGGGAGCGAATTAGCCTTATTTCTATATATTTCTATATAGAATCTTATATATATTATATATAGAGCGGAAATCTATTACTTATTATATCTCTTTCTAGCTACCGTAAGCTACTTATAAAGTTAGTTTAATAAGTATCTTATTTACTACTACTAGTAGCTTATTTATTATATAGTAGCTTTTTTACTAACTCTTTATATTTAAGCTACGTGCTTAATTTTTTTAATAGCTTTAAATTATAAAAAGTATTACTATAACTTATTCTAATAGCCTGCTTTTTATTAGCTTCTTTATTTTTTATTTAATTTATTAATTAAAGGATAGTTGTGACGGTGCTGCTCGCTCTGCTTGCTGTAGGCCACATGATATCGCGACTGGCTACGCTAGCCACGATCTAGCGCAGAGCCTGGAGCATGGCTAGCTCACACTTAGGCTATGCACTGCCCTATTTAGGGGCGAGCCCCCTTTGTACCTCTTCTCTCTCTATCTTAGTATAGCTGAAATAGAGCTAACTTATCCCGTTAATCTGCATTAATGCTACGACGCGTGAAGACCGAGCCCGTTATTACATTACACTAAGATTAATCTAACTCGGCCGGATGACGGCGACATAATATTGAGGTCAAGCTGCGTGATTAACCTAAGCGTTTGATTCGCCAACGACCGCACCTGGAGAATCAATTGCACGACTACGCTGAGTCGTTAGTTCGTTAACCATACGATCTCTACCGGAAAGCCCTATAGTAGTAGGCAGTTGAAACCCTGAGTGATAGCCTGTATAAGCCCTGCACGGCAGGCCTCGAGAGCGACTCGGCAGGTAACTGGAAGACCTACAGCGGTAGGCAACATACCCATTAGATTGGAAGAGAGCTACAAGAGCTCTAGTGAACCCCCTCCCCCTCTCCCCCCCCCCCCCCCCATCATCTTCTCCACGCTAGAGAATCAGCCAATTGCTTCACCCTGCTAAGGGCTAGAAGCTCTATATAAATACAAGGACAGATAGGTTAGGACCATGGGAAAGCTCTCCACGCTAGAGATGAGGGTCGATTCTAAGGCAACAGCCACTAGCAATGACTACACGCCTATTTCTAAGTCGCTCAAGTGTGCCGCCACGCACTACCCTGACAACGTGATTGGAGAAGACTACACCATTAAGAAGCTCCGTATCCAGGCACGACACGACAAGAAACCCTTCGTGGCTACTACCAAGAGCACTACCTGGGGAACCGACACCTACGAGCCTCAGGAGATAGAGGTTACGCTTCCTACCCTGATGACCCTTAATTAAGCGATAATCGCTAGTGAGCTAGAGCGTAGCCACCTCAAAGTACTCACACATCGCGACCATGCCGATACGCTAGGAAAAGCGCTTAACACGGCCGAAACTGAGCTTAACGAGGCTAGAGACGAGCTTGCTGAGCTTCGTCAGCTACTAAACAACACGCTCGAGCGCGTAGTGGATCAAGAGAACGAGATTAAGATATTAAGGGTACAGACAAAGAAACCCACGCACAATATACACTCCTTCCTCTCTGCAAAGGCCAGCCTAGCGCTATCGTTGACACCAGTAAAGAAGACACGCTTCACAGCTCTGCCACAGACCCCTTAGAATCAGGCTGGCTATGTCGCTGTAGGACCTGACAATGGTTCTGATATAAGAGATCTTAGTAACCAAACTCCTTAAGCATTACCCTACCTACCCGCCACTCCATTAGCTACGTCTACTGTAGGCAGCTATTAAGGCAACAGCCGCTTAGCACGATTTCCCGACCCGCTAATGCTTAAGGACGGTAAGGACGTCACCTTCGATTAATAGAGGGATGTCTTAGAGGATAAGGTACGCGCTAACCGAGACTGGTTTACTAGAGCTAGTAAGTAAGCTACCCAGGAGAACATCATCTCTTATATGCGTACACGTACGGAGAGTCCTGCTAACTAGTACCTCTTAATACTCATACGTATAATAAGAGAGAGTGAGCAGCTAGTTAGCTACTAGTATATAATAGATTATCTAGAGAGGACGTATAGTAACCCATATAAAAGACTTAACACTCACCGCGATTTCCAGAAGCTCTACCTCAAAAACCCTACTAACTTTACTGTATTCTAGGGCGACTTCTTCTGCCTAGCTTAAGAACGCAGCCTGCCTGTAGACTAATGGGTAGAAGAATTCTATAAGAAGCTCCCAGACGCTCTGCGTACGCAGATAGACATCTACTAATAGCAGTACTGTGACCAGTATAATAAGTACGTAGACCTAGCTTAAGACTTTACTAGAGAGCTAGCTCTTAGCGCCAGGAAAGCTACCAAGTAGATTAATAGAAGAACTAGGAAAACTCAGCTGCTGCTAACTCAGCAGTCTTGCTTAGAAGCTAAGCGCCTGACTCGCGTAGTAGCTACTACTATCCTACTAATACCTATCCCCAAGCCAGCTAGTTGCTATAATTGCGGGAAACCTAGCCACTTTATAAAAGACTACTAACTATCTGCCTAAGCTACAGCTAAAGTAATTAAGCCTATAGATACTAATAAAGAGCTCTATACGCCCCAGGACACTAGCAACAACGAGAAGTTTCAGCTTACTATAGAGAAACTATTAGGGGAAGACTCACCCTAGGGGAAGTCTCCTTCCTAAAGTTACCTCCTAAAGCTACTAACCAGTTCAACCCTCACTAACTGCTATTTAGCGGACCGGTTTTTACCCTATCCTGCTACATCTCTGCTAGCGGACTAGCTATTAAGCTAAGCGGCCTTTTTAATACTAGAGCTAGTAGTTTTATCCTAGTACACCTAAAGCACATACGCGCTATCAAAAAAGGACTTAAAATAAAGACTTACCAGATAGAATCTATCCCCCTAGCTAGCTACGATAATAGACTAAACGGATAAGTAAATAAGTACTTTTAGGCTGATCTAGTACTAGACAACCACTACCTGTCAATCTACTTTATCTTCTGTAATACTAGCCGCCATGATTTTATAATCGGCCATAAGCTGTTTAAAGATATAGGTGTATTAATTAACTACAAGAAGCGAGCGCTTAAATGGCCAAATAATAAGCTAATTAACTATAAGCGCGACATTATTATTCTAATGCGAGACTTATTACCTAAAATCAACCCCTCACACCAAGCTAATACTGACTGACGTGATAAGCTAATAAATATAGCAATTCTGTAGCGCACCTATAAGCTACTCCAGCGCTCGTCCCAACGTGTTACACACTAAAAGAACCTTAGGAAAATAGAAGAGCAGCTTTACTCATGATAGTAGCTAGAGTTAAATAAGTAAACCCCCTGCCCTCAGCCTATCTCACGCGAAGACCTCTCTAAGGCAGGCCTTGAGATCAATACTATAGAAGCTATTGCCTTTATAATGTACGTACGGCAGAAGGAAACTGTGCTAGGGTATACTAGCGTCTATAAAGTGGACAAGCTTATCTAGAACTGTAGGAACCTTATAAGGAAGTCTTCCTCCTAAGGCCCTAAAGACTCCTTAGTAAAACCTTTGCCAGAAGGGCCCTATCAATCAAATAAGAACCTCACGGAAGAAGAGGAACTTTAATAGCTTATTAAGCAGAAACTATCCCACCCTAGCTACGCCAGCGCGACTTAGGCCCACTTCTTAAAGAAAAACTCAGACATACTGCCCCCGCATCGCGAAGGTATCAACTATGATATTAAACTAACAGCTAAGAACATGCTAACGTTAAGCCCACTATATAGCATGTCTCTTAAGCAGCTACAGCTTATTAAGACCTACCTAGACAACTACCTTAGACGAGGGATTATTACTCACAGCGACGCTTCGTATGCTTTTTTAGTACTATTTGCTAAGAAGCCTAAAAGAGAATAGCACTTCTACGTCGACTACCGTAAGCTTAATACCATTACAAAGAAAGACGCCTATCTGATCCTGCTGATTCAGGAGACCCTTGCCCGCCTAGCATGTGCAAGAGTATTTACTAAGCTTGATATATAACAGGCCTTCTATCATATACGTCTAAATAAGGACATAGAGGACCTAACTATGTTCTGTACTCAGTATGGGAATTACAAGTATCACGTGCTACTATTTAGTCTCTGTAATAGCCCTGCTATATTCTAGCGCTATATTAACAAGGTGCTTTATAACCTACTAAACGACTTCTACACTACTTACCTTAACGATATCCTGATTTACTCTAAAGACCTGCTGTAGCATGAGGAGCACGTTGCTTAGGTACTAAGACGTCTCCAGGACACAAGTCTCTAGGCAGACATTAAGAAAAGCAAGTTCGCTGTTACTAGAACGAAGTTCCTAGGCCTCATCATCAGCACAGAAGGGATCCAAAAGGACCCTGAGAAGGTCACTGCTGTATAGAAATGGCCAGTACCTACGTCAGTCAAAAGCCTGTAATTCTTCCTAAGATTCTGCAATTTCTACAGAGCTTTCCTAAAAGACTATAGACGTATCATTCAACTGCTTACTAAGTTACTTAAGAAGGGCGCATAGCACGCCTTTAGCGAACGTAAGCTGGCAGCCTTCCAGCAAGCTAAAAATCTAATACTGTTAGATAATATCTTAGCTCACTACTCGCCCTACTGCCAGACGCGTATAGAGACAGACGCAAGTGATAAAGTCATTATAGAAGTGCTATCGCAGCTCCAAGAGGATGGCCTCTAGCGATCTATAGCCTTCTACTCTAAGACTATAAGTAAGCCCCAGATAAACTACGACATACATAATAAAGAGATATTAGCTATAATCTACGGCCTCTAAGAATAGCGCTTACAGCTTATAGGCTTGCAGACTATAAAATCATTTAGTGCCCTAACTAACCACCACGCGCTAGAGTACTTCTCTATAAAGCAAGAGCTTACTCCCTACTAGATGCGCTGGGTAATAAGCGTAGTAGACTATTACCTAACGCTTATCTATCACTCTAGTACAGTCAACGTAGTAGCCGACGCACTCTCGCGCAAGCAAGAGGAACTAAAGACCTAAAAAAATAAGAATAAAGCAGCCTGAACACGCGCCTTTCTCTCAGCAGAGTAAATCAACGTTAGCTTTATTAAGGCCGTGAGTAATAACCTAGCTGTGCTATCAGCAAGAGGCATGCTAGCTACTAATACAATTAAAGTAACTACTACTAATACTTTCATAGCCTCACCTTCCCTAAACGACCCTCACTTACTGATCAATTGCATTATTGAGGCGAATTATAGTTATAAGAGCCTACAGCCATTCCGAGAGCGCGCCCTCTCTGGCAACTACCCAGCATAGAAACTTAGCTAGAGCCTTCTCATGCACCACAGCAAGCTAGTAGTCCCTACTATACACTTCTTAAGGACCCACCTCATTTAAGCTATCCATGCTACTCAGGTGACTACTCACCCAGGTAAGAGAAAAATAGACAAGCTATTTCACGACCGCTACTACTGGAGCCGCATAGGCAAAGATATAGACAACTACGTAGCTATGTGTAAAGCTTACAGATAGAGCTACATACCTCACAATAAGACCCCAAGCTTACTTAAATCACTACCAATTCCTAAGCGAGTATGGCGAGACGTCTCTATAGACTTTAAGTTCTTCTCTCTAGATAAGAAAGGATATGACTGCGCCTTTGTTATCATGAACCAGCTAAGTAAGCACTACTTCTTACTATCTTACCGTAAAACAACTACAGCTACTCAAACAGCTGATATGTACTATTACTATATTTAGTAAGTATTTAGCCCGCCTAGATTAATAGTCTCTGACCGCGGTCCTCAGTTCATCTCAGCATTCATGAATGAGCTATATCAACTAACAGGAATTAAGCAAAAGCTCTTAACGCTGTATCACCCCCAAACTGACGGGAACACTGAGGTCCTAAACTAGTACATTAACCAGTACCTACGCCCATTCGTTAACCACTATTAAGATAACTAGTCAGACCTGCTGCCCTGTATAGACTAAGCTTAAGTAATTCTGCTACATAAAACTACAGGCTTGTTACCCTATTAAATTAAGTTTAGCCACCAGCCAATCTATCACTAGGACTGGGAGAAACGTATGAAGACATCTACTACAGTCCGTGAACAGATGTCTTATAAGGAAGCGCAGAGCTACGCTAAAGCTCGATACAACGCAGTAAAGCTAGCTATAGAAATAGCTCAATAAGAGATCGCTTAAGCATAAGAGTAATAGGCTCAACAGGCTAACAAGAAGCGCCGCAAGCCAAACTTCTCTACAGGAGATAAGGTGTACATTACACCTAAGGGCTTCACCACTAGCTAACCTAGCTAGAAGCTCGACCAGCAGATATACAGACCCTATTCTATTATAGGCATGAAGGGACACTTCTATCACCTTAAGCTGCCGCCATACATGTGTATACTTGATGTCTTTTACGTAGACTACTTACGGAAGGCTTCTACTCACCCACTACCTGGCCAAATTAAACCTGAGAAACCGCCTATCGAGATCAACGGGCATCCCGAGTGGCCAGTGCAGGAAATCCTTAATAGCCACCTATTCTATAGCCGACTATAGTACAAAGCATCCTGGCTAGCTCATGACCCAGATTCTACCTGGTACAACGCCTGAGGCTTTATAGGCGCCCCACACAAGGTAAGAGACTATTACAAGGCCTATCTAGAGAAAGCAGGACCGCCGGCACGACTAGACGCCTGGTTGAAAGCGTACGAAGCAGAGGAGGACCTAGAAATAATAAAAGAGAACGATAAGGCGGCTTCAAAAACAAGAGTAGTACAGAGACCAGTAAAAAAAAGACTGTAACCTAGAGACTCAGGGACGAGCCTTCCTTAGAGGGGGGGTAATATAACGGTGCTGCTTGCTTTACTTGCTGCAGGCCACATGATATCACAACTAGCTACGCTAGCTATGATCTAGCGCAGAGCCCAGAGCATGGCTAGCTCGCGCTTAGGCCATACACCACCCTATTTAGGGGCAAGCCCCCTTTATACCTCTTCTCTCTCCATCTTAGTATAGCTAAAATAGAGCCAACTTATTCTGTTAATCTGCATTAATGCTACAACGCGTGAAGACCGAGCCCGTCATCATAATAGTCTTACAGGTCTATTATCTATTTATACTATAAATTCTCTACTATTTTAATTATATAGTATATTTAATACTTTAGTAGCTGCTTAAGCTGTAGCTTAAATACTAGCTTAAACTATTATAGTAAAAAATATAAGTTAAGTAAATAACTAAAGAATATTACTATAATACTAACTTATATAGAAGTATACTTACTAAAGTTAGTATCTAACTACTACTAATAATATAGAAGTAGAGGTAGAGATAAAAATAATAATAGAAATAAATTACTTAGTATTTATTAAAATATCTTAAGCTAAAATATTAAACTACTAGAGATAAATAGCTATAGCTATAAGAACTATAAAGTTTATTACTTAAGCTATTAATTTATTAACTCTAGTAGCTTTTTTATTTTCTGTTTATTTTACTTATTCTAGGTGTTTACGGCCTAAAAATAGTCTATAAATAGTAGTATAGCCTAATAGAGAATTAATAGCTAGCTAGATATTACCTTAGTATCTAAACATACCTTAATTTTCTATATAAAAACTATATATACTTTATACTAGAACATAAGGTAATTTTATACTAGATAGTTAGAAAACTATTACTATAAAGTTACTAAATTTTAGAGAATAACCTTTTTAAGGTAAAAGAATAGACTTATAAGACTAACTATAATAGGATTATTAATTTAGCTAGTTTATAAACTAAAGTAGTTTTTTTAAGTATTTAGTTATAGCTAGATTATAAAAAGTAGCTCTTTTAACAGCGTAATACTTATACGCTAGATTTTAAAATAATTTATCTAAAGTAAATAACTAGCTATAGTTTTTATAAACTTTTATAGTAGTAAATTAAGATAGTAGTTAATTATTTACTCTTAGTTCTATTTACTAGTATATTAAATCTATTTTTTATTAATTTCTTTTAGTTCTATTAGCTTCGTACTAGCACTCTAGCTAGTATAAGTTTTCTTTTATAATAAAATACTTATATACTAGAATGCTCTAGCTACTTAGTTTTGTTATAAATTATAAAATAAAATTATAATAAGACTACTAGCGCTATCTTTTTTAATAAGGTAGATATTATATTAAGTTAATTACTAGCTAAGGTCTAGAAAGGCCTCCTTACTAAGGTTCTAGTAGTAAAGTAAGTAGAAAGCTAGGCTACTAAGTATATAGATAAGTAGCTTTTTATAGTGTAGGGTACTAATTGTCTCTAGTCAGCCGTGCTAGTTCTGCTTACTAGTTTAAATAGTAAAAATAAATAGCATATAGCATATAGGCCCCTTACCCTTAAACTTAAAGGTGAAGAAATCTGATATCTTAGCGGCGCGGTAGTTGCCGCCACGGGTAAGCATGTAGTAATCTAAGAAGATATCTACTAGGGTACGGAAGTGGCACTCTGTAGATAATATAGCGCTCTGCGTCCATAGCTCATGGCATACACGCTTGAATTCGTTTTCGGTATAGCTGTCTAGTAGGGTATCTCTCCTCTTGTCTGTAAACTACTTGCGGTCCCGCTGCGCGTCCCTCTGCTGCAGGGACTTGATGTACTCCCGTACGGTATCGTTGCAGGGTGATGAGTGGCTATTCATCCCTAGAGCCTTCTGCTCCCGGTAGAGATCTGTGATGGCACTAACGTAGCTGCGGACTGAGCACCACGTGAGGCGTGTTTAATCCTATAGCATGTCACTTCCAACCTTACGAGACTTGGCTCTTAGAGGCTGGTTGGTAACCTCTTCTACTAGAAATAGCAGCAGCTTCTCCTCCGTTACAGTCTCGCCGTCCTGGTACTGCTTCCGCTCACAGAATTGCTAGAGCTAGTTAGCTGGACCTAGGCTGGCATACACAGCACGGGGCATGGTAGGGTATGGATATAAGTAGTGGCAGTAGCAGTAGCAGTAGCAGTAGCAGCAGCAGCAGCAGTAGTAGTAGCAGTAGCAGTAGCAGCAGCAGCCTCAGTAGCAGCCTAGTTACATACCTTGAACTCCTTCTGCTTTGGGTTATAGACCTGGTTTGTGTTTTGAGGCCGGGAATCGCGTATCATAGTAAGAATACTCTGTGCATTAACGCGTAGCTCTGCATTGTTCGTGATGTCGATTTCCGCGCGTCGGCGGCGCTGCTCTCGGACGGACGTCATGTCGCGCTGCTGGCAATGGGCTCAAAAGGATGCGCACACACGTCGAGGCCGGACGGCAGCAGCCCTCCATATATATTTTGAATGGGCCATATAGCAGCAGCCGTAGCAGCCGCAGCAGCAGCACGGCACGCGGTGGGCCATCGAGCCCAAAAAGGAGAGAGCGCAAAAAGAGGGATAACCGTGAGAGAATCAGCGGCTAGGCCGCACCGGGCTCAGGAAAACGCAGTACGTAAGCGGAGAGGCAGGGGCCAGCAGGGCCAATGGCCAATCGAGAGGCGAAGGTACGGGGACGGTCAGCGTGCAGCTCAGCGGCGGGCATGGACACTCGAGAGTATCCACGGCGCGGCGCCGAGGGCGGGGGTGGACACCTCGAGTTGTCGACGGGGGTAGGTAGCGGCCTGGGCGCGGCGCTCGGCTCAGCGGCGGCTCAGCAAAACCTCTGACACCACACATTTTGTTAGCGAACGCGATATTTTCAGATGCCACCCTCCACATCTACCCACTACAACGCCTGTAGGTAGATTTTATACATGAAGCCGTAGTTTCTGCAGCGAATACGCTTACTAAGCTAATTTTTAGAGTCACAATCGACTCCACCATGACAAGGTCTGCCGCCAAACGGAAGGTTTCTGATGTGGGGACCCTTCCTCCAGCAAAGAAGAACCCACCACGCTCAAATAGAGGCCAAAAACCCAGGGAATTGCAGCAGGATCCTCCAAGGGCTGTTACGAAACGCGCACCACCTAAAAAAGCTAGTAAAATTACTAGTAAGGAGGTTGTAAAGGCCAGCAGCAAGGCCAATACTCCTACTACTAGGAAAGGAAAGGCTGCCAAAACTGTACGTTTTGAAGAGGTGCACCAACTAGATGAGAGTGAGCATGAGGATGAGCATGAGGATGAGCATGAGGATGAGCATGAGGATGAGCATGAGGATGAGCATGAGGATGAGCAGGAAGATGAGCAGGAGGATGAGCAGGTAGAGGAAAGATTACCTGAGGCCAGTCTACATAGGGAATCGCCAGTCCAGTCGCCATTACCTATCCTACCCTCGCTACCGCTACTATCATCCTCTCCCCCTCCACGAAGTTCGCCACCTACTGTTGTTCAGTACGAGCTTGCAGAGTCAATTACTATATATATAAACGGAAAGCGGGAGTACAGCAAACCCATGGATAGGACAGAGCGAGCTACTGCATTTGGGTATGAAGTTGAGCAGTTTTTTGAGGACTGCATGGCTAGTCGTACGATGAAGGAGAAACTACAGAATAAGGAGTTCGATGTCGCATCACGCGAGGCGATCTATCAAGCAGCAACAAGCCGAGCAGTACAGCAATTCTATAACCTAGAGGACTTCAGTGAGGGTGAGATGTATCGTTTTTACCGCGTCGTCGACGAGTACCGTACATCCTTCAGGCGTAACTTACCTTCTTCGGTTACTATTAAGTACATAGTCAAACTTCGGTACGACACCCAGAAGGCCTTCCCTAGGAGATCTCTTCCCCAGGAGATTTCATCCGACGGAGATGCAGAGCCTGGATCTGCTGCTACTGCCGCCGCCGCCGCCAGTAGTAGAAGGACTCGTACACAGGACCTTCTTCGCGATGAGAGAGCCAGAATTCGAATAGATGAGATGAAATCAAGCAGCGATCTCGAAGTGATGATTCACCAGTTATGGCCATGTACAGAGCCAGATTGCAGTAACTATGAAAACTACTGCTGGGTGCATCCTCGCACTCGCCTCCACTACAAAATCGAGACTATTGATGTAGAAACCTGGGTTCTGAAGTGCCAGATTAGCAACTCACATGTCAGCCCTAGTCAACCACCTGCCTCTGTAATTACCATCTGGGAAAAGAAAAGAGGCGTATGTAAAAGAAAAACTGAATCTACCATACGACGTGAGCAGCAGCAGCCACCGCCAGGAGAGAGAGGACTTAATCAGGCGCTTTATGTACTTAGGCAGCTTGCCGAGATCCAGGTTAGCCAGGCAGTAGGCTAAGCTATTACGAGTCTTTCTGTAAACCTTACTACTGCTTCTACTACTACTGCTTTTACTACTACTGCTTCTACTACTACTACTCTACCGTAAACTCTACAGCAATCCTGTTTACAGCTACTATCGTTAAGTCCCGTTACTAGTTCAAAAGACGACTACTTAATAGTAGATGAGTACTTTAGTTAGGTGATAGCTACAGCAGCAAATAAGCATATAGAGGAGGCCTTTAGGAAGGTTTATAAAGTAGTTTAAAAGGAGTGCTGGAAAATTGATTATCTCCGCCAGATGTCTAATTCTTCTTGTGCGATGTATTATCTAGCAATTAGTAAGAATTTACCAGACAGGATTATACGAGAATTTAAGATGCATATACACGAATTTAAAGAGGTCTATTGTTAAAGGCAATAGGATAAGAAGGCAAAGCGTGTATACTAGTAAAGTAGTTTCATAAATAGTATACTATTCTATAGTCTCCCGTATACTCGTAGTTCTTTAAGCACTTTATCTAATTCAGCCTGCTTAATATACAGCCCACTAGTAGTATACTTAAAGTATTTAGATGCAAAGTGATCGTACTGGCTTGTCTTTATTACCTCTTATAAAAAGTCTTTAAAGCTGCTATACTGACCACGTACGTATATATAGTTTCGTCGGATCCAGGCCTTTAACACTGAGAAGGTTAATTTAATTAGATTGTAGTCAGGCGAGTACGGCGGCAGGTACTGGGTTATATAATCTACTTCACAGAGAACCTCCTTTACCCTGTTATTAATATAGATAGAGACATTATCTAATACTATAACAAGCGCTCGATCAGGACCGTATTACTCTTAGAGATAGGAAATAAGCAAGTATTGGAGATACTTAATAAAATCGTCATGTTTAAAGTAGCCCTGTTTGATAGCAGTATAAGGTAGGTAGCTATGGATTGTGTACGCAGGGAG
Source organism: Zopfia rhizophila CBS 207.26 (assembly GCA_010093925.1). Classification (NCBI taxonomy): domain Eukaryota; kingdom Fungi; phylum Ascomycota; class Dothideomycetes; family Zopfiaceae; genus Zopfia; species Zopfia rhizophila. Next base: position 19,616 of record ML994639.1, read on the forward strand.
AATTGCCCATGTTTTACCTCTATTTATGTCTTGTGTATACCGTGCTTGGTCTCTAATTAGTGAGTAGGCATGATGGCGCCAGCCAGTCTTCTCATTAAAAAAAGACTCGTCTAGAAACACTAAGTCGTCTGCTGCAAAATTATGCATTCTTTGGCAATAAGCCTCTCAAAGCTCTTCATTACGGTTAAATGAGAAAGGCTGTAAGGTTTTCTGAGTCCACCCATTTTTCTTAAGCAACCGCGAGACAGTTAACTAATTAACCAGTACACCTCGCTCGATGAACAGCCAGTAAACTATCTCGTCTTGATACATCCACCCATGTACCGCTAGCTCTTCGTACAATGCCTCTGCATTCTCCTCAGTAACCTTTGTAGGTCGGCCAAGCGTCTTAAAGAGATGCGTAGGTTTAGTAGGACAATCGTACTCTTTTACATTACTATAAAAGTCGTACACTGTTGTCTTCCCTACACCCACTTGCTCTGCAATCGCGTTAGGACTCCAGCCAAGCTGCAGAAATCGGTATATCTGGCGGCGTTTATCTGGTGTATGCCCTCGATTTTTATAGTACAGGTGGTTCGAGCCTCCAGGCGGGGGAGGGGCAAGAGAACGAGGTAGCCCTACCGCTCGGAAGGCCTGCGTGACTCCAAAATTTAGCTTAATAAGCGTATTTGCTGCAGAAACTATGGCTTCATATATAGATAGACGAAATTAACTTACCATGGCGCGGTGGTGGGGGGTTGGCATCTGAAAATATCGCGTTCGCTAACAAAATGTGTGGTGTCAAAATATTTCGCGATGCGCCAAGGAATTCCGGCGATTTTTGCATACGCTAAATTCAACGATAGTTGGTACTCTCATGATTTGAACTCACCACGGTACTCATCCCTCACAAAAGCGTTCAAGTATCACGAAACTAATGCATAATTTTACATTCGTGTAGTCATTCAGCCGTCTCTAGACGACACCTCTAATGTTGCCGTCGAGGGAGAGGCGTCCAAGTTCGATGATATTTTTTTTCGGGTGGGGGTGACAAGATTCCTTGCGGAAGACAAATTTGAGAAAGAACTACGAGCGCCATCTAGGCAAGCTTTAGAAAACCTCAGACTTCTAGAACTGGATGCCATCGCTAAAACTATTGGAAGACCTCAGAGACTGTTACTAGCTATCAGAAAAGCAAGTTCTACTAATGCGTTCTCGCGCTCCACAAAGTTTCGGGTCATTGCTCAGGACCAAGCCAACCCGAACGTAAACACCGACGGCACCCGCCATGAGTACGGAGTGCCTTTTAGAGAATATATCAAGTCTGTGCTTCTTCATCGATATATAAATTCCTGTCGAAGGCGGCTATGGATATGCTCAAGGACTTATCATTAGCCCGCAGACAAAGATTTCTATACCTTGCCGCTCATCAAGCCAAATTAGTCTCGATCCCATTTCAAGACACTGGCTCGAACCCTGCAACAGAACAGATCTCAAATTTCACTGAAAACAAGAGCTATTCGGAAAGCCATGCATCCACATTTGATCAAACCAAATTCGTTCCTGAACCTTCGGAATCGGTAGCGTCCTCACAGCTAGACACATCCTTGACACCTTTCGACTTCAAAAAGATCCCTCCAACACCAAAGCTTTCACCTGAATGTGAGGAATATAAGTGCCATATTGCTTCTGACTTCTCCCAAAAAAGTACTTTCAGAGCAAGCGTCGATGGAGATTCCACGTCGAACAAGACTTGCAGCCTTATGTCCGTCCCTACGAATAGTATTTTCATCCTCCAAAACTCTTTGCAACTACAGATAAATGGATCTGACACATGAACGAACAGCATTCGGCACATTGGGTTTACCATTTGCCCCATGGCGCAACCGTTCACTCACCAATATTCATTGGGGAAAACGATTTGAAAGAGCATGTCAAAACTGAACATGATAGTAGCTTCTCTGCAATTCAAATGAAAACTGTCACCCGCCAAAGGCAACGAACAGGACCTGCGGAAATTTTCAATCATGTCCATTTTGTAGCCAGTCGGGCATACAATCGAACCAGAGGATAATGCAAGACCATCTACCGGCCACCTCTTAGACATTGCAATCTTATCACTCCCGTATCGACGTAGTCTTGAAGAGGTCGAGGCAGAGAAGAACAATTCTGAACGGGAAGCTGAATCACAATCGAACTCCAACGGGGCTCATACAAACCCGACGGAATTCGATAGTTCTAAAGAACAGGCAAGAACGGATTTCGACTTCCAATGAAACCTCACATGGCGACAGGGATATAAATGCTCAAGAGCACCATTTTGGTAAATGACGGAGTCAGATAATTTTGCTGCAAGAAGGACGCGAAGCAAACTCTGTGGCGGAGGAGAAAGGGAGCGATTCAAGCCTGATGGAGGAAAAGGAAGTGAAAGAGTTGAACTTAAAGATGGAGGAGAAATCGATGAGTCAGCCCCCCAAACTACTCAAGGATTCAGTGGTCGCAATCAGTGGATATGGGATGAGCAACATTAAGACTATTTTTACCTAACTTTCAGTAGCGAAGGCAAGCTGTTTCGCGACTCTCGTTATAATCACTTTTAACACCCTACAGGACTCCTCAATACCATTGGTCGAAGCACCTAACGAATCCAACGCAGTCAACTGACAGATTCGTCCAAGAGACCACCTCAGATACTGAGGAAATCGCTCAAGCAGCCTCCAATACTGTCTATGCATCACATGCCTATGAGTAATACCTTGGATTAATAGAATGAACAGCAATTGACTTGAATAGCCCACCGTCAAATCCCTACCACCAGGATAGTATATACCCATTAAACCCACACCAGTCGCCTTATACTACTCTAAGTTATGGAGTACGTACATCAACATACCCAGCACGGAGCTATCATTAACATCGAACAAACCAGCCCCTGTTACAGGGTTCTACTCCTAGTTATGGAGTGCCTGCATCTTCCGCTTACGCTGTGAGCACTTCAGAAGGCATCGGATCGGTAAAACAGACTAACAGTATGTGAATCAATCTATCTCCACAATCGCATAACAGGAGCACTACTTATTTGAATACGGGAAGACTACCACCAGAATCCTCCTTCATCCACCAGAATCCTCCTTCATCCACCAGAATCCTCCTTCATCCACCAGAATCCTCCTTCATCCACCATAGCTCCAATATCCGTCGATAATGACCCTTCTGGTACGCTTTCCAATCTATGACACGTATCTATTAGTTGCTAATGTGCACTACTGCGCACAGACAGCGAATTGCCGGAATACGGAACAGGCCAGACAATCCGTGGAACTTCCAGATATTCCGAAGCTTTGGATCCATGTCAGTCCACTGTTCTAAGATTGGTCTAACCGTTTTACTGATCGTGAAGCCTACACTGTTCGATCAAAGAAGTTCTTTGAAGAGAGAAGAGTGAGCTTCGGATCTTTCAAGCCTGGTTTCACTCCGCTAACTTTACAAGATGTTTTGAGTCCTCTTCACCAAGGACTTAGGTTCCACAGTAACGCAATATAACGATTCCATATCGAATGTAAAATACAATCAGGCCGTCTACTCTCAAATCTGAAGATTCATCGTTGTCAAACAGAAACGGGAATTTTGCTTCGCCTGGTAGGTGTTCTATTTCTAGAGCCTGAAAATTCGAATACCAAATAATTGATAATAGTCCCGTCTTCACGTATGGAGGACGGGCCACCCTGAAACCGGGTGTTGAGGCTGTCGTATGAGCAAAGGAGAAGCGGAATTTGAGAAGCTGCCCATCGGTGTCCTTCCCCCGACTTCGAACGACGCATACACAGGACATCCACTGAATCCCGCGTCTCGGATCTATTTTGTGATCTTCCATGCTATCCAATACAATGTGAAGGTCAAAGATATGGGTAAAGTTCGGCCGGAGGGCCTTTCTCGTCCAAGGGGGTATTGGCATATGGAGACGCTCGATTGATTGCAACCTGATTCATTTCCACCCTTGGTTTAAGGACAATGTGTGTAACCGAGCAGCGCCTCGTCATCTCTCTAGAATCGGCTCTTCCTGCATCTGCTGGTTTCAAATCCACTTATGTACTCTCTTACGTGCTATCTTACGCAAGATCCACCTACGTTGTGTATTTAAATCGACTCATCACTCATTCCGTTGATCATGAGGTCGCGGCTACATTGATTTCCTGCACTCGGTAAGAATATGGCCATGGAGAGCTCCTGAAACTAGGGCTCCTTTTCGTTCTGCTAACGCCAGCACAATTCATTTCCCTAGAGCAAACCTTTTCCAATATTGAGGCGAGACGGGATGTAGTCGGTATTGGCCTCATGATAGTGCACAAATTCCAGTAGATGACCGCGGAAACCGAGGATGAATTAGAGCTCTTCAAACTTTCTTCTTTCACACGAACGGCATATGCGTAGAGTATATGGACGTAAGCCACGATCACTTGTACTTTGGTGCGGTTTCCAGAAATAGAGATAGCTTCTCGTAGATAATTTTACACTACATAGATCTTAGAGCGATAGCATTAGGCAACACAGCGACAGGCGTGGTGTGGCGTCATTTTCAGCACATTACATTGGAGACTGACTTTAATCTCTGACTCCCGCTTCCTTCAGAACACGTCGATTATTCTGCAAGATGAGATACCACCTTTCCAAAGGTCCAGTCTCCCTCTTATCATTCTTTAAAACGACGTTGAAACGAAAGATATCGGAGGATACACTCATTTAATATTTCATTCATTCCTTTCTCAAGATTTCAACTATAGATTGTTATGCATAGGCGAAAGGGATCGCGAAAGGAGTATCACTTTGCAAGTAATGACCGACGAGTGAGCCACTTTGTGCTGTAGGAGTAAATTATCAAGATTGTCTGCAAAGGTTGATGATACCTATACGCATTGGTTCTATCTACGAGAGGATCGGCTAGCTCATACTCAGTAACAATTTACACATTTTCTCCCATGTCGATTCCAAAAAGACAGGTATAAAATTGCATATGAAGGTGTGTCGTCGTCGTCTCGGCCTAGTAATCCCGGCCAGACTCGGTTGTGATGAAAACTTCGCAGACCGCTAGCAACGCAACGCCTAAACTGAGCATTCAATGCTCCAAGGTTATCAGAAAAGGATAATTTAGGGTCATTCGGTGATGAAGGAATATCTGTAGGCTTTATGGGGACTTGAGAAGTCGGCTGCTTTTCGATGATAGGATCGGGACATTTGTGGCGGGAGATCGAGAACACTTTGGTAACTTTGGCCAGGAATTAACATGCTGGGTTTACGATTGATGTGAAGGAGAGAACAGAAGTTGATTTGAGTTGGAGGAAATTAGAGGTTGATGGACGTACTTGGACAGCTTGCCCGGCGAGGATTTTGCTCAGGTGGTTGTCTTAGCCGTGGCACAAAATGCATTCTTCCACCGCTAAAGAAGCCCTCTTATTTGTCGGATATCTTTCAGTTCTCATGATATATGTGCTGCCAACCAGAATTTTCGTTTTATCAGGAGTATTGCCAGGACGCTTGCTCATCTCATGATACAGCAGCTCAACCACTTTCTCTACCTCAAAGTCTTAATCATGTTCTCCGGCGGAATACGCATGCTACACTAAGAGGTAGAAAGGGACTCTAAAGGAGGCGAGCTTTCCACCTCCTCCCAAGGCTCCTTCGATTGGTGAAGTAGAATAACGTTGCCTGTTTCTAGCAGATCACGTGGTAAAAAAGACAGTTCGGTCAACAGCCGGTACAATCCGTCTAAATAGCGCCGAAAATGAGGGTATCCGGAAGATTGGGGAAAATTTATCCATGCCAAGATGTCATCAACCTCAATGTTTAGCCGTCGCTGCAAAATCTCTCCTGAGTTGCCCACAAAACCTCTTTGAAGTTCTCCATTCAGGTTTGTGCTGGTACATGCGATAAATAAAGCTACCACTGGTATGTATATTTCTATTGGTAGGTTCTGTTTTACGCCTTCTTTAAAGTGTGAAGTCATCAACTCTGAAGCGTCACGCAGAATTGTTGTCGAATGTGGGCAATTCCAAGCCTCGAAATAGTTCCCGGCCTTTCAAAACAAGGAGCATAAGCTCTCCTAGTGGTCAGCTTTAAGGGTGCCAACATCATAGACAAGTGCTATAAGAGCATAGATCCGATCGGGGATGTCGGTGCATCGAGACTCACCAACCCAGAGAAGCATATCGTCAAGAAAGGACTTCAAGGGGGTTTCCGGTTTTTCACATCTCAGAGAGTCCGCCACTCTACCCAAAACTTGAGAATTATGGAGCTATGTAGTTTTGTACAATTGTCATTATATGTAGCGTTCCCGAAACTTGCTCCTAAAACTGAGTTATGAAGCATTTTGCCCGCTTCAACTACAGCTCGCGGAAAACTTCTCCGTTGCATCTCCCCGGCTCTACTTAGTACTCGGATTTCTGAAGCCAACAATATCTCTTGAGCTATCCAGGTCTGTCACCAATGTGGGTTTAAGCACAGCCGTGCTAATCTGATTTGTGTGTCTACAGGTTGATCCAGGATCACTGCGACAATTGCAGTTGACACGCCCGGAAACTCTCGTATAGAGGCTAACAAAGGGAGAATACAAAAGGCGCTTCTTGATTCTAGCGATAAAATCGAAAACAGCATCTAAATCTGGTTCTTTGCCGAGCCAAATAAGGACTTCGCTCGATATTCAAACCTCTCCCATCTTTTGGACTTGAAATCCCTTCTCTCTATGATCTTTCTGATTGATGTAAATGCATCAAACCATAGAGGTTGGCCCTAGAATCATCGTTTTGCGATTTCCAGAAAATAGAATAGATTCTCGCGGATACAGAAGTTAGGGTTATTAACCAATATCTTTTTTTTTGGCAAATTTGTCCCATATGTACAAGACGTATTGATATGGCGTTGACATATTCTCATGTCACATGTAGCATTGAATCCGGCCGTCCAACAATTCCGGAAGGATTTCGATAACTCCAACGGAACCTGGAGAATCATCTAGTGGCTGCTACTCGAAGATATCTGTCATAATGAAGTTCTTTTCCAAGAAATGACGGATTTCGTCTCCGCAACAGCTGGTCGGATTTATCGACAGAGCTCAGCTTTGTCGGTTTCAGGCTGTGAACTCGATGCGTGAACGTGAAGCTTGCGGAACGAGATAGGTGTATATCAGGGACAGCAATTTGGCGTCATTAGAATAAAACATCAAAGATTTAACTGTGAAGATAAAGTATTGCACGAGTTGATGCCGCGAAGTCAGTACGTGGCTGAGCTGCCAGGTGAATTGAAGTACACCCCCTAGGTACATACGACAACCACATCCACCACAAAATCAATCGCGGCTTTGGGCTTTGCCGCTAGCGTACACCATCCTTCTGCCGTACACCTACCTCCTCTCGCTGCATATAAGCTTGCTCCAGTTGCCAAAGCTCAAGATATCAAAACTTGGGATGTCACTGTTGAAAAGGTACCATTTGACAGGGGCCTTTGTCCCGTTAGGCGTCCAGGTTTTAAATGGTTCATTTCAAGAAAGCTAAAGCATAACTTTCCAGGAAACTTAGTACGTGGTACTTTTCAGTGAATGAAGCTCGGACCTATGATCGTGGTCGACGTGGGGCGGGCTGACTAAGAGCGGTCGAAATCTTGGCGCCTCGCCCAAAGAATTTTCGAAAACTTCCATTTCTCAACGGAAATATCACCGCTCTGCTTATTCCACCTTGAGTTGCGTTCATACACCACAATCATGAAGCGGAAGCTCAATGAGAACGATGTTCCCGAAGCCGTGTCTTCGGACGAGCCTAGCTTCGCCAATTTTGGACTGGACGCCCGCTTGCTACAAGGTGTGAGAGACCAGAGATGGTCCACGCCAACAGTTGTACAAGCAAAAGCAATTCCTTTAGCCCTCGAAGGTAAAGACATTCTTGCCCGGTCTGGCACCGGCACCGGAAAGACCGCCGCATACCTCCTCCCCATCCTCCAAAAAACCCTCCGCCGCAAACGCCAGACCTCGACTCTTATCCTTGTACCTACAAAGGAACTTGCTCTCCAAGTCGCCAAGCTCACCCAATCCCTCGCTGCGCACTGTAGATCAGAAATCCGAGTCCAGAATATTGCAGGGAAAGAATCAGATGTAGTGCAGCGAGCCAAATTGGCAGATTTCCCAGAGATAGTGGTTGCAACACCGGCACGAGCGAGTTCGAATTTGAACAATGGAGCGTTATCGCTGAAGGATCTGGCGCATATGGTCATTGATGAGGGAGATTTGGTCATGGGGTATGGGTTTCAGGAGGACCTTGACAATATCGCGAAAAGCATGCCCAAGGGCGTACAAATTTTGTAATAAATGCCTTGACTAGGAGTAAATCCGGAGCTAACAAATCCCAGTCTCATGAGCGCAACTCTTAGCACAGAGCTTGAAACGCTTCAGGGCCTCTTCTGCCGCGATCCCGTCATGCTTGAACTGGACGACATAGAAAAGGATTCCCAACAAGTCAAACAATACGTGATCCGGTGCGCAGAAGACGAGAAGTTTCTTCTGATCTACGCCATGTTCTTGCTCAAGCTGATCAAAGGCAAGACGATAATATTCGTTGGCGATGTGGACAGGTCATACCGAGTGAAGCTGTTTTTGGAGCAATTTGGGATCAAGAGCTGTGTGTTGAACTCAGAACTACCGCTCACGAGTAGGCTACATATCGTGGAGGAATTCAACAAGAATATATATGATATTCTGATTGCGTCGGACGAGAACGAGGTGCTGGGTACAGAGGGCCTGAAGAACAAGAGCAAGCGAGGTGAGCAGGAAGGGGAGGCACAACCTGAAGAGAGCTCGAAATCTCACAAAAAGGTCAAGCTTGATACGTCAAATAACAATGCTGAGGAGGAGCCTGAGAAACTAGCGAAACCAAAAAAGAAGCATAGACACCACCCAAAAGATTCAGGCGTGTCCCGGGGCATCGACTTCCTGAACGTCTCCTGCGTCCTTAACTTTGATATGCCGTCCTCCTATAAATCCTATTTCCACCGCATCGGACGCACTGCTCGGGCAGGAAAGTCTGGCACCGCAATCTCCTTCATCATTCCAGAAGATAAATTCCGCAAGCACAAACCCACATCCTTCTCAGGATGTGAAAACGACGAAGAGGTGTTGAGAAAGGTGGAGAAGCATCAAAAGGAGGGACAGAAAGTCGAGAATTACGGCTTCGATATGAAGAGATTAGAGCCATTCCGGTATCGATTCGCCGATGCATTGAGGGCGGTTACGAGAATTGCGATTCGGGAAGCAAGGATCAAGGAGTTAAGGCAGGAGTTGCTCAAGAGTCAGAAGTTGTCTCGATATGTAAGTTCCCCTTTCTCACCTCCAACTTTCACACCTCACTAACATCAAAGAAAGTTCGAAGAAAATCCCACCGCTCTCTCTCATCTCCGGCACGACCAAAACCTCAACCATCCCGCCCGCATCCAGGCTCATCTCAAGCATGTACCGGATTATCTGCTTCCAGGAGGTAGTAAGAAGGCGCTTACGGAGGATATTAGCTTAGTGAGAATGGAGGGAAATAGGGAGAATAGGATTAGGAAGGCGAGGGAGACGAATAGGGCGAAGGCGAGGAGGAAGAAGGTTGTGAGGACGAAGACGGGAAAGGTGGATCCGTTGAAGACGTTTAATGCGAGGGGGAGGGGGAAGAAGTAGAGGTTGTGAGAATGTGGGAAAATATAGGTGAGGCGATAGGCACAGTGGAGAATTAAAATAGGCTACAAGCTTAAGCATCGACTTTACTCCCCTAATAGGGGCCAGAATTTCATTCAGCTCTCCATCCATGATTACCACAGTAAAAGGTAGTATTTGCATTAGCATGTTCAACCCAAGATATCGGGAGGCTGTTGTCAGACATCTGCCCCGTCGTATACTGTTTTACCTGAGTAGCCAATTTTGTTAGGAGTGAATAAGGAAGTTTCCTTGGCTAGTGCATGATAATGAGCCTATTTGAGAATAATGTAGGAGAAAAAATAACAACTCTGGGAATGAAAAAAAGTGGACTTAAAGGAGAAACGGTGCAAAATGATGGGTAGTATGAAAGAGGGGACGAAGAAGGCAGGTGGAGAATGGAAAGTGGTGTGAGGGGTTCTCAATTTCAGTTGAACAAGTGAAATAAAGGGCCAAGGAATAAAGTGTAAGAGCGGCATTCTTATCAGAAGAGGTAGTATTGGAAGGGTATGAATGGTAGAAGAGATGAGACAAAGCAGCTAAGGATGTAATAGGAGGAAAAACAAGAGACGGAGGCCCAAGTCTACTCTCCTAGGACAGCATATGCAGGACTCTACGTCTGGGATATTCTGATTTTCGGTGCGTAAGCCTGCCAAACCGCCCCGCAATTGCACACGCCCAGGCGATATGTCTACGCATCTGGGCCAGGTAGTTGAATTGAAGGAGGCAAGCTGGACACTTCGATAGCTCCATTCCCTCAACCTTCGGGATCTCGCAGTGCCAGGTTGTCAGCACCTATTGCATTTCCAAAGGGTAACTCGTAATCCTGTGTCGACACTAGCGGGAAGCTGATGCAAGTGGAAGCTGCCTATGAGCTCTAGAGTAACGTTACTACGAAGAAGAGGTCTTTTTTCGTATTGACACCAAAAGCAAAGCATCGAATCTTGACCAAGATTTCTCTGATTCTGGGCATAGTGGAAAGAATTATTGCACCGGGGGGCATCTCCATTCGTTTAGGAACTAGGACAATTCAGTTTCTATTCGTTGTCTAGATGAGATATTCTACGGTTGATTTGGCACTTTGCTCAAGATGGTCCGAATGTTTTCATCCAGTGTGGGCTCCAGGACATTTTTAAGATACCATCGTTATTCCTTCTTTGCGGCTTACGAAGTGCACCACCCACGTCTAATCCAGGTATTTCGTAGACCTTGTTGAGGGCGCTGAAGATGCGTTCGGAATCTTGATCCCGCATATTCCTAGCTCTGGATGCGAACGCTTTAGCGGAGTATTCGGGGAGTCTAAGAACTTCATATTTGATACCAATTGGATGAATGAGTATGCGTTGATCCAGTCCTTTGGATCGGTTTCTACCTCAGTTCTTCTTTGGCGAGATTCCAAGTAGATATAATCACCGGTATAGCAGAAGCGTAGCATTGATTGGAAAGTATTGCATCGTCGCTGTCAAGATACGTGGTTCTCACACCCTGGAGGGAACGGATTAGCTGCTTGAAGCTACTTCAGCTGGAATTTTCGATATCTGACCTCTGCGAAGGCCGCGAAGTATCTTGCGAGCCATTTAGATTTGGCAGAGAGCACGGCCTTGTGGATTTTGATCTCGTGATTGCCGCCCAGGTGAAGGGTGATATCTGAAAAGGATCCAGTTTGAACGAAACTTTATTGCCGTTATAGTGGCGTTCTATTAATAATAAAGGATAAAATTTCATGTAGAAATTCCTTGGGGGCTGTCTCGCAGCCACTTCCTTCGTCCCCTCTGCGTTCGACGCCATAACTGCTGAGATTTCTGAATGAGGCAGTTGAGATGAAGAAGTAGAAGAGAAAATGCGGATAGGGAGGGTTAATGTAAGGATAGTCCCTTTGAGGAAGCGGTGAGCTTTAAGTGAAGTGAAGGAAGCAGAGTGTCTCACCGTGGCACGAGCTAATGAGCACTGCTGAAGCCTAGTACAGAAAGTGAATGACCAATTGTTGGTATTTCGGAATAGCTGCGCGAGGTGCAACGGGGCAAGATCTTGGACTTGAGCAGGAAGTGAGTCGTCGTATATGGTGGCTTCTGTAAGTTGAAGAAAAATTCTTGGGAAGGATGTAGAAGTCGGTGAAAAGATGGGGGAAAGGGAGTCAGATAGATCATCACAAGCCATGAAAAACGTAAAGAATCGCAGTTTCCATATTAAAAGTTTGAAGAGCCATGTCCATCAGAGCAAAGGTAGAAGTAAATTGATATCCAATAAAGACCAATGATGAAAAGGCCGTGCATGCAGTCACAGAATGCGATATGCACCCTTGCCAAATACCGGCCCAGAATGCTTGCCGATATGGAATCAGCCCAATGAGAATGCTCCCCTAAATACAGAAATGAGCAATCCAATGTCCCGAAAGGATCGCAAGGAAGGAATTTGTTCCGGAAGGTAGCAGATCTGACTCCGTCCACGTCGTAATAGCACCGTTAGCTATCGAGAGCATGAGACAGCCTTCAAGGAGTTGAAGTGCGGCAGATGCACCTCTCAAGCTTCATGCATCTTTTGACGTGCCACATTTTATACCCCCAAAGCATCTCGTAAGCTTCGCATTTCATCGTCAAGGTATCGCCCTAAGGTTTTCTTGGGGGAGCTTCGTCATCCGCAAACCCGTTGAAATGATGACATTGAAGTTGTTGAATTGCCACGTTGCTGAATCCTCGGACTTCATCACACAGATAGAAAGCCTAGAGGGGGTGAACTTAGGCGGAGGAGTTCTTCGGAGACTTTGTATCCTTCGGAGGACAGCATGGACAAACCGTCATTCTTATTCCCTCTCTCTTCGGCTCTACAGTATAGGTGTAAGATGTTTTGCATTCAGTGAACTTTCATTCGTTGGTCAACTAGGTCCTTGTGTTTTCCTTGCCACCTTAAACTAGCTGGAGAAGAATCCTAGTAACTATTAGGTCCTTCTTCACCGCTGCGGCGAGATTGGTATATGAAGATTGAGTTTTCAAATTCTCAAGGTCGCAGTGGAATTCTTTAATCGCTTATTGGCGTAAGAGACATGGTTTAGCAGAGGATGGCATGTCGAGAATTCTGTGGACGGCAAGAAGGAGCACATACTGCTCAGATTGTCGACAACCTTTCGCGGAGAGGGCGAAGGAACTCGCACCATACGCGCGGGGCCCGTCGGGTTCATACTTGTCTGCAAGTCTATATACGTTGATGTGAAGGTTGAGATTTTTGCTTAGGCAGAAGCAACCCTCGACGACAAACTGAGAATACTCGCCTGTATAACAGAAAGGTATTATTGTTTTGACTGCACTCTCTTTATAGTTGTCAGGATCGAAGGAGTAGTTGGAACATTTATTCTATACCAGAGTTAGTATTTCTGGAAACATTGACCACGTAGTTATGCCCACTTACACCGGCAGCTACAAACCATCTAGCAAAATACTTAGAAGCAGTTGCCAGGGTTCCTTTATGCGCTCATATTTCCTCGTTTTCAATATGGACGTTGATATCTGAAAGCAAGCCAGATTCGTGAAGGCTAGTTTATGAATTCAGCTTCGAACAAAAAGCGGGTTTAATAGTAACTTTGGGAGCTTACTACGCAAGAATCTTCTTAGGATTATGCGAACCCATGACCTCCACGCTCGCCATCGCCATTGGTGAAACGGCTAAGTCAACCCTCAATAGTTGTTAATTGAAAAGAAGGATGAAGAGTTTGGAAGTAAAAGAAGAGTTTAAAATTTAATAGATGCGTATGGGTGAAAGAGAGCTGGAGTGTCAAAAGAATTGAACCTGAGGTGGAGAACTCCAATCGGTTTATTCCGCTATTGACCGGTATATTCTATCCCGCCACCGAATGGCAAATTTGGAGGAGAAAGAACTGAGAGAGCCAAGTAGTCTTACTTGAAGGTAGAGTTCAGATGATTGTGATAAATCCTGAATGTGAGAACCCATGGACTATTTCCCAATCGGCTTCTTTGATGAGCGTATTAAGCAAAACAGAAAAAATTGAGAGGCGAATTAATATACCCAATAGAACTAAAAGATTACCTTCGCCTTCTCGAGAGAATTGTTGCCCCATTCCACAGGAAGAAACACAAAGCTCTCCACTTTGGATGCAATAGGCCTCAATAAGGTTCCTCAAGCATTTCTAAAGTAATTAAAGTCTATAGTCATCTATCGCTGTGGAACTCATATTGTCAAATTTAGGGCTTTGGTCCTTTAACATTAGCGTAACCCTCGACAATCAAAAGGGGAAGAGGTAATAGGATACGAACCTTATCTGTTCAGTGGCGCCCCAAAGCTTGCCCTTTTTTAGTCACTAGAAAGTATGCCACCTCTAATATGATCTCTCACGCCGAGTACCCAAGGTCTTGCCAACTATGGAAGGCTTGCAATACCAGTTGACAGTGCCTTGGATTTCGAACCTTGGATACAAAAGAAGGTGTAAGTTGAGGCGCAAGATAAAAGCCCATTCTACATTTCGATTACGGACCTATAAAAGCCCTCATTACTAAAGCAAAAGACAAAACTTCTAAGAGCTCTTATCCACCACCGTTATATGCAGCCCCCATTATGAAAACCCCGAATCATAAAGAAAAAATAGAATGAACATTTTATCACCACCGTCATACGCAGTTCTCACCTCATGGCGCCATCCTTCCTCACCTATCCAAAACCCAAGACAGCCACACCACCTACTGTGGAGCCACCCTCTCCCAATCCAACGGCAGCATCCAAGGCGCCGGTGCCCCCATATCCATCGATCCAGGAATGACCGCACCTCCCGCTAAATTAGCATGCTGCGGCGTATCCAACGCGCTCACACCCCCGAACTTCAGCGGCGAGCCGTTCTGTTGATTATTCGAGTTCCTAACAATGAGATCCAAACCATCCCCATCAAACGCTCGACTCCCGCTACAACCGATGTATCCGTTGGCAGGAGGTAGGGCGCCGGATTATCTTCCCAGATTAGAAATGGTATTTTTTCAAACCTCATTCAGTGATTGCTGGGTGCCGCCTTCTCACCATTGACAAGGGAAAGATATCGCGCCATGAGGTTGCGCGCGTCGCTGAGGAAAGAGTTGATTGCATATTCGCGGAGCCTGGGGGTGTCGTATTCGTCGCCGACCACGTAGCGTGGACGTGCAGGTCGAAGAGGGTGACATCGGGGTCATTGTGGGACAGCTCGTTGAAGACGGAGGTGTAATTGCTGGCATAGAAGAAGGCAAGCATGGCCTTGATGGAGTAGGGCCAGTCGCCTTTAAGGGAGATTGAGTCAGAGTTCGCCTCCTCCACATGTAAAGCTGTAGTGTTAAGAATGGTTGTGAGTTGGAAAGAGCGACGAAAATAATGTCATGTTACGTCGAAGTGGTGTTCAAGTGCTCTGGCAAATCACTTTGATTGGCTGCAGAGGATGGTTCGGTGGACCTTCGCTAGCTGGTTGCATTTGTCGTAGAAGAGGATCAGGTCCAAATATTTGTAGGTTTCGGAGTATCTACAAAAGATTAGTGAGTGTCGTGGACGCGGAAAAGGCCAGTTGTATATCTCATTAATCCGTTTCCTGGAAAGTCACGAGAATAGTCTTCTCTTCGTAGTAGCTAGCTGGTAAGGGTGGTGACGTTTGAGGAGTCTCTGCTACCCTCAGCGTATTCGGATCACGCTCAGGAGTGTACATGCTAAGAGCTCTGTCCATGTTTAGAGCACTACCCAAGCTACGAACCAAGGTATTTACCATCCAAGTCCATGGATACACTGGCAGAGGTGCCCTTTGAACTGGGCGGAAGTCCATTTTGTATCTAGATTGAATGCAGGCAGGCCCAAAAGATCAATGTGAGTGTCTACAGACATCAGATTCAGCAAAAGTGAAGAACTTGACTTTCCACGGTCGAAGGAGTCAGTGCCAAGAGACGTAGCAGCGGCCGAATTCGCAACCGGGGCATGAAAAAGACGACTTTGAGCCTACTTTTGGCCTAAGCGCACGCTTTTCCCACTGGAGTCACAGTAGGATCCCAGTTTATGTCTTCACAAACTATGCTGTAGGAGTCATCAAGCCGCCCCTCGAATTTCGGGAAGGTTTGATGTAGCCAGTGCTCTTTGAAGTGTGCTTCCTTTTCGCACCCAGGGCGAATGAAATCGTTGTTTGACGAGACAGTTGATTCTTCAAAAAAAAAAAAAAAAGGGGGGGGGAAGAAATCAAATACCAGCACAAAGGAGAGCTGGAATGAAGGTGGTCGAGGAGCCAATCGGATACTTATGCATGCTATGCGGCGCCGGTGTACAGGTCGGAAAGAGGCCGCCATATCCTGAAAGGCCACACAATAGAGAAACCCAAGGAGACAAGATATGTACACTATGATACACGGATACGCAGTCAGCCTAGTATCCCATTGAACTGCATCGCGTCTCACTTCAGCCTTGAGGCTAGTTCCTTGATAAAATCCATCCTGAAAGCGGGGATCTCGTCCATCAACTTAAACACTCTGGTGGCTGTCTTCCCCCCTTGTAGTATGTATTGTTCTGACTGATCTGCACACAACTTCACGGCCACTTTCCGAAGATCATCATCACCAAGGCGAGTCGATGCGTAGATGATGCGAATCGCTTGGAAGAACTTGTCTTTGTTCACTTCAACGCGCGAAAGCACTGCGGCACGAGTTTCAAACTTCTCTATGGCAAGCTGCTTTAGGCCGGGAATGCTGTATCTTTCTGCGAGAAGGTAGATGTCGATGTGAGGGGTGAGCGTGTATATCGTGTAGCCAGCACTGCTCAAGCCCAAGAACTTGTCGGCGTAGTCAAGCTGGTAGCAGTACTGAAGCATTGCATCCACGGCATCAGGGTCATCTGCACTCAAGTCGATATTTTGAGTTGCCGTCTCCTGTTTTTTTTATCAGCCAGCCGCGTAAGTAGACATATCCTTGAGGAGATGTTCATACTGCAAATGCTTTTGCGCAGACCTTCGCAAACCATTGCGACTGACTGCACATTATGATTCGATGCACGTGATACTCATCATCTCTGCATCGCACCACCAGGTCGGAAAACTGAGCATCGTCAAAGTGCCTGAAGAGCGTCAACCTCAGCTTCGAACAGAGGACTTGCAACTCTTACTTCTTGAGACCAGCTGTCATATACGACGTCGGGTCGCGGGTAGGTTTGTTGTAGCATAGTCGCTTCTTCGGTCTGGTGTTTGAAGTGGGCGAGATACCGACTTTGATGGTAGTGTCGTCAGTGAAGGAATCAGACGACTGTCTCGACAGGACATCCATTTGGTCCAGTTTGAAACGATGGGGTCCGTAGCGGTACTCCGATCGGTTAAGGCTGGTCTTATAATAAGCGTGACTGATAATGGGGGTGGTTGGGGGGGCTAAATATGGCAGACTGACACATTTCTGGGGAGCAGAGCTGGTGTTGGGAACATATCTGCGAGATAGCAATGAATGCAAGACGGGCATTCAAACTGCTATTGCTACCAGACTTTTGTCCCTTCTTCTATGCAGCAGTTTACGTCGTCAAAACCTGGAACGACAAGGACTCGCACGAACGGAGCACCTCGATTGGCAGCACGCTGGGCTTTCACACTGAACCATGGCTTAGGAGAGCTATATGAGACGTGATAGTCCCAAGAGGTATGCGGCGATGATGATGGGCAGAGGCCAGCACAATGGAAAAATGGAATAACAGAAGGATAGCACTCAGCTACCAGAACTGATAAACACAAGAGGGTATCATCCAAATGAGGACGTCTCGCTGGCCAATGAAGGGGCGAAGCACAGGCCAAGCTTGGCGGGCATATGATCAAGACGGTGAACTTATCGATTAGGTTAATTCCGAGCTTGCGGTACAGCCGGAGAAATCAATTGCTCGTGTAACTGTGGAGTACAGCAGCATGTCGGATCCGCTTCGGGCAGCCGCGGTGACTGGCCAGCATCTCTGCTGAGTTGCAGAACAGCGAGTACACTGCGTGAGAGTGGGATGAGACACCGGAGTTGGCGTGGCCGTCGGTGACAACCGAGTGAAGTGTACGCTGTCACGACTCCGGCATCAGGTCCCTCAGTAGCTTGTCCCCCAGCTACAGATTGATAATGGGGGCCTTCTGGATGGTATGAGGGGGGAGAGCTAGCGGAACTTCTGCGCGAAAGGGGTAAAAAAGGGTCGACACGCCTGGCGTAGGGCCCTCTTGAACCAATTGCGGCGGGGTCGTTTTGTACTGATCAGCTTCGACGGCGCTGGAAAAGTGGAGGTGCAGGCGTTTCTGGGCCAGCGCTGGGCCTTTTTGCTTCGCTAGATTAGCAATAGAGTGTCTGGCCGGGGTTCAATGAATAAGCTTGATTGCGGGGCAGGTACGGCAAGCCCCTGTGAAATGGTCACCGACTGCAAGCACCCGCAGCGATCAAACGCCCAAAGCCAATCACCCCGCATGAATTACGCCGTTTGACGCCGCTGAAGTTGAAGAGAATATATTAATCCCAAGCCCACCTACCTTAGCTTGCCGTTGTATATCGACCTCAATTCTATCAAAATTCCCATCAAAAACATATCAGAATCCCACCAGGCACCATGACTGCCCACACTGCGGACGGAAAGCACAACGGTGACCTTTATCGAGACTACATCGACGACCGGAACGCAAAGTCTCAGGACACTCTGTACTGCACCAGCAATGGCGTCCCGTACCCTCATCCGTACGAGACCCAGCGGGTTGGCGAGAACGGCCCTCTCCTGCTCCAGGACTTCCACTTGGTCGATCTCCTCTCCCACTTCGACAGAGAGCGAATTCCAGAGCGTGTCGTTCACGCTAAGGGTAGCGGTGCCCATGGATACTACAAGACCACCGATTCTCTAGAGGACCTGAGTCTGGCAGACATCTTCAAGGCTGGAAAGTCTTGCCCCATCACCATCCGATTCTCAACTGTCGGTGGCGAGTCCGGCTCTCACGACTGTGCCCGCGACCCTCGTGGCTTCGCCGTTAAGTTTCGAACTGACGAGGGCAACTGGGATATGGTTGCCAACAACACCCCGGTCTTCTTCCTGAGGGACCCGGCTAAATTCCCCCATTTCATTCACACCCAGAAGCGTCACCCAGCCACCAACCTGAGCGGCGCTGACGACTCGACCATGTTCTGGGATTACCTCTCGCAGAACCCTGAGTCGATCCATCAGGTCATGGTTCTCATGGGTGACCGTGGTATCCCGGATGGATATCGTTTCATGCATGGATACAGTGGACACACGATGAAGCTCGTCAACAAGAACGGCGACTGGGTGTATGCTCAATTCCACATGAAGTCGAAGCAGGGAACCAAGTTCATCACCCAAGCTGACTCAGCATCGAAATCCCCAGATCACTCTCAGAAGGATCTGTACTTCGCCATTGAGCGAGGCGAATATCCAGGATGGGACGTGGCTGTCCAGACCATGACACCTAAAGAGGCCGAGGAGCTCTGGGAGAAGCAGAAGATCAACGTCTTCGACTTGACTCATATCTGGCCACAGAAACAATTCCCTCTCCGAAAGGTCGGAGAGTTCTACTTGAACGAGAATGTGAAGAACTACTTCGCTGAGATCGAGCAAGTTACCTTCAACCCCTCACACATGGTTCCAGGCATCGAGCCTTCTGCCGACCCTGTCCTTCAGAGCCGTCTCTTCTCTTACCCAGATACTCACCGCCACCGAGTTGGCGTCAACTACCAGCAGCTTCCAGTCAATGCTCCTCGCGTCCCATACAGGATGGCCAACTTCCAGCGAGGAGGAAGCATGGCGTTCTACAACCAGGGTTCACGACCAAACTACCTCTCTTCCATCGAGCCCGTCTCTTTCCGCCACAGGTCAGTTGACCTCAATAAGACACATGGCCACTTCACTGGTGAGGCGATCACCTTTTTGTCCGAGATCCGGCCAGAGGACTTCAATGCTCCACGTGCCTTGTGGGAGCGGGTATTCGATGACGGCGCCAAGGAGCGCTTTGTTGGTAATGTCTCCGGACACATGGCGAACTGCTCAGACAAGGAGATCATCAAGCGCCAGATCGGTATTTTCCGAGAGGTCTCGGATGACCTTGCAACCCGCCTCGAGAAGGCAACGGGTGTGAAGGGATATCCAGGCATTGCCAATCTTCGATTTAATGGCACCCACAACGGTATGGCAAAGGACCCGAATCTGCGGGCTGCGAACGGCATGACGCAGAAGGTCGGCTTCAGTGCGACGGACAACAATGGCGCACCAACTGCAGGAACACACAAGTAGGGATAGACTGCGGATAAGGGAGTAGCAGGATCGGTATGGGAACCAATGGCTTAAGGAAAGCAGGAATTCCAGAATGGAACTCACCTCAGTTGCAGGAATGCATGTAGCCGGTAGTGCTAGAATGAGATTGACTTGCATGAATAAATGACACTTGCCAATACAATTACGGTGTGCTAGACCCAAGTGACTTCTTCTATACTTCTGCGCGACGTACCTGGATATTCAGACAGACGGCGCGCTCAGAGTGAATGTCACGAACCAGTCAAGGCCAGCGTGCGCAGAAAACCCCTCCCCGATAGTATCCTGACGCTAAACCCGATTCAGCGCTGCCAAGATGCAGCCGCTGCTGTGACTTCCTCCACTTCTAGCGCGACATCCTCTAAGGTAACCAGCACTTCTCTCATGCTGATATCTCAACTCAACTCTTCATTCCTCCAGTCACCATCGGTGTGAAGTCTGCTTGAAGAGCTCTTTCTATTCTCCCCTGTCTTGTTTCTTCGAGCCCACGAGACGTCTTCTCGGGTAATCCCGAGACCCCCTTGTCAGAATGGGATTTGCGCTCTTGGCTGGAGTGGGCCGCCGTAGTGAACGCTTGTACGTTAGCCTACACCAGCCAGCTTTTCGCGTTCGTCTTGCGCCCACTTTGGGACTCGATGAGATTCTTTGCTCCCTCACGTTCCCCAACTCTGAAGCCTCCAGCACCATTGCCACTGCACTGTACAACAAACCAGCCCTCACCATATACCATGCTTCTAGGACGCCTCGGCTCCCTCGTTCCATTGCCAATCTATCCCATCGTCGCCCTTTGAGCTCGTGAAGCTTTTGTCCCGCTCCCGCAACTCCGCCTTTACAGCGCACTCTCTCTCCTCACCACTCCAAATTCCTCTGTCCACAAGTCTGTTGCCATCGCGCAAGATAATATCTATTCCTAGTGGTCCCGCCCATCGACGACGGCATTTGTCTACTTGACCAATGTCGCCGCGTCGCTCCTCACGGGCTCGCATTACCCAGCCAACCCCCAGTGTACCCGCAGCACAGAGCACATCCTCATCCTCATCGGGACGTACAGAACGAACGACTAGATCTAATCACAAGCAGCCCTCGCCCCAGAAATCCTCCACCCCTCACTCGCTCTCTTCTGAGGAGGTAGATGAGCCACGCAACCCACAGATTGAGCCCCCACAAACCCGACGCCGAACCCGCGAACAAGACCATGACGAAGATGACTCCACGAAGCTAGAAGACGATCTCGACGATGATATTGCCGAGGAGGAGGAGATCACACGATGCGTGTGTGGTCGACAAGAGTACCCGGGTCCACCTTCGGATACCGGCAAGTCTAGAGATGGTCAATTATCCTCATTGACAGACTCTGACGTTCAGAACGATGAAGCAGGTGGCCTATTCATTCAATGCGACATTTGCAAGGTCTGGCAGCACGGCGGTTGCGTCGGCATCATGGACGAAGCTGCCAGCCCCGACGAATACTTTTGCGAGGAGTGCAGGAAAGACCTCCATAAACTCATGACAAGCTCAAAAGGGTGCGTTCTACGTCTTTTCCCCCCCCTCAATTCGCAATGGAAGGTGTCTTTCGATGACGTGACAACCACGACTCTCCGTGAGCCAGCCCACACAGACAAAGTGTTCGTTATCGTGCCAGGCGCCAAGCATTAGGTGCCATTGCTATTTTTTCTGGATCTTTCTCGGTGGACTGCTGCTAATGTGGCTGCTTATTTCAGGCAAAAGTACTCTCGCTACCTCCCTGTTTACGATCAGAGTCACGGCAAGAACGCTCGGAAGACATCCGTATCGAAAGAGACCGACCACAAACCTAAGGATAAAGATCGGAACGCGAGAGCAAGTGCTGAATCATTCAGCAAGCGACGGTCAACAATGAATAGCAGGGCAGCTTATGATGAAGACGAAGTGCTCAGAAAAGTTTTAGAGGAGAGCAAGAATGAGGGTGGAACTGCTAACTCTGATAACAGCAACAGGAAGAAGCGAGGCCGTGACGATAGTGAGGAGTGAGTCTCGCTGGTCTCGTTTCCGGGACGATTGCGGTAGCTGACAATGCTTGTCATAGGATTAAACAAGAGACCAAACGTCAGCGAACGAGCTCAAGATCGCCGAGCAACTCCCCAGCTGTTGAATCGGAAGAAGATCTTCCCAAGAATTCTACGGGTAAACAGAAACCCCGCGGAGCAGCTGCCAGAAGCCAGCGTGAGAAGGAACTCCGAGATAAAGAACGGGAGCGGGAAAGGGCTGAAGCTGCAAGTCGACGCAAGGGTCGGGCGGAGCGAAGGAAGGCCGAAGGTGGGCAAATCGCAACTGGAGATTCTTGAAAGGCAAGACTGACCTGAAAGAAGATCCAGAGACAACAGAACAGACACCAGCTGAGGAGCCTACTTTGGCTGCCTCAGCATCCGAATCCGCAGCACCAGAGACACCCTCCGCAGACTTAAAGCCTCCACCTGCACAGAGAAAGTCAGGACGACCCCCACAGAAGCGGCAAAGTAGGCTTGGCCGCAATCAATACACTCGAGATGCCCCAACTCCTACGGCGAACGGCGCTTCTCCCTCTGCGAATAATGACTCTCCCAATTCTCCTCAAATCAGCGTGGCTAATGGCGCGGGCAATGGACACGAGAGTAGTGACGGGGCAGGAGGCAACAAGCATGGAAAAGCTAAGAATTGGCGTTTGGAAAAGCTGTCCTGGAACGAGATACGACGCCCTGCAGGAGCTATGCAGAACTACATCGCTCAGCGACAGGTAGAGCTGGCAGGAGAGAAGAGTTCACCGGCTCCGCCAGTTCAAGCCCCACCTACCATTAACGGCGAACAAAGTCAGGATGAGTCGAAGGGCGATGAGGACGACCTCGAAATGTTTAAGAAGCTCAACACGCTGCAGATGATGGACGACTTAAGTCGCGAGCTTACGCATTGGCAGCAGATGGTCACGGGGCAGACCGAGAAGTAGCTGTACTCTCATTAGCATTCTCATCGGCGTATTCTTCGATTCTGCATTTATGAACTGGCTTGGCTTCTCATAGCGTAGAGCATGAGCATCATCAGCATTTGAAACTTTCCGGGTGGCGTTACACAGGTTCTGGATTTGATGCGTGGGAGGGCTTTTGGGTCGTTCTCTGGTATGGATACCCTCCACTTTTATTTCTTATATTATCGATATTTCGGTTTCGGTGGCTTGGTTATCATCATCGGGCGGCGGAGGTGCGCTTGAGGGATGATTGTACGCATGTGGAATAAAAGTGCAGTTTTGAAAGTCTCCCTCTGTCTCAGAATTGAGTGCTACAAAAGGCCGCCATCCACCCACAATGCAAAGACCTGAGGAATGTTTTGGAGGAGATCCGGTTTCGCCTCGGAGATTACCCTTGTCAGACGTGTCTTGGCAGAAGGCGATCACAAGCATGGTACGGGCCCTGCGTGGTGACGTACATGGTGGTTCTACGCTAGAAATCTTGGATGGCGGGTTGGGATATATATCTATGGCAGGCTGCCACGATAGAGCTAACGTTCATTTTTGCCTCTCATCCCACTAAATTTGCCCTCTCAAAGGCTGCACAAACTACCAATTGGCTGAGATATACACCATATTAGATAAGCTGATCAAAGTCGAGGTACGGGGTATACTGAGATGGTATGAGAGAAGGAAGGATGTTAACGAAAAAAGCAGAAGTAAAGAAAAATGGCAATCCCGGTCATGTTCACCCTTCCCCCTTCCAACCGTCACGAAATCATCCTACTCGACACGTCCTCCAAACCCTCTCTCAAATCTCTGAACAAGCAAATCACATCCACCATTGCTACATCACCCAACTGCTCTGAGTTCATGGGGAAGTATAAGAGTACGGATGCGGTGGAACAAATCAATGAAATCCGCGTCCACTGGGCGGAAAGTGGAAGAGACCGTAAAGTGTGGCCGGAGTATACGATTGTGACGGAGGAGAATGTTGGGGCGATATTGGAGGTGCTGAAGGGGAGCGTTGGGAGAGACGTTCTTGAAATTAAGGTTGGGGAGGGGGGGAAAGGATGGTCTAGTTATGGCGAGGGATGGGGACGTTATGTGAGGGGGTGGTGGTGTGCGGGACACATGGTTGGTGGTAGTGCTGGAAATAGGGTGGAGATATCTGGTATACATTATAAGTGTAATGAGTTTATCCTTTTGGATTGGGGTTCCGGATCTACAAAATATGGCTTTTGGATATTTGGTACTGGGACATATGAGGTATAAATATAATGATAACTGCTTTTAGCTCAATGTACCACTTAGAAAGCAAGTCTCCCTAAACGTACATGGGAGATACTAAGTATCACATCACGAAGCACCAGAAATTGTCGGAATAGCCACCGTCCCCAACGTAACCGTCGCTCTACTACTAAGTCGAAAGGTTGATGTTTGGTCCTGGACTGCGAGTTTATCCAGTGTGTTTGTAGGCTTCAATTCATATGAGAGAAGATTCAGTCACACATACCAACTGCTGAAGCTTCAGTGCCCGCGAGGGGTATAACGTTGAGAATAAGCGAGAGCCCAAGCATCTTAGCGGCGAAGCTTTTCGATTCAGACAGCACTGGAATCAATTCAGATGGAATTATGCGAGGATGTCGATGTCTTTTATACTCGCTGAAAAGAAATTCGGCCTACTCGTTGTTCGTACACGGGCTGAAAAGTAATTCAATCTATCCACCATGGTCATCCAAGGGATAGGTCTTTTGGATGTATAACGCAGCATGGCATGGAAAGAAATTAGTACACCCATATATCAGGCTTGAAATGGAACCCGCTAACGTATGCCTCTATCTAAATAATATAGAAAGGCGCAGACGAAGACTAGGTATCTGAGTGGCATGCATGTTCCACTGTTGAAGCTGCTAATACCCATGAAGTCAGCCCGCCTGTCTGAAATCCGGTGGGTGTATTACCCTTCTCGGTAGAAAGTGGGCAAATGAGCCGAGTGAAGGTTTGGTAACAGAATGCTCTCGTTCCCGGGTTGAAGCAAGGTATGGAAAATTAGGAAGCGAAGAGTTTGATATTGTGCAGCAGATTGGGAAAGAGGTACATACATTAGCTGTCAGCATAAGCGGCGGAAGTTGATCCTAAAACAGAAAGTTATCCAGAGTCTCCAGCTTGTATCATATGACTGTGAAACTGAATGTCGTTTATATTCGTCCTGCGTACGCCTGTTTGGTCCTCATTCCGATGTCTCGCTTGACAGACTGAAGAGTATCATCACAGTATGAAGACTTGGTGCAACATAGTAGTGTAAGAGGATGAAAGTCTGCAGTATAAGAAATGCCGCTGTGCCCAAAATCTAGAAGTTTATACGAGAAATGAGGCTTCCCAAGACGCTCACTTACTTCTGGCTGCTTGATCCAACTCATATGAAAACCTTTGACCTCGCAAATTTGAAAGCCTAAATCACCTCACCTATTTCTTCTCCTCAAGCGCTCGTTTGATAGCTACGGCAAGTCAATACGGTATTACTCGACTTTCAACTAGGTGTACACTTACCATTACAGCTGTCGTTTGCATCTCCAAAAAGCATCTTTGTGTTATCCATGTAGAACATGGGATTCGGCACATCGGCATAGCCGCTTGCCATTCCTCTCTTCATAATGACAACGTGCTTGCTCTTCCAAGCATGCAAAACAGGCATACCGGCAATGGCTGAGCCCGGCTCTAAAGCGATTGGGTTGACAGTGTCGTTTGCTCCAATAACGAGAGTGACATCCGTCTCAGGGAAGTCATCGTTAATCTACGAACCATCAGGATTGTGTACGAACCTGGGATTGTAGAAGAGTACGTTACCTCATCCATTTCCAGCACGATATCATATGGTACCGAAGCTTCTGCCAGCAAGACGTTGCATTGACCGGGCATTCGACCTGCAACGGGGTGAATAGCGAAGCGAACATTCACCCCCTTAGATCGAAGCATCTTGACAAAGTCGGATATCGCGTACTGAGCTTTTGCTACAGCCATACCGTAGCCAACGACCTATTGGAAGGTAATTAGTACCATGCATTGGATATCCAAGTTAGGTTTCCTCAAGGATTGATGACTTACGATGATGACATTTTCAGCGTTGGCCAGTGCTTCGGCAGTTTCTTCAGCGCTCGTCTTGGTGACCTCGCCTTCTATCTTGGCTTGTGCTTGGGGTGTAGATGCAATGCCACCAAATAGCACGTTTGTGAGTGACCGGTTCATGGCCACGCACATAATATATGAGAGGATAGAACCGCTGACTCCAATGAGAGCACCCACAGTGGTTAGAAGAGGGTTGTCCAGCATAAATCCTTCGGCTACCAGCGCAAATCCAGAGTATGCGTTTAGCACGGTGATAACCACGGGCATATCAGCGCCTCCAATGGCGGCAGTCGTTGTGTAGCCCTTGATGAAGCTCAGAACTGTACTACCGGTGAGGCAAGCGGCGCCAATAAGCGGAGCCTAAAGACAAAAAAGTCAGCCTCCCGTAATTAACCCTTCATTTCTTACATTGAGAACTCACCCCTGGAGCCGCAGTGAGGAAGGCGCCCATTGTCGCCACATTCAGGCCTAGCAGAGACGTGTTGATCAAATGACGACCTGGTAGAACCAGTGGACGGGAAGACATTTTTGCAGCCTATTCATGCCGTCAGTACCAATATAAGCGCCTGGAAAGGGGGAAATACCAGTTTGAGGAAAGCTACAATCGATCCCGTGAACGTAATGCCACCGATCACCACTCCCAAATACGCGCTGACCATATGAAGCGTTGAGATGTCGTCAATATGACCCATCACGCTACCGATACTGGTTAAAACTGCGGCAAGTCCAACGACAGAGTGCAGTGCGGCCACCGTTTGGGGCTAAGAGTATGTTAGTGCCATTTAGCTACTCAAGTCATGGACGTTCGATGCCCATCTGGAGATGATGAGAAAAATAACTCACAAGCGAAGTAGGTGTGATTCGTCGGCCGATGAACATTCCTGCCAAGGTTCCAACTGTAGCTAGTCCGCCAAATTGCATGAGAACGTCTGTGGGGAAGCCCACTGCCGCGAGAGAAGCCAAGATTCCTGAAAATACACCGAGAATTCCAAGGAGATTCCCACGACGAGCGGTGGCTTGCGAAGCCAATCCAGAGAGTGAGCTCATACAGAGTACACTGCTCACCAAATAGCCAGCTTGGACTAGACCTGCCATTCCGGTGCTGGCTGCAGCGATATATCCTCCGCCAAATATGGCAGCTGGAACGGCGTAGAGCCATGGATACTCAGGCGGGTCGGTTGGTCGCCTATACATCTGTTATCAAAGGAATTGAACATTTAAATGAGGCTCTCGATATAATGGTCTTACCTAAACATGTCCAACATACGTTTAGTGATGACAAAGCCGCCAGAAACATTCACGAAGGCGAGAAGAACAGATATAGCGCCGAGAGCCTATGGATTGGTGAGCCATAATTAGTATTCCAGATACAATAAAGGGTGTTCGATGCTTGGAATTCTGGATTGCCGTACCTGAGGAATGGTGTGCGGTAACAACCCGCCGCCCATGACGAAGAACCCGCCAATACCAACCATGCCAGAAATCGCGTTCGTCACGCTCATCAGAGGAGAATGCAAAGCTGGTGCAACACCCCAAACTACGCGGTATCCGACAAGACTAGCCAAAGCGAACGTGAATGCGTTACCCATAAACAATGGTCCAGTAAGCTTGCCGAGTGCGACAGCAGTTCCCATTCCTGCGGAGACCGCTGCGACCTCGCGAGACTGCTTTTGCCATGGCGTTAAGGCTACGATATTTGCCACTGCATCTGCAGGAGAAGGCACCTGTTTCGCTGCTGCAGGAGGAGGTGGAGGAGCTGGGCGAGGCGCAGGAGGGAGAATCTGACC
Organism: Zopfia rhizophila CBS 207.26; assembly: GCA_010093925.1. Lineage (NCBI taxonomy): Eukaryota > Fungi > Ascomycota > Dothideomycetes > Zopfiaceae > Zopfia > Zopfia rhizophila. The sequence continues at coordinate 47,430 of ML994639.1, forward strand.
GTTGTATGTGACGATGGCACCACGGGTAACCTCGTCTTTCAAGTCTACATTGTAGTATTTCTCTTTCTTACTCTCTGGGACAAGAGAGAGTAGGAACTTCGTTATGTTGTTGGAGTACAAGGTGGACGATTGGGTTGGAAGCCTGGATGGAAGGTCGGTGTAGCCTAAAAGGTGCCACCATTAGTCGCAGTAGCATACAATAAAGGCATTGACTATACCAATGACTGTGACGCCTTTATATTTGGCAAGCTGTCCAGGGACGGTAGCCTCACAGTTTCTAATTCGGAGCGTTAGCATGTTTCGGGGAATTGACGGAGCTTGGAGAGGAAACTCACCCACCGGCTTCAGCGGCGAGATCCACTACAACAGAACCTGGTTTCATAGCACCGAGCATCTTTACAACACGTCAGAAAGTACCTCCCATATATAACACCGTCACCGCAGACTTACAGCTTTGGTAATAAGCCTAGGAGCCGGCTTTCCCGGGATCAAAGCTGTGGTGATCACAATGTCAACCTCGCGGCACTGTTCAGTAAACAGTTTCATTTCCGCTTCGATGAACTCTTTTGACATCTCTTTGGCGTATCCACCAGTCCCAGAGCCCTCCTCTTCCATTTCCACCTCGATAAATTCTGCACCAAGAGATTGCACTTGTTCCCGAGCTGCCGAGCGAGTATCGAAGCCACGTACAATTGCTCCCATCCGGCGGGCCTGTAGCACAGGGTTATTAAAAGGCCTTACTTTGAACATTAAGGTATCTAACCGTTGCAATGGCGCCTAGAACTTTGTTAGTTAGGCCTTAGCTGTAGAGAAAGCGACGACTTACTCAGACCAGCGACACCAGCTCCAATGACAAGGACTTTGCATGGGGGAATCTAAAACTTGTCGGTCAATTTGTTTACAATTACCAATGGTAGTGAAATACCTTTCTGCGCCTCTGTTAGTCTATGAAAAGCCGACTAGGATGGATTATAGTTACCCAGCCGCCGTTACCTGACCAGTCAAGAAGCGACCAAAAACATTAGAACTCTCCAGGACTGCTTTGTATCCAGCGATGTTTGCCATAGAACTAAGGGGTTCGGGTTAGCTTCCAGGTAGTGTCAGGGATGTGGACGTAGGATATACCTCAATGCGTCAAACACTTGGGCGCGAGAAATGCGAGGGACCATATCCATGGCAAAAGCAGTAGCTTTACGAGAAGCAAGTCTATCTACAACTGGTCTATTCTGTACCGGATAAAGGAACGAAATCACGGTGGCGCCTTCTCGAATGGCGTCCACTTCGCTATCAGGTCCATCGATGCTTAGGGGTCGCACTTTCAGGAGAATATCTGCCTCAGCAAAGAGGTTTTGGCGGTCAACCGTCTTTGCGCCCGCCTGTTCGTAGGCTTCATCTGTGAATTGGGCTTCAATGCCAGCTCCGCGCTCAATGAGAACACGGGAGAAGCCTTTCTTCAGCAGCAACTTCACGTTCTGCGGGGTTATAGCGACACGGTGTTCTCCTGGGTAGCTCTCACGAGGCACGCCGATAGTGAGGGTTGAGTAGGGACCGGCGGTGAAGGGTGGAGAGGTGGGAATCTCCTCAGCATGCGGGTCCGCTGCAAGGGATGCAAAACGGGCAACGATCGTGGATGCAGGTTGCGGAACATGCCTCTGCAGGTAAGACAGTCTCTTTGGAGGCTGAGAGCCGCACAGGGTCCCGGCACACACGGTTGGCTGCAGTGGTTTGAGGGCCTCAAGCCTATACTCGTGGTGGATTAAAGGTGCTGGTCGGAAAGCAAAGGTCGAAGCGCGGAGCCTCAAGCTCGGGAGCTGGGAGGAGCTTGCCCGCGATCGCAGAACGGGCGCCCTACAGCCCACGAGACCATTGATGGAGCTCATGCTGGGCTGAGACGTGTCTCCGAGGTCGAGGCGCTAGAACAGACGAATATAACCCGCATCTGCTGGCCGTGGTTCGCGCAACCACGTCTGGCAGAGCTATGAGTCGTTTGAGCGAAAAAACAATGAAGCTGCCACGGTTTGCGAAGACGAGGTACATAAGGCTCGTACCTCCGGAGCACTGCCGCTCTGTGTCTCCCTGCGTCACGCGTCTGTCTTGTCTTTTGCCGGCCGCCGCTTCGTTTTGGGCAGGTGTGGGGTTTTGGAGTGCGGGGAAGGGGTCTGGCAGCTCTTATGCGCCGAACCCAAGAGCCTCAAATCCGCGGCCGAATGCACTTAAACCACCAATAATAATAATACAAGCAGGCGGTAAGTCTCCCTTTGGCCTCCGACTGGGAATACAGACACAGCCCTCTTGGGCTGCAGCAGGTACATTCGCCCTGTCGCTTGTTTGTGTGGAGTCGAAGCCATCAGCCGTAGTGGGGCACAAGTGTGACACTCCACGTCTCCTTCCAAAGGGAGTGTCTAGACTTGTGTCTGAAGAACAAACATTGATTGTAGAGTGATATATATAGTCCATGAATATACTCGATGTAACTTTTGAATAACGTTGGCTGATAGACTGGTTGGCAGCTTTGACAGCCAGCATATCCAATTACCCCCTAGCGGTTACCGGATCTAGAAAAACCAGCAATTTGTGCCTACCTTCATTGGACGACTCAACGATGATGTGGAAGATTTAGTCGTGAATTACCATGCCTGCGCGAAATACTCTGCGCTTTGTCATCCGCAACCAATCAGACTACGTTGTTCCGCCACCGAACAGGTGAAATGGAACGGCTCAGTGTCCATACCAAAGGAACGGCATGTTATGGCATGTCTGGAGTTCAGAAATCCAAAGTTTCGATTGTCAAAGAAAGAGCCAGGCGTGAGCAATCCTACGCCCCCAACAAGCGAAAGGGCTGCAACCCGACACGTTCGCGCCTTTGAAACTTCTGGCGGTTAGCACTGCTATGTAAGCAACTGGCCCAGAGAAAGGACCAAGCAGCTCTATATCCTAGAGGGTGCACCAAGCATTATCTGCTATATTATAATTCTTCCTGTTCCCTTGTTCGCATCGTCAAGGCACCGCACATCCACAAGGGGTGACTGGTCGACAGTAGACATGATGAGAAGTGGTCAGTGGTGACCTGTAAAGAAAGCCCATGTTAAAACCTGAGCTTATACAAGTACTGGGGGAAAAACCGACGCCAAGCACCAATCAGATAGCATTATTTCAACTCCTCTCCCTTTCAGTACTCACACTCTTCAACATCGGCATGTCATCATGCATCGACGCCTCTCGTACAATATTATGCAGCTCCGTGTGCTTGTGATTCAGCGCTTCATTCAATCCTTTTCGCACCCCGCATTTTTGCGCCCCACCATGTATGGAGAGATGGATGCCTGGGGCCCAAGCCGCCCCAATCATGAAGCCTGCTCACGCACAGCTACAGCGTCTTGTCCCACCTCCTCATCGTTATCTAATCCAATGAAACTGCATTTGGCTGACCGGAACTGCACAAGGTCCTGTTGCCTGAAATGGACTGTGTTCATAAAGAGCATCTCCCTGGAGTTGGAGTGCGGCACTCCAGTCATCCAGCATTTTCCATCTGACCTCATCAATATAATCATCTGAAAATCATGGAGACTCCAACGGAGCAACCGGAATACGACGTGAAAAGTCTCCCGAGCTCCGTCTCGGATGACAACGGCCCCGGGATCGGTGCGGTCTACGACACGTTACCGCCAGGGAAGGATACCAAGGACGAATTGCCAAGTGTGGGTATGATGTGTGATGTTAAGAATCTTTGGGAAGGGAAGCAGAAATGCACATGCTGTACCAACTGGATTGAAGAGTATCCAGAAGATGTTAAGCCAAATCCGGAAGAGACCGAGGCTGTCCAACGATACGCCCTCATCGTTCGGAACAAAAATAGTCATCAAACTGGCAAAGCAATGGAAGTTAGCTCAATCATTGTCCAAAGCCCACTCCTCAAGCCTCTGCTAGAAGATGTTTTCGAAGGGTATGATGGTGTCACTGCCGGCCTCAAAAAGCTCACATTTAGCAAGCCCTTTGCTCCGTTCTTTTATCGCTGGAGTCGTTTCAAGAAAGCGGTCGAAGGAGAAACAGATGGAAGCACACGTGCTCATGCTCAGCTCCTGTACGATGTCTTGTCAAAGGAACTCGATGATACGATCACCACCTACCAGGACCTTCTGAGCCATGGGGTCAGCACATACAACTACCTCTGGACCTTGTTTAAGCCTGGCGACATACTGTTGTGTCAACTGAAAGGTGAAGATATGATGATGAAACTGCAGAACTCGGACTATGAATCTGGAGGCTTTGGTCTGTTCGCCAAATACGTTGATTGGAACGGATCGTTCTTCGGTTACGCATCTTGCAAGTTTACGGTACATCCTTTCGAGGGCACCAAGCCCATCACTGATCTGGAGGCCCATCCGATTCAATTCAACAGTGAAGCTGGAGCAATCGAAAGCAGACTGGCGTCAAGAGGAAAGCGTTTCGGGGAGCTACAGGGCTATCATTACAAACTATACAAAGGGTCCGCGGAACTGATCCCAACCAAATTTGGAAAACGTACAGCGGTACCACGAGAACGAACGGTAAGTATTTGTTCTTCCTATCGGATCTAATGTTGGTTACTAATTACCATTTTAGGTCGACGGTCGCATCATCATCCATGCAGAGATGTACAACCGTTTCAATACCAATGAAATCAATCCACTAGAACCGCTTGACTATACCTCTTTTGCACCGACTATACCAACCGAAATTGAAGTGAGTACTTCTTGCTGTAGAAGAGCACACAAACTGAAAATATCTTAGCAAAAGCATGTGGCAAACCCATTCAGATGCCCACCACCCCCGCCACCTCCTCCACTCCCAGGGATGCCATATCCGCCGCCCATGTCCCTACCCATACCTCCACCCCCCCCTGAGACTGCCCCTATATATATGCAAGGTGAGCATACTATGCCTAGTACTTTGACAAATTCGGTTGCATTCAGTGTTCACTGACTTTCTCCAAGGGCCCAAAAGTCTCTCGGACGAATTCTATCCGCTTTGCAGTCCCATCGTGAAGGGGTACTCCTTGAAGACCAAGAATTGGGGTACACACTTCTCCGCATCGTAGTAGAGTATTGATTGACAGTTCACAGCTAAGTTCCGGGTTGATAATGTCAAAGAAATTGTCTGGGATGACCGCGCATTTGACAGCCTTGTCCTTCCGCCAGGCTACAAGGAGCTTATCCTGTCTTTTACGAAAAGCCAGAACTCTAGTGAGGAGGTCTTTGACGATGTCATAGAAGGGAAAGGTGAGGGGGATTCTTGGCTATTAATTAACACAAGGGCTAATGAAGTATTTCAGGTCAAGGCATCGTGATGCTTCTCACTGGAGAACCGGGTGTCGGCAAGACATTGACCGCAGAGTCAGGTGCGACCTCACCTTATCCTTTCCCGGGAATCAGATCATTAGGCTGACAGATACACCAAAAATAGTGGCCGAACATATGCGCGCTCCTCTGTACTCAATGAGTGCCGCACAGCTGGGTGTTGATTCCGCTTCCGTGGAGCAAACTCTTGGCGACATACTAGAGATGACGACCAAATGGAAAGCAATCCTACTCCTCGATGAAACTGAGGTGTTCCTCGAGCAACGTACCATTGATGGTCTCGAGAGAAACAAGCTTGTGTCCAGTACGTTCTAGCTTCATTTTGCCTCCAGCCAAAATTTTGCATTGGATGCTGACAGCGCCGATCGCAGTCTTCCTTCGCATGCTAGAATACTACCGCGGAGTCCTCTTCCTCACCACAAATCGAGTAGCCGTCCTTGATAAAGCATTAGAGTCCCGCATTCATCTGAAGATCTCGTATCCTGAGCTCGATCGGGCCGCCCGATTGCGGGTTTGGCATAATTTGATTGACCTCTTGCCTCCTTCATTCGTAGGTCTAGATTCGTCTGATTTAGAATTCCTGGCGCAGAGAAAGATGAACGGTCGAGAAATTAAGAACGTGATCAAGGCAGCGCAATTACTTGCCAGCGAGAAAGACACAGCCTTGAGCTTGGAGCACGTTCACACCGTATTGAGAATTACCCAAATTGGGGAGGATTTCGGAATCCAGGTGTGAAGCGAAGGCGAAGACGACAATCAACGGATGGGTTAATGTAGTTTCATATGGCGAGAAATTGAAAAAGAGAGAGGGATAATGGATCTACTGTTACTTTATACTTTACCGCTTTTCCTCAAAAATGAAAGCAAGGGCAGTGTGTGATCTGTACACCCCTGCATGCCATCGGAAACGGCCAGCCTGCCGCCCAAGGTCGATATTACCCAAAGCCGACCAAATAAACCGTCGTTGCCAAGCAGCAAAATTGTCGCATAAATTACACAAATGCAGGTCGAGACCTCGTTCTGTAAGCACAGGTTTCCTGGATATCGGATACAACGAGCGGTCAGGCTACCTGGTGCAGTATCCCGAAACGCATTTCATTTGCCACCGGTCACCTGACCTAATATATTTCAATTCGGTACCGTCATCAATTACCCACGCTAGGTGTTATTTTTGGAATGTTCGCAGAATGAGTGACATGATGCGAGGCTCTACGCGGGGAAAATCAATTAACCTTCTCATCGAAGCTTCTCGTATTCACACTCCAAGTCGCATCCAGTTTGTCTTGGTAACAGATTTCACCGCTAGCATCTCCGAGACCCCTGAGAAAATCACCGGCCGTAAGTTTACTCCCCATTATGCCTTGGTATAGCCACCTCGTACCTTGCGTGTCTAGAGCCATCACGAACTCACCCAGACTACTGAATCGCAATTTACAACACCGCGGCCATACGAAGAGAGGGCCGAGGAGGGCAGAACAATTGTCCCAGAACACCATAGCTTAATATTCCTGGGGTATATATGTGCTAATTATAACAACAAACGAGGCCGAAGTGGGGCGTCATGAGAGTTCATACCATGATAACGAAGGCGAATTGAATGAAGTGTCCAGAAGCTATAGCCCAGAGAATCCGGGGCAACGCGAATTTCAACCCCGTGTTTATGTTACCCCAGCGTCAAGTATAAAGCCTGGTGTTTCTCCCTCGTTAGATGATCATCATCGATCGTCAGACATCTCTTCCTCTCACAGCTTCAGATAGCCAGCATCCAGCACCTAATCCCGATCACTCCCCAATTTTTGTCAAAAAAATGCATTCCAAGATTGCCTTCCTCCTTCCCCTTCTCGCGGCCGCGAACCCAGTCCCCCAGTCAGGGTCGAATCCCGATCCAGCCCAGATCACTATCGTCGACAGCTCCTACTCCGGTAACGGCTGTCCTCAAGGCTCAGTGTCTACAAGCACCTCGCTTGACAAAACCGTAAGTGCCTGGCCACCCACCAGTACCCCTTCATCCCGAATCCAACAGTTCCTAAAGGTCATCACATACGGTTTCGATCAATTCCAGACATACATTGGTCCCGGCACCAAGCCCGCCGACCACTCCAAGAACTGCCAGCTGCACCTGAACTTGAAGTACCCCGGTGGCTTCCAGTACGCGGTTGTCGATGCGACGTACCACGGATTCGCGCGATTGGATGATGGTGTGACTGGCACTTTCCTGACCACCTACTTCTTCTCCGAGGATGCCGCTAAGACCGTATGTATCCCTCCTCTCCAGAAACGTCTTAGACATTCACTGACAAACTGCAAAAGTCCACCACCAGGATGACTGCCAGTGGTGGTGGCGCCCTCGCCCAGGGCCAAGTCTACACCAAGCAGGACAAGGTTGAGACCACCTCCGTGGTCTGGTCACCATGCGGTATAAACGGTATGTTAAACATCAACAACCGTCTTTCTCTTACCGCGAAGAACTCCAATGCTGCCGGAGAATTGTCCAACGATGATGCTACCGTTGCTTTCACTCACCAAATGCACGTTGCCTGGAGGCCTTGCACTCCTGGGTAAGTTCATCCGAAGCCTGGGGTGATGTGCGAATGACACTGATATGCAACAGCAAACCTTCTTCTGGTGAGGGCGACGACCAAATCGGCATTGGAAAGCCGAGCAGCGAGCTTGAGCTCGGTAACTAGATGGAAAATGCTGGAAGAGGCTATCTGGGGTCATTGAATGAGCTCCATGATTGCTAATGAAGGGTCGTCTCCTTTCCTTCTGTTTACGTCTGCGTTTAATTTCACCATTAGTGGAGGGCTTGCATCGGGAGGCTGTATATAGTCCGCTCCCAGGATTGAGGAATTGATGCATTTGATATTCATGTCGTTCAACCTTGAGAAGTGTCCGAATCGTGAGGATAACCGTCATGTTAAAATAGAAGTGCATTCCGCGTGGGCTCCAATCCATGGCCGGTAATGCTTTTTCACGATATGACTCATCCCATGACGTTAAGCCAACTCCAAAGAAGAAAAACCAATATTTAAGATTCGATTTGACAATGGCACGTAATATCGAAGTACTCCGTCTGGAAAATCGGTATTGGGCGAGAATTGCGCATACAAGTGAGCGGAGAAGCCTAGAAGGACTGCCTTGACAACAAGAAGAGTGTCGTCTGGATAAGGTAAATGAGGTGACATGATGTTCCCAACGGGGATGCCGACGATGCATGTCCCCAGGATCTCGAGATTGACTGCTGATCTCTCATGCTGCATGTGCTTCTGGGCGCAGATGCAAGACCCACTGAAGAAAATATGGTTCTGTTTGGACTGAGCGAATTAGACAGGATCTCCAATGCCCATAATACATTGCGAGACCAATAAGACGGAGTATTGAACAGGGCCAAATTATGTAACCGAGTGCAGGGAATCAATGTAGCAACCCATGATCAATTAAATGAGTGGAAAACTCGATCTATATACACAATCGAGGTGGATTGTACGTAAGAGAGTACAACCTGCTGATGCAGTGGGGGCCTAATGTGTTGGAGGCCTGATGTGATAAGGGCCTCATGTGATGGAGGGCCTTGTGTGATAGAGGGCCTAATGTGATAGAGGCGCTATTCGGTGACAAATTAGCACAGAAGCTAGACCCTAGTAGAATAGAGTAACACTTGATCGTACAAAGCCGATGAACCAGGGACCTATTCTTGAATGGAACTAAAGATTTGGAATAGTTGAGAGAGCACAGAAAATCCTTTCGGCTCAGCTAATTTGTACGGCAGCATAGCACCGAAAGCATGGTCTTATGACAATGATGAATGAGACACTTACTGATAGAACTGAGCATAGGGAATAGTTCAATCTGTGAGAAAATTATGACTTGCTTCGAACTTGCGAATAGCAAATATGAGAAGTTACTAAAGTACTAAGTGAAGACCTAAACTCCACTAGTTGAAGGCACAAAGAGGTGGCTAGGGTGTCTCAAGCTTCAAGAGGGTGAGATGAATCTTGCTTTCGAGTCAAACCATAGTCGGGTAATATGAAAACAAAATGTAGATTAATGATGTGGAGCTAGGAACAGAGACGCGACGAATGTTCGCATCAAGAAAGGATGTCCATCTGAATGAGCGTAGATTTGGAAGGCTGCTCAATGGAAGGGAAGGTGCACGCTGTGGGCCGGGATGCTCAATGCATTCCAGTGTTGGCACGGAAGTCATGATAGTCGAACACATGGACTTGACGAGGGATGCTGCATGATGGCATGCTGAGTACCGACGCCTGCTACATTGTAGGAAGGCACGTGCAGAACGCTGCATGGAGGGAGGAGCCGCGCCCGTGCTCAACGGTCGAGTCACTGACGACAGGGGAGGTACGCCGTAGTCCGACGGAGCGCTCGGAATCCGCTCTTGTTTCCAAGGCGCATAATAAGGAGGGTCCACGCGTAAACCTTCCCTCCCCCGGGACTCGTCACATGGCCACGCTCCCATTTCGCGTCAAGTGATAAAAGAAATGTTCACATGAGGTCTATGAATAGGAAATACAAAGGACAAGTGCTGCTTCTACAAGATTTTCTAAGCGTTTTATATTCAGATACCCTAGTATTCGCGTAAGAATGCCAAGTATAAACAAAACCCGAACTAGCTGTCGCGCCTCACTGTCATACCCCGTGCTGTCCCATACAGTGTGCAGAGCCACAAACCCAGTGTTGTACCATCTTGAAGGAGAGACAAAGAATCCAAGTATTAAACTGGTCGTACAGGCGTCCTCCCAAACGTACCCGAAATATCTTCACTATCACCCACGCGATCTCCTCCGTGTCTGAATCGTCCTCAGCACCTCCAACCACCCGCCATCGTCATCCTCTCCGTCCCCTAAAGAAAAGAAGTAAATATTAGGTAAACCGAAATATTAACATGTGGCCACCATGTGCTTACCGTTAGCCCTGGCCAAGGGCGTAGATGGACCATTTCCTTGGACAATAATTGGGTTGCTCTCAACGGATTGAACGCTGGCTCCACCCGAGGAGGGAGATAGGGGGGCATCGCCACTTGTGCTGCGAATATGTATTAAGGTTACACGGATTCGGTACGTGCCTTCCTGGCGGATCATAAGGTCGGGAAAGTACATGTATCCAACGCCTCGGGGATCCTCGTTTGCAACGGAGATGGGAAGACCGTCCGCATCTCCATCCGAATAGGGATGGACTGAGTCGAATCGGCGGCCCCCTAAGAAGTTACTCAAGACTGTGGGATCTGTCGAACAAGTTGTATTAGGACCACCTGGGGTCAGTGAGGCAACCGCATAGAAATTGGTGGAGTCCGCAAGGGCGTCATCAGCGTCCGCATTAATCGTTCGGAGGCGAACAATCACGGGTTGCTGGAGAGGGTACCCGGCCCTTGCCGTTGCAGGTGGCTGAAGGATCACGTCCATTTGGTATCTGATTTCTTCCGGCGATAGTGAATGATGTCGACTAGGTCTCGAACGTTGAGAAAGAGTACTGTTTGTGTGATGTCGCGACCTTGTCCTATTCCCTTGCACTCGTGGTCTCGCAACGTCAGCCATTGAACTCTCTGCTGCAGGTGATTCAAAGTCCCCGTTCAGAAGATGGGCAAGTCGGGCCGACCGTCTTGGAGGTGCGCGACTGCGTGATTGGGAAGTGGTGCGGCGAGAACTGAATCTGCTTCCTCTCCTCGAAGTACTCCGGGCAAGGCTAGGATTTCTTCCTCGTCCTCTGCCCCTTTGCATCTGATGAAGAATAAACCTAAGGCTCACTTAGTAAAGATGTAATGAAAACGGCCGGGCAAGCTCAGCTGATGCTGTCTATGGCTAAAAGAGGGACTGGAAACAGAAATCAAGCAAAAAGAATGCAGGAAAAGAAAAACAGTTAAACACCAGAGGCGCACTGGGCGAGCTTCCAATGTATACCCGAGGCCATAAGGCTACAAAATAGCGGGGCAGAGGAGCGAAGATATAGGAAGGAAATTGAGTCAAAGCCACGAGTCAGGCTTCTCACCATAGCTCTCTCGTCACTGGTATGCTATGCCAGCAAGTGACGGCAGGTAGGATGGCTGCCCAAGATCATTCGGCGCAGAAGGACCGCTTCACACGCCCTTTAATCTTATCAGACTGTTTTCTGAGGTCAGAGGGCGAGGCCGACCATTATCCGGAGAGATAGAGGTGGTGAAGTGATGTCGAAAAAACCTCTGCTGACCCCCAGGCCGCCCCACATGACTGAATGCACCTGCGACGCGCGGATCATTGTAAGGGACCGCGATTGGAGTATGTCATGCAGCGAAATAGCCTAAAGGCGGCATCCTTCCGTCTGCGCCGTCGCTTAAAGAAGCTCGAAGGAGATGGCTGACGGTGTTGAGACGGTGTGGGGAATAGCGGAGGGGAATTAAGGTTGAGAGACGTTGGGCGGTGGTGCATGTGGTGTAGCAGTGAAGCATTGACAAGTCCCCTGCAGCGAATGCATCATCCGAACCCAGCCAGCCATGTGGGCGACAGGGATGCGAGTAAAATGAGGGCGTACGCTGCCAATGACGAGCAACGAAGCGAAATTGTAGCTCATCTCGTACGTACCTTCGTTAACTCTGCTCGTGCGCCAACTGCTCTTCCTAGATGAACGGTCCCGCGGGCGGAAGTGCTGTTTCAACTGACCCAAGTTGACGGTTGCCTCTCCTCGTTCTAGGGATTGCGCAACCGTTGACGCGCCCGACACAGCGGTTTGGACGTGACACCACGAAGCGATTAGCGATGCTGGCCAGCAGTCGTCGCGATGGCGAGGGCCTGATACTAGCGTCGTCGAGATGCACGACGGGCCGGCCGGCTTTGTCGGAGAGCTTTGAGGCTCTTGGGAGTGCCGCCTTGCGTGTTCTCCGCCCTACATTCCAACGGTATATTAGCCATGCTTTCCCATCAACCTCAAGGTCGGTGTCAATGGCGGCCACCTCCTGCAATGGCCCAAGCACCCCTCTGCAACGGCAGCATGAAGTCCTTGGACGCATTCGTGGGAGCAAGGTCACTTTCTCTCGTACCTGAACACAAACGGTAGGGACCGAGCTCCTCCGATGAACCTTTCTCGGACAGAACAATGTTAAAGGAAGATAGCACCCACCCCGAATCGCGCAGTATCGCACACGCCGGGGACTTCGGAATTCGGGACCGTTAAAGGACGAGAAGATGGAGTTATGTCTCACTCGTTAAGAGGACTCCAGAGCCAATGCTTTTGAGCTTTGGTTTGCAATATGCTTCATGTGGTTTTGAGTGGACTTCGTGGAGATGATCCTCCTCATTTATACGCTCCCACCTATGTTGCAGCACAAAAAGGGCTCTTGCCTGTCCTGGTCCTGGTTGCAGCACAGGATGAAGGCGTTCCGCCTTCCGCTATTGGCCTCTCCATGTCATCTTTCTGGCCGAAGCCCAGAGTGCTTTTCTCACTTCTGGCAGGCCTAGTGAATCAGAGGGCGAGCGCCAGCTTGCTTCCCACCCTTGTCCCGCAGACGGGCTGTTGAGGCGTCGTTTTAAGATGGATGCAGCCTCACTGTGGTGGCTTGCGTGGGTCCCCAAATGAAGCAAAAGGTCTAGCGTGGCGCGCTGCACGATTGCAGATCCGATCACAGACAAAACTTCAGTACTCCCTAGCAACCCACATCCCACCACCGTGGATACTTCGTTCCACCTGTACGTCCAGCAGCTTATCAGCAGCTTACCACCAATACCGGCCGCCAGGATTTGTGATCCCAAAGGGCTCGTTGTATTGTGCGACATTCCAGTCTTCCAATGGAATCTAGCCTTCTTGGTCTCAAAAGCAAAGTTGACTGCATCAAATAGCAAAAACGGACGACTCCTCATTCACGCCTCATGGCTAGGCTGCTGCCCTCTAATTAACGCGCCCGTGCTTACCGGCCCAATGAAGCCCTGCTATTTTCTCGTGCGGCAAATTCTCCACCGCCGAACTTCTCCGCAGCGTGTTTCCTTGAAGAACATCACGAGCAACACCAAAATCCTGCACTATTCAGCGGGTCGGCCCAGAATACTGACAGACGGCTACTTGCATCTTGTTGTCAAAGCCTGATTGTGTAAACCATAGCCAAGCTCAACCCAGGTTTGGGCAACATTGCCGATACAAACAACGCTGCAGGGCGTCGAAATCTGGTGCCCGGATCGCTTTCCATCTCCAAGCGTTGTCACAGTTGTCAGTCAAAGCAGCTGAAAGAACCGCATGCTTGAAACCGACAGCGCACCAATTCTTGGGCTTTTCCATCACCCTTTCTTCCTTCCTAGATAATTTATTTTTCCTCAAGCGCAGCACGCCCAGTAAGGCTGGCAACAGTCCAGGACGAATTGGGTTGCATCTGTTTAGTGCCCGATCTATTATTGAAATTTCGTTTGCTTAAGACGTTCAATCCTCCGTGGGATGGAAGTGGGCTTGATAACCTGTGGACAAATAGTAGGTTCAAAATGTTAATGCATCCACACTATTGTGGAAGAATCAGACCGCCTGATTACACAGCAAGATGTCACCTCTTTTGTCTATTCGCGGGACGAATGCTTACTCAACCCTTATTCGACACACCACCCCAGTTTAGCTAGTTTTTCACCGAGTTTAGTGCCTCAAGATCTCACGTCCACGCCAAACTCTTGGCATCGCACTTCAATAACCTATGCTTTTGCGGAAGGAGATCTTGAGGGCTGGTTACCAAGCTGCTGGGACCAAGTCATCAGTTCCCGAGGAACTGGTCACGTATTGACTGTACGCCTTCCTCGTCCTCCACTTCATCTAAGAGTGGATGGGCTACGTTTACCCTGGCGCATAAATTTCTCCCTACTTTCGCTTGCCTCATCAAACTCTTCCTCTTTTGAGGTGACGTGCAGGAAACATGCTCTATATTCTTGTCGCTGACCATTGGGACCAGTAGTTCGGATTGAGGTCATACTTGATCACCGGAGCCAGGTATTTCTGCATGCAGTGGAATATACGAACGACCGATGTGAGCACTCGTGCATGTTGGATTTCGCGGCGTGGAGACAGACTCTGTGCCAGCGCTTACAGAGATGCCTCAAGGTCGCTTAAGAAGACTAGCATGAGGCAACTACTAGGAAGCCACGCACATGTAGGATCCTTCACGTTCGGCAGGCCCATGGGTTTTCCACACTCTCGCCTCGAAAATCGGGAATGCAGACCACCTGTCACAGAATTTTGCAAGGAATGTTCCCCTCAGCGACTCCCCTTTTAGGGTGCGGCTCCACTTGTTCCGTTCTACCTTCACGAACTGTCCCATTCGGGACGAAACGTTTCAGTTTCGATCACAGAAACATGTTTCTCGAAATCTTGCGTAACCCACTACTTCCGCCTGGCCACTTCAGCACCCTGGGTTTATCGTACCGTTACCGCCTCGTGTCTCCCATATGTACTACCTCGTCAGTATATTTTCAGCACGCTCTCGTTACACCTTGGACACACTTTTGAGCAGGACGAGACCGTCTCAGAAGGCCTAATGAGATGGCGTACATACGAAACGTTGAGCGAACAGTTCTTCCTGGGAGGTCAACCACAGGCATACGCATTAGGAGATTCGTGTCTACGTTAAGATACCCTAGCATGTCGGGACCACATTTTTCGTCTGGCTTTAATCTTTTTGGATGGATATCCTTCACTGACTCGCTATGGCTGTTCTAGCCCTTCCAGTGACTGTTGTGTGTTGGGAAATTTAACTCTACGTTCAGATATGCCTATAACATCGCTACGAAGTCTCAGATTGCTTTCAATTTCCAGGCGGTTGATCCCTCGCTGACTCACCGTGTGCAGCTGGAAGTAAACGACCATCTGTGAAGCTGAAAGAGGTATTGTATTACGACTTGGCTCGACTTTGTGGGCATTCTGCAGCTGCAGAAGCAGAGTCTGAGCAAATGTTTCATGACCTACTGACGATCAGCTCTCAACCAAGTCAGCTTTCAACAGACACACTTCAATCTTCCAGGCGCAATGGAGCTGCAATGGAGAGTCGCCAATGCGCGATTACCGCGCATTTCTGGGATGATGCCCTAGTTTCTTCACGGCAGTTTTCCATCAATCACGACACTTTATTGACTCTACAACAACTTCATCAAAATTCCTTCTAGACATGACGATCAAGTTCGCTGCGTGGTGTGATGTTGGTTCCAACTTTTGAGTTCCTCCCTCCCCGCTCGGGATTCGTCGATTCTGACGGCGGATCCGGATGCGAAGAAGAATGAGCTGATCAAGACGATGGATTGGGGCGAGGTACTTTCAACACTCATTGTGGGTTACTTCCTTCGCTTGCACCAGCCGCTTAGCGAGGAGGCCTCAAAAGTTTGACTTTTTGGACTATACCAACGTCTTCCTGATACCCGGATGGTTACGGGGAAATAAGACGGTTGGATGAAGTAGAGCGAACCTACAAAATCTTGTGTTCATGGGATCATTGTCCCGTGCAGAATTACGATGCGATACCGGAAGGAGATCCTTGGCAACGTTAAGGCTCGACCACGCTATTCTGGCCCCTAGAGTTCCACGTCAGACCCGTCTGTCAGCCATACTGTCTACTACTGGTTTCAGAAATTGTCGTCTGGTTACGGTGGAGCTGTCGATATAAGCTATTAGGTATGAAGTGTTAAGTTTAGGCGATATGACCAGCCTTCAGACTCCAACTGCGCTTAGCAAGGGAAGATTTTCGTGAATTGGGTCCTGTTGAGCCTATGATCATCACCGTGTCGGCTGCTTCATGGGGCTCTGCCCCCCAGCTCCGCGCATAAACCTTCTCAGTCGTTTGATGTAGCTAGCCGAATGATATTGAGAGCACATTCACTACCATACGCGGTTAGCCGTTGATCACCACGTGTTCGGAAGTCAATTGCTAGCGAGCCTTCACACCTTTTCTCGGTAACTACATGTCAAGATTGGACGATAGCTCTTTATGCGTGTGTATACAGGTGTGACTTGTGCCTTCAGAAATCACAACGAGGGGATTCGACATCCCTTCCTCCAAGCGGTCGGCTGCCCTGTACCCGTTCACGCAGGGTACATCAAAAGACACCTCTGGTAGAGACCTTACTCAAATCCTGTACCACAGTGTGATAGTTCCAATAGGGTTATTTGAAGGGTAAGATGACAGTCAGTAGGGAGGGCGGTTTCTAAGTAGCAAAATGTATATGGAGGAAGGAGCAGTGAGACGAATTCCTGAGGACAGATTTGGCGTGATAGTATTCTTATGCCCTTCGTACGTAGTAGGCCTTTATGATACGACGTTCATCCACCTTTGTGGCTAGTCGATCACTTGCTGTCGTTCAGTCTTAGTGGTCCTGTTATCGCCCCCGCGCTGGCAGACCAATGGCAAACTGCGACTGGGGCGCACGGGCCATGGAAAACAAGGCAACATCTTTTTGGGATGCCGCGCCGCAATCTGCGCTGGGGCAATCTTCAAGGGTTTCTGCATGGCTTCACACGAGATCCTTCGAAGTCACCCTGGCACGCCTTGGGGCATCTTCGCCACCTTACAGTTGACTTTCGCCTTCAACACCCAGCTGTAGCGACCATGCAACTCGTGACATAGCGGAGGACACTCCACGTACCCCCAACTGTCAACGACCCAGACTGTCCACGCTTCCACGGTTGTGCAACAAATCCTCCCAACAGATACGGACGTCATCAACATGGTGTATCTGTCCCGACTCTTCTCTCCTCTCGCCGTCCTCCGTGTCCTTCTCTTCCTGACCCTCGCCTGTATACTTACAGGAACAGCATGGCTATGGAACCGCGGTGCTCACAATGCGGTACCAATTGCCATGCCCCACGACTACAAACCCCCCGAGGCGACGTCACACCCAATTGACCACCTCATGAAGAAGGCGGACACGGAGTGGTTCAAGTTGATGGCAAAGGAGACGATAGACTTGCCGTCTGCGGCTCGCGCATACAGGAAGCGGCGAGGGCGCCACCCGCCTCCTGGGTTTGGGAAGTGGTTTCAGTTTGCCCAGGAACACAATGCTGTTATCGTTGAGGACTTCTTCGACCAGATTTACCATGATCTCGCACCTTTCTGGGGGATAGAGGCGAGGAAGATACGGCGGGAGGCGAAACAGTTCGAGCAGGTCATCAGTGTCCGGAATAGCACTACAACCATGAAGACCGATCAAGATCGGGTGTGGATGAACCTTTGGCACAATCTTACTGCGACTATGCAGGAGTGGTTGCCGGACATCGATGTTCCGATCAACGTCATGGATGAAAGTCGGGTGATTGTGCCGTGGGAAGATATCAACGAGTATGTCAAGGCAGAGCGAGACTCGAGGGGAATTGTACCGCGACCAGAAGTCGTGACGAAGCTGTCAGGCTTGGAGGACGTGGATGACAATCCTGGCGAGCCGCGCGATCTGCAATGGGTTAAAGGTGTTGCGTATTGGGATACCGCACGCGTTGGCTGCGCGCCAGACTCACCTGCGAGGAACGTTGAAGCAGCGACAGATTTCTCGGGCCCACCTCCTGTTCCTTCAGGCTTTCCTGAGCGTTCATACGAGGGCTACGTTCAGAATTGGACCGCAGCCAAAGACCCATGTCTCCAGCCTGAACTTCGCGAAACCCATGGCACTTTCGTCGAGCCCATCTCCCAAGCCACCACGCACTTCCTCTTCCCTATCTTTGGTGGCTCAAAGCTTCCAATGAACAACGACATCCTTCTACCGCCGGCCATGTACTGGACGCACGATGAGTTTTACTCTGGCGGGGAATGGCACGGAGGAACCTGGAACAAGAAGAAGTCGCAGGTAATGTGGCGGGGCGGAGCGACGGGTGGACGTAACAAAGTCGAAAATTGGACCCGATTCCACCGTCACCGTTTCGTGTCCATGGTAAATGGGACCGCGGTGCAAATGGCTGAAAAGAATCCCGAGGGAGCCGGCCAGGGCCCAAACTTCATCCTACAGTCGTATAAGACTTACCACCTGACTGCTACACAGTACATGGACCTGGGAACTTGGTTGAAGGACATTGCTGATGTTGGGTTCGTGCACCTTGTATGTTTCCCAGAAACCGGGAACTTGCATTGCCCGTATACGGACCCCTTTTTTGAAGTGAAGGAGGGCAAGCCAATGAAGGAGCAATACCACTACAAGTTCCTCCCCGACCTCGATGGCAACAGTTTTTCTGGCCGCTATCGAAGCTTCCTAAAGTCCACATCTCTCCCTATCAAGGCTACCATCTACTCGGAATGGCATGACTCGCGCCTCATTCCTTGGCTTCACTTTGTTCCAATGGATAACTCCTTTGTCGACATCTACGGTATTCTGGACTACTTCATCGGGACTGGGATCGACTTCAAGACTGAAGACGGCAAGGTGCTGACGGAGGGCGCGCACGACAAAGCGGCGGAGAAAATTGCCATGGCCGGGAAGGAGTGGGCAGAGAAAGTCCTTCGGAGAGAGGACATGCTGATCTATGTTATGAGGCTATTCATGGAGTATGCTCGGGTTTGTGATGACCAGAGGGAGAAGCTAGGCTTCATTGCGGACATGGAGAGGAACGATTTAGGATAGATTAGGATGCCATTGTGGTAATGACGATGATGAGCATACGGAATTCTTTGCATCATGTACAGCATATAGAATTTTGGTCGATACCCCCGCAAGCATATGAGAGCGGTTTCTAGTTTATATGTACTGGAAAGCCCATCTTCGACTTCACCTTGCACGCGAACTTAGATCCCTCACTAATTTTGATATTCCTTCGTCTAGGCGCGTATATCTGGCCCGGCAAAGCGTACAGTCGCATTTACAGGCAGCGCAGGGCGGGAGTAAGGCTGTTGGACGTGATGTAATTTGCGCTCCACTAGACCTCCACTTGGTGCCTGAGTTGTGAGGCACTGATCATGTCCCCTGCCTTGCGCCAGTACCCCTCCAAATTTTTGTTTGCTTCAACCTCCAGTCCGGCTACACCAACCAATTCCAGTCCAGCGCCTGAAAGTCTTCACTTGCTCTCTGCATGCAGCGCCAGCTCTATCACTGTACCAAGTGTCTATTCAGTTCTTTCAGAATCACTTTCGCGGAGCCGCTGGCGACTCACACATACTACCGTTTGAGTCACAACACCGCGCCGCATAAAACTCCCACCCCACTCACTTCCAAACGCTTCTACACTCTCAGGCACGACGATATGGACACAATCACGGCCATTCTCCAGAATTTAGGCATGGACACGGTTCCTCAGGAACCAAACACATTTCCAGCTCTGAATCCATTCGATATCTACCGTTCACACATAACGGAGCTGCTATCACAATGCAGCGGCATCGATCATAAAATTATATACCCGACATTACAATGGACTTCGAAGCTAGAAATGGGAGATCTGCAGCTGGCCGTACCAGCATTGAGGCAGAAGAAGAAGGACATGGCGGCTTTTGCGCAAGAGCTTGGCCAAAAGGTACGACCGCTGCTGAATTCTCCATGCCTTTGCCTAAGCGCCTGGAATTGGCTCTGGACCGCGTTTTTTATGCGCCAAATGCTTGCATAATAAACGAGGGATTCATTTGACTCGAAGCTAATCATTGATCACAGTTCCCTACATCCCCTCTCGTACAGCCTCCTGTAGTCAATGGCACGTTCATGGGCTTCTTCTTCCGACCAGCACCCCTGACCTCTCTCGTACTCCCCATGATCCTAAAAGCAGGACCCTCTTTCGGCTTCAACTCCAACCTCGGCCTCCGCGACCCCTCCAACCCCTCCGCCGGCCGGAAAAAGATGATTGTTGAATTCAGCTCTCCAAACATTGCGAAGCCGTTCCACGCGGGCCATTTAAGGTCCACAATTATCGGTGGTTTCCTAGCGAATCTTTATGAGGGCGCAGGCTGGGATGTGATCAGGATGAACTATCTCGGAGACTGGGGGAAGCAATACGGAGTCCTGGCTGTAGGGTTTGAGAGATTTGGCTCAGAGGAAGAGCTATTGCGGAATCCAATTGGTCACCTCTATGATGTCTATGTCAAAATCAACGCAATCTCATCCGAACAGGCCGAGGCAACTAAGGTGAAGATGGATGAGATTGCGAAGCTGAAAGAAAAGGGCGAGGACACAAGTGCGCTCGAAGCGGAGGTCGAGAAGATCAAAGACGAGGGAGTGGATGAGCAAGCTAGGAAATACTTCAAGAGGATGGTGGATGGCGACATTGAGGCAGTGGGCACCTGGAAACGCTTCCGTGACCTGTCGATCGAGAAATACAAAGCTACATACTCTCGCCTGAATATTCGTTATGACGATTACTCCGGTGAATCGCAGGTCAAGGAAGAGAGCATGGAGAGCGCGGCAAAGATTTTGGCTGAAAAAGGCGTCTCCCAAGAGGATGGTGGCGCTGTCATCATAGATCTCACAAAATACTCGAAGAAACTTGGCAAGGCGCTTGTAAAGAAGAAGGACGGAACCTCCTTATATCTGACCCGAGACATTGGCGCCGCGTTCGAGCGTATGGACAAGTACAACTTCGACAAAATGATCTATGTTGTGGCCTCGCAGCAAGATCTGCATCTTGCGCAGCTCTTTAAGATCATGGAAGCCATGGGCCGCAAAGACATCTCAGAGAAGTGTCAGCACATCAGCTTTGGTATGGTATTAGGCATGAGCACTAGGAAAGGCACGACGAAGTTCTTGGACGATATCCTGAGGGATGTCGGCGATAAGATGCACGAAGTTATGAAAAGCAATCAGGATAAGTATCAGCAGGTTGAGAACCCCGAAAAGACTGCGGATACACTTGGTATTTCAGCGGTCATGGTACAGGATATGAAAGGAAAGAGGTACGAAGCGCACCCTGCGCGAAGTTGGGTAATTGCTAACTATTTTCGCACAGGATAAACAACTACACCTTCGACATGGACCGCATGACATCCTTCGAAGGCGACACAGGTCCATACCTCCAATACGCCCATGCCCGTCTTTGCTCCATTCGCCGCAAAGCCCTTACCGCTGTCCCGGATTTGCCATCCGATCTTTCCGCTGCTGACTTCGGCCTCCTAACTGAGCCGCATGCTATTGACCTCATCAGGCAGCTTGCTTCTTGGCCGGATGTTTTTCTCAATACAGTGAAAACCCAAGAACCGACGACGGTTCTAACGTACCTGTTCAAGATGGCTCATGCGCTTAGTAGCTCATACGATCATCTTCAGGTTGTGGGAAGTCAGCAAGATATCATGATTGCTAGGTTAGCCTTGTACTCTGCTGCTAGGCAGGTACTGAATAATGGGATGAGGTTGCTGGGTCTGAATCCCGTGGAGAGAATGTAGGATTGTTGATACGCCTAGTATTAGGGCAGGAGAAAAAGAATCAAGGTCTTGTAGAGTATTCACTGGGGCATAAGGGTTGGATAGGCAGGTAATGGCAAAATACCAACTAAGCCTTTCGGTTGCGTGGGCCGTGTATGGAGCTATTGTAGGTGTGGTGGCCGTTGTTATGCGACAGGGGAGAATTCCCTGCAAAGTCTCGTCTTTGAGGTAGGTGGCAGATACATCATGATTTATCGCCTGCTTTGGTAAGAAGAACCTAGTTCGGGCAAAGAACGAAAACGATGACATTTCTTCCGATGGTGTTTCTTCTTCCTCCTAGTTCCTTATTGCAACCCCGGGGGGTTTGCTGCTGAGGAGGCTAACTGAAGTATCATTTCCTCCTATTCACCCTAGAAAATTCCAAAGCTACACCTCATCTTAATGTACTCTCATCTCAGACATTTCCTTTATCTCCTACAACTCTAAGAAGGCATCTATTCCTCGTCGTACTCGACTAAATACTATTTCATCGTAACCTACTCTCGCAAGCCACAATACATTCCCGAACAGTAAGTTTTTGGCCTCCAGCAAACTTTACTCCATACATTGCTCTACCTCTACCTTCGTATGCCAAAATCCAATAACCCTGGGGAAACATAACCTTCATACCCCAAGACATCATACCGGACGCAGGCACTCCACGAACACCAGATTCCGAGCTCAAGCCGGCGAAGAGACAGAGAAGTATCTGAGGTTTTGCAAATACAGCAATACCATCAAGTTCGTCTGTTACGGGTCTAGAAGTATCAGTTCTGAGCATCGATCGAGTTCGATTCGATGAAAATGGGCGAATTAATTCGTAGAGCTCCGTTGCGCGTACGCGAGGGCTAAGGAGTAGTACCGTAGGTTTCTTCCATGCTTGTTTCTGCCTCGTGTGCTAGATCTGGAAAATGTAAGGGGAGCTAGACATCGCTTGTCGAATCATTAACTCTTAGTAGGTAGTCTATATAGAAGATCTATTAAAAGTGATAATCTCATTTACCCTTTGAGAACAAGTAGACCCGGAAAAAAGCTCGATTTCAGCTTCGGTGAAATACTCGATTCGATGGGCGATCGAGATCGGTCGATGAGCTGATTGAAGATTCAATCAATGCACAGCCCTGATGAGCCTGTACTTCCCAGAAGAATACTACGAGATTTAGAGTCCTTCAACTTACTCTTTGAGATCTCCAAGTTAAAAGTAAAGGCTGAGAATGCTCTTACGGTTGAAGAATAGAGGAGATTGGGAGCAAGAGTGATTGGGGGAGGAAGAGTAATGAGCAATAGGGGAGCTGAGACGGTGGGGGGTACATGATAGTAAAGAATGATGAGGGCTTTAGATTAGGTCTTATGTAGCCGATTCAAAGTATTGAAAAAGATACTTCGGCATGTTTAATCCTTTTACGGTACATAGACCTGAATCTGGCTACATGTTTTCCTGTTATCCTAAGAGCTCTACGTACAGAGTTGAGCATGTTGAAGGACTTTTGGCGTCCCGCCAATTCCATCCAATCACTGACTCGAATCCCCGCAACTTCCCCTCATACCTCACCGCCATATCTCTCTCCATCTCTCCATCTACAAACTAATCTCCATCATCCTCAGATATCTTAATCTTAATCTCGATCTCGATCTCGAATTCAGCATCTGATCATTGTCTCTTACCAAGGTTCCAACCAGCGATGAAAAAAAAAAACTCCCATAATTTCGATCTCAATAGTCCATGTACTACCTCCTTTAGTATTTCAATCGTTGAGAGGGGACGTATCCCAGAGGCTGAGGAAGAAAACAGGATAGCCAGTAGCTGCATGGGGAAGCTGTGTGTGCGTGCGTCAGTTAGCGTGCGGGGAACCTGAGATACCAAAAAGCTTCTGCCACGAAACCAAACGAAATAGAATATGCAGCTTCAACGGTCGAGAATGGAGGCTAATGTGGCTAGCGATTTGGTGCGAGCCGGTCAGGTTGGAGAGTTGAGTAAGGGGAAAGTCGTATGCTAGAGTATGGTGCAAGCTACTCTCTCATGGTCGAGGTTTGTTTGCCTGTGTACTTCGGATTGATGTTACGAAGTTTTCTGGGACCATGAGACCCTGCATAAGAAAATCTAGGATCATTATTGAACGGCAGGTGTTCGCTTGACTGCGGTTCAAAGGGATCGTCGTGGCGGTAGCTCTGAGAATCAAGCGTTGCAGTCCTCTGGCTATCAATTAGCTCCCGTTCGATCCGGATGGCCGAAATGCCTCAAAGATGTGGCTAGTAAACCGGTGAAGGTGGACACGTGGAGTTGTTGCCACTGATGGTGTATGCAGGGAAGTGGAGAGCCAAGACTTTCTAGGAATGGGAGGTCCATTGCGAATTTTGCAAATCCAGAACTTTCAATGTGGAGGGCGTGCCTAAATATACGCTGTTACATTCTCGAATTCTGGTTATCGTCGGTGGGCTATGATTGACGGTCGAGGCCTACATGTCAATCGCCAAGACTTTCCATATTTCACCACGCAAAGTGTAGAACCGGACCTCAAGGTACGCTGGTGTGACCAAAATTGACATGTGCGTGGGATTCGGAGCGCGAAGTTGGACTTTCTTCCCGGCCGTGGATCTCAACGCCAAAAACCAGGTTCTGAACATTCTCTCGCTTTCTACTAGATTCTCTGATACTCGGGTTCCGCATTATATTGTACGGCTTGTGATTGTGATGTTTCAGAGTGGTGAAGTCGTAGCATAGTGGTGAGGTACGTACCCAGAATAGCCGCCGGCCCTACCGTTGGGCTCGCGGAAATGGCCAAATCGCGCAGAAATGTGGAGCCGCTGGGCATCGAGGGTCTCCACTTGACCAATCGATTGGAACCCAATCGTTTTTGGGCAGCGAACAGTGTGCACCAGAAGTCGGACATCCTTGGTGATTCACCGACTTGGTAGTTGCAATTGAGGCTCTAGAGACCTTGTCCTTGTCACGGCAATTGAATGAAATATATATTGATTAGGCATGTATATATTACAGAAGATCTAGGATTTGGAATTTAAAGGTAAGTTGATTGCTACAAGGATACTGCAGGCCATGGAATTAATCGAGAGAGAATGACAGCAGTATGTTCGTAAGGCTATAAGACCCGAAGAATAGATGATCAAACAATTAAGATCCGAATGTGATATTAAATAACATATCCCGAGTAGGATTAAAGATTTCACTTCAGAGAAGTGACCAAATGATAACGAATATGCGAAGAGGTTGATGTCCATAAGTCTAAGGACAGATGTTCACAAACGGAAACGGGATTAGAATAAGACGCATATTCGTATGAAAGCATTGTAGATTCGCTTAGTTTCCGAGCACATTTCATAGGTTCTATATGCTATGTCCATGCAAAGGGAGCGCAATCGGCACATAGAGGAGCTATGAGTATCGCAGCCCCGGCTTGGTGGTCATCTAATTGTTCATGTCCCGGTGGTGGCTAACCGTACAGAAAGGATCGGAATAGAATGCGCCTCTTGGGAGACGAGCAATGATTATCGAGTCGGACATGAAGGTGATCGGTGACTGTCAGAGCATGGTGGAGTGACAATCTGCCTTCTTGCGCTCAGGATGGTGTCAAGTTACGTTCTCAACTCCGGTTGCGTAGTAAGAAGTGTGGCGAACAGAAGAGCTAGGTTATTTACTGTTGGTAACAGTTTTGAACCAGCCTCGGTGGCGCCAATCAAACGTTTAAAGCATTTGAAGCAGGTTGTGGTTAATTGATGCTCGCTGACGAGAAAGGTACTGAAACGTTGCCATTGCGCGTATGACTTCTGTGAAGCGGGACCTGAGGGTCGAGCATTCACCTGAGGAAAGGCAGTCGGCGGCAGTCGAAAGGACATGCTATGATGTGTTACTGTCGCACACGTCCGGCCGATATCGCAAGACCTCAAGCGAGCGATCTCGCTCACTGACCCTGATTTCCGCATTCACCGGTCCAACACTGAACGTGGGAAGCCGTGAATGTCATCTAGAGGCGCCCTCAAGCTCTCAACATGTGCAACATTTGCCTTCAAACCCCGGTAGTCGGTACTAGTCCTAGTCGTACGAGACTTAGATGACGAAGAAAGAGGGATATTAGGGTAGTACACATCGTGAGATCGAAGAACTAAAAGAGAAGGGCTTGCCTGATTGAGATGTAGGAAAGCGAGAAGCCACAAGCAGCCATAGTGATACAGAGCTTTCGACGCCATGTTACAAAAGAGAAGAGGGTGGGTGAGGACGGGACCGGTTCAGGGGAGTGAGGATTTGGAGATTGAAGGATATGGTGGAGATGAGGGTATACGGTGTTGCTCCTGGACCCGTGTAATGCTGCTCATGGACGTGGAGGCAGAATATGGGAGGCATGAAATAATATGTGCCACTGGTAATACGTGATAAACAGGTCTATGCCGGCTGCCCAAAAGGGATGGAGTAAAGTACCGGCCGTCGCACCTTGTGCTTTTATTTGAACTTTATTCTAGGCTTCCTGCGCAGCAATGCATTAGTTGAGCGTGGAGCAGGACGTGATGGGGCGTGAAACCACAGATGAACCCCAGAGCATACGAAAACGTTTATCGTGAGTACCACTCTCCAGGTAGTGAGATCTTGTGATTGTCACAGTTGTCCGCCTCAAATCTTGATGTTTGCCGATCCTTGCCTTCCTCCTCAGCCTGCTTTTGTTGAGAGCGTGGCTTACTCTCGACCTCATTCGCCGGAATCTTTACTGGAGTCAGCAAGGCATAGATGATACGGACCGTAGAGAGACTCTCGGAAACAGGGCGGATGGTTACACCGCATACAAGTGTCTATATATTGTTGGATTGGACTCACTGTGGGGGTGGGTTGGTGGTGTGCCAGAGATACTCGCAGACTCTAATTTGTGATTATTGAGCAGCCGTTCGCCAGTCAGACGACGTGTAGCGGATCTCACGTACTCCAAGTGGCAAAAGAATAGAAATTTTCTAGCGCGCGAGGTTAAAATGAATGGATGTGGAGACTGTGTTGTTGTTCCTGCATGGCAGCCAGCCAGAACGCGCTTTGAGGCGGAACTGACGTGGCTGGACCGAGAAAAGAAAAGGTGAAAAGTTGACACTTGACATGGCATTATTGGCATTCCACCTTGAAGTGAGACCCTGGGGCATCGAGAAACAAAAGCAAAAGTGGGGCTAGGATAGAATTGGCGTGCTGTCGACGTCTACCGTGTTGAATTTGGATTTTGATACCGATCATCGAGATAAGATTCCGCCGTGTCAAAAATTACAGCGATGGCGTAAACCTTGAACAAATCCCAGAACAGGCATAGTTACCGTTGTAAGTTACTCGGTGTTCCCAAATTGGCACTGCAAACCCAATTGGTTGTCCATCTGTTCTAAAGCAAGAAGCGGTGAAGGAGAATCGCCCAGATTGTGGTTCTGGGATGATGGAGAACTGGGCATAGTGAGAGGATGGAAGTGGGTGCGGGCGGTCCCGGAAATGCACAACTTCGATGAGTTTCAAGTTCTTCGATTCGACTAGAAGTCCGGCAAGCAACCTCTGACCACTCGGGATGCGCACAAGGGAAAATTGAAGACCACCCAGGCTGTCCGGCTGCCCTTTGCTGAGACGCTGGTCAAGCGAGGCCACGGCTGGCGAGAGCGTTGCGTGCATCGAATCTGCAAACAGCCGACGTTGGCCAATTGTGGAGGCCCGCCAGGAAGCATGCCGGGCTGGTTTATTACGCACATGTAGACGACATTCCGTGATTGACAGTAAAAGGAATTTGCGATCATCACCAGGGAGCACTGTACGAAGGATGCTGGACGCGTCTTTCGCAAAGTGCCGGAGAGCGTTACTAGGCGATCGGACAGACGGTTTTACTTTTTGCTTTTTTCTCACTCCCCTTCTCGGCTGTGCCCCGTCCGCATACGAATGGACTCTGGAAACCTGGGCCGGTAATTAATTCTGTCAACTACCTGAGTTTCTTGACGGGGAGCCCCGGATATGAGGTGTCGATAGTGATAGATTCGTTCAGCCACAGTGTCTGCCGTCGATGCTCTTCAGTCTCGACAAGCGACAAGGGCTCCTGCATAGTGCGGTAGTGCTGGTGGCGAGAGAGAACGAAGCACAAGCCAGTCGTAGAGGGGAGAACGTAAAGAGCCAGTATAGACGCTGCGTCACCACACTGCTTGAATCCTTTGCGCAGGTCGGCCAATGGTGGGCTGCCTGACGGGCAGAGAGGATGAGTGAGGGGAGCGGACGGCGCTGTGGGGAGACGAGAGACAGGGCTGAGGAGGCAGCAGCAGCATCGCGAGCACCCCGTGATGGTTGGGACGCTGCTTGCTTGCAAATACAGAAGGCTGTGGAAGCACCACTCTAGCAGTCTGCCTAGAGTCCGAATCATCCCACGAGAGCCCATGAGTGCCTTTTATCTTGCGAGCATTTGCCCGAGCAGCCAGCACCCCGTCAGACTCCTCCCTAGGTCTACTATTTTTCTCTCTGACTCCTACGCTCTGTTGCTGCCCATCGCTCACCATCCGACTGCGCGCAGGCTGCCCAGAAAGCGCTGCGGTGCATGGCGTGCGCCCAACTTGTGTTAAGTTAGCCGTTATTTAAGAATTCATGCAACCCCCAGCACCTGTGTGCTGCCTGTCCTCGTCCAAAAATTCCCCGCCATTCGGACTGCGAAAAAAAAAGACGGCCAGCCAGCGTCTGCCGCCTGCTCGTCATCTTCCTAACTCTGTGAACAACTTACCATCCCTCCTCATCTCTTTCTTCCTCCCCACTCCGCCATGGACCCGTAACTTCTGCCCTCCCTGAGCCCAACCATCAACCCACGATTATTAGGTGTGCTCAATGCAGTCTTTATTTCTAACCGTCGCATGAGTCTTCGAGTCGATCGCTGGCGTTAGCCCTTTTTATCCGCTATCGATATCGCGTCGTCCCGCTGCGGCCTCTCCGCCCGCCATCTGGTGCCAGGCCTCGCTGACCACCACCTCCTACTTCAACATCACCACCCCGTCACCACCAGGCCATCGTCCTCACAGCTCGACATGGCCGATCGTTCGCTCAATCCCACCTGTGAGGACTACCACTCCGAGGACGGCGACGAAGTTGTCACCGAGTCATTTCGTCGCTCGCCAGTCGCCTCCGCCAATGTTGCCGCAAAGCGATCACACCCATCCGATCTAGGGACCGAGAAGCCCGCCAATGTAGAGAAGGTTGGCAATATTGACCTCCAGAGCGACTCTGGGTATTCCAGCCACACCGCCGCGACAATGAGCAGCGCTGATTCGGCACCAAGTGCAAAGTCGCAAAGCCCACCTACTCCCGCCGTGAGCGCTGCTCCGATTCCTCAACCCAGCCCAGCTCGAAGACGACCTACAATTGAGAATGAGCGGAAGAGTAGCAGCAGCCCTCGAAAACCATTGCAGAGGTCCGGATCGGTCTCGTCAAGGAGGCCAAGCCAGCGCAGAGAAGAGGAATGTAACGATCCGAACTGCACTACGTGCCCACCTGCTCGAGGCCGAAGACTTGAGCCCTCTCCCCTTGACTCAGGCCTAGACATTTCCTACCCTACTTTCGACCAGCAGCCTCAACGATCTCACCGTGCCCCTTACCCCCCTCAGTCTCCTACGTACACCCGACAACCTCCCTCTTACATACAGGGGTCAGCAGTCGTACAGCCTGCACAGAGCACAAGACGACGGTCCTCGTCCACTAGTCGAGGCTCCCGTCCATTGAGCTATCATGGAGAGCCCAGGCAAGGACACTGGGTTCCTGGCATGCCCCACCCGACTCCGCCCTATGAACACGGGCCTCCCCCTTCAATGTCCGCCCATTTCGGTGTGCCAATGCAGCCGCAAATGGCTCCATATGGCATGATGGGTGCCACTCCTCCCAACAACCCCTATGTACATCCAATGCAAATATCCCCACCATACGAGAGGCCAATGCAATCACGAACACCCTCCCAATATAGCACTCGAAGGCCGACCTCCCAATATGGACTAACCCTCGTAACCTACGACCAAAACGGTGGGAACATGCCATCTGCACGTTATCCATCCGCTCCTCAAAGCGCAAGAGATGAGCGATTTCCAAGGTCTGCATATGATCCCGAGAGTTCTGAAGCAGAGTCATCAGAAGAAGAGAATGGTCGCGCTCTTATGCCCGCTCCGCCACCCAAGGCTATCTCCCACCGTCGTCCGAGTCTGCGACGTCCGAATACAACCCAGGCATATGATTTGGACCGACTGTCACAGTCCAAGACTCTTCCTGAACGTCCTCGAGAACGAGATTCCCGTGTTTCTCGAATAAGCAGTGCTGCTCCATCACGGGCACCCTCCACTACGCGTCGTCCGACCTTGATTCAGCAGCCTAAAGCGCAGTCCTATGAGACTGCGGGTAACGCTCGTGTGATGGTCGAGTCTTCCGCAAGGGCGCGACGCCGTCAGTCATATATGGGACACGAGAAGCAATACGAGCTTGAAGAGAAAGCTCGGAACTCCAAGCTTTACCAAAACATCCGTGGCGAGCCCATCATTCACCCAGGCAACCGCCGTCGTCAGACCGACTTGGATCCTCGACGACGTGATGACAACTTGGTTGAGACCAAGACGAGACAGCTGAGGGATGCTGAAGCCTATCAACAGCGCACGCGAGGCAATGAGATTCCTCTTACCGACCAGGCCCTCAAATCTAGTCGACGAATGTCACGTGGCCCTTCTGGTGCTTCTGAAACTGGATCGTCTCGCAGCAAGAACAGCGACAAGGCAAGCCGTATCAGCCAGTCGAACCGTACCACTGTCACCAATGGGGGCAATGGTGAGATTCGACTTCGCGTTGATGCGTCCGCGCCTCTTAGTCTTCAATTTAACGGAGATATGGAGGGTCGCACGATTTCACTCAATCCTGCTGAGGGTGGTATGGCAGATATTGTTATTGGTGCTTCTCGTGGCAGTGAAAATGTGTATAGAAGCGAGAAAGGCAGCGTCACTGGACCAAGGAAAGCCCTGATGGCTAATCAGGCCAGGAGGGAAGCTGAAGAGTCTTCTGTACGGAGCAGACGAAGTGATCGCAGCGGCCGAGACGGAGAACGACGTGTGCTACGGCGCCAACGAGATCGAGAAATCGGGTACGATGTTTGAGCAGTCTAAGATGTGCTAGCAGGCAGGGGACAGATTAAGTGGCACACCAACGAAGCAACGCTCGGACAATCGCCTTATACCATTTACCCGCAACCCGTCCCGAACTCATGCCTCTCCTACATTACAAGCCGTCTTTCGCCGAGGCTCAGGATGCCAAAGTCTGTGCGAATCAATGGCCGGTCTTCACGTTGGTGTGCTGCTCTTTCCATGCCTTCGATTGGGGGATACCGTTTCCTTCTGAATCACTTGGATATTTACGTTTGTCGACATTGTACGGCTGCTGCTTTGATCTTTGTGTAATGTTGGTTTCGATGCTTTCTCATACCAAATTTCTTCATTTCATAATCTCGCCTTTGCTCTGCAGCGTTTTTTCATTGGGCGGACCGGAGTGAACCAAAAGCTTTCTCCAAAAAGTTCCCGTTGGGCATCATCTCCTCTCCGCCGGAAGGGAAAAGCATGCCAGTGCACCTGTCCTTTTGGCATTTCGTCTTTCCTTGCTGCGTTGAGGCGTTTTACCCTGTTTGCTTGTGTTCTTGTTTGCGTACTGCAACAGTGCAGGTCACATGGTATTGTTTGCTAGATCAGGGCGCTCACGCACACAAAATCTTGGATGCGTGGGACCCAGGTTCACGACGGAATGATGAGATTGTACGATCGGATATGATTGTCATATTTGTTCAGTTAGCTATGTTGTTCTTACACCTTTTCTTCCCTGCTTTTGAGCGAGCGGATACCTTTGCTTTCGTCTACTCTCAGCAACCTTATTATTGATTTCTTAATTTCTCCTTTTTCGTTTCTTAAAATACCTGCGCCTTTGGGGGGGCGTTTTCGGTTTGGTGGAATTAATACCCTTTTATCTTACTTTTGAATTTCCCTTGAGTTGAAACACGTCTTTGATGAGGAGAACACGAGGCATGAGGTACGCCGAGTTTGTTAGCAGCTGGGCTACGATGTTATGACGAGACACGATAGTATAGGACTCAGTGACAAGCTAGTATATGCTAGCTCATCAGACAGAGCCACAAGTGGTCGATCGGCA
Organism: Zopfia rhizophila CBS 207.26; assembly: GCA_010093925.1. Lineage (NCBI taxonomy): Eukaryota > Fungi > Ascomycota > Dothideomycetes > Zopfiaceae > Zopfia > Zopfia rhizophila. The sequence continues at coordinate 79,219 of ML994639.1, forward strand.
ATATGGTTGCACAGATAGGACCGATAGCAAGCGATATGAGAAAAATCTTACGGTTCCTTTCTTGAAAGCGTCTTCTCTCGCTATATGAAGCATCTTGCACTTACTACATTAGTCTAGAGTCACATTGCTGTTAATGAGAGCGCGACAGCGGATGATCCTCCATCCTCCTTGGCCGACCGCTGACCTAGTCCTTCCCACCTCCTCATTTCTTCGATGCCAACATCATGATGTCTAAGTCGATATATCCTTTGGGCGAGGCTGCACTAATCACAATCTCCCATATTCCCCGAGCGCGACTCCGAGACCGGCAAGTAATTAATCCCGATCCTTACAACTCCACCATGTCACCGTTCCCCCTCGATTCTCCCATTTCTCAAAACAAATCTCCCCTCTCCGACGGGGACCCCGACCCCAGCCTCACGGCCACGATCTAAACACCCAACCCCCTGGACCCTGAATGTCTTGCGGCACCCCACAATGAACGGGAACCCCACTTTGACGCCGAAGACATGGTAAGACATTTGAGCTAGCAGCGTCGGAAGGCTTGGTATTTTTTGACATTTTGAGACTCCCGGGAGATCAAACGAGGTGAAACATGTATCTTACTTTCAAGCCAGACCGAAAATAGTATGTTCACGTGATCGCGTAGGATTACATAAGAGGGTTAGGAAGGACGAGAGATTTGTTGACTTGGGACGGTGGAAGTTTCGGTATGAGTCCCACGGCAGAACATACTCATGTGTTATCTTGTACACAGTCTTGGTTGATTGAAGAGATGGAAGCCTTGTGACCAGTCTCAGTGGATTCATGTGAGACGTTTTACGGCTAGACGGAGAGAGGAATGTTGGAGGTAGACCTTGGAAGGTGAAGGCTGTCATATGTATCCAATTTTCATACTTATGTTTTGTTATTACGCCTTTGCACCTTCGGTGAGGCACTACGAACTACATCACTTTCAATACTCTTACTCTGGCTCGACGCTACCAACGATTGTAACTATCCCATACATTGCTGAAATCGCTGCTTGCTTAGTCAGCCACATTAGACCGTCGAAACTCACAAAATTTCTTTAATCCCAAGTTGACGGTACACAATAGTTAGTATTTTCTTTCTTCTTCTAGCTTCTAGATAGTATGTTTCTTTATTGTGGTAGTACAATTTAAAGCTAAATTGTTCAAAGTTCTTGTTTTTAATTTGCTCAGTTTATAAGGTTACCGCTTCTGATTAGTTGTATTTGCTTTTAGTATACTTTAATGCACAAGTAGTAATTCTAGTAATATATAAAATAAAAGGCCTTACAAATTTAATTGAACATATAAAGTATGAAGTAGATTAAATTTTAGTATACATTTTTTATTTTATGCTAAGCTTTACTGTTGCCCTTAACACCATGCCCCGCGCCCGATAAATCGAATGGAGGGACACCGGTCAGCGAACCACCACGATACTTTATCATAACCTCCTTAGTAAACCTAGCCGGATAAGCTCCCTACGGCCCCATAAAAACCACATTGCAAGCCTTTGCAAATAGCTTAAGGAACGAGACGCTCCTATACAGCGGTGCCTGGCGCTCAAAAACTCAAACAGAACACAACCCCGCACCCTTCGACATCGAAATCCAAATCCACTTTCCCGGCACCACTAAATTACATGGTCTTGGAATTAAAACGCTTGAAAGCGCTAAGTCACCCATATCGTGGGGAACTCTGACTCGGTCTAGTCCGAAGAAGAAGCCTCGACTGTTGCTTACAAGGGCTTGGACAACAGAAATTGTATGACGCCGACGAATTGGGTGGAGAGTGTGATCAGAATTAGTTCTTTAGGAGGGAAACCCGGGAATAATTGGACCGTGGGTACATTTTGGCAATTGGTTGCTAGTATTGTGATTCTTTGTTTTACCGGATTTGGATGGGAAGGTTTGGGCGTATGGAAGAAGACGGTGACGCCGGTTCATAAGCCAGATGGCTCGTGATATGAGAGAATGAAGAGATGATGTATAAGGAGTGTGGGATCTGTTGTCTCGGTGTGGTCGTTTGATATCCGATCATAGAATCGATCGGAATTGATACCTTAGGTTTCTTATTTTATGGTCAAAATTTATTAAGATGGTAGCTAATACCTAATTTAATGCTGTACAATACGACGGACCATCCTATCATCACAATTTAACTTCCTCAATTCCCATTCACACTCCTATCCTCGACAACTTCAACCGACCATCTCTTTCCATCGCCCTACACAAATTCAACCACCTCCTATCTAGTAAAATCGGGTACAGAAATCACCCACAATTTCTTCATTGCACAATTTTCACCTCACGTCCAATAGCAACACCCGATAGTACTTATACCACTACTCAAGCATCCTTCAATTCTTACAACACATTCCTCCATTCCAACCATATCAAAATCCGGAATTAATCAATTCCACTGCGTGGTTTAAGAATACGTACCTGCCCCACCCGCAGCCTTGAACTGCCTTGGATAAGCAGTGTCACCAGTAATTACTACAGCACCTTTCTTTTCCATTTGAGGAGGTTTGTGCATTCAGAGGTCACAAAGTTGCCGGTAAGCCAATTTTTCAGTGTACTTATACCAATACAGCTAACCTTCCCCGCTACCTCCTTAACGTCATTCTCAACCACATCCATGAGCATCTCTACGTTTACGAATTCAGCTTGAAAATATTATAATGAGTAATTCCCATCAGGGAATCGGTTTTTGACAGTACTTGTTATCGACTAAGCAAGAGGGTATCGAACGGACGATAATCAAATGCACACCTCTCCGCGGCGCACGAGATATGCCGGAAATGCTGGTTGATATGGAGTTGATGGGAGTTTCCGCAATTTGTCTCAAGCAATATCTACGAAATGAAGATCACTGCCGTCATCACCCATCGACCGCTTTAAATGAATGATTCACGATAGCATTCACAACGCAAAGGGTTTCAATGTGTAAGTCAGGGGTTTTCCAAGAGGATTTTGTAGGAAAAGATGGAGCATAGGAGGTGTAAAATTTTGTTGGAATATGCATGCGGTGAGTGTTCACACTATATGATAATACTCGAAAGGTTTTTCTGTTTATTTTGAGGGAGGACGCAGAGCCAGAGTAAGAATAACAAGTCAGCATGGGTCTTTATTGTTGCCATTATGGCTGGATAAGGTTTGGCGAGAAAATATGAGGTTAGCGATGGCCTTATATCCTCCGTCAAACTTATTGGAGACTCCTTACGAGGCAGTGATCGTGAGGCAATGATTAAACCGGGAAGTATCGTGAACAATATAGACGAGACGTAAACTATTAGGAGTCTAGAGATCATCTTTCCAATATCAATACCATCTATGGCGAAGGAAGTACCAATTCGAGGACGTTCTGGACAATCTTCCGCAAATATTTCCTAATCCGATTATATTTACGTTATCAACGATAGTATTCTACTATTTCTCAAACCCAATCGCTGACCAAAAATCGGTATCTTCACTTCCTTTCCTCAATATGCTCAAATACCTCTCCAACCCCCTTGTCACTCAAATTCAGGCCATCTTCCTCGTCCTTCGTAACTTGTTGTATGGCTTCCGTTTCTCTCTTCTTTTCATCTTTCCGGTAGAGATATTGGCCAACGCAGAATAAGAACCATGTCATGAAGACGAATGCGACATTGACGGAGTAGCCTTTCGTCCATCTCGGAGCTTCGATAACAGGGAAGACGACGATCGGATAAAATGAGTAGACGGCCCACCCGGCGGTCAACTGAAAAAAGTTTAGTCATCCTACCTTCGAGGAGTTTAAGGATCGACTTACCATAGCTCCAACGGTGACAGCTCTAGCTTCGGCATCATCCCGCATCGCCATATTGATAAATGGCATTAAAATTGGAGTAACGGCCGCTGAGACTCCAAGAAGATAGTAGCAAGTGACTGTATTATGATTAGAGACATCCGAATCTAACGATTCTCATATCACAACTTACAGTGTAGATCTTTTGGAATCACCCAAACAAGAAGACAAACATTCGCAAACATATAAATAGCCTGTACAATCGAGAAGATTGACCAAAGCGGATAAGTCATGCAAAGCGATGTCGCCAATAAAGCTGCGATGACGGAAACGCCTTGAGCACCTGTCGGAATGGTGTTGATCTGTGGGACGGAATATGTGCCGTATTTACTCGCGAGGTCTTTTAGCCAAAGAGCCATTTGCCCGTGAGGGTATGAGGATGAGAGGAAGCTTCAAGCGTCAGTAAGTGCCAAAGATGGGGTGTGGGGATGCTTACAAGGTGTACGCAGAAACACCCATATAGAACTCCCATCTCCTCAGCGTCCTTTTAATAACACTAAAATCCAACTTCTTACTCGGCTCAATACCGACATCTTTGACTCTTCTCTTTGCAAGTTCGTGCTGAGCCTCAGTCAACCACCATGGCTTCTTACTCGATGGCAATCCTGGGAAAATGAAGAAACCAGCGAATGCGATCGGCAAGGAGATGATTCCGTCGATGATGAATAGCCAACGCCAACCAGCCATTCCATGCACACCATTCAGATTCTTGTATGCGGCGGCCTGCAAGTACCCTCCAAACATGACAGCAATGTTGTTGGAAACAAACCAGACTCCAGTTCGCTTAAAAACTTCCTCAGGACGATACCATGATCCAAGTACATATGTCGTTCCAGACGCAACAGGGGTCTCTAGAAGACCGAGCAAAAACCGAGTACCGTAAATGTCGTGCTCATTGCGCATTTGCGATTGGCAGAACGTGACGATGGACCAAAGGACTTCCATTGTCGGGAGATAGTACTTCGCAATCTTTGGTCTAGAAAGTAGTAAAAGAGACGGGATTTGAAAGACCAGATAGCCGAGATTGTAGAATGTTCCGAAGAGCGAGTATTGGTTGCCGTTCAGGCTCAATTCTTCTTTCATTCCGCTGACGTAGGCGTTATTGATGTTTGAGGAATCGAGCCATTTTAGGAAGACTGATGTTCATATTAGCGAATTGAATTTTATCAAGTGTGGGCAGTTGAACTTACACATAAAAGAGCAGAACGATAAAAGACAAGCATCCATCTTCTGCAGAAGTTTTCGCTCTTCTTCTGGATAATGCGATGGATACCACTCCCAGAGATACATCCATGCCTTCCATGGCGATCGCACCGGAGCTTCTTTGGGCGCAATCACATTTCCATTTCTATTGCTGCTTTCAGTATTCGTCTCTTCTCGCTGCGTTGTGGCCATTATCGTCAACCGTAAAGGGTGTACCCGGAAATGTGGTATGTGGAAAGAAAAGAAGTTCCGAGTTATCGAATTCGAGGCCGGTCATGACCCTGGACTTCAATATGTAGGCAAGCATGCCACTTCCTGGTTCAATCTATCTTGACAAGATCGGGGGACGGGCGTCGGGGTATTTCCTTTTTTGGGTGCCGAGAAGAGTTGAGGAGCGTGGAGTGCGGGGGGCGGAGAGAATTATCCCGGTGGCCAAACGGCGTCTGGACGTTGGAACGACAACGGAAATCTTACTTTTCTGGAATGGTACGAGCCATGAAGAATGTCACATTTCCCGGACTTTTGTGCAGCCTGGGAATCACATGTTGTGTTTCGCGTCCAGTACCGATCCTTTTTGCACTTGCGGATTCTAGAAATCCTTGGACACCGCGTAGAGGGTGATTGATTCATTGATGGGTATGCTTTTGAAGCAGAGTCGCAATCTACTGTACGTGGAAAAGGCTTCCAGCCTCCTTCCCAGCCACTTATCCATCCATTCTCCACAATCATTCGTGAGTTCACTTTTTCGCATTCTAAATTGTCTTTAACCTGACTGCGTAAATTTCCGAAGGCTACGGAGTTAATACCTAATCTACTTATGTACAATCCAGCTTCGACCATTTGCGAAATGAATACGACCATTCCTGGTGCACCCTTCTCAAGCCGTCCAACCTCCGACTAATAAGCGTTGACCCCTTCACTTTAACGCTGCAATCATCTTATCCAAGCTATTTCTCAACCGTAATCGGCGAGCGTACAGCAGACCAGTTGTAACTCAGCAATCCCCAAAACTCCTCCAGGCCCTGAATCGTCCGCGGAGTTCTACCGGGTCTCGTTTGGAGGTAGAAACTTCCTGACAACTCCCAATGCTGCCAGCCAAATTGCCAATCTTCCACCATTTCAATCAGACACTTGTTATAAGTTGTCTGGTTCCAATAGGTGCCATTCTGAATGAAACCCCACTCAGAAAGCACCATTGGGAAGAGGTACTTGGTATCCGGGTTCGATGCATCCAAGGCTTGGAATCCTTTCTGGTACCATTTGGATTTGAATGTTTCGCAGTCATCTTGGGTGTTTTCGAAATCGTATTTGTGGATCTCGAGGACGATTTTGTCCTTGAATGCGAAGTCGTCTGGAACAAATACTGCAGATTTGCCTTCGGTAGAAGTTCCGGCAGTGCCGTTCAAAGTCTTACCAAGAGGAATGGGATCGATATATGTGTCGTATGATAGTCCAGAGAAAAATATCAGAGCATCGGGATCAGACTCGTGAACTGCATCCGCCGCAGCAGTCATGTGGACGTACCAGGTGTACCAGTCGTAGGGTTCGGCACCTGTGGCGCTGCGCAGTTCGTTGCGAAGGCCGACGGACGAGAACGTTGGCCAGTTTTCCTTCGCCTTTTTCTCGTTAGTATTTCATTTTTCGAGCGATTGCAAAGGTGAAATACATGTTTTGCAATATAAGACCAACCTCGAATCCATTTCTCCACGTCGAAGTACTGCTCCCCGAACCAGCCATTCCCATCGTTCTCACCACAACACCAGAACGCTTTAGAGACGTGATTGTCGAGGTGAAGGATAATGCCTTGCCGGGCAAGCTCGTTTGCAACCGCATCCCAGACTTGGAGCCTTGTCGTTTCCTTGGTAAATTGGGAATTATGTTCGAGTATTTGGTTTAGGACGATTGTACCATTCGTTTCTCCTAGAGCATTGATTACACTTTTCTCCAATGTTTGGTTCGGATTGTTGCTGTAGATATCATCGATCATCTCGATGGCAAAACAGAGGCGAACGGAGTTTAGACCGAGTTTCGGAAACCAAGATACTATGTCTTCCACAGAAGCATGCTGCAGGCCTTCAGGAATCATAGCCTCCTGATGCCCGGGCCAGTTCGTGGACACATAGTGGAAGAGTTCGCCGTTTCGATTGAGAATATCTCTTCCCTTTGTCGATAGAGGAAGAATCGAACTGTCCTGCCTTTCGACAAGGTATGGAATGGCTGCGGCGATGTGTCCTAAGAGGAGACCTGAAGCAAAGTGTCTGAACAACATTGTGACGGAGACATTGACAAATCTAAGGGTATCTCGATAAAAACTCCCAGCTCGCTTTGAAATACCGTGAACCAGGTTAGATTTATAGATAGCCTGAGAGAATCATATCCGCCCCTGCCAATCTTCAAATTGATCGCGCGAACCCTTCCCGCAGATTCTTCTAGTCCGCTTCCAAGAAGCTCGACACGCGCTTCCATGCGGGGCAAAAGCGAAGTAATCCATACAATTAATGTGTAGTTTGACCGAGAGGTTTTTGATCAGAACTGGTGACCAGATTCATGACCCAATTGAACTGGCGTGGAATTCCCTCGCTTACGCCTTTCTAGGAAGGTCCCTAGCTGATATAGAAATTCCCAAGTCCAAACGGGAAATTTTCTGGTTGCATGTGGGTTGAAGTCCACGCAACGTCATTCCAAGTAGAACATTGGGCTTATCCTGGACCAAGGCCCGAAATTCGGGCGTTGAACCAAGTACCGGGCAATTCATCAAAGTGGAAGCTGGATGGGAACGGGCATCGGAGTATTGGCGATCCCGCAACTTTAGTCCAGTGTGAATGGCACTAGCCCTACGCATCCATGATTCGTGTTGATTTACTCCGATATCCATATCAGGTTCCACCCGATTCTTTTGTACAAACACTGCAAATCACAGCCAAGTATCCTAACGACCACTCGCACTTTTCGACGAAACAATTCTTCCACGAACTTACTCTCGCTATGGCCTCATTATCCAGCTCCCAACCCGCGCACGGAAAAGGCACGAACAGTTTCGCGAGGTATGGAACTCGCTATCTCATAGAAGTGCCTGGCTCACATATCCACTTTAGCGTAAAAGGTGTGGACTTGAGCGAAATCTTTTCCGAAAATGTGGCTGCAAAGATCTTTCAAGAGGCACAGCGAGGCCTCAAGCAACAGGTACCCAGTAGTAGCCATCCATGTACCTATCAATCTAACAGCTTTCAGGCTCCACTTCCCACATACCCAGAGAGCTGTCCTCAAACAGGGTCGCAGCAAGGCAGATATGAGCATCGAGAAGCCAATTTCTGGACATGTGGTTTCTTCCCAGGAAGCATCTACGCATTACTTGAACGCGCCGTGAAATTCCCACATTCATTAAACATACCGGAGCATTGCCGTTCTCAATTCATAGATCAGACTCTACGACTTGGTCGCCACTGGTCCATCGCTATCAATGAAATGTCCGGCAGGACGGATACGCACGACATGGGATTTATCGTTCAACCTGCGTTGCAGAAAGACTGGGAATTGACGGGAAATCCTGAAAGCTTGCAATCGGTTGTAAAAGCGGCTTATGCACTAGCTTCGAGATATGATGAGAGAGTAAAGGCGATTAGGAGCTGGGATGTCGCTATAAATGATCGTTATTCCTTCACAGATATGACGACCAATTTTCTGGTCATTATTGATAGCATGTGCAGTAAGTATTCCTTGCAAGGGGAATATCTGCTTGAACTATTTTGTGAAACTAATGTGAATAGATCTCGACTTGCTCTACTACGTCGGCCACAATCAAAACGACCAGTCATTAATAGATATCGCAACCCAGCACGCAGATACCATCATGGCTTCAATCCTCCGCCCGGACTATTCAAGCTACCATCTCGTGAACTTCGATCCAAGGACGGGAGAGCCAAAAGCCAAGATGACGAATCAAGGCCACCTCGACGAATCAACCTGGACTCGCGGTCAGGCTTGGTCCATCATGGGTTTTGCTCAGACGTATACCTGGACAAAGGATCGACGATATCTCAAGACCGCAATAAAATGTGCTGAGTACTTCCTTGGGCGGTTATACGAATGTAAGGGAAAACACCACCATCCTCTCGTGCCTGCGTGGGATTTCGACGCCCCTCATGAAGACCCCACCCAGCCGCTACGTGATGTTTCAGCAGGAGTGATAGCAGCCAATGGAATGTTTTTGATCCATCAGTCTCTTCAGAGCCTTCCAGAAGCTGAGGCAGAGGAGATCTTAGGTTCGAGGATGAATTATCTGGATACAGCGTTGCAAATAGTTGGTGAGACCTTGGACATGGCATTAGACAGGGACTTCGCATTCTTCGAACCTCCACAATCATCAAAAATGGTGAATGGGACCGGCACAGCCGAGGAAATCAGAGTTCACGAGTCCGGGTTCGACGCTATTCTACGGCATTCAACGGCGAATAACAATGAGCATGCGCATAAGAGATACAAGGATCATGGGCTAGTGTACGCAGATTACTTCTTATTAGAGATTGGGAATAAGTTGCTGAGAGCTGGGCTACTGTAATAGCTCTTGAACGATTGTAGAGGTTTATTCACGTGAAATAGAAGATTTTGGTTTTAGTAGACGTGTTCAAAATATTAGCACCTAACAGATGTGTCAACCGATTATCAAAAAAAGGTGTTATCTTGTTGTCAGCACAAGCGTCAACTAAATCTAGTAGAGGCGTCAACGCAAAGCCAGCTAAGGTCATATCCTAATTCTACCTTACAACCGCCCCATTGCCATCTACCAGCCCGCATCGATAGCAACGTATGTTTCCAAGCCAATTGATGCGGTTCCTTCTCGGGAGACAACAGGAGCATCTTCCCATCTTCTTTTGCTATTGAGCTCATCGTTTATTTCATCCGTGGCAGAACCTCTGCTGACAGCATATATGCCAGAGGCGAAATATATGGCATTGGTTTTTGAAATCAACTTCGGTCCACGTTTGACTGTCGGAATCAGTGTCCGCTGCCATATCAGATTGGTATTCGCATCCGGTTTGAGTATTTCACCTTGGATGCCTTCCCGTGGGACTTGTGTTGAGTCCTTGTCGTTGATAATTAATGATTTTATACCACTGGCTCCAGCACTCGAGCATATCAAGGCGCCGCTAGATGAATGTAAAGTTCCTTCGATGAAATTCGCATCCCGTATTGCGAAGAGTTCTGCTTCGTTATTGAACGATGGTAGCACCTCACCGGCCTTCGCTTTTCGCCCCTGAATAGCAAAGCCTCCTTCTGTTGCGAGCACTGCTGGTTCATTCATCCCACCATTATTGCTGACTTTATGGATTCTGATATGCCAATCAGGCCAGCGACTGCACGGCGCTATCAGAATCGTGGAAACCTCAACGACTGCATCTTTCCATGGCTTCCAGGAGCTAGCCAGCAGAGGTATTTTCTCCACAACACCTCCGCTGCGTACGAGTGAAGCTGTCCCGAATCGGTAATTGTGGACCTTCCATGGGACGCGCCATGTATCTCCCGCATCTTTACTTAAGGCAAGCGTACTGTCTGGTGCCATTTGAGCTAATAATGGACCCGTTGGAATACTGAAGCCGAAATGCGAGGAGTATGCAAATTTGCAGTACTTGGCTTCCGTTGCCTTCAAAGGCCAAGGGCAAAATTGTCCAGCTGAAAGAAGGAAATGATGACGTGTGGCGTTGCAAACGATATGCATTGGTGGTTTGACGACACTCGTCAGACTCGTGTCTTCCCTCGGAAGAGGCTTCTCCTCAGAAGTCCAGAAAGCATGGGTTCCGGGTAGACCTAAAGCAATGAATGACTTCATCGCCCAATAAGGCGATTGAGGGGAATTGTAGTCTTCGCTCATATACATATTCGGAAATGTAAAGCCAATGGTCAATGTACCATCGACGTTGAATATGTCGTGCTTGTCACTCCACCATCGGAAATGTCGAAGAAGAAGGCCTTTTACCACACCCCAATCATTCAGTGGCGCTGGCAGGTCTACTTCAGCGAATGCCGCGGCAGACCAAAAACCCGCGAATGCAAAACGATATGTGAGACTTCGACCAAATGGGATCGCCGCACCTAGAGTATGATTAGATCTTGTTGATACAAGTCGAGCGTTAACAATCAGGCTAACGCATACCATTGGAATGAAAATATCTCCAGAAAGACGTCGCAAAAGCAGCAGCACGTTCTCTAAATTTCGCACAGCGAACTGGATCTAAATCATCTGCCAGTTTGATATAGAACAACTGCGAAAATTGAATAGCAAAGCTTCCGGAATAGTAATCGGCTTGTCGACCGTCATCGCTCCAGATCCCATCAGCTGCCCACCCTTCATCTAGATAGAAACGCTCCATCTGATCAAGATCTTCCTCTATGGAACCCTTGATCTCTTCATAAGGGACGCCGCAGACCTTGACAAGTGCAAGGTTCGTCATGACACGGAACCAGAGCCAATTTGTGATGGGGAAGTCCTTCCCGTTAATAGTTCGCAGCCAATTGGTAATGTTTTTCTGTGCTTCTAGCTCTTGACAGTGGAACATGACGTCTGGTGCAGTGAGAAGCGCGAAGGATATTATCTCCATCTCCACCATGCGTTGGTCGCGAAGCACAACTGGACCCCAGTATTCTGGATGATTGGGATCGGTACCATTCGCAAGACCTCGCACGTAAGGATCTATTAGGCCGTTGGTTTCGTCTTCAGTCAAGTCTCCACCGTGGATAAGTGCGCCTATGGCCCACAGCGGTCGAGCAAAGCCTTCTAATTGTGCTGCGATGTCATCGAAATGGGTTCCGGTTACCAATGGTAGCCTTATTCGCGCGCCGCCGGGTGACTGATACGGTTGCAGTTTTCGAAGTAATGAGATACAAGCATGCTTGAAATCTTTCCTAGTTACGAAAGCGTTGTTGGAAAAACCATCTAGAGCAGGCATGTTTGCAAATGCTGTGATGGTACTTCAGGACATTGTAGCGCTTGGTCAGTGTAAAGACGGCCACGAAGGTAGATCTGCACGCAATACGTGTCGCTACATTTGGGAATGCATCCGATAAGAACGGTCGGGTATCGGGCCAATTTCTTCGCGAAGAGAATGGAAGGACTTGGAGGATACGAGGCTGGTGGTAAGGTGACGATCAGCCGAGTTCTTGGTTAGCGGTTGCGGGGTTGATGTGGAGACGAACGTTGGAGCCGGGCATCGGCGTATCTATTTCCATGCTTCCATGCCTTGCTCACCGGACTCTAAAACACTCTTCTTCAATCCAGCTGCTGTGCATGCTCATGTCATCTACTTGGACTAATTTTCCGCCTGGCGTCCATGACGATGATGCCTCAGGCCCACATGTTATCAACGAAGAGCTTCCGGCTTGTGCGTCTTGCCGGAAGCGGAAACTCCGCTGCTCGAGAGAGGCTCCATCGTGTGGTCACTGCCAAAGACTGGGTAAGTCCACAATTTTGTTTATCAATCACGCTCAAACTCTTGCTAATTCTTCCATACAGCAATCCGTTGCGAGTACAGCCCCAAGCAAAAACCCGGGCTGAAAACCGGAGCGGTTGAAGCTTTGACTCGCCGCGTGGGTGCGTTTCCAACCAAGGCGTACGGCTGTGCGTCTAACTATTCGAAGCGTTTCTTGAACAAATTCTCCTGGATGACAGCGGCAACGTCAGACCCCGTTTCGACCCTGGCGATGAAATAAGATCGCGCCAGCAAAAGGACAGCCACCCATTGGAGTGCGGCGACCACATGAGGGAACCACGAAATCGGCCAATTAGCCAGGGATTCCAATCTCACAATTCATCCTCTTCTGTGGACAATTGTCTTGAGATTTCACGAGATGATGTTGCTTCAAGGCAACATGGAAGCCTCCAGGCGGACTCACGTAAACGTAAACTTGACCAGCCTATTCTTGCAGACTCACTACTTGAATTAGACTTCGTCGATATTGCGGAATATCTTCCATCTCAGCCTCTTCTCTTGAAGCTAGTAGACTACTTCTGCGTCTCTTTTCATCACTGGATTCCTTACTTGCACAAAGGGAGGCTACGAGCAAGCGCATGTAGTGTTTCGCGCGAAGCACATCTTACCCTCGTCTTTCATGCCTTAGTTGCCGCCACTCTTCGACACATGGACCGAGACGTCTTGTTCTTAGACGAGGATCAGATCGAGCATCAAACCAAAATCTCTCGGTTCATTACGGAGAATTTTGCTATGAAAAATGTCTCATTAGAGAGTTTGCGAGCTCTAATAATCATCGTATTTGACTATGTAAGCCCACCACTTTGATATATGTATACTCGTGACTAATTAATGCTAGCTCAATGACGGTCAAGCAAGGAAGGCTTGGCCCTTAATTGGTTCATTGACGAGAACGGTTGACTACCTCCAGCTGACCCTTGAACCATCAGCATCACAGTTTGGTGCTCTCATGAACCCTTTGAAGTTGATTCATCCGACGGATAATTGGACTGAACTGGAAGAGCGGCGAAGGTTGTTCTGGGTAGTTTTCTTACTAGATCGGTATGGTCCTCATATTTACCTTTCAAAGATCGCAGACTAATCGCCATAAGCTTTTGCTCAATATCCACAGGTTGGAACACCAGTCTGACCTCCGAAGATGTTCATAGACGACTGCCAGCGGATGGACGTTACTTTACCCGCGAGGAACCAGTCACCACACCCTATTTTGGGATATGGAATAAGTCCGCAGCCCGGATCGGCAAATCTCTTGCCCACGTTCCTGGCCAATATAATGAAGACGATCCAGTATTGGAACACGTGCAAGGATCCAGCCCAGGTTCAGCTAATGGACTGATTGACTCCTCTAAACTTGGGGCTTTTGCATACTGTATTGAAGCGACCGAATCACTGAGCCAAGTGACAACATTCTTCTTGCAGCAACGCATCAACTGGCAGGATAAGGAACATGCTGTGAAGTGGCTGACACGCTTTAAGGAACTGGATCTGCGACTGGTGCAGTAAGTTTCTACTCGGGTTTCATGCTCGTCATCTAAACTTTGAGTAGCTGGAAGTTATTTCTTCCACCCCGCTGGAAGGACTCCAACATTTCACCGGATACCGAAGTTGTCGATATGGATCCGAATCTTACGCTCGCGCATATTACGCATAACACCTCGATGATTCTTCTTCACCATCCGATTGCGTATCCTGCTAAAGTCTGGAATGACTACGTTGCATTGCCAAAAGAATGTAGTGCGCAAACGTGCGAACATGCAGCTGTGGAAACGTCAAATATTGTCGACAAATTCTTGACGCATACCCGTATCGATTTCGTTAATGTACAGTTTGCATTTTGCACCTTCGCCGCCGCAAAGGCCCTGCTTTTTGAATCCCAAGCGACGCGAAAACCCATTCAACCCGAATTCCAGCGTTTAAAACGTAATCTTTGGGAAATGTCCGCAAGGTGGAAAAGTAATAAAAATGGTCCTCCAAATTCTAATGGCTATCACGACCAATTAAAAAGAACCAGAGATCAGGCTGGAATGTATGCACTTCATTTGGAGTATCTCCAAGATGCTTGTCAGCGCGATTCGCGTTTCAAGTTCGATCTCTACGATCATTCCTGCCAAAAGCCTGAATCACAGTACCTAACCAGCCTAGCCCAAACCACAACGCCAAAGCAATTTTCAGGAAGAATTTTGGCAGATCGACGTCAGTCAACGGATAGGGAGCGTAGTATGTCTAATGCGTCCTACTCGCCGGTCGATCCAAGACTTTGGCCTTCAACGAACGCAGCCAATACTCCCAACTTACCTAACGTCATTTATGACACGACGCTTCGGCCTCCAGTCTCCTACCAACAACCACAAAATCTCCCCCAACCTGTGAATCCGCATATTGAATCGCCGAACAGAATTAGGCCTTCACTTTTAAGCCCAGCTTCGACGTCAAATTTTCTAGATCAAAATCAGCGTCCATATCCGATGAACGATCATCCAACGCCAGGACTAGCAAACCCTCAAATTCAAGGCTTGGCCGCTAACGAGAATCCTCAGCATACCGTCGAAGATCAGTCTTTGCTGAGCCTTTCGGACACATTTATGGATTCGCAATTTTTGGGACTGGACCGAGTGATTACGTTTGAAGATGCAAATTTCTTCCTTCCAGGAGATGGGTTTAAGTGGCAGTGAGCCGGCAGTGAGTACTTCATACAAAGGTGGAGCTCAAGTAAATATTCTTTATTCAATGTGAATAAATTGTACAGTCCGTGTAATCTATATTTTGGAGGCCTTCGATCATTTCTTGGAGAATGCTTCGTAAATATATCCGGCTTTGCAGAACTGTATCATTAAGAAGAATGAGCGTTTCAGACGCAATGATGATTAATTCATCCAAACAGCTGACCATAAAACTAGGAGCGTTTCCAAACAACTAACCCTTATACTATTTATTTTCAAAGTCGTAGAAAAGTACTATAAGCAAAGTTGATAGTATTAAGAATTTTTTATAGATTAATTTTACAAATTTATACTTTTTTTTCTAAAAAGTATATAAGTATATAATACTAATTAAAACTTTATATTAATAAAAAGCTATAAATATTAGTAATTAATTAATAGTATTATAGTAAACTATATAAATAGTATTTAAATTTATTATTAAATAACTTATACTTTATTTTTTATATATTAGAAAATACTATTAAAAAATTTAAGTACTTAAAAAGTAATAATTAGTTACTATATATAATTATCATTATAGTATATAAATACTAAAAAAAGTAGTTATATTATTAAAATTAACTAATTATAATAAATAATAAAAAAATCTAAATTTAGCTAATTTTATTAAAGTAAAATAAATAGAGTTTTATAACTTTTTTAAAATTAAACTATTTTAGCCTCTACTTATTGTAATAAGCTAGAGCCTAACTAATTATAGTTAGTGTATTTTAGCAAAAGAACATAAATCTCTATATTATGTGTAGAAAGCTCTTTATTAAATACACTTTGTTGTTGCCAACATCAATTGCTATTATTGGTCGAGACTCTTATACTTGTAGTTTGTAAGTAGTAAGGCAAGAGCTAGATTTATAGTTATGGATAGTATCACCGTTTTGAACAGCTCTATGGAATAGGTGGTAATAGTTTTTAAATCTCTTTAGATCCAAACCATAGCATATCTTTTATTACTTTTTGAACAGCTAAGTGAAAATCCATGAAGCTGGCCCTCAGATGATTTTAAGAAATGCTCGAGTGTCTGTGTGTGCAAGAAGAAAAGAAGAAGGAACAGACGGGCTTATATATAAAAGCGCAGAAGAAATGATGACGAAGACGTTAGGAGCGGTGAATGTGCCGGGTAAGAAGAGGTAACATGCACAAAACCCCACCCATCCCCTGACCCTCCACCATACCTCACACCTCATTCTGAACCCACAATCCAATTCCCTAAGCCCCGCAAACTAGACCCACCCAGCATCTTGTAGTCCCCACACCTCCCCATACCGCACACTAGGAATCCCATTAGGAATACCCTACTTCTTCACTCACAAAAAATGAGAGATGTAAAATCAAACAGGATCCATGCAGCCTTCCCATTCCCTTTTCATGCTAATTTTTCTGTCCTATCCGCTATGCAAATGCCTCCCCCACTAACAAAAAACATAAAAAGGTGGTCAAGCAGAAAGACCTCCCAAACTCCCATGCATAGCCGTTTTGCAGTTTCCCATTTTTCATACCAACCCATATCTCATGCATTCAAGCCTCTGGCACTCGGACACGCATCATACCCATACACACTCCGCCCATGTAAACTTCCTCTGACAATAATGCACTATCCGCCCTCTTAACGAGTACCAAGGATAGCAAATGTGTAGGAACCTAATCATCCTCCGTCAAATCTCCATACTCCCACTGTCCCCTCCTCTCTTCCTTCGCCGTAGCCTCCCTCTTCTTCAACTTCGCCACAAGATCACCTGCACCGCGTTCCCAAGCCCTCAGCTTCCGCGGCACCATCGCCAACCCTTCGCTGACGACTTCAGCATTCACGCTCTGCTCTCCACTCTTGGATTCTTTCGGATCAAACAGCGTAACCCAAAGCGTCCCATCCTTCTCCACCTGGTCCACATTCGCCACAAGCTGACGATCCGCCGTCTCGCGGGCGATAAAGTGGACCGCATCAGCCAGATACTCCGGATTCGTGGGCAGCTGTACGAATGAGAGTTGTGCGTCAAGAGCTTGTGGCTTCAGCTTCGACTGTGGTGAGAATTGTGGTTGGGTTAGTGGGCGCAGGCGTGACCAGGGCAGCGTCTCCGAGTTTCCGTAATCGATATATACGACTTCGGCCTTCTTGGCCTCGCGGTCGTTGCGTCGGATACGTGCTCGGTACCACTCGTCGTCTGCGGTGAACTTGGCTGCTATGAAGTCGCCGGCTTTGGGAGGGCTGGGAAGGGGTTGAGAGTTGGAGGGGTTAAGGTGGAAGTTTCGGAATGCGTTCATGAGTTCTGTGAGAGCTGCGGTACCGGTGCCGACTTGCTGGAGTTTAAGCTTGCCTGAGTCGTCGACATGCGTTATTACGACGTCGCGGTAGTCTTTGCGGCGCTCAGCTGCTGCATCGCCGTTCTGACCAGTGATTTCTGCGCCAGCTGCGGTGGCATCGTCTTCCTCCTCTGCCGAAGGGTCATAGTCATGCCAGAGACCTTTACGGGCGTCCTTAGCCTTCTGCTCGGCGGCGAACAGCTCATTTGCACTTCCCGATTTCTCAGCGGAGTAAGCATGAACGGACGCAAGACCCTCCTCCAGCAGAGCCTTAGCGAAGTTCTCGCGGTTGACGTAAAGTGTGCCAATGAAACCGCCCATCTTGTCGCAATCCTCAACATCGATTTCCACATCCCTCTGTAAAGTCCGCTTGTTCGCAAAGTCATGTGCCTCCTGACCAAATGGCTCAGCCTTGTCAGTTGGATTCCTAGCAGACCTCGGTGCGCGGATGCCAGAGAGGACGAAGGTGAGTTTGGCGTTTTCGCGTGGTACAAGGACGGTAAAGCGGGAGCCAGATTTCACAAAGTCGACGATGGCAGGGACCTTGCGCTGGCGGGAGAGGAGCGAGAGTTGGCGTTTGGCCTTTTCCAGGGATTCGGAGTAGTCCACGTATTGCTTTGCTGCGGGTGCCTTTGGTGACCACATTCCTTTCTTTTCTTCTTGCGCAGTCTGTTCAGCGAGTAGAAGGTCATCGTAGATAGGACTCCGGTCGGTGTCTTCCTGGCGGTGTCGGATGACTGACGCCATACCGTTCTCCACCAGGAGCAGACCGATGTTCTTGCCCTGGAAAGTAATCGTGGCCATTTCTCGCTCGTCATAACCTTCAGTTGCAGCACGCTTTCCATCTATGGCGAACTTGACATGCTTGCCAATCAACTTCTTCCTTAGGAACTCCTTGGCTTCCGGTCCCCATGGTGCTTGCTTAGGATCCGAGGGCTTAGGTTGTCGGACGCTGCTGAGGTTGATACGCCTCTCAGCGCCAGTCTTGTTCCGCAGGAAGAGAGTATCGGCACTTTGTATCCTGCTAACCACAGCCTCGAGTTCGCCAGACCCCGAGGTCTTCTGGGCAACATGTCCTTGGAAAACCCCTTGTCGGCTGTCTTTGGCAGACTTCTCAGCTTGCCTCAGAACACCCATTTCAGGTCCAAGGAGAGTCGAGTGGTGGTCTGTACACCTCGCCAAACCAGCCTTGAGCAAGAAAGGCGCGATGCTACCGTTTACAGGATGCTTAACGTTTGCAACGAGTTGGCCATTTGGACTAACTCCGAGAACGTTGAGAACAATGTTCCGCTGCAGTAGCCTCGTCTCAACGAATTGCTGCGCTTCCTCGCCAAAAGGTTCCGCGGGTTGTTCCTTTCCGTCGGAAGGGTTTGTGCGTTTTGTGGATGGCGCTCGAATACCAGCCATGAGCACCATGGTTTGTATGTGCTTAGTCGGCGAAATGATCATTCGTACTATGAGACGGTCGCCGGAGAGAACCTTCTCGACAATCCCTTGTGCACAATTAGCCGAACGCCCCCTAAAGTCCACGTGTATACACACCATCAATTGCCTTCCCCTTATTCTCCTCCACGAACTTCCCCGCATCACCCAGCTCAGCATTCGAGTCAATCCTAACCCCAGACTCCTGCCACACCCCCTTCGAGTCCGCTTTAGCCCTGGCCTCCAGTACCTGAAGCTTCTCAAGAGTAGCGGCGGCTTCATCCGAGTCGTCTTTGCGGCCTGCGTCGTCCCGTATCTTGACCCAGCCTTCGGCGACTGCAAGTTCGGGTAGCTGCGTCTTGTTTGGCAGGGACAGGATGCCATATTCGCGATTGGCGCCGGTCGGTATCTTGTAGAGGACGCGGAAGTGCACGACTTTGCCAACGAGAAGTTTGCGGAGAAAGTCGCGTGATTCGAAAGCGAAAGCCTGGAATGAGATCTATTAGCATGGGTTCATTGGTGACGTTTGAAAAATTTCCGATGCCTGAGGCCGCATTCAAGCCTTGCCGCGGGATGCTGCATGAACTATGCTGTACAAATGCGGAACCATTGCATAAAGTGTCTTAGACCATTCCTCCACCTGTGTATAAACAGTGTATAACCCACCTCATCCCCCTCCCTCTTTAATCTCGGCGCAGAGACGAAAGCGAGGCTCAAGGTGCGCTCTTGCTTCGGATTGTTGACATTATGGAGGATGATCGTGTCGCCGGAGAGGACGCTCTTTACTTTAGCTTCGAGAGTTGCCATGTTGGAATGCCGCTGAGGTAGTTATGGTTCTGTTTGCAGGGTTAGGTAGTTAGCTAACGTGTTCTTAAGGTCGGGATGTAGCGGGGCAGAATGGGGGATGTACAAACCGTGAATATGGAAACTTGACGGGAGAGCTGCTGCAGGAGCTGCAATTGAATAGATGCAGTGGAAATGCAGGGTACCTTCGGGTTGTTCGTTGATTGGAGTTTGTTGGTTGGGGAGAAGGAGCGTGTTCAAATATTAGGTTGGCCTAACACCGAATTGGTTTGTGGGGTGAAAGGCGTAGGCGAAAACTTCACCTGCAGGTCCCACGTGCCTCATGCAACTCATTCCACGACTCGTTTTCACTACAGGTATTCGATTACTGATGTATCAGAAACTATATCTCGGCTATCACTTTTTGATGATAAAATATAGGATCTCTCCAGGACAAGAGAGCTCAGTGAAGCTCATGGAAGTTAGGCGGACCGAGGATTGATGGCGCCTTGGGAAGTATAAGCGGTACTCCGTTTCATGTCCGATTCTATGATCTGGAATGAGAGAGTTTTGACGAGGAAGATCTATTGTCATTGATATCATGTCAACCACACAATTCATTCTTGGCATAACAGACAACCGGAGGAACTTTTATCTATTTTCAGAGTATGATACCCATCAAGCAGAATCCCCCATCAACATCAATTTGACTTCAGGCTTCTATAAGATTGTTGTAACAGTCCTGGCTTTCCTCTGCCACCAGACGATTTCATGGGATCCATCTAGGACGAAATGCCAATGACACCTGTCCAGTCCGTCAGTCACAATTTTCCTCTTCCACATCACTCGAAGCAACTTACCGCAAGCAGGGCGGGCACCAGCATTGCCAGTCTTCTTCGACTCTTCGTTTCCACCCTTTCCAAGGTCATCGGTGCCAGCGTGGACGACGATGGTGCGCTATTCACATCAACATCTGTCCTCAAACTCTACAGATGGAAGGACATCTTACACCAATGACGCTCTCAGACCCAATCAACTTAATCAACTTATCCTGAACGCTTCCTTGAGCATTGCCCTGGCCGTCAGTCTTGAAGTTGCCCAAGTCACCGACGTGGCGGTTCTCGTCGGAAGGAGCACCGTGTTCCTTGCCATGGGGGTTGACTAACCAACTCATCAGCTCATTCTTTCCGAAACATATGAGAACATGGGAACTCACAGTGAGGACCAGCAGAGGTGCAGCCGTTGGTATTGTCACCGAAGGCGTGCACATGCATGCCACGCTCAGCATTGGCGTCGTGGCCGGTGATGTCCCATGAGACAGTGGTTGGGCTGGATTCGTCGGCCTGCTCAAGGGTCACAGTGCCCTTGATGTTGGAGTCCCCACGGAGAACAGCGACTAGAAAGTGTCAGCCCCGTCTGATATCTTGTCGTTCACTGACGTCCATGATGTCCATCATGGTGCCTGCTGAGGAGGGGGCCTGATTGGAAGGGAGGGGCCCGTCTCGGATCCATCATCACACACGGACATGGCCATCGGGGTCCTCAGATGATGGAATCCTGCCAAATTGAGCAGCTTTCCTAGTTCCCAAATGCCCGTAATGGAATCTCTGGAACAATGTGCTCAATCTCACGCAGGACAAGCTGCCCCGCTTCTCCACATGAGGTAAAGCCTTTCCGTATATGAAGTCACACTTACCGGCTTTGACCATTGTGACGGTTTGATGGATTTACCTAAGTTTGGTGATGAAAATTTCAATTGTCTTTGAAGCTTCGAGGTACTTGTGTGAGGGTTTATTTGGTGGAGAGAGAGATCAGTGCCGCGGAGAGATCATTAGAATTTCATAGCAAGCGGGGCACTCGGAGTGACGCAACTGCCAAACGCCGCCCCTCGGATTTAGAGCCGAATCTGGCCCAATGAATGATAAATTCAGCCCCTCTCTGACAAAACATTCTCAGTTACTTCATACTAATGCTGACATGACGTTGGGGAGTATCTCGGTCTATTTTGATATTCACTACCAGAGCAATTTTTGGCTACCCACAGTCCGCCAAATCCAGTCTGATGAAGAACTGAGCAGAGAAAGAGAAAGCACCCATGCAACCCGTGCTATCCATCCAATCATGGCCTACTACCGATATCGGAGCTTACTTTCATGCCTCGATCTTCTTGCGCAGGATATCCTTGAGCGTGACAGCGTCGGCTGCGAATTTCGAGATACCTTCACGGAGCTTCTCGACAGCCATCTGCTCCTCGTTGAAGTCAAAGCGGAAGTCGGCCTCGTTGCTAATGTAGCTCTTTTTCTCAAGATTCAGGGCAGCTGCTCCTGAGGCATCAAGCTTCTTGGGAACTGATTCGGTAGAGTTGTAGAGTTGCTCGAGGAGGTTTGGCTACGTAGAATATCAATATCGATGTGTCAATTGGAAATTGTGGGACATGAACTTACCGCAATGGTCAAGTAATCACAACCGGCCAACTCTGTAATCTCACCTGTATTCCGGAAAGAAGCACCCATGACAATAGTCTTGTACCCGAACTTCTTGTAATAGTTGAAAATGGACTGCACGCTCTTGACGCCAGGGTCTTCAGACGCAGAGTACTCCTTCTTGGTCGCCGCCTTGTACCAGTCAAGAATACGGCCGACGAAGGGAGAGATGAGGAAAGCGCCAGCCTCAGCAGCGGCGATGGCCTGGACTAAGGAGAACATGAGGGTCAAGTTGCAGTTGATTCCGTGCTTAGATTGGAGGATCTCCGCAGCCTTGATGCCTTCCCATGTTGAGGCGACCTTGATCAGGATGCGGTCCTTGGAGATGCCAATCTCCTTGTAGAGCTGTATTCACATCAGCATCTGCATCCTTCATAACTAGATGGTGACCATACATCAATGATGCGAAGAGCCTTGTTAACTGAAGCCTCGGTGTCAAACGAAAACCTCGCGTCAACCTCCGTCGAGACCTTGCCCGGGATGATCTTCAGGATCTCGCTGCCAAACTGCACAAGCAAACTATCCAATGTAGCATCGACTTGCTCGTCAATGTTGCTGCCATGCTTCTTGCCATATTCGACGGCAGCATCGATCAGCTTTGCGTATTCGGGCTTCTTGGAGGCAGCGAGAATCAGGGAAGGGTTTGTGGTTGCATCCTGAGGCTTGTACTTGTCGATGGTGGCGAAGTCACCGGAGTCGCAGACAACGGTCTATCAAAGAGAAGATAACAATTAGCATGATATTGCCAAAAAGGATTGAAATGTTGAAGGTTTTGAACCCCAGTCAGTCTATCTCCGGCTAGTCCGGCGGGGTGAATGCGATGGCGGGGCAACTTACGGTGCCAGAGGCTTTCAATTGATCGAGGGAGCTAGACATGGCTGCGAGGATGAAGAAAATGAAGTTTTAGAAGAAATGGATGAGTGTGAGGGTGCAGTAGCTAGAGGAATGGTGTTGTAGAAGAAGGGATTGTTGAGAGACGAGTCGCGGCGGAAGTGCACCTTTCATGCGCCCCTCCAAAAAATGCCTCCATCGTCACAAGTGGCGACGGCCCAAAAAAAGAACGAATTGATAGGCTTGCATCGCATCAATCAGCAACTTAGAAATGTTACAGTAAGCAAGCCCAGATTCTACTTAGGCTGTTAAAACTCCATAGCTCCAGGACATTCATGATGCCAGTTCTCACTTCAGAAAGCGGAGCGTTTAACTGAGAGTCAACCATTTTGAGAAAGAATTTTTCAGTCAATGCCAAGTACATAGCCACATCTCCGGCATTTCAGGTTTGAAACCTTAAGGATCTAAAATTGATTTGGGTTCGGGTCAGTTAATATCGACCACATATTCTTACATCTCCGAACGTCAGCGGAAGAACTACATTCACATCCCACATTCAGCCCCCCACTTAACCGTCTTCAACCATACATTTTGTATGCCTAAGCCTTCTCAGACCTAGACCATTTAGTTGCGCAACCTTCCCAATCCAACCATTCTATCAGCAAATACGAACATTCGTGTACCTTGTTGTATTCCGACAGCATATCGGAATGCGGTAGTCTTCGGAATGATGTCCTCAGACCATTGAGCACATTATGACTCAGGTTCAAGTAGGAGGAATACTAAGACACAAAAAGATCAAGAATTGGGGCTGCAGTTGATTTCGTAGACTTTTCCTCGCATCTCCATCATGTTATCTAGACGTGGTGCAGAGACAGCTGAGCAGCTCGACATTCCATGGAGATTTGTACCAGGAGGGAATCGATATGACCCAGACACCAATCCATCAGGCCTGATCTCATTTGCAACTGCAGAAAATGTAAGGTGCAATTGGAGCACATATACATACCCATTAGTCGAAAAGACATTGACGCAGTTAGGCATTAGTTCAGCAAGAACTGGAAGACTTTGCGAACAACAATGTAGGCATCCACGTTATATTTTTGGGAACGTAGACTCATGATAAGTCCTAGGTCCATATCCCTGGTCTGGCCTTCACATACCGCTACAGCACAGCTGGTGGTCCCAGATTCCCAGCAGCCTTGGCTGCCTTTCTGAACGAGTACTTCCACCCCTGCAAGCCCCTGACTGGTTCCAACGTCCAAATCACATCCGCCGCCACAGCCCTACATGAGATCCTCGCCTTCAGTCTCGCCGACCCAGGCCAAGGCATTCTGACAAGCCGACCATGCTACGGCCGCTTCGAACTCGATTTTGGCAACAAAGCGCATCTTAAGCTGGTGTACCCGGAAACGTACGCCGAGACATGTTTCCATCCTGACGTTGTTCATGTCTACGAAGAAGCGTTGCTGAAGTCGAATGCTGAAGGTGTGACGATTCGGGCCTTGTTAGTTGTTAACCCGCACAATCCTCTAGGTACGTCTAGTTCACGCCATCTCCACTACCACGTGCTCGTGGGATGCTCTTGCTTACAGGAACCCCCAGGAAGATGCTACCCCAAAGAGACCCTAATCGCCCTAATGTCCCTCTGCGAAAAGCACAAAATCCACTTCATAAGCGACGAAGTCTACGCCCTCTCAGTCTTCGATTCGGGCGAACCCGACACCATCCCTTTCACCTCCGCTCTCTCCATCAACCCATCCGGTGTCATTGATGAAGACTTACTCCACGTAACATATGCGATGAGCAAAGATTTCGGCGCCGCAGGTCTTCGACGCGGAGCCCTAATCACCAAAAACACCGCATTGCAAAATTCACTAACTTCCATCATCAGATTCCACAGTCCGTCTGGAATGTCGATAGCCATCGGGACAGTGATGCTAGAAGATCGGGAATGGTGTCGGAATTTCATTTCTTTGAGCCAGAAACGAATTGCTGAAGCGTATCGATTCGTCACCGACGGTCTGAGAAAGATTGGGGTCAAGTACCTGGCTGGAGCGAATGCAGGATTCTTTATTTGGATTGATTTATCCCCTTATCTTCCTCCTGGGAGCGAAACGAAGTCGCCGGAGGAAAGAGAATTTGCACTTGCGCAGAAACTGGTAGATGCGGGTGTCTTTCTGCATCCTGGGGAGGAACACTCGCTGATGCCGGGTTGGTTCCGATTGGTGTATACACAGGAGAGGAGAATTGTTGAAAAGGGGCTGGAGAGGTGAGTTGGTGTTTGAATCGTACCGGAAGAAACAGAAATTTTCTGACACTCTTACTCGAAGGCTCGAATCAGTCATATCCAGGAAATGAAGTCCAGCATTATGAAGCCCCTTCTTAAAGCAGTGGCATTGGTAATGCTCTGATAGCAAGTGGAATTAGAAGACTCAGAGAAAATAAAGAGTAATGAGACCAAGAACCGAACAGTAAAGGGTCAGTATGTGAATCCAGCCACCCATCAGAGTCCCATGCCAAAGGAATGCCATTCAGGATCTTATCATTAACCGTCCTTACGCTTCCCATTCCCTGGTATTTCGACTATCACAAGCCACAACCCACGCACATATTCCCTCCCAATTTCACAAACAGACCCGCCCCCCCCTCTCATCTCCTCACCACTTACCTATAAGCCTCAGCTCCTTTTGATTCTTCGAGCGAATATCAATAATAAGCTGGAGTTCTTCTGCAAGAGCCGTGCTGTCGAATACTTTAGCCCATCTGATGTTGAGAGCTAGTATAGCTGACCCACCACGGCAAACTCGCTTTATAAATATAGAGATTATAGTTGGTGAAATACATAATAATATCCACGGATCCAGAGGATGAGAGAAGAGTGTATGAGTGATCGGTACTCAGGACGGGGCGAGATATATTGCAATTTTAGACTTGACCGGCGCGGAAGAAGGGGGGCGCTTTTAGCATGCTTTCGAGTGTTGGCATTTGTTGGAGGGGTTGAGGGATTGGCATTCGTGAGTTACTGTGAGGATGTTATAGGGATGGAGAGGAAAGGGATTGGGAAAGACCTTGGAAAGCGCGGAGATCGAGATTCTTTTCTGTGGAGGTGGTGAATATGGCGCGCGGTTGCAGATCCTAGTTTGCTGAGATGAGGGGGATGTGAGGGAAGAAGAAGATGAGGAGAAAGGGGATTGAGGAGGGAAGATGCATTTTGGAGGAACTGTGAGCTGGTGTTGATGGGGCCAGCGTTGGACGTCGACTGATCAAAGATGATATGAGATTTAAAGAGTGCTATATGTTTAGTATAACAATTTTCATTGAAAATGAAGTAAACATCCTGAGGATTACAATTAGCTACGTAAGTCCCGTGCGTGCGGCTCTTATCATTTTTGGGTAGATTGAAAGTCCGTTGATATGTATGACCATTGGAAACATAGATTAACGAGAGAGTATAGTAGCAAACCCGACTCTTCTGCAGGCCTGTATTCTTGTATAATTGCTCCAGTTTCATGAAACAGGACCAATGGAAATATGTATGGCTGACAGCGAGATGTTGTTTATCTACTCTGTATTGATTCTAATATGTCCTACGGCTAGGATTCCAATCCTAGATGGATTAGACATTTGTGGCGCTAATAGTATTAAATGTACAGTACGGTTACGTAGATATGTGAGAAATGATGTTTTTCGTCAGAAAGGAATGGGCGGTTATACAAGAAGATGCGAATTCGGAAAGGTAATACATTCTCCCTGCCTTGCGAAAGTCAACATCCAACCTTGAAAGGTGATTATGAGAATGGTATATTCCGAAGTGGAGCGTAAAAATCTAACGATGGCTTGTTAGATGCGTAAATGATCTGCATATGCACGTGCGGTCGGAGACGGAAATGTACAGATTCCTTTGCGTCCAGTTCCAGTAGATAGGAATCGAGCAGAAATAAAGCAATGACGCGGTAGAATAGCTGTTTTTCTCGATACACATCTTCGCTCCCTGCTGCATGAACAAGGCAGGATCAACTCGATGTCAACGTTAGAAATCGGCAATTTCATTCTGGACTGAAATCATCGTGTACGAATGTTAAGAAATGTAAACCAGATTGGAACAGGATTAAACTTTACGTGCGTGCTTTACGCTTTGTTTTGCCCCCATCCATCCTCAGCCAACCACTCAAAAACCTCCTTATAATTATCCGTCAATCTACTCACAGTATGCCCCGGCCCACTTGGTCCCGGATCATTCAACTGCGCAACCTTCCTCGTCTGCTTCGCACCAACCTCTAATATCGTTCCGCCGCCAAGATCCGGTTCTTCCAAACATCTTACCATTGCCTCCGCAACTTCCTCAGGGGTCGCCCACTCATCAACCTCCTCATCAATAAACGTCATCTTCTCCGGATGCTCAGTCCAAAGCGGAGTCTTGATGACTCCGGGCGCGACCCCATTAACCCTTATTCCAATTGTCGAGTCGAGGTGACCGAGAGAGCGTACGAAGCCGTTCATAGCATGCTTTCCAGCGACGTAGATAGGTGTTGTGAGGTTGGAGACTTGGCCTGCGATACTGCTTACAATGATGACTCGCTTTGGATTGGTGACACTGACTTTCTCGCCCTCTTTCGGGTTCAAGAATTCCGATATTGCGAGTTGAGTAGTGCGGATAGGATGTATGACATTGATATCCATGCTGGCATAGTGACCAGCGTCCCACGCATCCTTTGACTTTGCTGAGCCTGGAGGATGCCAGAAGTTGCTCCAGTGTGGATCGTAGATGCCTGCCCCTGGACAGACGATATCTATGGTTCCGAACTCCTGGTTTGCTACTTCGAACATGCGAGATAGTTGTGTCCAGTCTGTCACGTCTGTTCTCTGGAACACGGCGCGTGGCTTTCCTTTGGTCTTTGTAGAATATGTATCTACGAGCTTCTGGGCTTCTGGACAGAGGGCTAGATCGGCGAAGAGGACGTTGCAGTTGCGTGATAGTAGTAAGGAGGTGAATGAGAAATTGATACCTGAGGAGAAGAAGTTAGTAGAGTTTGTTTCTAGATGCTGGGGTGGACTTACCAGAGCCGGCGCCAGTGACGATGGCGGTCTTACCTTCTACTGAGAAAGGATGTGTGTTTGCAGTCGCGTCCACGAAGTACGGTTGACGCGCTGCCATCATCGGAAACGGCCCTCTATGTAAGCTTCCTGTGTAATTATAGATCGAGAGGAAGAAAGACAAATAGCAACTGTTGTTAGTTGAGGCTCAAATAGCCTCCTGCCTGCTTCTTTAATACCTCTGTACGCCTCAAAGCCTTGAGAAACTGACTACAGGGCGGGTGACTACATATCCTTCGGTATACTGTTAACGGCAATGTTTTGGTAGCCATTGGCGTGGGGTAAGGAGGGGCACCATTCTGGTTGTCGCTCGGCGAAATGAAACACCGGAAGAGGTTCACCTTCGAAGCTCAGAATGGGAAACCGGGAAGGTTTGCCGACGCACGTGATGGTTCACGAATCCTCAAGATGCATGCAGGACACCAATAAGGCTTACCGCAAAGTACATTTCAGACTTTACCTTTCCACACATCTGTATTCAGCATGATACTCCTAACATGATGGTTTTAGGTGCATTAAAGGGTGTGCTACCAGAGAGCTTTTGAATACAATTGGACTCGTGCCAGTAGCGTGGAGGGTAGAAGCGAAGTTCTAATTTTGACTGTAATCACACTTTCAAAAGAGCCGGGCTAAGGATTAATCAGAATTACCATTTCACTAGCAAACTATCTACCTAGTTATGAGACCACTACTTCTTGGCCAGAAGTTGCATATAACCGTGGCCTAGACAGTAGCAGGCTGCATCCTATTACCACGGAGTGATCCAGCTCTTTCTAGAAAGTTGAAGATCCCAAACCGAACCTATGCGATTGATCGATGCCCATCCAAAGGACTAGAAGCATGCAACCAACTCCATTCCAATGCAGAGGGTATCGATGCTCAAAAGTAAAATCCCGGGTACTCATGAGATCCTACCCGCGATCAAGCTTATGTTTTTGACTCGAGAGCAAGGAGGAAGTCTCGGCACAAGAAGCGCCTCGTGGGAATAACCGGGAATGACAAGAAAGGAAAGGAAATAGTACAAGCTTGGATGGATGAGCCCAAACGAAGACTATGACACGAGAGAGGCATTGTTACCAAGCAATGAGCCGGGGTAGGGTGGAGGTGGGAACATGGTCGGCTCCTTTGCTAGTGCGAAAGGGGGTTCCTGGTTCAGTTCTACACTGGTCAAAAATTGACCACTCGAGTATCGTCTTGAAGAAACTGGCGGCGGTATTTGGCGATCTCCACAGCGACAACATTGGGATCCTTTATGTTTTTCAGGCGCAGTTCCTTGAGAACACCCCTCAATCCATCGTTCCACTGTTGCTTTTCTTCCGGGGTCTTGCCAGGATTGGCAGTTCCTAGTTGCACTAGGATCTTATCGCCTAAACCAAAGAGTAGCTAAAGTCAGTCTGCGTACGAAGGGGGGAAGATACGTAAAAAGGATTTGGAAGCTCCGCCCATTAACGCACCACTTATGCCCATTCCCTGAAAATGCTGACCATCACATTGGGAGTCACTACAATCAACGCCAGCTACTTCATACCGACAAAGAGGTCTCTGTGGGTCAATCTGGTGGCTGTAAGTCATAGAGAGAAAGCCACCCGCTACATCCTGAGAGTAGTTAGGGTGATAGCGGTAGGACTTGAACATCCGGAGTGGGCTTTCGTAAGGACGGAAAATGGATAGAGGTGCCACAGTATCCGTCGCGGGAGTCTTTAGACGTTAGCCAAGCTTCGCGGGAAGGGGGTCACGTACCGGTTCTGTCACAGAAGTCAGCGCCTGTGACACGGTTTGAGGTTGTGGCTCAGGTGCTAGATCATCAGCGACAGTAATGGAAGGATCGGCTGTACTGGATGAGATCGACTTATTCTTATAAGTTTTTGTCGAGGGTAGTTGGGTAGAATCTGATTCTTCGGACGACATTTCAATATCCATGGCGTCGGGTTCGATGACGTCTTCGGATAAGTGTTGGAGACCTGATACTGAAGGCGGGACCATGGCGCTAGGTTGAACGTCGGGCGTCCCCTGGTCGACATCTGGCGGCTCATAAGCTTCGTCTTCATCCGAGGACGATGACTTTGACGAAGTTGACAACGAAGAGGCAGATGAGCTTCCAACCTCATTCTCCTGAGTTGTCAGCGTTGGAATCACAGGAGCAACCAAAGTTTGTGGTTCTTCTGGCTCGTACTCTTCCTCGTCGTCAGATGCAAACGAGGATTCTGACATTTCAACCTCGCCTTCTTCTGACGGTGATTTGGTAACTGTTTCGGGAGCGGCATCAGCGGCCGTTTGCGTAGTCTCCGTCTTCTCAGAATCTTGTTGAACTGGAGCGCTGATAACGGGTTCAGGAGAGTAGAAATCCTCTTCATCATCCACAGGCGATGCTACATCGAGTGGATGCGTCGGAACGGTAACATCTTGGGCAGGAGCGGCTGTGGGCAGAAGGACTTCCTGCTTTTCGGACTGTGGTGATCCAGTCATGGTGATCACAGTTGGTCTCTGGGCCTTCGGTGATCCATTTTCAGATATAATCATGTCCTCTTCTGTCACGAATGACTCCGCGTCTAGTGGGTTTGAACCAGAAACTGGGTTTACATCAGGCGTTGAATCGATCCGCATCGAGACATCCAGTTGTCCGTTGTCCAGCTCGCTGGCTTCCGGCTGTGGGAGATCCTCGGGGACGTCACTACGAGGATCGGCCACGCCCACAGCCATGATTGCTGATGCATCGGGCATAACTGTGTTTTGTGCTGCGGGCTCAAGTCAGCCAAGAGTCAAGAAGATAGGCAACATCTGAAAGATACATCCGATAGTAGACTTAACCAAACTTACCTTCTGCTTGTAAAGCAGCTTCAGTTTCCCTCTGCTGCACAATCTCATCTTTCTTAGCTTGGAGCTCTGAATGTGGCATTCCTTCCGTATCGACGCCGAGATTTTCGAGTTCCCTGATGAGATTCTCTTTATCTTGCATGACCTTCCGGTTGTAGGCTTGCAATTCTTCCATTTCTTTCATGATCTGTGCTAGCCTAGCGTTGTTGCTTGCCAAATCAGCATCTAAGGAAGGAAGGCCAGACTGGATCTCTGCTCGTCTCTGCTTCCTCCAGTCCGTGGAAGCTGTCGGAGTAGCCGAGCTCGGAGTTTCGATCAACTTGTCCGGCTGGGAGAGACTGTCCGGTTTGGACGTCTCAAGCATCACAGATGATGCAACTTTCATAGGAACATTTGCATCATTCTGGACTGCCTGTGTGCCCACCTTGTTCGGCATCGGTGAAGAGAGGACGGCCACCTTGTTCTTGGCATCTTGCTCTTTCTTTTTCTGATTTCTCTGGTTCAGCTCGGCAATTCTCTGTTTCAGCATGGCAATGTCCCGCTCCTTCTTGTTAAGTTCCTCCTTATGCGTAAGGCTGGCAGGGGTCTGCGCAGCGGGAGGGGTGCTAACAGCAGATGACGCTGGCTTTACTGATGCAGATCGGGACGGAAAGTTCGACAATGGAGGCAGATTGCGAAGGAACTGCTGACTAGTCCGATTGGAATTAGGAGGAGACATGACGGAAGCAGGCTTCGCAACCCCTTGGTCATCGTCAAGGTCCATCTCACTGCCACCGGACTCATCATCGCTAACTTCAATAATCATCGACTCGTCATCATGCTCGTGTGGTGATTGACCTAGTGGACGCGTATAACTAGGGCCTGAGCTGCGTGGTGTCGAGATCTCGTCAAAATCAGATGCGACCGGTCGTTTGCGGCTGGTGGCGGCGACAGTCTTCTGAGAGTCCTTCGATGGTATTTGGTGTGGTTGGGGCGGAGTCGCCCTGCTTGAAGCCGATGACGCAGTCATGAACAGACCTGGTATACCAGAAAATGAGGGAGCAGGAATAGATTGGGAAGTTTGGGGGCTTTGAGGGAAAGGGCTGGACTGAGCGATCGTAGCAGAGACATTTTGAGGTCGCTGAGCCTTCTGTATCGGAGACGAAAAGGACGATGTCCTGGACGCTGAAGCCGGAGCTGCTGCCTTAGCTGACTGTGAGGATCCCTGCCCTGAGGCGGCTTGCTTAGACTTGATTGCTTCAAGCTTCTGGCGGATTAAGTCAGTCTTTCGGGCTTTTTCAGCGTCTGAATGTTCCTTAGTGTTATGTATATTCTGTGCTGTTACTGTTTCTGAAGGGGGAGTAGCCTTAGCGGTTGCTGCAGAATCAGTTGATGGCGCAGTTGTTGGTGGTGTATTTTGTGGAGGCGTAACTTTGGCAGCAACAGCTTGCTTGCCCGTCTTTGCAGCCTGCAAACGAGCGATATAATCTTTGCGGTCAATGGGGGAAGGGGCCGACTTGACCGGCGGGGTTTGAGCGACATTCGTTTTCACCACAGTTGTCGGCTTAGCATGGGCTTGACCGTCCTTATCTACAATGGTGCCGACTGGGTCCTGTATGTTATTTCCGTTGATTGGAGCCTGGCCGTCTTGCTGAGATAGTGCGAGGAGCCGAGGCAAATCCGGTGCGGGTGGTTTAGAATGATTGGGTGCAGCCCCATTCGTTGGTCCAAGATTTTGAGAACCAGACGGCTCAAATCGAGTTCGGAAATTCAACTCTCGGTACAGCTCAGCTAGGAGATGAGCGTCTAATCCTTCGTTGGCGAGCGAAGAGTATCCGATGTTATTTTCATTCAAAAGCCTAACAAAGCGTTTGGCATCTTCCTTCTTTTGCTGCAAGCTGTCCATCTCTTGAGCTTCTGGAGTGATACGCCGCTTTGCTTGTGGAGGCAATGGCCGATCATCTGTGTACAGTTAGGGTTAATGGGAGTGAAGCATTGCCCAAAGAAAACTCACACATGAAGTCAACGGGCGGTTGATCGTTGAGTCTGGGTCGGCCGTTAGGTGCGCCACCTGCATTCACACTTGACATATCGTGATGAAGTTGCGGAACAGAGCGAGGTGGTTCTGGGTGAATCCTGTTCCCAGCCGCTGGTGGTTGAGATACGCGGTCCACTTCGCTCACTTCACCGTCCTCCTTGTCGCTTTCAACCACCTCAACAAAACGCTCTCTTGGTGTAGCATCAGATTGTTGTGGTGGCCGGACGGAAGGCTCGGGAACTGTCGTCGAGGGGTTGGGAACGGGCGCGTTCTGGACAGGCAGCTGAGGAACAGAAGGATAGAAGTTTGCGCCTGGAGGTGGTGGCGGTGGGGGTATTGGAAAACCATTCTGGCCGATGAACGGAGGAGGAAACGGAAGAGGGCTGTATCCATTTTGAGGTTGAAAAGGTGGAGGCTGCCAGTACTGCTGGTACTGTGGTAGCCGCGTATTCTGCGCATAGGACTGTAGATTGAGACCTGGCAGATTGCCGTTATATTGGAAGTTCTCATGGATTGAAGGCTGGCGCGGATCGGAAGGGCCACCTTGGGGGTTAGGCGTCGGATGCTGAGGAGACATCTGGAAGGGCATGCCGTACGGCGGTTGTGGGTAATTTGCCATGGCGAAATGGTCGTTGAGTGCGTTTCAAAATGTCAAGTCCTACGTGTTAGCAGTAACGCTCACATCCACCATCAATTCTATCCTCATGAAAGATATAGTTTCGACGCATATATGAGAGAAATTGAAGAAAATGTGCAGTGTGGGAGCGCGTGGTCCACAGCTTCCGTCGCGCGCAACGGAAGGTAAAATTGCAGTTCAAGGACTGAACCAAGTCCACGGCGGCTCAGTACAAGTTCAGTGCAGAACTAAGGCGCCAACAGCCTAGAAAAAGGGTGGAGAGGGGGAGGGAAAGGATAAGCGGGTTGGGTGGTTGATGGAGCAGCTCAAGGTGATGGTCTGGGGACGCTCGAAATAATAGCCAAGACCGGCAAGTCCCGCTGCAGAAGAAATCACGTGCTCATTCAACGCGCTGGCGAATAGCTCGGTTGCTATGCAGGTTTGTTTACGTTGTGAAGCGGCATTTCGATCCCGCTCACACATCAATTGCAAGCACCACATCCACTCTGCTTTCTTGGTATAGCACCCTTGTAATACACTTAATCTGCTCTTTCGGTTTTATTAGAGCAAAATATCTTTTCTTTTCCAAAGTTGGCGTTCGATCGCATTATGAATTGGACGCAAGAAGGCAGGTAACGGCATCCCATTTCAGCAGTTAACACCCACCGAGACCATGAGCGCGCCTGCTCAGAATGGGCCCAAATGGCGCAACAGTCCCTTCACAAGGAACAACTCGGTATCGCCATCGTCAGGACCAACTCCGAGTCTAGGACGCCGTAAATCAGCCCTCATATCCTCCCCGCTGTCCGAGTCGCAAAACCACATGGCCCACGGTCGGAATCACTCTCTCTCTCAGCTGAGCAGTGCTCCCATAGGGCTAAGTAATTCAACTCGTCTCCGCGCCGGCTCTGTTCGAAACAGCACTCCAGCTGGCACCTTCGCCCCCCAATTCATAACCGCTGATGGTTCACAAGACACGCCGGAGAAGGTGCGGGGGATAGAAGGAGAGAATGATTTCTCTGGGAAGAGGTACGTCTGGCTTCGAGATCCCAAATCTGCTTTTATTCGCGGTTGGGTAGTCGAAGAACTAGATGGCGGGAGACTGCTCGTGCAATGTGACGATGGCAGCGTAAGCAATTCACCGTTTTTAACATTATTGAACCTCACATATTATAGCAACATAACGTTGAGTCGGAGACCGTCGACCCAGTTAATCCGGCGAAGTTCGATAAAGCTGATGATATGGCGGAGCTCACGCATCTGAACGAACCTTCAGTCATCCACAACCTACATATGAGGTATCAGGCTGATTTGATATATGTAAGTTAATTAAATATAAAGTTTATAATAGCTGCTAAGGATTCCTCAGACCTACTCCGGGTTGTTCTTGGTGACCGTAAATCCATACTGTCCGTTACCCATTTATTCACGGGACTACGTCAACATGTATCGAGGAAGGAGCCGCGAGGAGACAAAACCGCATATTTTTGCTATGGCTGATGAAGCTTTTCGAAACCTTGTCGATGAAGGAGCTAACCAGAGTATTCTGGTGACGTAAGTATCTTGACATATTTGATGAAACTATTACGCTAACCGGACCAAGGGGAGAATCAGGTGCTGGTAAAACGGAGAACACGAAGAAGGTCATTCAGTACCTGGCAGCAGTGGCTACTTCAGATACGCCCCGAGGAAAATCGGGTGGCCGCCACCATTCCAATCTCTCAGAACAGATACTCCGAGCAAACCCAATTCTGGAAGCTTTCGGAAATGCTCAGACCGTCAGGAACAATAATTCTTCTCGGTTCGGAAAATTCATCAGGATTGAGTTCACTCGGTCTGGTCAAATTGCCGGAGCTTACATCGACTGGTATCTCTTGGAGAAGTCAAGAGTTGTCAGACTGAATTCCAACGAGCGAAATTATCATGTCTTTTACCAGTTGCTACGTGGAGCCGAACAGAAAATGAGAAGGGATTTTCTCTTGAATGACATGGATGTTGAAGATTTCGAATACACGAGGCACGGAAACGACGCTATCTCGGGAGTCTCTGACCGCGAAGAGTGGAATGCCCTAATTGAAGCTTTCCATATTATGGGCTTTTCGGAGAAGGAGCAGCTTTCCGTACTCCAGACCATAGCAGCGGTTCTCCATCTTGGCAATATCAAGGTCATCAGAGAGAGTCGACGAGCAGATCAGGCTGCGCTCGAACCAGATGGGATCGCACAAGCTAAAAAGGTCTGCCATCTCCTCGGGATCCCATCGGAAGATTTTATTAAGGCTCTTCTCCACCCACGCGTCAAGGCTGGCCGAGAGTGGGTTGAAAAGGTACAGACTCCTGAGCAAGTAAGCCTCGCCATTGATGCCTTAGCGAAGGGTATCTATGAACGTGGATTCGGTGATCTCGTCGATCGCATTAACCGTCAACTTGATCGCACCGGGGCCGGCGCCGACGACTCACACTTCATTGGAGTTCTGGATATTGCTGGTTTCGAGATTTTTGAAGAGAACAGCTTCGAACAGCTTTGCATCAACTATACGAATGAGAAGCTACAACAATTCTTCAACCATCACATGTTCGTCCTAGAACAAGAGGAATACGCTCGAGAACAGATTGAATGGAAATTTATCGACTTCGGACGTGACCTTCAACCCACGATTGACCTGATCGAGCTGCCAAATCCCATCGGTATTTTCTCCTGCTTGGATGAAGATTCTGTGATGCCGAAGGCCACCGACAAGAGCTTCACCGAGAAACTTCACTCTCTCTGGGACCGCAAGAGTTCTAAATACAGACGCTCGCTTTTAACTCAAGGCTTCATGCTCACTCACTATGCTGCAGAGGTGGAATATTCTACAGAGGGCTGGCTGGAGAAGAACAAGGATCCGCTGAACGACAACGTCACCCGACTTCTTGCGGGTTCGACTGACAAACACATCGTGAACATGTTTGCAGATTGTGCTGACTCAGATGATGAGCTTGGAGGAGCGCGAAATCGCGTCAAGAAGGGCCTATTCCGCACGGTAGCTCAACGTCACAAGGAGCAGCTCTCAACGTTAATGAATCAACTCCACTCTACGCACCCTCATTTCGTCCGATGCATCCTTCCAAATCATAAGAAGCGACCAAAACAATTCAGCGCACCCCTTGTCCTCGACCAACTTCGTTGCAATGGTGTTCTGGAAGGCATTCGCATAGCACGGACTGGTTTCCCCAATCGCCTACCTTTTATTGAATTCCGACAGCGATACGAAGTGCTTTGCAATGACTTACCTAAGGGTTACCTTGAAGGTCAGGTAGCTGCGAAGATAATTTTGGAGAAGCTCAAACTAGATAAAGCCGACTACCGGGTTGGTCTCACCAAGGTCTTCTTCAGAGCTGGTGTGCTCGCAGAGCTAGAAGAGCAACGAGATGCCCTCATTCGAGATATAATCTCCCGCTTCCAGTCCGCTGCGCGAGGCTTCATTCAACGACGCATCGCTCACAAGAGACTTTACCGAGCTGAGGCGACCAGGATAATACAACGGAACTTTCAGGTGTACCTTGATCTTCAGTCCAACCCGTGGTGGAGGCTCTTTGTCCGCATGCGGCCCATGCTTGGAGCCACACGCCAAGCAGCAGAAGTTAAAAAACGCGACGAGTTGATTCACAAGCTCGAAGAGAGGATGCAAGAAGAGGCTGCAGACAAGCAACGCGTCGAAGACGAGCGGAGACGGGCCGAAATGGATATCCAGCGTATTCAGAAGACTTTGGAGAGCGAGCGGGCTCTAGCGTTGGACAAAGAGGAAATCTTCAAGAGGCTTCAACTGCGCGAAGCTGAGCTGTCTGAAAAACTCGCCGGTGCTTTGGAAGACCAAGACAAACTCGAAGATCAACTAGATGACCTGATGGAAGCAAAGAGGAAGGCAGAAGAGCAGGCCGAACTCTGGCACAAAGAGCTCGAGCAAGCAGGTCAAATTATTGGCTATCTAGAAGGTGAGAAGCAGGATCTGGAAGATCAAATCTCCCGTTTGGACCAGCAACTTCAGGAACTGGAAAATGCCAAGTCCGAACGAAGCCAAGCAGAGGAATCTTTGAACCAGGAGATCAAGATGCTAAAGAGTCATCTCGGGCTCAAAGAGCGTAAGCTTCAAGACCTTGAAGCTAAACTTCTCAAGACAGATCAGGATTTGGATGTTAAGCTTGCTGCCTCTACTAAGGAGCTTCAATCGACTAAGCGGCAAATCAAAGAGCTGCTCGAGGAAAATCGACAGATTCGTCAGCAAATAGCTGATCTGTCTTCGACGTCTACCAGCTATGAGGATCTCATCCGCCGCAAGGAAAGCGACATAGCCATACTCAAGACTGACCTTAAGAAGTACGAATCTGACCGGAAGATCTTTGATGACGAGAAGCACACCCTAGCATCAAAGCACGATGATCTCCAAAGCCGTCTTCGCGACGCCAAAGCAGAGCTAGACGCCATGCGGTCCCAAAAGCAGCAGCTTGAACGGGAGGCTGCCGATGCTAAACGCGTCCTTGAGGAGAAGATTTCTGAAGACGCAAAATCCAGTGAAGGTCGGAGAATCCTTGAGGAGCAAATAGACGATCTCAAAGCCGAGCTGTTTGAAGTCCAAAGGGAGCTTAGCCGAGAGAGGCAATCTCGCGATGATGTCGAAATGCTTGGGGAGCACAAATACGATACCCTTAAACGCGATTACGATGCCCTCAATGAATCCAAGATCACTATTGAAAAGGAAATGTATGTCCAGCAAGATGTGCTGCGTCGTACTACCGAGTCCCGTGCCACAGCCGAAAAAGAGCGAAAGGAGTACCAAACCGAACTCCGCACCCTTCGTGAAAAGTTCCTGAAGTTGCAGGAAGAGAAACTAGACGCCGATACTGCGGCTGAGCGTACACAGTCGAGACTTGCGACGGAACGACAAGCTGCCCAACGGAGAGAGCTAGACGCGAAGGACAAGCAACTAGACCAGCTGGAAGCAGAACGGAATGAGCTGGCTGAGCAGGTTCACAATCTGACCCAGATGCTCGCTGACTCCGATTCCTTCAAGCTTCGGAACGACCAGCAGAAGGAGCGCCTAGAACGTGAACTTGTCACTGTCAAGGGCCGTTTGACAGCATCTGAAAACGACAACCGCGCTCTCCTTAACAAGCTTCAGCAGAAGAACTTGGATATTGCTAGGTCTAATTCCCGGGCTGGAGATACGCAGAGATCACGCATTGCCCAATTAACTGTCGATAAGTCCAAAGTCGAGGAGGAGAACAAACATCTATTCCGCCAGCTTGAAGATGCACAGCTCACCATCACATCCTTGGAGAAGCAGAAGGAGAAGCTCTCTCTTAGCCTTGAAGATCTTAATCATGAAATCACCAGGGAGCATAAGACTAGTCGCAATGCAGAGAAAGCTTCCTCAACAATCAATCTTCAGCTGGCAGAAGCAAACCGGAAACTTGAGACTGAAAGGCAACTACGTACTCAAGCTCAGGCTAACACTCGCACGGTTCAAGGTTCACTTGACAATGCCAATCGCGAACTCGAAGACTGCCGTAATCAGCTTATGCTCCTTCAAAAGGTATTTGATCCCGAATCTGGAAACATCTCCATCACTTATGATGCCGCCAAACCGGATATTTCACGCGCGGTTGACCTAGCCGAACGGCTCGAGGCTGCGAACCAAGCATTGCGTGTAGCTACTGAACGTTATTCCCGAGTTGAAGCTCAGTTGGATGACTTGCGAGATAGGCATGAAGACGAGCTCAATGAGATGGATGCCCGTCACGCTAACTCGAAGCGTGCGTTATTAGAAGAGATGAACAGCAACCAAGTGAATCAAGTCGGGTCCCGTCGATCGCCAACTCACTACCGGAAGGACAGCGAGAACAGGAGGCCTTTCTCGAGAACGAACACACCAACGAATCAGCGACACATCAGCAATGCCACTAATGACTCCGCTCGATCAGACCGGACAGTTGATACTGTTACGTACAATAGCCGTATGGATCTTGCAGCCGAGCTCGAGCTTGTACAAAACCAGCTTCAGATGTCTGAAATGCGAAATAGGCATCTCCAGAGCCAGCTCGACCGTTCCCCTGTGAGGAATGGCTGGCAGGATGACAGTCCGTCTGTTCTCCGCGTTCAAAAGCTTGAGCGCGAAAACTTCCGTCTCCATGATATGCTTGACGATTCGGCTAAGAAGGTGTCAGCGCTGGAGCACAGCCTACGGTCTGGGCAACTGTCTTATAAGGAAGTTCAGACGAAGTCACACGAAGAACTCTTCGATCTCATCACCTCTCAGGAGCAATCACGAAAAACACTTGTACAGGCACATAACACCGCCGTCAATGAGCTTGCCGATGCTAAGACTGCCTTTGATGACATCAAACAGACGAGGGTTGCCCTGGAAGTTGAGCTGCGCGATGTCAAATCCGAACTCGAGGATATTGCTTGCGAGCGTGAGCAGGAGAACGCAAACCACAACCAACTTTTGCAAGAGTTCGCTGATTTGCAGATCCGACTTGATAGCGAGACCTCCAAACTCGTTGATGTGACGTCCAGTCTCAATCTTTACAAGAGCCGAGCAGATGAATATTTCAGCAAGCTGGAACAGGCCGAAATCGCTGTCCTAAAGGCATCTCGGGCAGAACAATTCGCGAAGACCCAAGCCCGTGAAGCAGAAGAGACCTGCGCTTCTATCATGGCCGAGAGGAAGCAAATGGATGGTATGGTCGAGGATCTCCAACGTCAAACTCAGCAATATGAGGAGCGCATCGAAGACTTGTCTACGGACCTTGAGAGTGCGCTTCAAGCCAAGAAGCGACTGCAAAACGAGCTTGAGGACTACCGTAGCCAACGGGCCCATGATATCGAGGATACCGAGACTTCAATCGAACAAACCCGGAAGAAGTACCAATCCGAGCTATCAACATTAACCCATGAGCTGGACCTCGAGCGCGAGAACGTGATCCTCGTCCGGGAAGAGAACGGTCGACTCCGAGAAGAGATCGAAGAGTTGAGG
Organism: Zopfia rhizophila CBS 207.26; assembly: GCA_010093925.1. Taxonomy (NCBI): domain Eukaryota; kingdom Fungi; phylum Ascomycota; class Dothideomycetes; family Zopfiaceae; genus Zopfia; species Zopfia rhizophila. The sequence continues at coordinate 119,839 of ML994639.1, forward strand.
AATAAGTGGGACGATGAAGTTCTCAACTCTTCTACTTGGGCAAAGGAAAAGAGTCGACTGGAAATGACTCTCCAGGACATTTCCAACTCTCGCGATGAGGCCGCAAATGCGCACAACGAGGCGCAGTCCAAGATTGTCAGCCTGCTTTCTCAAGTCAGGACGTTACGGACTAATGTCGACGACATCGCCGCCGAGCGTGACTCTGCCATTGAGGAGAAAAAACGGCTCGAGTCCCGCCTCCAAGAAGCTGCTTCCAAACTTGAAGATCTCGCTAGATCCGAGTCTCCGGCTATGCGCAACGCCGCAACCTTTGATCGGGAGCTACTTGAGCTGAAGTCTGGTCTCGCCCAGCAAGAAGACATTGCCGCTGCTGCTGTTGGCAAAATGAGACGTGCTGAGGCACTGGCTCAGGAATTGCAAAAGGATATTGTCGCCGAGCGGGAGAACAACGTGCAGTTACACAAGGAGAAGGCGGCGGTTGAGAAGACCCTGAAGGATCTTCAACTTAGGCTTGTAGATTTGGAGACGAAAGGGTATAGCGGAAGCGCAGGCAAAGATGTTAGATTTTTGCATGGTCGCATTCAAGACGTATGTCATCCTAAACTCAACTACTCTAGACAACCGGAATGTGCTAATCATTTTCCGCAGCTTGAAAAAGCCCTCGAAAACTCTGAATCAATGCGCCTCTCTGAGTCCCGCAGCATCCGCAACGTGGACCGCACGGTCAAGGACCTGCAAAACCAGGTCGAACGCCGCGACAAACAGAACGCCTCCGTCACAGAAGATTTGAACAAAGCCCGCGATAAAATCTCCAACCTCCTCACCACAATCGACGAACTCCAATCCAGCGATTCCGCCGCCCAACTCGCTGCCAAGCGCGCCGAACGCGAACTCCGCGAGGAACGCGAGAAGGGTCTACGTCTTGAGCGCGAGCTCGAAGGCTGGAAAGGCCTCCGCGTCGAGCGCAGAAGCGCGTTGGGCGTTCCAGGTGCAGGCAGCGAAGCTGGTGACGTCCGCAGCCGACGGGGCAGCAGCATTGGAATGCTAATGGGCGAAATGGGCGAAGTAGCTGCTATTGAGAAAGGCAAGGTGGGAAGTCTGAGAGGGAACTTGAGAAGGGTGTCTGGCACGAAGGGTTTTTTGTAGATGAGAGGGATCCCATGGGGTGGGGGAGGGGGTCCCGCGGAATTGTTTATTTAAATCCGACGATTGAGGAGGGTGATGAGATTGAAGTTGAGGTTGATGAGGATGCGGAGACGCTTGTTGAAGGGGAATGCTGTAAGGATGGTGTAGAGGATAGTGAAGGGAAGGGGGAGGGCGTTGGGAATGGGAAGGAGTTGAAGAGACGCGCTACGATTAGGGTGGTTATTAGGTCTAGGGCGTTCCTGTGATAAGTGTGTTGATGCTGGGAGATGGGACTGGCATATTACGAATACAGGTTTTGGGGATTTGTCTTTGGTGCATTGTTGGTGGGTAGGGCCGGGTTAAATAGCGCTTGTTTTGACAGGTTGGATGGGTATATTAGTTCTTGGTGTTCAATCCATTGAATTGTTCTCGAGTAATGATTATGTGAGTCATTCTGTCTGAAAGTGAGACCGAGTGTGAGCTTCTGTGAAAGACTCCACAGTCCCATAGAAGATGAAGAAGATGTAGGATAATTCCGGTCACGTCAGAACATAAACGGCGTTATAGCCTTATGTGAACATGGGTCCAACCTGTCTTCAAGACATACTAGCTCTTCACGCATTTCGTAAATGCAAGTCCTCAATCAGTCAAGTATCAAATCTTAAATGTTAAACAGGAGTACCCAATGTTCTCAACAGCCGACCCCTACAAAACCCTACTCAAATTTCTACCAGCACCGCTACTTTAAAGCCGAAATTCTGATATCTTAAATCTACAGACGATGATATTCTATATGGAAACTGAAGGTGCCAAGACGCTTAGGTAAGCATGTGGTGAATGTCACCCACAAACAATTAATTTTTCGGGGAGATTGGGTGATTACCAAGCAAGACAGCTCTGGGGAACTTAGAAAAGTAGTGCAGGTTTGGGTTTGTTTCAGGTCTGTAGAGGTGTAAAGGGTATGCGGGTTCTGGAGCTGAGCGGTTAGGGTGGGTGGTTATGGGAGGGCAGGCTGGAGTGCAATATATATTCGGCGCTAGATGTACGGCGCTAGATGTATAGCGCAATATTATTTTTGTTCCACAAGAGGATTCAGATTTGGGTCTAGAAATCTTTCTGTGCTTATGATTGATGTTTGCTGGTTGCGAAATTCTAAATGAAAGCTGAATGGGATCGGACGACATGGATTTCAGCTTAAGTTCGACGCTTAGAAGTAAGTCTAAAGAAGCATTTTCACCGTTTACGAATAGTATTTGAGCACGCTTGCTTGTCGCAAATGGAGAGAGAAAGTGGTTTTTAACATGATTCAATTCTCCTTCTTGCTCAGATTTGTGCTTCTCAACAATAAGTCTTTTGTCATGGGCGTGTACGATATTTGATGTAGAGATCGTATATATACCACGATTGTATGCGTTACTGATCCAGAAGCCCCTTTTTGGTGATGTGTTGGTTGCAAGGGTTGTCGAGATGGACGGCTTGAAGTAGCAGAGCAAGCTCGATATGGTTTCTAGCATGGAGAGATGAATCCATCCATGCCTCAACAGATAACAAAATCCCGCTCCTTGGAGCAACTGGGTTCTCCTTTGCTCTTTTCACATAGCTCCATGAACTCTCCCTCCATAATCCCTGCCACATAACATTCCCCAATGTATGCGTAGCGGTTCAACTCTACTTCTCCAAGGATGAACGGGACTGTGCTTCCATAGATGATAGCTACTATATCCCAGACGGGCTGCTAGATCGCTAATGGCGCCAAACAAGCCTGCATCAGGACCAATTCCACAGCAGCCCATCTTGGTAGTAAAAAGTAGCCGCGACTTGATTACTGAGTCAAGCCTAGAAATATAGGGAGCGAATATGATAAGGACCCGTCTCTTAGATTCTCACAAAAGGCGTCGGACATATTCTCGTAGTCAGGGTTGGGCCTGCCTTTTTACCATCTTCGATCCCTTTGTTTCCGATCGGAAATCGCCATAGAGATTGAGAGTGATCTATATGATGTCGTATATCGGTCGAATGAATAACCCTCTCAAGCGCTGTGGTTCTGATGCTCTTCATCTCACGATACTCTTTGTACACCATTACGATTATGTCCCTTTTTATGTTTTTAATTTCATTGAGGATTCCGCCCTATACAGTGAGTGTTTCCAGATCACGTGGAAGTAGTATGCCTAAGGAAGCAATTGAACCTGGAGGCTCATATTTCCCAGATGCAGTGTAGATTGATGACACTGCATCTGTCGGTATTATTAGCGGCTGTAGCTTGCCGTGGTCAAAGTCTTCGAAATTAGAAGTAAGCTCAGGTGCCCAGGATGGCAATTTGTGTCACCGAGTGCAGGGAATCAAATGTAACAGCCACCTCGCGATGAATTGAGGGCTATCTAGGTGATAGATATACATAAAGGAGTGACTAGGCAGACGGGTGCCAAGCAGGTAGCAAGGAGGCTACAAGCGACTAGTGGAGGCAGAGGGAACTAGTGTAGGCGGTAATGGACCAGTGTAGGCTACAGCACCAATTGGTGCTATTCGGTGACAATTTGCTGTTGAGCTTTGTCGTCCTACGGGAGCGGAAGGTAAGCACTAGCAAGCCTTTCTCTGCTTGTATGATACGTACGGTTGATTTCATACAGACTTGGTCGACAGTCTTCGAGTAATCTGGGGGAAATTCTTCCAGGTAAGTGGCTGAGGATATTCCCATAAGAGCAAAGATGTTATCTCTAGGGTCGTTGGCGGCGTCGTCCAGCGTACAATAAGGTAATGCAAAGCCAAGTTTATACGATCTCAGCTCCAAATGTGGTCGTGAAGGAGCAGTTTTCCCAGCCTGGACTTTTCCTGAGAATCCTGACATATTGTAGATATAAACCGGACGACAGAACAAAGTTGCTCTACGACATCCAATCATTACCGCAGTCAATGAGAAGGTTTCTGTATCCATTGCTGGCGGCAATTTCTTGCCTTGTCCAAATGCAGGTGAACCAATCACTGTTCAGTACGTTCTTGTAGAAAGATGGATGGGCGAAGACCGTGTCCTTGAGCGTGACCTCCCGTTCAATGCCAGGATGATATTTTAGCATCTCAAAAACCTGAGTCATCGCATCGCACTTGTGATAACGATATCCATTGGCTTCTCTTAGCCATATAAGAACGCTGCTAGCAGTGCAATGGATAGAGCCCATATGCCGTGTTTGACAATTGCGCTCTTGGATATCACTTTGGTTAATTCAGGTTGCATCAACCCAGAGTGTACGAGGTGAACCATATAACCGAAGATCTAGCAATGCCTCTTGAGGTTCCTTGTCACAGACAGGTAACCATTATCAACGCGGATAAGATCAGGATAGGTTACATTTCCACCTACATAAGACAGAACCTCGTACGTCGGTTCAGAGTTGAATGATACTTGTTGCAGTGAAAGCATATCAGGTCTTCCAGTTTGCCTGGCTGGAGGATCACCAAACGTATCTCATTTCGAGTTTTATCGAGCGGTAAATAGAAGTAGCTAGGCCTCCCACGACGGCATATCAGGAATGAAAAGATTGTGCATAAGATATTCATGCTGTTAAGCGTTTAGGGGTGGCCTTTACGATGAATAAAATGGTTGGTTTTGGGTAATGAAGCGTGTAAAAGATGGTAGAGACTCAAGTTCGCAGGATGCAGAACATGATTAAGAAGGGAACACTCCTGCGCCCAGGTAGTCCAACGGTGACGTGCGTCCCACATAATTTGCCACCCAACCAGTAAGTCTCCAAGAGGTAGCAAAACTTCAACACCATGAGGAGTAAGATGTTGTATAGGTTTATTTTGGATGTAGATTAAACTGTTATAGTACAGTTAGCCATAGAAATCATTGTTCCCACGGCTGCGTATGCATTGGTGAAGCTTTTCCTTGAAGTCCCGGCACTCTCTGTCGACGAGGGTCTGATCAATGCTGTTCCAGCAGGTGCGAAACTTCTCCTTAATAGCCTATCTGGCTAGAGAGTTGATGTGAGCTGTAACTTTTAAAGCTTTAATATTATCCTTTAGAGGCTTCCAGATCCTCTCTATCTTGTTAAGATCTAGCGATAGACCTGGCCAATCAAACACCTAGACGCTTGGGTATTTCTACCTCTCTTCGACGGCTAGCCGTTTAGCCTTGATATGCGACGGTGCGTTGTCTTTAATAATATATACTGGCCGGATAGTAGCTTTATGAATCTCCTTCACCCAGGGATATAGCTTTGGATAGAGGATAGTTTCTTGATAGCGTATTTAATCTATCCTGGCCTTGTTTCGCTTGCTGCGAGTCTCCTTATATTTGAGCTCCCAGTTAGGTTGACGTTTGGCGCGACGTCGGCCAGAAGGTAGAGGATCTGTACGATTAAGGCGTTGATTGTTAGCGTCTATCTCTTTAAGCACGCCATGTTTGTACACGCTGGGTACTCTGGTCAACTCTTTCTGTATTGTTTAGACGCCTACATGTCGCTCATTATTATCCTTTATAGTTTGTTCAAGCGCTTTGTACTCATACTCATCTTTAGTTTCTAACTCTTAGATGTGGAAGGGGTGTGGGCTAAATCCTTTACAAATTGCGCCCCAAAACATAACCTGGTGGAAGGTGTTGGCAGGCGGCCTCAAGTGTTTGAAAGCGTGATCTCCTTTCTTTATAGAGACTTTCTGCCGTTTCCAATGGTGATCATTTTTAACAGACAATCTATTAGAAAAGATGAAGATTACTTTAATCTAAAGCTTGCCCAACGCCTACTCACAGAAGATGACTCTGTAATGCTGATGGGCCTCATTAAGCTTGAGCTTCCGTGGTGGGACTTGCTTTATAATCTCTAACACCTTTAACACGTTAAAACCAGTAGAATAAGGTATCCTTTTGTGCTCCTAATCCTTAACAATATGTATAACCCTTCTCCAAGACATATTTTCATGCTTAGTGTCTCGAGTTGCCGTCTACTCAAGGGCCTCCTGCACCGTAGAGCCTTCGGGGAAGCATTTAGGGTGTCGTCGATTGGTCGAATCTTCAAGGTGTTCAAGAAGGAGAGGTAGGCTGAGGTTGGTGGGATCTAATTGAGCGCGCTTGATAGTTCGATTGAAGAAGAGGCGTACACCGTCGGGTGAACAGTTGGCTAGCTTCTCTGAAATTTCTGTCCATCCGTAGCCCTCACAGCGAAGAGTAACAATAGCTGCACGCGTAGGTAAATTAATTTGATGAACATGAGGCATGTTGCGGCATAACAAGGTTGAAATTCGCTAACAAAATCTCTACTTTTGATGCCAGAGTGTGGTTGAAGTTCTTGCCAAGAACTCTGAACTGCCCCAGCACGTGACCGCCAGACTAGTTGACTTTTAAGGGCAATACTCAAAAATGAACTTGATCTTTAAGGTTCGCGTTTTTCCTTATACCATAATGTCATCGAATTGCAAATTCCTGTTCCTCTGGACATTCTGGCTCACCTTTGTAGTTCTTGTAAAGGTCCATGAATTTGCCATCCATGCCTGTGACGTAACACTCGCCGATGAGCTCGTAGTGGCCCTTGTGCTTCCGAAGAATCAAGGGAACTTCACTGCCATAGACAATGGCGACTATATCTCCCTTACTCTGTACGAGTTGCAGATGAGTATCTCCCACGCCACTCATACACTTTAGACCCAGTGCCGCAGAACCCTGCCTAAGTAGCAAACAAGCACCACGACTGCATAACAGCGCGCCTATCCCTCAGATAAGATCTCTCTACGTCACTGTAGTGTTCCGGTGGTTCATTTCTTGTTTACGCCCTGGAACTCTCTATTTGCGATTAAGGATCACCGGAGCAATTCTGATTTATTCAAGGTTTGATGAATGTCGGCCGGAGGGAGGGTTTGGATCTTTTGTTCTTGAACGAATGGAAGCTCGCAATCCCGCCATAGGTAGTCCACATCCCAGAAACTGGGAGCAATTGAAGCGACGGTGCCGAATGTTATTCCTTTTACGAATAGCTAGTTCAGGTCCTCCGAGAATTGGACGGTCTAGATTTCTCGATATCCCGACGCGGCGTAGATATCATGGTTGGGAGGCTCGACAGTGGAAGGCTGAGACTGTTGAAACAAAGAGTAATGGAAGGATAGGCCATTTCAAGCGTCAAGATCTAAAGAGATTTTCAATCATAACCAATCATTTATTCGCGCAAGCCGCATCCATTTCATCAAAGGTGAAGATGAAGGAGGAGGAAAAAAGAATCGATGCTCTAAGTAAAATCTAAAGCCTAAAAGAAAGACTGGTTTGGTGAAGGACCGAGACTAATTTCTATGCCATCCTTTTGATGACCATCGCACTCAGCTGCTGAGAACATACCGGAGGGCATCCACGCGTACCGCCCATACAATTTCGAAGCCATCCTGAGGTCTAGGTTAATATGAAGTTAGTATTCCAGCAATGTTAACTGACCCAGAGTGAATCTTCAGCCTCAGCTGTGATAGTAGTGCCAAAGCATAATGCCTTATAGGCTGAAACGACTGGAGCTGCTGAAAAAAAACCTATATATCATATCTATGTTGCTATGCCTTCGGGTATCTTCTCATGAACATCATAACCTCATCCCATCATCCAAGCCCTCTTTCCAAAATCTCTAAATTCTTTACATACCTCGCCGGGAAATGATCCGTATACATAGACGCCCCAAACCTAACTTCCGAAAACCGCGTCGCTACGTCTCTAACATGCGCTACCCTAATGCGCGTCATCGGCCTGAAAGATCGGCCGTCGTTGCCGACTTGCCTAGTCTGATTATCGCTCGCCAGATCATGCACAAATGCAAATCGCTGAAGCACAGGCTCCGACGAGATTATAAACACCTCCCCAGGAGGCACCAGCTTCTCCGCCCGCAAGCCAACACGTAGGCTTTTCAACGTGGTCCAAGGCCAGTGATCCTCTTCTCCCGTCGTTCGTCTGGCCTCGTGCCATCCGCCTCCGAAGCCGGCAAAGCCCGTGCTGTTGCGAAATACATCACGAAAGCCCTGCCAGACTCGTCTACGCACTTCAGCTTTTGCGTTGCTCGAGTCTGTTTTGTAGGCGTAGGCGATTGCGTGTACGTCGCGTAACGTCCCCAGTGAAAGGTACGGAATATGGTCCATATTGTTGACGATAGTCGTGATTAAACCCCTCGTTTCGACCTGAAGCTCCGGGGACAGTGCTGCGGCAGGTCCGTATGCGTAGACATGGATAGGTCTGCCCGCCGGCAGCAAATTGGGAAAACCATCGGCAGAAGAAGATCTCGTAAGCAACCGACTTGCCTTATCGGTTTTAGTGACAAAGGCAGACGCCTGTTGAGCTGTGGACGGATTACGCTGCGCCAGTAAGATGGCAACGACAGCAGCGACAGCACCACCCAAAGAATGTCCGCAAAGAATGAGACCATAGTCTTCAAACTCCTCTAGAGCGGCCTTGATGGTGGCAACCACCGTGCCACCACGTAAGGAAAGCAGACGTCGAGCGGAAGCTAGGATTCCCTGATGAACTGCGTACGGTTTTCCTTCCCAAATCAACTCATCATAGTCTGCGCTCAGATCTGTTAGAATGTCTTCGAAACCAAGCGTCCCACGGAACGTCAGAACCACTGCTTTGCTGGTATAGTCCAAAGAAATGTAGTGAACCAGTGGGAGCCCCGTCTCTGCTTGTCCCGCTGCGTTTGGACCTCCTTGCGGGTCAACGAAGGAAGAGAGCAGCATAGACGTAGCCGGCATACCCGTATATTTCGCAAATGTCAAATGCTCGGCGAGATGCTGGCGATCGGCTTCGCTCATCTCATATTCTTTTCCGCCGACGGATCCGGTCAAGCGCAGGAAGTATTCACCATAGGCTGCGGTTGCAAAGCGCGCAAAGCGAGCAACGTTTTGCGCAAAAGGGAGGGGAGGGTATTGGCCTGGTAAATTACCGTTGCGGGAAATCTGTACGATTCGGTCGTGAGAATCGTCTGCAGTATCCGTGCGAAGCACAAGTGATTGAGTTGACTTGGTCTCTAGTGTGAATATACTAGAGTTGCCTCTGCGGTACCCCGGAAAAGTTTGCTTTAAAGGCGATTCTATCGTCAGAGCATCAGAAGATTTCTTCTTCGTTACTACGGGTGAGCCCGACGAAGATGGTGTTTGTGGTGTCGCTCCATCGGGAGTCTGCAGAGGACTGCTTACTGAATCCGAACGACGTTGCGTTGGCTTCAACTTGCTAGGATTCCAAAGTTCAACCAAGTTTTTGTAAGAGTTCCGGGGGGTCTTCATGGCTTTACGGAAAGAGTGTCTCTTCGCGTTTAGACGCCCGATGGATTCATTGTCATTTAGACTCGGCTCGGATGACATCCCGGACCTTTGCCGTTTCTGATTTGCTTCTATACGTGGTTGATCTTTAAGCCGCGCCTTGAGAGTTGCGTCTCCATTGAGAAATACTCTAGGATCGGACGGAAGGGGTTTGTCTGTACGCTCCGAGCGTGGCGTGTCTACGACGTCCTTAAGGCTTTCAACATCAGTAATCCGCTTCTGTTCTTGCCTGTTCCGAAAGACAAGTGTTTGCCCGGTTCCGTTGGGTGACGCATGATTTTCCGCTGCAACAAGATCATAGCCCGGAGGTGGCTGCAAGCACGAGGTGGAGTCACCATTAATCTCGACCGTTATGGAATGTGTGACTACAGTCGAGGTAGTGATCTTGACAGAACTGCCAGGTTTGAGCTGATATAGAAGCTCTCTTCGGAAGGTAGACTGCGTAGCATCCAGGGTCGAAAACTGGTCCTCCGTGTAGAACGATGCACCATCATTGAACGACACTCCATCAAATGGCTGCTTGTCGCCCATTGCTGAGACAAAGCTCATGCGACTGTAAGGTCTAGTGGTTTGAGGACTCGACGGTTCTGGTGGCACATCTGGTTGTGTGAGGACAGTTGATTGTTGACCCGATCTTTGATCCGCCGCAAGGACAACGATATCAAGTAGCACCTCCTCCACGCCTGCTTCTACGATAGCCTCTTGCATCTTGTCCCAACTCCAGCGTTGCAATAACACGAAGCCAATAAGACCTGTGACAATATCCATTGTGGAGATACTCTCCCCCTGGTGGTTTCCATATTCTCGCTGAACCATCGCGATGATTGTAGCAGTTGCCTTGGAAGTGTCTGTGTCGCCGAACACGGCGTCGAGGAAGTTGATAAAGTATTGAGCAACTGCAAGGCTGCTAGATAGGCTGGTCGAACCGATATGGAAGCCAGCAGAAACGAGGAATGAGGAGTGGGTGATTGCGTAGTGCAAGGAGTTGAGCTGCCATTCGAACGTTAGTTATGCAAGAAATGCTTGTGGTTTATTTATTGCACCCAACGAACCGCATTTCTCAACACGCCCTCAGCTGCAGCTCTGCCCATTTGGCCAGAATTGGTGTCGATTACATCTTGACCCGCCCGTGTAAGGATGGCCTCCAAGGCGCTTCGTCCGACTTCAAAACCTGTAAGAGTCCCGTGGCGCACAAGGCTAATGGCTCCACCGCCGAAGAAGCTGGCTACGCGAAGAGAAAGAGACCCAGTTGCTGTCGCAAAGCTGACCAACGCTGCGAGCGGGCTGGGCAGAAGCGTGTTGTGTCTTTGTTGTTCGCGAGGATCGCGATCGTTCGTTATCTTGGCGATCTCGCCGTTGTCATCGGTGTCGGTCATGATGTTGGAGCCATTCGAGAACGGAGTTGGGAGTAACCTCGCGTGTTTCCTTTTGGATGATCAACCTGCAAAGAGCTGAAATGTGAACGTTGACGGCTGCCTCATCATCTCATGCATCAAAGCGCGCATCCCACCTCGGACCGAGCGATGACGCGCATCATCAGCGTAGGTCCTCCTGGATCTACAGACAGCTGCTCCTTACAGTACATGTTATCCTTGATATCAGGCCCAATGCCGCCTCAATTTCGATTTACGGCCGGACTACAGCTGGTAACCGGGGAGACAGGGAGTACGTCCATTTGCAGCGTCTTTCAGCCCCGAATAGTGACATTATCATCTACTGGACGAAAGCTTTCAGTTCCCTTCTTCACCGTTCTCAAGGTGCACTTCAATACCTCGTCAAATGTGCTCGAGCGTCTGCGCGTCTTCAGATTTTACGAAGTGGAGAGGTAGCACTGTTTTTGCCCTACCGTAAGGGCACAACAGCCCCCTTGGACCTGTTCTAAGACCTGCGCCACGACAAATTATATATAAAAGAACCTTCGACTCCTAGGTCAGGTGGAATAAGATACCAAAGCAACCGTTGGAAGCATTCTACCATTCCAACGCATCCGCCCGCTGCTCGGAACCATGGAGTCGCGCCCGTCTCGCCTTCTGGACTTGCCTTCCGACATACTTCTGCTCGTTCTTGAACAGCTTTTTGACGACACAAAAGCCCTATGCCGTCTCGGCCTTGTCTGCAGATCTCTTTGGCACCTCTCACTCCCTTTCCTTCTCAGAACTGTCGACTTGAGTTCTCACAATGACGGCCGGCAGCATGAGCAGGAAGACGAATTCCACCCGGAGATTCACGCGGATTACAGCGAAGAGTATCGCCCTTTGAGCCTAGTAACCCGTCAACGTGCCTTTCTACGACTTATGACCAACCGTCCAGATGTCGCGTCTCACGTACGATCGTTGACGTGGACGCTGGTATGGGTCGACTTCGATGAAGAGGGCCTAACGGAAATCGACTTGGAGTTGTGGAACGTCTTCAGTCGCCTAACCAACGTGCATCAACTTGACTTAGCAACCCTCCATCAAATTGCTAAGGAGCTGTTCATTCGCAGAAACCCGTCGCGTCTCTTTCCTGCTGTGACCCATCTTCGACTGCTCAGGTGGGTGCACCGCGGGCTCGTTGATGCTATCATCAGCTCATTAGATTCCACGGAACTTCACACTCCCAGCTTCGACTGTCTGCAAGATGAGGGCGCATTTTCCAATGGCGCTCCGATGTCTGAAGACGTCGCGAAAACACATGCCCGCCACGCCAGCAACGTCGGGGTACGGCATCAGTTACAGAGTTTCAATAACTGAACAGCTTTACGAGCGTCAACGAACCGGCAAGGCTTGTGTATTCCCGGGCCCCATGTGGACTCCACTTCGAGTGCTTTCGAGCCGTCGCTGCACGCCGCTCACAAAGTTTAAGCTGAGAACAGCGCCGTTCGACATGAACACCGATCTCCGCAATTACTTCACGTGTTTTGACGAAACGGTAAGGTTCCTCTCGACTGTCAGACAGACGTTGAAGTCGCTTAGCATTGTGTTCGGGGAGAACCCGATCATTTGCGATCAAACTCGTGTTGATACCGCTCGCAATCACCGCGTCACCTTTCGCCGCTGGAACATCATTTTGGCGGCGGACTTTCTGCGTACGTTGCTCCTAGTTCTTAGTCACACGGATTTTTCGTCTCTCGTGAGCGTAAACATTCAAGGATTCCACGTGCTAGACACGGCTGAGCCGAACGAGGTGCAAAACATGATGTTGAGCGACATTCGTGAACTCAGCAGGGGTTGTTTACTCGCTCCATGGCAAAGAGTCACCAGGAAAGCGAAGGTAGATCGACGCCCAGTTCCGTGGCTACGATTATCAACCGGATGTGGACATACAGCGAAAATTTCACGAGCTGTTCGAACAAAGTTGAGCTGTCTTCCTGATCAGATCCTTCTCTGCCACGAACCAAAATAATGACCAAATTGCCAAGGAGCGGCACAATATCGAGAAGACAATCGAGGCTGTGTGCAAAAGCTCGTCGCCGAATACGAACACCATCATTAGGGGATACCAAAATGCTTCAAATAGAGCTTAAGGCTGTTATGGCTGCCTTTAATACAACTTGTTATCTCCAATTATGTTCTCCGTAGTTGGCCATGGTTTTCTTCAACCAATATTGAACGCCCAACTCCCAGCCCTTCCATCCAGGTCTTTAAGCGAACATGAAACAATCATGGGCTGTTGGGTTTCTTCACATCCGCAGGCCAGGCATCCTGTTTACACGCGCCACCATTGTTGTTCCAATAGGCGTAAAATGTATACTAGGCATAGCTATCGTAATTGATCTTGGCACTCGCCCAGTCAGCCTTCCGTGGCGGCCCTTTTCTAGCGACCTTTCGTTACTTTCTCACGGCCCATCTCATTTGGCATTGGTACCGATGTTCCTGGTGAATTTGAGATGCAGCAGCTCGTGAAGCATTATACGTTCCTTACAGTCAACCTAATCCAGCATCTTCGGGATGTTATCAGCCCCAGCGACCATGTATGCGTTCAGAAACTTCGTATCATCGAAGAAAACCGGGCAAAAAAAGACGCTGGCGGAATGACCAAAGTCGTATTTGTTCTCGATCACACCATGATTGCCAGCATCGTTTGTCGCCGCCTGAGCAGCCGTCTCGCCAGTCCTATTCAAGGCCAAATGTAATCAGATACCAGACACTGCATTGGGTTCGGTATCTGCATCCACGCGTATTGAAGTGGGAACCCAGTGCGTCTCTTCACGTGCCGATCATCATTCCATCAGCAACCAACGAACATGCAGTTGTAATACTCCTAATAACTCAGTTACCACCAGAGGACCTCCAATCTTCAACGTTTACAACTCGAGGAATTCCTCACCCCGCCTTGCGGATTTCCTTCCAGCGAGCGGTTAGATCGAGGATCCTAAGCGCCTTCCGCATAATATCTAGTCAGTTAGAGAGGTCAGCTCAGATCCGCACAAGCCCACCAACGACGACTGAAACATAAGATATGTCAAACTCGCCGTATCACCGAAGAAGTCTTGGGCGTACTCAATCATCTCAATCCATGTTACATTGAGTATACAATCTTGAATCCAAGAATCGATTAATGACGCTCGAGATCGTGTCGTCATACTGTTATTCATCTCTGAGGAAGCGTGATGGGGCCGATAGCATTCGTTTGCTTCGTCTGCTTCCTAACGATGACGAAAACGCGATGATAGAATGCCAGCTCTTTGACTACTTCTTGCCAAATTCAGACACAGGGACTCATTTATACGAAGCTTTATCCTACGTATGGGGAAGTCCGCATAAGAATCACTCGATTACCTTGGACAACTGTCCGTTGCTGTCACGGTAAACCTTCATGCAGCATTGTCTCGCCTTAGAAATCGCTACATCAAACGAGTCGTCTGGATAGATGCTATATGTATCAACCAAGAAGACTTGAAAGAGCGAGGATATCAGATTCAGTGCATGGCGAGGATCTTTGGTAAAGCCGAATGTGTAATTGTATAGCTTGGAGGAAGCGCGGCGCGGAGCGATCGAGCGTTCGAAGAAATCGGCCTTGCGGCGGACAATAATCTCGCGACGCCTTCGAATACCACGGAACTCCGCAATAATGTTCTTAGACTAGTTAAGAGGCCGTGGTTTCGGCACATTAGGGTAAGAGCGCTAATGCTAGAGAGGATGCTAGAGCCACTAACAGCGTTGATCATGTGTGGGGCAGCACAGATTGATGGATACACATTCTGTGTAGGATTACAGCGATTCAACCTTCCATATAAAGGGTTTCCAAAATCGCAAAGTTTAATTCGTTCAGCGGCCTTCTTAACAAGTCAAGCAATCTTTCCGGCCCAAATCTACGATTTGGTGGTCGGGACCGACCTTTTTAGAAATCAACCCTTTAGCTAAGCTGATAGACATGTATCATGCCCAGAAGGCCACCGAACGCCACGACAGAATCTTTGCTTTGCTAGGAATGAGTTCTCATAATCTCACCATGGTTGGACTATCGCCTTACTATAACGTTCTATGAGCAAAAGTCTTTATAGATCTTCTCCTCTTTGTTTTTGGCAAAACTTTACTGATTGAAACCCTCGGCGACGGCGACTTAGCAGTAGTTAAGGTCAAGAGTTATATTATTAGCAAGGTGCCCTCGGTAGTACGAAATATTTCTTGGAGCGACAGGCAAGAAGTTGAAGCAGCGTTTTGGAATAAAGCTATAAAATCGAAAGACAGAGTTCTGTTGACTTTCCGGATTTCGGTAAAAACCCATCCCGGAGGGCGATCTAATATACTTTCTGTTGGCACGGCAATCTCGCCACGTCAGAAACACGTGGATGCCTGGATGTGGATGCACCAGAACGAATCATTAAGGGGTTACGTAATTGGGAACATGCACATATGAACACAGTCTCTACAGCTTCAGGTAATCAATTAATCGAATGCAATCATTCCTTTGAAGACAATATGTATGAGAACTTCATGCTGCCAAGCATAACCTCCATGACTTTCTCAAACATATCCCGACGCCCATGATCGTCAGAGCATGCAAAGATTACTTTGGAATCATCAAAATTGCGGCTATTCCAAATGAAGCTGATTTAGCGCCCAATTGGAACAACTTTACGGACGGTTCTCCCAGAGTAAGTGGATATGTCAATTGGGTTGAAGCTATCCAATTGATCAAAACACCCCGTGAAATTTTTTATTGGTCTGGGACTAGAAAATGTATGAAGGAACATTCTAACAACAGAAATACAGAGACTTGGAGACAAAATGGTGCGAAATCCAAATGGGATCGGCACTAAAAGCCGAGAGGTTAGTAAATGCTGCGCTGATTTTAGCGAAGTATAAGGACTTTGCGCAGGCAAAGGAGAGAATCGAAGATGCCATCAACTTCTGCGAGGGTGTAGTAGGAAAAGAGCAAGCGAGCCAAGGGAAGCACAGAGAATTACAGCTATTCTAGAGGTGCTTAAGGGAAAACAAAGTAACAAACTCACTAAAAAGGACGTACTTTTCTTCGCAGGATCGTTGGATGAGAAAGCAATGTTGTCCCTGCTCGAAACCCGAGGGCACGAGTTTAAAATCACGGAAGATATGCTGAAAGCTGCAGTTGGGAATCGCCGGGAAGCCGAAAATGTTACAAATCTTCTTCTTGACAAGCGAAAAGAAGAAATCAAGGTTACAGAAGAATTTCTCAAAGCCGCAGCTAGGAACATATTTGGAAAGGGGATAATCCGTCGTTTTCTTGAAGAAAGGGGAGGGGAGTTTAAGATCACAGAAGAAGTTGTCAAAGCCGTGGCAGGAAATCCGTCGGAAAGAATAATGCGACTACTGCTTCGGCATCGAGGAGATGAGTCCAAGATTACAGAACCAGTTGTCAAAGCCGCTGCAGGAAATATTATGAGAAATGTAATGCACATACTGCTTCAGGAACGAGACGAGGTCAAGGTAACAGAAGAGTTGATGAAAGCCGCCGCTGACAATCCTTTCGGATATTGAATAGTGGCGCATTTACTTGGGCATCAAGGAAACGAGATTACCATTACGGAAGAGATTTTGATAGATGCGGCTGAGAACGACAACGGACACGAGATAGTACGTCTGTTTATCGACCATCGAGGAGATGAGCTTCGGATCACACCTCAGGTGTTAAACGCTACGGCACGGAGTGGATCGGGTCACGAAACGATACGTCTCTTGCTCGAAAAACGAGGTGACGAGGTAAATATCACGGAAGAAATGGTCAAGGCCGCAGCGGGCAACAAGGATCGCGGAAAAGAGATAATAAAGCTACTTCCGGACCAGCAAAGAGATGAAGTGGAGGTGACAGAGGAAGTAGTGAGGGCCGCATCTGCAGATCAGTTATCAATACGTGGAGCAGGAATAATGTCTCTGCTTCTCGATCGACTAGAAGATGCTGCCAGCATCCCAGAGGAAGTCCTCAGGACATTACCAAAGGACTGGGATAGTAAGGAGAAGATCAGAGAATATATCCAGAATGAGTGGGAATCGTGGGGCTTGCGACGGAGGAATTATGCTAGTGAAATCAGACCAGAAACACGCTGAAAGCGAATCAGAGAGAATCATACTGTGTTTCACAGGAGAAGCGAGAGAAAAGTGATGCGTGACTTAGTGAGAAGAAATGGAACTGTCTGTGTTCGCGGAAAGCGTCATTTGCCAGTGGGAATGATAAGGTTACGGTATGGCTCATTGACCGAAGTAGTCATTGCCCGTGAGAAAACAAGTAGATAATTTTCAGCTAAATCTGAGCTGATTAATAAAGCAAACCAAAAGCTGCCAAGCAAAGGCGCGAAGGAGTCATGTTCCGAGGGACTTTCTATGAAAAGCTAGCCTTAAGAGGGATAAGCGACAAACCAAGATTAGAGTGGTATTGCCACTATAGTATGGAGATATGGACGAGTTTGAACTGGGAAGATATAAAGATGCAATGAATGAGCGGAGAGATATTTCGGGACATTTCCAGACATCACTACTGTCCAACTGCGACCTAAACTTGTTCGAAAACTTTATCCCAACATTTTGTTCTGATTCTGTTAATGATTTCGGATGTTGGACGGTGCTTGCAATGGTGAGAAACATCTACTGTGGTGGTAGGGGTAAGTAGTGTAACAACAGGGGTTATCGGCTACCCCACCCGCACCGATTCTTGCCCAGCTGTTATATATACCCACCAATCGACGCAGGAGAATTTCCTGAGGTAATCGCGGTCGTATTTTACGCTGGTCGTAACGCCCTAAGGCCTCACTGCAGCCCTGCAGAGCTCAGGAAAAGTCACCTTGTCGTCGCCGTCGATATGGACTCTACCCGCTCGAGTACTGAGTCGATGAGCACCCCAAACTTACCCTCAACACCTCACCGCCCTCACCACCGATACCTCACCCAAGATGAGCGCCTGCAGGTTCAAACGCTTCAAGGCGTTGGCATGTCACTCAGAGCAATCTCAGAACACCTCTCTGCCGTCAATGACGAGCTGATTACTCTCCGGCAGGTGCAGTACGCATGTACGCACTGATTGACACCTAAGAAGCGCCCAGGTCGCCCGGCTGAGCTTACTGAGGAGGAGGTAGATAAGCTTTGAGCTCTTCGTGTGCTCATCAAAAACGGGTCGACTCATGAGCTACCTTAGGCTCTCAATAGCCCTGCCTCACCTTAACGCCTCACCGGATCAGATTAAAGCTGCCCTCTGTAAAGGAGGCTTTAAACGATACGTCGCACGCTAGAAGCCCTCTCTCTCTAATAAAAATCGTCATGATCGACTAGCTTGGGCGCTCGAACACGTCAATTAGACTCAGGAGCAGTGGTGCCTTATCCTCTGGACTAATGAAACCTGGGTTACTGGAGGTAAACACCGCAAGCAGTACGTTATAAGGAGGGCTGGAGAGGAGTGGGAGGATACCTGCATGCTCACAAAGCACTGGAAGCGCAAAGGCTGGATGTTTTGGGGCTGCTTCTATAGCAATACTAAGGGCCCTAGCATCTTCTGGGAGAAGGACTGGGGTACGATCGGCCAGGCGACCTACTGTGAGCGTACTGTACCGATTATACACGGCTGGTTACGTATGAATCTGGGCATATAACTCATGCAGGATGGGGCACCAGGGCACGCAGCAGGGGACACCAGAATCGAGCTAAACAAGCGAGGCATCTACCCTATATTCTGGCCTGCCTATTCACCCGACTTGAACCCTATAGAGACTATTTGGTGCTGGATGAAGGATTATATCGAGGCTAAATGGGGTGCAGATGTTGAGTTTACCTATGATCAACTCCGAACAGCTGTAAAGGAAGCCTGGGATGTGATAACCTCTGAGCAGCTTAATGAACTTATCGACTCTATGAAGGCTCGCTGTGAGGCAGTAATCGCCGCCTAAGGCGGCTTTATGAGGTTCTGAAGTAGCTCTTCAATATAGCGGAATTCTGCTTGCAAAACGACTCATATTTGCCTCGAAAATCTACTCAGAAATCGCCTTATTCATCACCTTAGAGCATCTCCTTGATCACCCCGAAATCCTGCTAGCCAAGCTTGCTGATCGACGGGATTTAATACCAGGCAATTACTAAGAAATAATCCCAGGGACCCCTGCTGTTACACTACTTACCCCTACCACCACAGTAATCTACACAGTAAGCAAACAAGAATCTCTCCTCTGTAAAGTAATTTGAGGAAATACAAAACACCTTGCCTTTGTATCAAGATTAAAAGGAAAGTATAGACGAAGTCTGTGGCCCGAAAGTGGGCCACCAGCGTCAAGAACTGGGCCATCCCCTTGTCTACGGTTGGGTTGTCCCAGATTCGGGCCAGCCTTGGCATGCTTGGGGTCCGCTCAGGCTGCCAAAATCTGCTCAGGATTGCACAGCCACAGACTCAGGGTCGATTAGTCAGAGCTCAGTTTAAAACAATGAAAGCTCAGGTTCAAAAGCGGAAATGGAATTTGGTGAGGTCAGATTTGAGGGTAGACTACATATCGCTTATACGTCGCGTTAAACCGACCTCCCCAAAAGCCCCTTCCAGTTGGCGCCGTTTTGCCTTTATATAAGCAAAATTACGCCCACCTCAACCTCAGCTCAACTTCCACTGCTCAAGATGCTCATTTTTCAACCTCAGGAAGCATTGTGGTGGGGTTCAAACCTGTGTTAATAGGGATCCTGATTCAAGCTGTGGCCAGGGTTATTCTTAGCATTGAGGGAAAAGTCCCTCCTAAAGCGGTGTGAACAACCTCTAGATTTGGCAGTGAATTTCCCTTCAACCTGCGTTGAGGTGCAATTTAGCCCCAGTAGCAGTCGTGTCCTGTAGAACTCTCGTATTGGTAATGCAGTTCCTTCAAGAGCGCGCGAAAACTAGATAATGGGTTGAGGAATATTGCGTTGGACGAGATGAGAATACGAGAAGTAGCATTCATATGGAAGAGCGGCTGTGAAATCGAAGGAATGAAGATGGCCGGGCATCAGTATCCAGTATCTCTTTCTCCACTCCGTCCTTGATTATTTTGCAAATCGTTGAAGCTGAATTTGTTAAAAATGAGTGCTGAGACCTCGGCTTTGGCAGGCTTGCGTATTTCGATATTCTTGACTCGCTGTTGCTTGATCTGTCGAGAAGCTGAGTGATGCAAGTTCGTCAACGGTGTTGTTGGTCTTAGCAGCGTTAGTGTGATAAATAAGAGCGTGTAAAGCTCATTTACCTCAAGGTCTTTGATAAGATATTGCATGTAGTCCAAGACGGGGACGATATGATTTGAGGCATGCCGCCTTTCCCGGAAGATTTAATGGCAGACGCGGCCATTCTGAAGTATTATCAGCGGCAAAATCACCGTAAAGAGATTGAAATTCACCTTAGTAATATTAGGACGGATAACAGACATGAGAAAGCGTATGACTGGAAGAAACTGCGGGAAAATACATTGATCATATGTACAGTCAAAACGAAGATACCTCCCTCATATAGTGCCCTTAGGGCCGTTCATGATGACTTTCCAGTACACGATATCGAACTCATTCGCATAGATGGCGGCATATTGTGGCTCGTTATTTAGTGTTGGATATTTCCACCATCAAAGCTTGTCCCACTCACATAGTGGATTCGTCAGAGTCCACGGTAATCATATCCGAAGCCCAGCTGTGAGTCGACAAAACTCCGATCTTTGTGGATGAAAGTAGATTGGATTTGGACGGCGCTCTTGGGTCACGGAGTCTCTCTACGAGAGGTGACGAAGTTATCGTGAAGAAGCGCCAAGCGTCCTTAAGAAACATGAGGGTACCGTCTTCAAGTTGATGTTTGCGACACTGCGGAATTTCAAAGAGGGTTTGCATGTCAGCATCCTTGGGTGTTGAAGTGGCCCATTAGTCAATGGGTAATCGTACTATGTCTGGTCGTGTTGATATATCCAAGAAAGGCTGCAAAAGGGCGGTTTGAAAGAGCAGCAGGCTTGACGTGGGCTTGAAGGCACATCTACCAGTCTGCTTCGAGATTTTAAAGAGGGTCTGTTGGATTTTAGACGCCTATAGCGATCGAGTCGACCACAATCTCCGCGTCATAGAGCTTTTGGCAAATATGAGAAGGCGCAGCAGTTGAGTTATTGTCCATTCTGTCAGTGAGAGTTTCAATTCGAAGCTTACTCTTTGGATTCTCCGCCATGAATGCCCAAAGCATATCTTTTGCTCTTATCAGAGTGTCCTAGAGCGCTATCAGGCCCTAAGGGGTACAGTCGAGTACCATTTCCCCAAACCCTCGTTTCGCAAGTTGAGAAATCTCAATAGTGGTCTTTATATCTTTTTTACTCGAGAATGTGACCACCCCAACAAAATATCCAAGC
The DNA here is from genome assembly GCA_010093925.1 of Zopfia rhizophila CBS 207.26. Classification (NCBI taxonomy): domain Eukaryota; kingdom Fungi; phylum Ascomycota; class Dothideomycetes; family Zopfiaceae; genus Zopfia; species Zopfia rhizophila. The sequence continues at coordinate 141,008 of ML994639.1, forward strand.
ATTTGAATCCAAGCATCCTAACGATGACGTGTTCAAAATATCAGTTTTACCTCCGTGATTTTGGTAAAATTGTTCTGAGTCTCAGACTCAGTCTAGCTCTGACAAAGACATCCGACATGCCGTAGCTAAAGTCGAAGAAAATAACAATGACTTCTTTGGGTCTACGCAGGCCTTGTTGAATCTCAACACAGTATAGTTCTAGTCCTTATATTCCCCTTCGAGATTTCCGAACTAAGAAAGGTATCCATCCCTTAAAAACTTATCACAGTATTGTAGCAATTATCAAGGCTACTAGGAGTGAAAATGAGATAAATGTCGCTTTCCATTAGCCGAATTTAGTAGTGTGGAAAAGCCCTGTCGACTCATTGTTGGAATGCGCTTGTGCTGGCAAGTGTTGTCCAAAATCTCTCCCAAGTCGATGTAGTAGTTCTCTATAGTGTCATAACGACCACACATGGTCACAGCCAGTGTCCTCAGGCCTTCTCGACAGTTCGCAGCAACAGACACCCTGACCAACCTATCTCCTCGTGGTGGCGACGACGAATCCTGGTCTTCTCCTCCTTGGCCAGTGCCCTGAAGTTGGATCACTTCGAATCGTCTTCCTAGTTGATGCGGGTCCAAAGAACCGTCTTTCAGCTCCTCGAGATAAACGGATCGAACAAGTGGTGCTTCGGGATCATCGACCTTATTGAAGATTCCTTTGAAATGAGACTCGGTCCAGGCGAAAACTTGACGAGAGACTTCAAGCACTCTAGAAAACGGCCTGTTGATGAGCCTTGACGAAGCCATTCGGAGAGACATCTCCCGAGAACAAGTTGCGAAGACGCATACCACAGATGGATCAAGTTTATTTTCCTCCTTGAGAACTTACAAGGCATCAAGTGCGGGAGGGAAATAAGTGATGCTAAACATAGACTTGAGATATCGTCTGTGTTAGATTCTGGCATCTGATATTCACGGTTAGTGCTTTCGTGCATATCAGAAAGGTTGCTAATCCATTCTTTGAGTATTTAAACGCCCAGATATCCTGCGGACTTTCTGCATCAGCATACGTATCCTTAAGCAGAACCACAAAGATATCCAGTGGATCTGGATCACGTCCGTTGAAAATATCTCCAATAGTTTTATCTGCGTCTGTGGTTTCAAGACCGCATGTCCTCAAAAAAAAAAAAAAAAACGTTTGTCATTGGATTGCAGGGAGCTTCATTCGAGAATGGGGCGATAGGTTCGTTGTTTTGCGATATGCTTCACGGCTGCCAGAGTTGTGTTCTTGGATATTGGTGTGCTATTGACAGGGATCGCTGAGAGCGTTGGGTAATCGAGTGCACGTCTAGGGGTAATTCATCTGATAAACACTTCAGAACTCTGAGGGGCGTGAGAAATATTAATCAATGAAAGCACCTATTTTATTCTCCAAGATAAATACCAGTGAACGATCATAAGAACAGAACCACAAGTTAGCCTCTGATCAAATTCCAGTACATCAGGGACTGTATTGTCGGGGAAAGCCATGGGGCAAGTTTTTGAGCCTAAGCGAATCACGAGCCCACCATGAGGAACACCCAAGCTGAGTGCCCGAGCTCTCTTCCTAGTCTCGTCTAAAAGATTCGTAAATGTTGCTGATCAATCTAAGGGGATGGTGAGTTCCTTGGAAGTTTCAATAATGACATCTACTCTGTAGATCCTTACACTGCGGCTCGAGCTTACCCAGCTCCGAAGAGACAGTTGACTGGAGCTCTTCATCATTGAAGCCGGACGCTCGCATCGTTCATGAGAGGTCTTTTGGCCAATCAAAGACTTCAGCACACGGTAAAGTTGGCCAAGGGCCGAGCTTGAGATGTCAGGTGAATATCAAAGAAAATTGTTTGCAAAGGCTAGAAAAAGTCTTCGCAAATATTAGATATGGAGATAGCGTGCCTACCGTTCTTATACTGGGAAGAATGGAGAGGGCCAACATTGCTTCTCTGGGCCGTGCAGAACGGTAAAATTCCGGGACTGATCTCGGAGACACGGGGCAAACTTCCCAACGAAGGGTGACACCTGCAATCACCACTGAGGCTTCCTACAGGCCCAACCTTTCCTTTGATATTACTCTCTCATTCTAGTGTTCTCACCAAATTTCGCTATGTAGAGGCTGTGCAAAATGGCTGAATTAACAAGAAGGGTGGGAACACAAGGCTATGCATCCATCGACCAGGGGTTGACAGGAAAGAACCTGCATAAGTTCAGCTCGGCAGCCAGATCCTTCGTCCGCTCAGGCATTCTTCTGCCTTTCGTCTGAGGCTTCGACTTTGTCGCATCTCGTTCCTGCGTTCCATCCCGAATGGAAAAGCTTATTGATACCTGATACCGAGATGCAATATGCTTGACCCGCTGTCAGCCTTGTCTCTTGCCGCCAGCGTGAGCCAATTCACTGATTTCGGCATCCATCTAGTGGAGGTGATACTTCAAATATCGCAATCCACCGATGGCGCCCGGACGTCGAATGTTCAATATGAAACCTATGCGCAGGACCTTGCCGAAAATAGTGCCAGGATCCAGCAGGCTTTGCAGCCATTTGGTTCCGAGAAACGAGGGAGGAAGGGAGATGGCAGACTCGAAAAATTAGCTAGTGACTGCCAAAAGTCCGCGGATGAGCTCTCCAACTTTCTAAAAAAAGCTTAAAAAGAAGGAAGACTCAGGGAAATGGGATACTTTTCGGAAAGCATTGATTAGCATTTGGAATGAAGATCGCATAAAGGATATGTTGGAGAAACTAGAGCTGGCAAGGAAAGATGCAGAATTCCACATTTTGCTAAATGTCAGGTAAAGACGACCTTCTGCTACGTTGCATCTATTCACGAATCCATCGTCTGATTTAATCCAGTGAGAAGCTCGATGATTTCTTCAATCGCCAATCAGAGCTCTCTAGTCGCCTTGATGATACAACCAACAACATTGTCCACGCATTGAGGAAGAATCGTAAACTCACTGAGGATGTCCTTGTGGGACAAACCGAGTCAGTAATTAAGTTGCACTGCATGCTGGAAAACTCCTTCAAGAACAATGTCGAAGATGCAAAGGGTGAAATCATCAGTGCAATTCAAATGTTGGATTGGACAACGACCAGTGCCAATTGGGAGCGAGGTCGCACGTATAGTGCATCTTCGCCTCAAATCCAAGAGCGTTTACAATCAGATGCCCGAAAGAAGGATGATTTCAAAAGACAAGTATTTAGGTCTCTTCGCTTCTCAACCATGACAGAACGTCTTGAAGATATTTCTGAAGCTCACAAGCGCACCTTCCAATGGGTTTACAGCCACGATGGCGAGAATATTAAGTGGAACAACTTCGTAGATTGGCTTGAACACAAAGACGGAATATACTGGATTCAAGGCAAACCAGGTTCTGGTGAGTAATTTCCTTGCCCTATAGTGATGTCGATAAACTTACGAGAATTATGTAGGCAAGTCGTGTCTTATGAAGAATCTCTTCGACGAGAAAAGGACAAAAACCCATCTCAGGATCTGGTCAAGGGGACGGCCTATCGTCGCAGCTGGTTTCTTCTTCTGGTATGCCGGAACGGACATGCAGAAGTCCCAGAATGGCCTTCTTCGTTCCATATTGTTTCAAATCCTGAATCAGCAACCAAAGTTAATACCCGTGGCATATTCAGAACAATGGAACTACTATAATGAGAATGGAATCGAGCTTGCCTTTAGTAACAGCAGAAAGGAACTTACAACCGCTATATCTAGGATCACTCATCACACCTCTTTTCCTTTCAGTTTATGCCTGTTCATCGATGGCCTTGACGAATATAATGGAGATCATTCTGAAATCATTGATTTATTCAAAGACGTGGCCACTACCCCTTATACGAAACTTTGTATTTCAAGTCGTCCATGGCCAGTTTTCACGAATGCTTTCAATTCCTGTCCCGGGCTCACCTTACAAGATCTCACACGGGGAGACATCACTAAGTATGTTCAAGCAAGATTAGAAGAAAGTCCTGGTATGAAAGCTCTCAAGTTTTCAGAGCCTGAAGAAGCAGAGTCACTCATCCATGAAATCGTGGACAAATCATGCGGAGTGTTCCTATGGACTCGACTCGTCACTACGAGTCTCCTTTCAGGCCTCACAAATCGCGATTGCATTGCAGACCTCCAATTGCGACTAGAACAATTACCAGCAGAGCTTGAAGAGCTCTACATTTATATGCTGAAAAGAATCGAACCGTTCTACCTTACACAAGCTCTACGGCTTCTGTATATAATCCAGTACTCCCGTCGCCCTCTTCCATCGCTTGTTGTCTCAATAGCTGACGAGGCCGATTTTGATAGTTTCATTAATTTTTGGCCAAGCAGACTACCGGACGAAGAGGTAACCGCAAGGTGTGAGGCAATTGAGGACAAAATCTATAGCCGGTGTTTGGGACTTCTGGAATGCCATGTACAACCTCCACCTGCAGAAATTACCCCGGAGAATCCTCTGCATGACAACAATTCATGTCTCAACGACCTACTGTACTATTGCAAGTACACAAGGCCGACTCGAAGGGTCCAGTTTATGCATCGAACTGTCAAAGAATTTTTTGACAAGGCTGACGTTGACTCGGAATTTCGGACGTCTCTTCACGGGAAGACATTCATATTCGACGCGAATGAAACTCTGTGTTTCGCTTCTTTCGTCCAACTTCAAAGACTTTTCTCCGTCTCCGCGTACGGATCATGGGCGTCAGCGTACCGAACGTTTTGGTTATTGATCAACGAGTGTTTGTACTATGCAGCACAAGTTGAACAGACAAACGGCCATGCAATAACAGCAATACTCGACGAACTTGCAGCCACTGCTACAGATCACTATGACAGGCATCGAATCGACGGAGCCTGGCCAAGAACTTGGATTCATACTCACACTTCGTATCAGAGTGTCCCTCGAGACTACAGTAAACAAACCATGTTCCGTGCCCTTGCAATAGATCATGGCTTGGAGCTATACCTCAAAGACAAACTAGAGATACTCGTCGGAAGTGGCGAATTTCGAGACCAGCAACAACTCGACTTCCTCCTCACAGTGGCTGCCAAAGCCAGGAAACTGAATCCGAGAATCTGCAAGGCTCTTCTCGCTGCTGGTGCAGACCCAAATGCTGGCGATCCACCAACATGGCAAGATATACTCGCTATTTATGTTCGTCGATCGAATCGGATTGGCAAGAGGCCCATGGAAGAGCACCGGGCCGAAGACTCCACGCTTGAGCATTTTATTAGCTATGGGGCCGACTTACAAGCTTCAGTCGAAGTCAAAGCCAGCCCCACAGGTGATGCTTTGACACCGGTTCCATTCGTTCTCATACGCAGAGGAAATGCAAGGCTTGTTGGTATGATCCTTGATCGTGGTGTCGACCCAATCCAAGAATTTGCTGGAACGACTCTCTGGCAAGAAGCCCTGCGCTACGTCTACCAAGACTTACGCCCACATCTTGAAAACCGCTCCCAACTTTCGGACTGGGTGGATATATTCATGCTGCTTCTCCAATACGAGGCCAACCCGCTGCAAACTATTACAGTTACGCCATCCATAGGCCCAAGGCTGGATGTTTCTATCTTAGTTGTCATTCGAGAGGTATTTTCCATTTGGAATCCTACGGGCGCGTCGTCTTTGCAAGAACTGCTTCCGAAGGACCTCGTAGCTGGAATTCGACGTCTTCAGCGCTTGTCAGCGGATCCTGTGCTTGTACCATTACCTTCTCACCCTGCTATTCGGGTACCCTCTTGCCCTGCTACTCCAGAACCTCCTAGGTACCAAACGACCGAAATTCTCAGTCCACCATCTGAACAAGGCAGGCGCAGGTCTCTCCCAAAAATATTTTATAAGCTCAAATCATATACTCAGGAGAAACGAGGTAGCCCCACAGTAGATACATAGCAGGATACTGTAGCCTAGAATCGCTCAGGAGATGTAAAATTCGAAGGAGAAAGTCGAACGACAGGCATGGGCTGGATGGGAAACGATAGCGTCGTGCTTGTAGTATCGAAAACGGTTCGTGATGTTGATACAGCTCATGGCACGTAGACCAACACATTTGAGCGATCATAGTGGACTTCGTTCCTTCGGTCCTTACGACTATTCCTCCAATTCTCCTCAGCAGTCAAGGGGAAACCCTAATGGCCCTCCATTCAACAATGTCTCGAGTAGACCTACTTTTCTTCGAGTGGTGAGATGCGGTATTTGTATAGCCACATGGAAGAGGGTGGAGGGAGGTGGTTTATCGGCTGCGAAAGCAATGGAGAGCAGTTGACTTCTCCTAGATATAAGTCTTCATAAAAAACATCAGAAAGGGGGGAGCTAAGGACACCATACTTCTTCTTTCAACCCGTCCTTCCGAATAGAATCTGCAATACGTCGTTCCTCGATGCTGCTAAACACCAAAATGCTTCTTCACCAATAATGAGCACGATACCGTAAACCTAGCAAGTACTGGCCGCCAAACGCGAATCGAACATCGTCGACTTTCTTAGCTTTCCCCACCATTCCAAGAGCTCCTCAAACCTTGATTTTCGTCACTACAAACTCTTCCTCTCCATTGTGAGAAGAGTGATGAAGTCTCGGCCGTTAGTGTGGGAACTCCAAGCACAGACAGCTCTTTAACTGTGGATTTAAAAAGCAAGACAGAGAATAGGGACAATCCTGCTTCATCTTCCTCACTTCGACATGCCTTTCTTGACCACCGGCAAGGCGGCCATTCGTCGACAAATGCCTAAATATTTTGAGCAAATCTAGTATTTTGGTGCTTGTGGAGAAGAGATTAGGAAGCACTGCAAGGCTGAGTATTCATGTAGCTTCATCCACCATCCGAAGAAACTCAAGAGGCGGGACACAATCCACTCTAAGATTTCGTCCTACCTATTCATCATCATGTTTCCAAAATTAGAGCATCAGCATCGTGTAAACTAAGTTCCAACGGTATTCCAACGGTTCACACCTTCCTTCAAGCCTCCCAAGCTTACCTCAGCTCCGCATTATTCTTCGCTTCGATCAGTTTTGACACACTATACAAGTCCGTTGCTGCTCTTCGATCAGTTTTTTTGCCCCGCTACAATTCAAGGGCCCTACCATCAATTCATAACTAGTTGGGCATCCTTTTTTGGAATCTACCTCTACATCACACCATGCCTTTTATGTTTTAGTCCGCCAAAACTAGACACACACTCTTAACGTACTCGAATATTTTTAAAGAACTAAAGTTCGATCATGGTGTGTAGAGAAAAGAAGAAAGATGAGGGCTCGGGATTTTATATAGGTTTCTGTGCCACTACGATTCTCCCAACTCCTTACCTTCAGCCTTCTCAGTTCTATCTTCGCATAATCAATGATTTATTCCGAATTAGAAACGCGTTCTACTACTCGCCATCATCATTATCCACAACACCCCAACCCGGTCTCCAGCACACAAACTACTAAGTCCCCAAATCCACCGACTCCATCAGTCCTTATTCCACGCAATTTTAATCCAAACCTAGCCAAACCACCGCAGTACCAACGCAAGCCCATTCTATCCTTAACCTTTAATTTTGAAACCAGACAAGCAGGAAGTAGGCTTGCCGCACCAGCCCTTACTTTGAGCATTCCGGGGTTTTTAGCCAGGCAAGCAACCATGTACGGACACGGAATGGTTTTTGGAGACTAAAATTTCAATCGCGGCTTGTAGAGGAAATGGAAGAAAAGGAGTAGGGTTTTGATGTTTAAATAGTTGTGGAGCGGGTAAAGTAATCACGTGAAAAAGCATATTAATCAGCCTGAGGAGAGAATTGCTTGTCTCGTGCCGGTTTGAGAGAACGGTGGGTGGCAGGCGAGTTGTGCAAACATGTAGATACACAGCATACACCACATCCGTAAACCCTGTACGCCTCAGACTAGACGGCCGCCAACGACATCCCCGGACGTTCACATCCTCGGTTTTTATATCTACAATCAGATTTCTGACGCCAAGTCCAGGCATAAAACAACAGGAGTTATGGTTACACTAGGTCGGTTTCAGGTGAGGTGGAAGGCAATGCCCTAAGTGGCATTTGGTATACCACATCTCGGTGTCCGTGAAAATCCTCCGAGACCCTTCCCTATAGACACGCAAGCCATACAAATTCCAGATACTCAAAACTCCGACACGGCTATTGGGGTCCCGTAGCGTACGTATATTGGGTGGTTAAGGCAACGTGGGGTTGTATGGCACTTGATGCATTACGATAAAGGGTTTTTAAATGTATAGGGTTGGTGCGCAGTGAGGTAGTATGTAAAGTCCCGGATGGCGTTTAACATGCCCATCTGCACGCGCGCTGCAAGACTTCAGCACACCCTACCATCACATATGTCCGCAGCCAAATTACAGTCACTAAAAATTTCAGTCTCTCCAATGATACCTCTGTAACTACGTACGTACGGTAGTTTGGCTTACAGGACGCTGCATTGGGTCTAATTGAGGCTTACTGGCAAAGCGTTTTGATGATAATGGGATGGAGCGAAGAGGGATGCAAAGTAGAAGTGTGTATACGGCAAGAAGGATATGGTGTGGATTCTACACGTTATGAGGTAATGATAAAGAAAATGAAGGTTGTATTGAAGGGGTATTGGTAAATCTATATTGGAGGGATGGCTGGTGAACACCATTTGACCACGCCGCGTCTGACATCTACCAAATTCCGAAAGAAAAGGAAAAGAAAAGGAAAGATGGAAACCTTGTTTTCATAGGAAATAGAACAAGGGTACGCTGCGTTCACCGTCCCAACAGCTCCGCCCATACGAAGAAAAACGACTAAAACATGGAGCGGCAGTTAGAGAGCCGCCGTTAGAGAATTACAATTGATGGAAAACTAGGAGAGGACCAAAGGGATGTTGCTGGGTAGTGTATAAGGGTAGTGGAGCAGACGATGGGTTTGGGGTGCTAGGTCGAAGTTGGAAAACTAGAAAGCAACGGCGGATGTTACTCAACACAAGCCACCATTAAACGCTCATAGTCGCCTCTCGTTTCTCCCTTGATACGGCTAACCAGGTCTCTCTTATACTTCTTCTGGTACTCAGTGCGCACATGCTGCATATATTGTCGATTCCAGTGGGCTCTTACGACTCTCTGCACTAATAGTTCGTCTTTCGTTCCCATGCCTTTCATTGAGTCCTCGAGCCCATCGGCGTCGCTTGCAGCTCTATTTTTCGCGCGTGCAAGCGCAAGGAGAAGAGCCTCTTCCATATGGCCTGAGAACTTCGACTTGATTACACTCTCGAGGCTCTTTCCGAATCTCTGGCCATATGCTTGGCTTATAGCGCGGATCTGTGCGTCGTTCCTGCTCGTCAAGATCTGACACACTTGCACCGAGTCCTTGCTGATCATGTTACCGATCGCGCGCTGCAGCTCAGTGACGTCCTGCTCGATCTGTTGTGGAATTACGGGCGCTGAATCCTCGTTCCGGCGCGCGGAAACTATCATAACGAACATCTGCTCGGTAGAAGCTGACAAGTCTCTCTTCAAATCGCTCTCTAGGTTCCTCTTGAAGAGGTGCTGATATTCAGCTTTGATTGCATTAATGTCCGCATTGTTCCTGGAGATAAGCACGTCATTTAGGACAGATTCCTTTGTGCCGAGACCCTTCATTGATTCGTACAGTGCGTAGGCGTCACCAGTTAGTGGGCCTCGAACGATCGCTAGAAGTCCCTTTTGAAAGTAACCCGAGGTTTCTTTCTCGATTTCCTTCACCAGATCTTTCATGAAGCGCTGGTTGAACTGCTTGCGGATAGTGTTGATCTGGATGGGATCTTGCTTGGCCAGGATTCTGATCAACTCCTTTTCATTCGTGCCGAAACCCTTCATGGCCTTATGTAGGCCTTCCACCTCTTTGGTTACATCCAGGGGAGCCGTTTGATTGGGAATGTAGCCTAGTGATGGTTGAGTTGGCGCACCATATTGGCCAGGTGGCGGTTGTTGGTACTGATTGGGAGGAGCTCCAAATTGACCTGGTGGAGGTGCGCCATAGGGCTGTTGCTGTTGTGGGGGGGGATACTGCCCCAGAGGGGGAGGATACTGCCCTGGAGGAGGATACTGCCCTGGAAGGGGAGCGCCATAGGGCTGCTGCTGTTGGGGTGGATAACCCTGCGGTGGTGGATACTGGCCGGGTGGAGGAGCTGCATGACCTTGGGGAGGTGTGCCATATTGGCCGGGCGGAGGCTGCTGATATCCATAATTCTGCTGGGGCGGAGGATACTGCTGGTTCTGCATTGGTGGTTGTTGATATCCCTGTTGCGGTGGTGGGTAGGGTGAGTTAGAAGGTGGTGGATACTGCTGATACTGATTCGGAGGTGGTTGCTGATAGCCGCCTTGAGGAGGAGCTGGGGAGTCTATATAGTCATCGTCAGTTCAGCTGCCAAGACCAGAGTCAACGACCTGCGCATGATTCCAGCTCCGGCGAGGACCAGTTAAGATACGACTTAGACTTCAACTTGAACTCTAGCCTACTTCCTTCCAGTCGAATCTGCAATCTTTCTGCTTAGATTCCTAGATCCAGCTCTATAAAGCTTCCTGTAGCCGAAATTACAGGGAATGTAGAGCCGAGTGAAGGTATTGGAGGTGATGTAATATGTAATGTCGTACCGGGGCAGGAGGTGTGCTGGATACTGGAAAAGAACTTACTGCCTTGGTACGGTGGGTAGCTTCCTTGCTGCTGTCCTGGGTAATACGACATTGCTGTTCGGAAGTGCTGTCTCTAACTGCTGATGGCTAGGGAAGAGGGCAAGATGGCGCACACCAGAGAGTGTGCTGTCGCTAATGAGTGCGGAAAATAGATATAGAAGGGTTCTAGAAAGGTGTTTGCAGGAGCTGGGCTTTTAGCTTTGTAGCGTTGTGGTGGTGGAAGGAAGATTGATGGCTGACGCGGGGCTGTGTAAGGGCGCAGCCGGAAAGCTTGACCTGGTGTGGTGATATTCCAAGCTTTATAACAAACAGGAAACTTTTAGCAGCACTCGGCTACTCGGCCACTCGTCATTCATTTACCATACCAAGAAGTACATTCTGGTCAATGAGAGTGCAATGTCAGGTGGAAGGTAGAGTCTTCGATGACGTTTATGGTGGCCGACCATAGAGTACCTGCGTTAAATGTTGCTAGTTTGAACCAGGCAGCGATATGCGTAAGGCTGATGGCGGCACCCCCGTGCACTAATTCATTGTCGATGCCAAGGATCCTTCATTACCGTACAAATTTGCATGAGACTTTGGAATTGATGTAATATCTCAACGAAATCTCTCTGTTTTGAGCTCAAATTAATTTTAATCGATTGATTGCCTAAATAGAAACTAGTGAAGTTTTTTTTGGGTGGAGTTATGCTGGGTTGAAGTTTTGTTGTTGATGTTGAGGCATCTTGGCATCGGCAATGAATTACAAGTAGTGCCAGGCTCTCGTGTTAATTAAAAGTATGAAGATAAGCGCTTACTATTCGCTTAGCTCACCACGTTATTTAATAACGCCTATACAGTGTATTACAGTTGAATTTTCGAGTAGAATTAATTATATAAGCTCTCAGTACTTAGTTGCAGCTCCCTCCTGTCGAATTACTTCGTGGAGGCGCGCGGGATAGCTATCTACAGTCTTATTAATCTTATTAGCCTTCATCTCTGCCCATATTTTGTAGAACCTCTGCACGCCTGTATAAGCTGTCTTACAGTGCCTTTAATAGAACTTCTAGCGCAGAGGCTTAACCCAGGTCTCCATTACTGATAGATCAGGAGACTTAGGAGGGCCCTCAAGATAATCCATGCCGTAGTGATCCATCCAATTCAACACCGACTTTGAAAGATGAGCAGAGTCACGATCTTGATACAAGACGAGGTTTAGGCCAAGTATTTCCTTTTGTAGCTATAGCAGTATAGTAAGAAAAGTCTTAGCGTTCATCTTGCCATTGGCATTACCTGCGTCGTACGGAATTGCCCAGGCAAAGTTATAGCCAAGTACACAGAAGATATGAAACTTCTGCTGCTGCTCTGGGTCAGGTCGCTTATTAAGCTAAACGTTCTTCTTCTTAAAGCGCTCTCCAGGCCTTCTTTTAATATTTTTAGGGTATCTAGGCCTAGTACTCCAATGGATCTCGTCGCACTAGATAACCCTCCTCCAGTGTACGCCGTGAGGGCGTAATTCAAGCTAAAGCTTGCACCAGATGACTCTTTCCTCACGCCTCTTAGGCGGATGATCTTCCTTAATAGCTGCTTTATAGATTTCTATACCAGAGACCTCTTGTACGTGCTTTAATATTGTCTGCTGATAGTAATTCTCCTTCCTTTCTAGTGGATTAACACCAGCTCTGTGCGCAAGCTCTGGCTAAGGCAAGCATTTCTCTTCAAACTCGCACTAATCAATATAGCTCGCGATCGCGTTGGCGTCAGAATTCATGAGTTAATAAGGCCTCCTATAAGTGTTAGGTTTGTCTGAGTTATGGAGACGCCGCGCGCGTTTACTGTAAGCGATCTACAAAACCTCTACTTCAGATAAGCTAAAGGTCTGTGCTACTTTGAGCATAGGGCAGTATTAATTTTATACGTGGGCGTAGTACAGCACCACAAGTACTGCAGAACGTTATGGGGTTTCGATAGGGTCGTAATGACCTCTTTCGGGCGGCGCGACAACTGGCGGTGGCGTAGAAAAGACCTGTAGCTTTCTTTTACAGCGTTCTGGCATTCTAGCAATAGGAGGAGTAGATTGCGTGTGAAAAAGAAGTGTATAATACACCTAGATGGTGGTGGTTGAGGTGTTATTTACTTGTAGTAGCACGAGCGTGTAGTAAGCGCTTATCTTCATACTTTTAATTAACGCAAGAGCCAGGGTGGCGGTAAACGGCCCTCAGCCACAACGCCACAGCAGCCTAGCCACTCGGTGAGAATACGGCCTACCTGTCTTGGCATGCCAAGTCGTCTACCTCGGCTTACCTGATAAGCCGTTAGGTAGGCTGAGATCAACTAATTTTCACCCTTAAAACACCTTACTAGAAATCCAACAATAAATAAATAATTATAAGTTCTATTGATGCTACAATAACCGCTAATAAATGTAAATACACTATTACCGTTTTCTAGTAAGTTTAGGTTAATTGCATTTGGAATACATTCCATAAGTATTCTGAATATACAACGTACTAAGATTTTGTACGGGTTGGTCGCTATTTTAAAGTAGAAGAGACTGCTTAAACGTGTTTGGAATATATTCAAGTAGGGAGTCTCTAGACTCCTAATTTGATCAATAAGGTTACTTGAACGTATTTGGAATATATTCAAGTAGGAGGTCTTTAGAGCTAAGTTATTAAGTAAGGTTGCTTGAATGTATTCGGAATATATTTAAGCAGAAAGTCTCTACGACTCCTAGTTGACAAGTGAAGTTGCTTGAATATATTTAGAATATATTCACGTAGGAGGTCTCTAGGACACCTAAGTTCTGGGTGAGGCTGCTTGAATATATTTGGAATATATTCAAGTAGAAGGTCTCCGAGACTTCGATAAGGTTGCTTGAATGTATTTGGAATATATTCAAGTAGGAGGTCTGTATAACTCCTAGGTCGGTAAGTGGCGCTACTTGAATATATCCTGAATCGATTCCATTCCAGGCGTATCTTTCGAATGTGTTGAGTGAGGTGCTAGGAAGGAGGAAAAGAGCAAAGTTGTGGGATTTTAAGTGAGCAGGTAGGCTAAAGTTAGGCTGGTTGATATCTTATCGCTTGGCGCCGAGACAAGTAGGCCGAGTTTGGTCCGCAGGTAGGCCGAGCGACTCTCCCGTCAAAAAACAACCGTCAAAAAAAAAAAAAAAAAAAAAAAAAAAAAAAAAAGAAAAATAATTTATATATATATTTGATTGCTTCAGGTCAGAGCTCAGGGAGATTTCCGCGCTGCGCTATCTACGCTGTTGCGTTTGCACTGTTTGCGCGCGCTAGACTTTGTAGGTACCCTTTCTTCCTCCAGTCTGTATGGATAATTTGACAGTCCACAACAGTAACCCAAAGCGGAATTCACAAACAATGAATCCTTCACCTGTTCCATAGCACATTAGATAAATGTATCAACAATACACTGGGCCGATATGACCTGCACTGCCTCAATCACACTAGCCACAGCCCCTCGCTCCATCAGAGCTCCCAACCAATAAGACCCTTAAATCGCCCCTCTAAACTAAATGCAATTTCAAGGACCTTCCGCTCAGCTCACGGACCAGTCCAGCACGCTAGGCGATCGAAAGCGATCCGTTCTTGCCAAGCCATCGTAAACCCTTTTACACCATTTTCCCCTGGCCATCACATCCCCTACGAGTCCTTGCAACCTTCCTCGTATCCCTCAAGAGCAAACCTTGGCTCATGTGGCTTTATGAAGTACCTCGCCGTGAGGAGACCGGGCGGTAAGCCTGCCGAGGAAAGGCGCGAGGAAACCGGTTCGGAAGACTCATCTGCTGATAGGCTGCAGTCGTCATAGGACAAGGACTCAAGGCTGACATGAACTTCCATGGAGATTTGGATAGCTTGTGACATACATGTATGATATACATATATATCGGAAGACTCACTAATATGGTTTGCTCATTTTAAATTTCTACTTACTCGGCGTTACTGAACGCCAGATTCTGCAAAGAAGAGAGATCTCATACCATACCTTACACCGAGCACTACCGACATAGCTTAGCGATCAACACTCGAAGCCTGCTACCTACAAGGCTGAGCAATATCGAAACTTTATTTAACACCGTTCGAAGAACTACTTATCTTTCAAGTTCCACACTCTGCAAGGAACGACCGAACAATCCGTACACTTGCTAAGAAACAAACTCTCAGAACTCCTCGGGAAAACGACCCCATCAACATCTACAGTCGTCAAGGAACGACACAATCCCCGTAGTCCTCGAAGAACGATTCAATCCACACATTCATCAAGCACGAAGTCGCAGCGACGATAGCATAGAATCTTCATCCCTCGCGAACGCTGCTTTACAACCCGCCGACCCCGCCAACAACGTTCTCACAACCATACCAACTCAAAGATGTCCTCGCATGGTTCCCAGTCCAGCACAACCTACGAACCACACTACTCGCAAACCTCCCAACAACCGCCTGGGGCTCTAGTCCCACATCCATCATACCACCCTCAACACCAGCAAATCCAAACTGTCCAGCAACAAGAGCAACCACCATATTCACGATACAACAGCCATGCCTCACACTATAGCCACCATTCCCACTCGTACCAGTACGACAATCAATACAGTGATAAGTATGAGGATGATAAGGACCTGGAGAGGCGGCCGACGATGGGGGATACGCTTGTTTTGATGTGGAGGACTGTTGTTGGGGCTGTTACTGGAAAGAGGCGATAATCTTTATGGGAGGAGTGACTTCAAGTGAGATAAGAATGTGGAAGAGAGAGGTTTGAGATTTTAATCAGGGATGGGACTAGATTTTGAGTTTGGTGTTTGGGAGTAAGTATGGGATTCACAGACAAGAATTTTTTTTTTGGTTTTGGATGAGGTTATGATACCAGGCATTTTTCATTACTCCAGTTCTTTCATTTTTTTGGGCGTTCTTTTTTGATGGGTATTCATAAATGAGATGTACGGGTACGTAACTAGGATTTATTCATAGCGGGGATATCCTATTGCTCATTCATGATTAGCTACTCATTCATCTCATTCTCAACTCACATACATGACCAACCTTGGAATGCTCAATCGATCCACCGAGTGCGCTTAACGTTGACTCGCGAGACGGTGGCAACCTAGTTGATGACAGCGATACACTTGCCTGATGTGAGATTTTTGGACCAAATATTTTATTGCCAAAAATATTCTAGGTGCAGTACCATATTCCCCAACACCAATGCAGAAAAACAAATTCACATGTTGTCCCAATATGCTTCGCCTCGCTCACTAGTGCTGTGCCGCTACGCTAACCTTACAGTTGTCCAAATAAGCATCCATAAAACGCCCCGAAGATCAAGGTCTGGTCTTCAGCGCTTGAAGTCCAGATAATAAAAACGCCATTCCAGCTTTTGTGTCCAGTATCCAGTCCAAGTGAGCACGGTAATCGGTGCAGGATCGCCGCTGCCATTCTCGTGGTTGGAAGGGAAGGAACGACCACAGCCGTGCTTTCCTCCTCACCCGTCGCAGCCCAGTCCCGATACCGATACCGGCCATTCGAGTCCATTTGTATCCGTTTCCCATATGCATTTTGTATTCGGGCCATGAAATATCAAACATGTACAAGAAAGGGGTGTTCTGGTGCACACCTGTCGTTTATGCGGCTGTGTTATGTGTTCATGCCTCACTTGAAGATTTCGCCAATGTGGCGCAATTCTTCTGGTTTCCAGGTGCCTATGACGGGAATTAGAAAACTGTACATATCAGGATATCGGTGTGACAATGGCAGACGTCGGCTCCACATGTGCGGATGCACTGTAACTGTAGCACAGGCACAGTGTGACGCAGAAGTGATATCCCATGAAGCAGAGATAAACTGACCCTCGTTATGCCATTCAAGGGGAAATAAAATCACCAGATGTGGAAATCCAGTACTCACCTTCGAAATTATGCTTCACGAAAGCCATTGGATCGTCGTCCTCGCCGGCACCCATCGTCTTGATTCCGGGACTGAAACTCGTGATGGGCAGAATAATCACGTCGCCGACCTTCTTTGGCGCCTTCATGCCTGTGAAGTGCTCCCAGGTGATGTTTCCCTTGCTTGTGCTCATGTCGAAGTAGTCCGGGTTGTTGAAGAATGAGAGCATCGTGTCGGTCCACAGTGCGGGTCCAGTAAATTCGATGATGCCTTTATGGTCTTTAGACAAACGGCCTTCCGCCTTGCGTTTGAGCGTTTCTTGTGTGATGTTTGCAACCACGTCGACGAGGACTGGGTGTCCTGGTTTTGACTGGATCGTCCACTGACAGAATTGGATGCGTCGAGAGTACCAGTCAGCCCAGTCAGGTCGGTCGGGGTCAGCCTCAATGCCGATGACCATGCCGTAAGAATTGCTTGCTACTTCACGTGGGATCCAGTCTGCAGCACTTTTCAAAGCTGCGGTATCGATATCAGAGTAAATGCCTCCTCTAGCTAGCAAAATCAGGTAGCGGAAGAAATCTGCTTTGAGGACCGGAAGAGGCAGCGCGTTATACGCTTCTAGGACTTCTGGGACCGAGGCGTAGAGATGCCGCATCAGGTGAACAGCAACCTGATCTGTGATGACTTCGTGAACGAATGAGGGGTGCAGAATCGTCCAGCTGGCCTCTGCCTCGCGGAATGATTCATCAAATTCGCCGGATGCGGGGGTGTATTTCCATGTCTGCCAAATGTACGCCGGGAACTTGGATTCTACGTCGTAGGGGAACTGATACTCGAGTTGCTCCCTCAACGGCCTCTTTCTCAGCTGCTCCAGGGGAATCTGCGTTTTCGGTTTCTTAGCCGGAGGTTCCGGCGTCTTCCAACTAGCATCTTTGTCCTTGTTGACATTTGGCGGCTGAGTAGTTTCCTGTTTCGCAGGCTTTTGAGAGTCGGGCTTCGGCTTGGTAAGGGAGGCGGGTTTGGGGAGGTCGTCGGCATTCCGTATGGGAGCGGGCTGGTTACTCGAATGATGTGATCGAAAGATAAAGAAAAAGGTCAGGACGGCGAGCGAGAGAACCAATGCTTTTCGAAAAGTGAGCATGGTGGCCGGACGCTGGCCAACTGCCAGTGTTGAGGAGAGATGTTAGGAGGGCTGAGGTTGGAGCTGAGACCTGTCCTGAGGCTCAAGGGAAGATGAGTAGAGGAAGAGATGGAGAAGAGTGTCCACTGGGCAGTGGATATACTCCACTGCAGCTGCCCCTGCCACTTGTATTAGGTCAGGTTCTTCGGGGGTCGGTGCGGAAGGCCAGGAAAGGGTCGACGACTTTTTTGGGGAATCTGTACCTTAACAACAGCCGCGATCAGGGTAGCACCGCCAAGCGGTTTCAGCAGGCTGACGAGTCGGATGTGGAGATTGAAAAACCACAAGCCCTTGATAAATTGTCGGAACAGCGGCGAAAATTTAACTGAAAAAGAACTGGCAGCGCTGACTGAGAAACGAGTGGAGGCTGTTCGCGGAAGAATTTTGCGAATGGAAGAGGCCCCGAAGCTGCTTTTGGAGCTTGGGAGTCGCAGGTTTCAGACGGCGCGCTATGCATCAAACCCGTCGATCATTCGTGGCCAGGTGGTCCCGTCGAACGAGCCGGTGGATCGGCCTTGAAGAAGAGGAAGGTCACAGAATCAATTCACCGTTCGCTGCCTTCGCTCGCCGGCTGCCGACTTGTCATCGTCTATTGTTTCACGATAAGTATGCTCTCATTATATCCTCCTGACGCCCGAAAGCGACCCTCATTTTCTCAGCTAATCGCATTCCTCACGAGCTAAAGGCTAAGCTGAAGGGGGGCCCCCTGCTCACCAATGATTCGACATAACTTTTAGACAATGCCACGACTTCGTCCCCTCTGTTACATGGTCACTTCATGGTCATAGAAGGGCTGTGTTTACCAAGTTCGTCCTCGGTCTCCTTTACTCGGCCTTTACAGAACACCCAGGCCTGACCACCGCGCGGCTGTCGCTCTGCAGGCGCCTTGACTCGGGGCTGAAACGAGAGAACTAAAAATCGCTTTTTGCTGCTTCTGGACTAGGATGCCCGGGACGCCATGCCGCAATTTTTAGAAACTCCCGCAACGGCTTCTTTCACGCCGTCACATTCGCTAGGAACTATATCCTGCTGCATACAAATATATCCAAAACCACTACTGGCATTCTTAACTCAATGCTGATATATGCGTGTCCTGCAGAAGTGTGAGCCGATCTGACTGCTTCTTCGCACGAGCTGCGTTCAGACAAGATGACTGACTGCAACTGGCTTGCACCCTTGAAGACAAAGAATGTCGACCAACGGATGCAGCCCTCGACGGAAACGTTCTCCGTATCTCGCATCATCATGTGCGCTTAACTAAACAGGAAATTGTGAGCTCTACTCATCCGCGCATCGCATAATCAGAGCCATTCGGCGTCATCCCATTCTTTTGCCCCAATTCTTAACATCTCCACCTTCTCGAAGCTGAATCGGAACCGCATGGCCTTCGATATCCAGCAATTAAACCGGCGGGAGGGGCCCGGTCATTCCAAGGTTCCTTCTGCCGCCTTGCCCGCTCTCAAGTTCTTACAAGTAGGTAGCGTGAGGACTAAGTCCCAGTCTAGAACTCTTTTATCATCGCCGTTTCGCCTTCGTGCGACTTAACGGTTCTCTCATTCAAAGTTGTTGAGAACGCCATGTAGAACAGCCGATATACAGTCTTTGAAAGGAGAAGATCGACAATGATAGATGAACTTACTGCATGCAGAATCCATATCTCATCTACTCGGTTGCTATTCTTCCGATCTTTCATATTCATCCAACCTTTCACTCACCAGGTACACAGTATTAGCGATCGTCTGTCGCGCAGCTTTTAGACGCATGAACAAAAAGTGCAATAGGCAAGCCTCCCGTAATCCCTAGATACTTTTTATTCCCTCTTAATTGGTCCTTAACGTTGTCTGAGCCTTAGTGTTGAACTTGTCGCAATCAACGTTATGCGTAGACATTCTTGGTACTACCGTTGCTTTATTTATCTGAAAAACTGGCGAGGAATCGAGATAACTATTACATTAAGGTTCTTTTTGCTTTCATTTTCGACTACGTCGCAACCTATTTCATGCAGCTAAGGCTCCAAGCCTTTCTTAGCCTTGGCAGTCAACAATTGTATTTCTCATGTCCAATTTTCTTGTCCACGTCTTGTCTGCACACCGTGTCGCAACGTCATTATGCCAATTCCCCATCTGCTCGGACCACATACCGCAGCCGAGATTTCCCAGGTTTTCAGGTTTCAAGTTCCCAAGGTTTCTCAGGCACAGCTAGAGCTCTGACCTTGGAAGTCTTGGAAGTTTCTATTGTCTTAAGTTGCTACTAAGTTTAGTAGCATATTTGTCAAGCGACTCAGGCGGACCATGGAACTGGAATTGAAAGTTCGATCGCTATGCGTTCCTGGATTTCTTCGTTTGGCCAAGGATTTTTGCCTATTCCGCTTTTACAAAGGTTGTCTGAGCCTGAGGCTGGATTCGAGAGTACGAGATCGTTCTACATGCGTACGAACGTTCCTTGTAATGAGAGACAGACAGCTGTCCATAACGGCCGCTCGCAGTTGTGGATCACGAGACTTCGTCTGGAATATCTAGACGTTGACAAAGGTGCACAAGGTAAGGAGTACAGGCCAATCTTCAGACCCTTTATCAAGGGGTTTATGCACCTAAAGGGGTTTATGCACCTAACGTAGTTTCTGCAATATCTTGAATCACCTTCAAGTACCACCTGCCACGTCCAGACTTAGACTGGGTTTCTGCGATATCTTAAGCAATCTTTGAGGTGTCACGATCCGAATTGGGCCAGAATCCTAACGGCCCATCCCACCCTCTTCCTTCTAATATCTTCTGCATTAGGAGCTAAATAACACTGCATGATGAGCCCATCCTTCTGCTGTGATGTAAGACAGCTGAAGTTCGAAGGACGAGTTCTGTCATGACCGACATCTCACCTTTCACATTACTCCAAAGCCATTAGTTTCCCCTCTCACGTAGCGCTGAAACTTCATACTCTTTCTACCTCTGCTTTTTAGTAAGCATTCACTTCACCTCCCTTTCATTCAGCATTCAGATGACCCTTGAGAGCCGCTTTTTATGTGACACTACCCGCCTCCTTTCCACTCATCGTTGCGGGCGGCTATCAGTTCTTCTCTTGCTTCATTCCCTCTATGCTCTTAGCATTCAAACACCTTGCACGTAATGGGACGGCCGCTCAGCGCTAAAATTACAGTGCGTGAGGAATTTGGATACGCTAATTCACTCAAATTTTTGCTCCACTTACCCTAAGACCACAATATTTTCTTCCTCGTTCACTTTGATTATTCACTGTCATCAATTCCTTATATTTTTTTTTCTCGCCCTTTCATTCCAATTTCGTCCAGCGTTTACTCCAATCTATCCTACATTCATATTATCCTCTCTTCGCTCCTATTATTCACCCCCCATCATACGATCATTTCACCCTCAAAGCTGCCGCTAACCTCGAAGAAGACATCCGATGTCAAGACAAGCCTCATTGTGCAAAACCGGGGGAAGGAATCCCGTATCGTTCCACTCTCTCCTGTTAATTCGTTAAGCGAGTCGTTTAATACGTAAATACGAGCTTACTGAGAATACTTGGATTGATAGCGATTTTTAGCGAGCAATGACCTTATGAGAAGCGAAGCGACTGAACAAAAAGGGAAGTTTTGAAGAGAAATTGAGCAGTTAGAGGGGCTCTGCGAGATATTTGATGGTCTTGAAAAGGTAAAGAATCGAGGGTAGACACACGGCATTGACTGGCTCTTGAGTCAAGAATAAACACCCGCGAATTTGGTTATTATCATCGTCCCAGGCGTCTTGAATGTTAGACGATGCATTTATTTACCTCGCTACCCACTACGACACTAAATATAATTTTTCAGCAAGCACTAAAAAAAGCACCTTAGACATGACCTTAAGCTCTCCTCTCCAACACCCCTTGGAAACCGGATCTCTTTATCAAAGGACCTAATTTCAGCTCTACAAGGCTTCTTCTATTCATAATCGCAAGCCGCTGTCTGCGTGAGGATACAGGTAGTAACGCATTTCGTCATGTACTTCCAACGTATATTCACTGGATACCATTCTTACCCCTCATCCTCACTTCCCGTCTTCTTCACTCTCACAACAACATCCGGATCCCACCCATGATCCACCCGACACCACTTCCCATTCCCCTTCTTCCTCGCACTCACAATCTCCTCCTCCACACACCTTGCAACCCTCTCCCTCTCCATCCAAACTTCCACATCCGCACCGCTCTCATTCCTTCCTGATATCTCCTCCCCTTTAATTTTCTGATTACGAATCCAGCCAAGTAACTGTACAGGAAGCGTACCGGCCGGCATGCTCATAATTGCGCGCTGATTCCTCGGAATCCAGCCTTGAGAGAGGTTGAGATACTCAATTTGGCGCCAACTACCCGCCCAATCTGGACCCGGTTGTGCATTCAGCCTGACCCATTCATCTTCGCCTCCGTCTACAGTCTGTCTTCTAAACTCTTCAGAAGAATTTGGGAAATCCCACGTCAGCGCTTTATGCCATATGCAACCCTCCAAATCTAGCCATTGGAGACAATACGTATTAAGCGATAGTCGTCGCAAGATGTTTGCAGCTTCGTGCCAATCGTCGTCCATCTCGGAATATAGATTACTGCCACCGAGGGAGATTCGCGTGTGTTTTGAAATCATGGAGGCTGTGGTGGCGTTGGGAGTTGAAGAGGGGGTGGGCCAGTAGGCGAGGGAGAGGTGGGTTAGGGTGTTGAGTTTTGTGGAGAGTGTTAGGAGGTGCGGCCACGACGCCCAGGAGCCTGGGTGTGCGAGGGAGAGCCGGGTCAGGTTTGGAAAGCGGGGGATGCTTATTGTGGAAGGGAGAGATGTATCTACTGGATCGATCTCGTCTTCCCATGATTCTGCTACTTCTTCGACTTTCTCTTTTCCTTTCGAATAGGATATGGAAAGCTGGCTCATAGGTTCTGTGACGGCGACTTGAGGAGTCGAGTGCGTCATGCTTTTGAAGAAATCCATGATGGTGAAATCTTGATTGAGGAGTTCTGTGAGGTCAAGAAATTGTACTTCATCGCTGCCAGTGCCGTTTTGCACCTCCTGATCAGTGCGGAATAGTGTCTTGAAGGACTTGATGTCCATACAACCCGTAGGGCCATGTCGAGAAACGTAGCTCAGCAATGCCTCTTTTACTGGTATCGGCAGAGCGGCGAGATAATGCTGCTCGTACTCCACCAGCTCCTCCCAGTTTTGGGCAAAGGTCTTCAGGCATGAGTGGAGCAGGCTCGGTTCGTGTGGTAGTCTCTGTTACGAATTGGTTATGAGAGCTTGAACAATTCTCAAGCATGGTGGATCAGGTTACATGCAGGGTAAAGGAAAAGTGGCACACCAAAATATACCTAGGGACCTTACCCTGCACCTCACCGTCCACCAAACCCATCGTAGCCAAAACGTCCCTGCCTGTAGACCTACATCTAGCCCTCCAAACGATCTCGTTGGCGCCATTACCCTGCATTCAGGATTTTTGACAAAGCCTCTGCCGGACGTGTACTTTTGGTGTGCCACTTTTTCCTTCCTCTCCCTGACTTCTAAAGAGGACGGGAAAACGTACCTTATTTCCATTGTCCAAAATAGCCAGGGAGCAGAAATTCCCCTTGGCCATCAACTTATTCTTAGGTTTAGGCCTCGAAGCCGGCTGCCACTCTCCATCTTCAGCATTCAACTCCCTCAACCTTCTAAAAGGAAGTGCATGTCTACTATCGACCAGCCAGCTGCTCGGTGTAGCAGGCCCTGGAGGGGATCTTCTCGTTTGGTACGCTGGATTGCGTGTACGGGAACCTAGCTTCGGCGGGGGAGCGTCAACCTCTGGCCTATGCAAAATTCGCCGCAGCGCAGGCGGCACGGTGCGTTGTGTTACCACTTCGGTGACCTCATCCCTCCTCTCTGATGTAGCTCTCGGAGCTTGTTCGCGACGGAGCTGCTGTATGCGCTCGGTAACTGTTTGTGGTGCAAGGGGCGTTGATGAAATAGAGGATCGAGAGCTTTGTAACGATGGGTGGACATAGGACGGCTTCGTGTGGATGTAATTTGGAGCGTGTTTTTTGGGCATGGTACGAGAATGGATCTCGAAGCCCGTTGATTTGGGATTGAGGCTGTAGAGCTGTTTAAATAGGTCGTGTGAGTGTTGGATCAATGGCCTGATGAGTCAAGCACCGAAAACTAGGCGTATGACAATGGCCTTCCACAGATGCTGCGCACGGCCTGATGGTGGCAACTGGAGAGTTTATAGAGCCAGAGAAGGGTATCCCGTCAGAGTTGTTTATTGCAGTGGGACGTTGTACAGCAGGGAGGAGGGTAAAGTCCTGAGTTTGTTTCCGGTGACGTGCATTCTATGAATTCTACGCCACTGCGCTTTGGGTTACAAGCGCGGTTTGCCCTGGCTCAAGAAGTTCCATCCACCTTCAAATTTCAAACATCTTTCATTACATACTTCGAGTATCAAACTGGAGGCGCTTGAAAACAGCGCTCGTTTCAATTGACCCTTCAAGTGTATTCTGCTTTTTCGTAGATTGAATCATGATGGGAATGGATGCCGCCATCCTGCAGCACAGCCCACAATCACGCACCTCAGCCTTAGCCGAGCCTGGACTTCTAGCCCTCTCGCGCACGATTCGAGGGATTCAATCGTCCTTTTCCAACTCACATCTCTAAATTTATTGTATTCATCCTGTTCCTGTTCATATGCCTCGATGACCCTCTATTTATTGCTTGTGTTGAATGCTGTGGCCTCTGTGGCTTACCTATCCCGTTCTCGGCCTTCGATGGTTGCCTGTTCTATCTCTTAAACTCTACACACCTACATTCGCCCAGTCAGGCCAATGAATCTCACCAATGGCTGAACTCGTGGGGCTCGCAGCCTCGATCATACAGATAGCGGGAGCGGGTGCTAAACTATCAACCACTCTTTACAATTTCGTTGGTTCAGCCACTCGAGCAGATCAAGAAATCTCTGACATTGCTGGGGATGTTGAGATCACTGCCAACGCCCTTGATAGTGTTGGAAAGGTCTTTGAAAATGAAGAAGCCAAATCAGTGGTGTCGAAGAAGGCCATACAAGACGCCAATAATCTCATCAAGCGATGTGAGGCTGTCTTCGGAGAGATTGATGAGCTGATTGAGAAGCGAAGGAAAACATGTAAAGATGGCAAGAAGAAGTCTACTACATTTGGAAAGCTAGCATGGCCGTTGAAAGAGCAGAGGGTCGAACTCCTCCGACGTCGATTGGAGAGCTTGAAGAATAGCTTGATATTGCTGTTCCATGTTCTACAGCTTGCTAATGGGCAAGTCAGAGGGCGTGTACCCCAATTCTATCACTATAGAGTAGTGCTGATCAGTTTACCAGCCAGCTGGAAAAGAGTGCTCTTGAGGAAGAGCGCGAGAAGATTCGACAGCTTCATCAAAGGCAGCAAAACTCTCTAAAGACCCTCCAAGCTTTGGAAAGCAAACTTAGTATAGTGTCTCTCGATGATAACGAAACACTTCGAGGATCGAATCCGCCGTCCAGAATCCCAACCGTCAGTTTCATGGTCAATCAATCTTTTGAGAGGGGGGAGAATGACGTAGGAAAGGAAACTTCAACGCCCCAACACCCGTCTAATGCAGCTCCAACAGTAGACGAGGATTCAGATGACTCTGAAAGCGACGAAACAATCACAGATGAAGGCAGTTCCAATGAAGATCATCTAACGATCGATGACTTGTCGAAATGCACAACACATATTCAAAAATTGTTGAAGCGAATTGGTTCACTGCAGCGCACATTGGAATGTGCCGAACCAAATTCTCGACATTTGAAGCGTCGAGTACGTCGAGTTTATCGGCGTTTTTGTCGTAAATTCGAATCAGACTTGTTTTCTCGAGAGGATCCCGCCATGACATCCTCGCTGCCACTACCTACATTTCAACCTCACTCCAAAACAAAGGATATCGACCCGCCTCTTCTCCACTCAGATGCCGATAACCCAAGCATTCATGGCTCTGAATCCTCGATTCGGATGGCCATCAAGAGCGGTGCTGGACATACTGTTTACATGCCGGTAGATGTTCAAGCTGCCTCTCGAGTTGTTGATGAAAAGAGAAAGCGAAATGCGGGTGCTTCAGCTCGTTTTCGAGCACGCAGGAGAGAAAAAGAAAGAGAAGCTACAATGACCATACAGCTACTGGAGCAGACGATTGAGAGACTGAAGAACCCTCAAGGACTCTCTACATCGAATTCAGCTGCTACCAACACAGAAGATGTAGTTAACGAGCCACCCAATGACGGATTAATACCACCGAAAAAGTATCCTGAACCGCCTACCCCATTAAATGGCGCAGCTCTTCAAGACTATCAAATGCAGATGATACTTCTCGAACAACAAAATAAGAAACGATTGCTCATGGCACAACAGCAGCGAGACTTGGTTTTAAACCGTCAAAATCAACCAGGATCAGTGGCGGGTCATACCCCTGAAACGCGAAACATCAGTGAACCAAGCTCTCCTGAGCCGTCATCATTGGGTTCCTCTATTCAGCGCAATGGAAACTTGCTCGTTCCGAATGTGCCTCCTCAATTCCCTGCGCGAATCTTACCACCAGTGCCCCAGCCGCCTCTAGATCATAGTACTTCTGACTTTGGGAACTCGATGAGCAATCTTCGTGCAGCGAATCCATCAGTTCAAATACCTGTTCTTGCTCGTAAGGAAAAGAATATTTTGGCGCCAACATCAACATTATCGCCATTGGTCAGGCATCTAACCCCACCTTGGAGGAGACCTATAAATTCTAGGTTAACAATTCAAACACCTGAAAGCGACAAGAAGGCTATGCGGCTGATTATCCCTTCAACATCAGCACTGGAGCAGCAACAGTCTCGTGCACAACCATCAGCAACGGCACAAGATGAACAACGAAAACTCGAGGAATACCAAAGCGGTCTATTGACTCTGTATTGCGGAAGTAAGAGACGGGGCTTGATAGGAAAGCAAGCGCCAGAGCAGCAGAAAACAACCTCAACAGTTGATGCACACCGGGCGGCATCAGAAAACGACGCAAACAAGGACGTGCCTCCTGGAGCGGCCGTTCCTTTTGGACAGGTATATCCTGAAGACCACTTCAATATTTGTGTATTAATAACAAAGCAGGTTAATCCTGACGAAGGCCTTTGCTTTGGGATCTTAGATGGCCCTGATGCCCTGGAAATTTTTGATTTTGACTCCTTCCTTCACGTAGACAGTACCGAAGATTTCGCTTCGACTCTTCAGCAGAACTCGCCGGCATTACAATCTCAACAGTCACCTAACCCTGGGACCGGGCCAGAAGAAGAATCACCCCTTTTCGTCAATGCGAAGCAGTTCGATCGCATACTGAAAAGGAGAATCGCACGTCAAGTTCTAGAACAGAAGCTCGAGGAGACTAAGCCATCTGACTCTGAAACTCGCAGGGGTCGTGAAGAAGGAACAGATGACTCCGGAGTGACTTCAGAGTCTGAGAATGAGGTCATTGACGATGTGGAGGACGCCGTTCTATCCGAAGAAGGTAACAAAATGGATGGCACAAGCCTGTCATTTAACTCGCTATTAAGCGAAGGGTTAGACATAAGCGTCAGAAAGGGGCGACCAGGAGGTCGTAGAATGGATCCGCTCACCCCAGAGCAGGGGGAAAACGCAGCATTACTAAGAAAGATCGGTCGTTGTGATCGCTGCAAAAAGTGGAGAGACAAAGTATTTTCTCCTCGTCTGGACTTAACTATCTGTTTGATGCTAATTATTGCCTAGTGTGACCTAGGAACTCCTTGTAAAAGATGCGTTCGCCATACTGAACGCTCTGAAGGTGGCCTAGGAAACGAAACATGCCGTGGCGTATCACTCGCCGATTTCGTAAATGCGGAAAAGCAAGCTGCAAAAGATGGACTCCCTAAGGAGAATAGGCACAGATTTGGGGATGGGGAATCATCTGATCAACCGCTTCAAGAGGACAGTACCCACGCCTCTCCGATTGGAAGTACAACAGCGTCAGATCCGCTAGCCCCTTTTTCCACATTGCGAGCGAAGATGTGTAAGAGGACCAAGGCTGGGTGCCTAACGTGCCGGAAACGACGTATCAAGTGCGGTGAGGAGCGGCCGACTTGCACCAACTGTGCCAAGTCGAAGCATCAGTGCGAGGGCTACAATCAGCGCGTGGTATTTAAACCACCCATTGGAGACTGGCTAAACCATGCTGGAGGCTTAGGTATGCTGCAATATCACAATTCGGTACTCCCGGAAACTAGAACGAGATGCCAAGCTCCTCGGTGTGCAATGGAGCCCCAGAACGATCAGCCGCCTACTAGAGGACCGTCGAATGCAACGACGGACACTAGTAAACCGGAGATCAAGACAGCTTTTGTGCCGATATCGCGGGCTATGGCTCCAAAGGATATCTTTCAAGACCCTCTTCGTTCTGCCCCGGCATCGACGCCGCTAACGAATATGACATCTCCTGATATCGGCGAATCTCCATTTACCACTGATAGTTATGATGCTTCTCCATTATTATTCCAGGCGGATGATGACTTCACGGTTGACAGTTGGCTCCCATTGCACCCTGATGCCGATAACAGCAACAACAAGCCATCACAGCCTGTTGCGGCCTCTGTTTCAGTACCAACGTCTTTACTGTACGGTTCTAATATAGATGTTCCCATTGAATTGGCGCCACCAACTCCGGCTCGTCTCCCTGACCTCAAGCCTCCTCAGACGACAGATGAAGGAGACACTCTCAATCCGTCGGCTCCCGGTAAGCGTTGTTTAGATGATATTAGCCTTTTACTTTTTGGAGCCTTATCTAACTATTTACCAGCTTGGAGTTTTTCAAGTAGCCGCTTCAATCTAGCCGAGATACGCGCACCAGCCCACCGATGCCATCTATGCCCAGCGATGTTCATTAATGCTTCTAGGCTTCACGAGCATTTAAGCACTCATAACGAAGCCTTGTCGCAACCCCAAAACGCAGAGAAGCTAGAATCTTACAAAAGTCATGAGAAGGGACAGGAATTGGTTGAGCAGAGACACAGCTTAATTTTCAATCACGGGCAGATCCTCCATATTAACACAACGCCGGGTTCCTCCCAGCAAGCAGATTCTGCACGCCTTCCACGGTTACTCGCGGACTATGGAAAGCATCCCTCTCCTCTCGAGCCAACACCAGTAGAGCGTGTGCCTACCCTTCGCAGCGTAACTTCTGTGAGCCAGCAAGCCAGTTGCGCTGCTCCTTCGATTTATCCATCAGATACAAGTACGCTAGTGTATGGAGGGCCTTTCACGAGTAAATATAGTGCGGTTTACCCACAGCAACAAGTGCAAGTTGAGCGAGTCCAAAAGGATGATGTTTTTCTGGACCCTGAGCAGGTAACTCCCAAGGCCAATTCATACCCACCTGATTTCTTGAAGCCACACGATGAATCACAGAGAAGGCCATTCCCACCGCCGCCAGAAATTGTTAGCTACCCTAGTAACCTTTTCGGGGGCATAATGGCCGGTTCTGCAAAATCGACCAATGCTAGACTTGCGCCGCCATCTCATCACGCCAGCCTTGAACCTTCCAAGGTTGAGGATCAAGCACGCGCCCTCAGAGACCAAGGCTTTACGCTAACCCAACAAAACAACAATCCCTCAGATGACTCGAAACCTGCCGTTTCGGACTCGGCTCCTAACGACGACTTACCTATCAAGTGCATCTGCGGCTCACCCAACTACGAGGACGATCTTAGTACCGTGCTTTGCGAAAAATGCCGGACGTGGCAACATGTAATTTGCTACTACGACTCTAGTGACAACATACCAGACATCCACGCATGCGTGGAATGCTCTTCAAGATCTACTGTCTCTATAGAGAGAGAGCTGGGGCAGAAACGGCTGAAGTTAGAGAGTATTCATAAAAATCGGAAGAGAAGGAGAGAAGTGGAATCATCTGATGATCAAACCAGCCTAATCCAACATCTACGACCTCAACTCTCACAAAACCCAGCACCAAGAGCTAGTTTCCAATCAACTACCCGTCCTCATCCTACAAGCCCAGACGGCAGAACAGAAGACGCCATCAATCACCCCGGAGTCGTCAGTATGCCTCAAATCGATTCCCCGACTAGCACACCCACAGAAGAAGACAACTCAAGTACGTCCCCACGAAAACGATCCAAAGTATCCTATAGGGTGGATGGCCTCCAGAACTCCTCAATACCTGAAAGTGAGACCGGAAAAGAGAGGGAAGATGGCGCGTCACTTCTACAAAATGCATTTAACTCAAAGGCATATAGCTTACCTCCAGAAGCTACCAGGAGATCGCGGAAGGCTGGAAAGGACCCAGAGGATAAGGGCGTGGGAGAAGAGAAAGGAGGACTGGGGAAAGATCAAAACGCAGCCCCCACAACATGCACAAACTGCTTCACCCAAACAACACCTCTATGGCGACAAACCCCAGAAGGCCATCCTCTCTGCAACGCCTGCGGTCTGTTCTTGAAAATCCACGGTGTCGTCCGTCCGCTCTCACTTAAAACAGACGTCATCAAGAAGCGTAATCGTGGAAGTGAGCCTTTGCCTCTTGGAGGTAAAGCGTCAACGGAATCTACCGAAGAAGGGAAATTAGATATGCCTCCGCGGAAACGGGGAAAGGTGGGTAGACATGCCGTGGAGAGGGGAAGGGAAAGGGAGGTGGAGGAGAAGGAGCGTCGAGAAGTATCTTTGGATGGTAAGGAGCAGGCGAAGGAAGAGAAAGGGGGTGGGAAAGAGAGAGATATCGTGGATATATTGTTAGAGCAGTGGACTGTGCCCGTTACGACTACGAAACCCGAGTGGGAATGGCTTGTCATGTTTTAGCGTCTTTGCATTCGCTTCAAATGTCAAATATACCCCAATCCTAATGTTCCACTGATTAAGATCTGGTCCTTTTAGTGTTTGAAATTTTGTTTTGATATTTGATTGATTGATGACTTACTTAAATCCCTTCCCTTCTCGCAGAAGTGCCATACCCTGTTCCTGCAACTTAAACTTCTGGATCTTGCCGCTTGCTGTTTTTGGATAATTGTCTACCCAGAACACGTATTTCGGTACTGTAATCTGTTAGTCAGCCACGTCTACCTTGAAGATTTACAAGCCTCGAAATCCCCTTTTCCAACTTCCTCTTCCACTTCAATCTTAATACCCTCTTGATGACCAGCAGGAGCACAACCGGTATGAGAAGAAAGTCGATATTCCAGTCTGATATATTAGTCCAGAAAGAACTCTTTATACTTCTCATACCGGCTCGTACTACCAACTTCCAACAAGTCCACAAAAAGAATTTGCAACTCACCTAAATGATGACTCAACCTCGCCTTAACCCACTCCCTTATCTCATCCGCCGTCACCTTGGCGCCGTCATGCGTAATAACGAAGGCAGCTACTACTTCCCCATACCTCTCATCGGGCAACCCTACAACGCTCACTTCGCTCACCGCCGGATGGGCAAAAAGACAGTTCTCCACTTCAAGCGGATGAATATTTTCTCCGCCCTTTATAATCAAGTCTTTTATCCTTCCGGTGATTTTGACGTAGCCTTCTTCATCCATGGATGCCTCGTCGCCTGTATGCATCCAAAGTATACCATCCTGATCCGGGACCAGCACCTCCCTCGTTCTCTTCTCATCGCCCCAATAGCCTTTCATGACTAAATATCCGCTCACTGCCAACTCTCCTCGTTCTCCAACAGCCAAGATTCGCGACCAATCTGTAGGATCCACAACCTTAGCCTTAACGTGCGGCAACAATCGTCCTACACTATCAATTCTCTTCTCGATCGGATCATCAGTCGTCGTCATCGCAGAAACAGGACTTGTTTCCGTCATGCCGTAGCAAATTGTCAGTTCCGTCAGATTCAGCACTTTATGCAGCCTCAGCATCAGTTCGGCTGGAATAGAGCTGCCGGCTGCGATGCCGGTACGTAAGTGTCGGAAGCCGTCATGCGGGACTGCGTTACTGGCGAGAAGTTCGAGCTCAGCGACGAACATTGTGGGAACGCCGTAAAGAGCCGTGCAGCTGTATTCGCGGACGGTTTGGAGAGTTGCGAGGGCATTGAAGGCTTCGGTTGGAAAGACGATGGTGCTGCCGTGGGTTGCGGTTGCCATGTAGCCTAGGATGCAGCCGAAGCAGCTGTCTGTATGTCAGCATCAAGATTCCGGGCTTGAAATAGTGGGTAGTGGGGCGTTTACTGGAATAGAGGTGGTGGGCAGCACACGATGTCCTCGGATGTAAGGAGCATTCTATCTCCGATACTCTTCCCGTTATTCAGAATTGAGCGGTGGGATAGACATGCTGCTTTTGGCGTTGATGTAGTGCCGGATGTGAATTGAATGTTTACGATGTCGTTGGGGTCAAGGCCTTGATTGGGTAGAGCGAGACTAGATCCACCATCTTCGAGAACGTCTTGGTAGCGAGTTGTGCTCTTGTATGAGGAGGTTTCTATGCAGCCTGAGGAGTTACTTACAATTATGATGCTCTGGAGAGAAGGTACAACTTCGGATTCGAGCTTTGAGGATGATGTGAGGTTGGGTACTAGATGCGTTAGGAGAGGGATATTGGAGCGTGGTTCTTTCCGCGGGAGGTTTGTTTCAGTGCCGATAATGAGGTGGGAGGCAGTGAGGTGGTTGAGCGCGGATAGGACCTGAGGAGCATTGAAAGCTGGGTTTAGTGGGACCTGTTGAACACTCATAAGTCCACTATACATCCTTTCTGAACAAAAATGAACGTACCAGTATTGCTCCTAGCTTAAACAGCGCATATGTAGCCTCGAATCCTGCGCGTCAGCGACCTTCATTCGGGCTTTGGAGACAGCTAATATCGTACAGTAGCATACTCGATGTTATTCCCCAAAGACACAGCAACCCTGTCCCCCTTCTTCACGCCCTGTTTCGCTAGTCCTCGGGCTAAAGCATTGGAATCGCGGTCTAGTGCATCGTACGTTAGTCGGGCTCGTTGGTGGTGGGAGATCACACTGTCAACAGGTCAGCATCCGATGCTTTGAAACTTGATCGAGAGATATCTGTGTAGGAATAGGGATGGAGAGCTGTTCTTACGCGTTGCGATCCCCATATTCCCTCACAATTCCAGCAAAATGCTCTGGAACGGTCTGCTCAAGCAGTGGGGGCTGCCAAAGCTGTCAGCGCTGTCAATGGCACGCCGAACCAAGCTTGCTCACCTCCGTGGGCCCCGCACTGAAAGCTTGCGTGAGAATTCCGCGTTTTGAGCTACCGAATGGCGAAATGAGCCGTGGTGCACGGGTCAGGAGAGCTCGAAACATTTTCCCATAGAGGATGCATGAGAATAGAGGGGCAAAATAGAGTTGTATGCATTTAGAGTAAGTGGGGGGTTTGGAGGTTGCGGAACTGGAGCTACGACAGATCGACAAAGGGGTTTGCGGGGTAGCGTTTGGGTGAATCACATAGTGGTGGCTAATGCATCCACCTTTTCAAAGCATCATTTGCGAACTTCTGCATGTTGAGACATTCAGCTTTACTCTTCTGTATATACACATGTAATCCCGTGCCTATCCGTCCTCTATTTCATCGGAAGCCCATATGGAGCTCACATCCACGCTATACCACTTATCAAAATCCTCATCCGTTCCCAGCGATGGTTAAAGTGCAGCTGATATCAGGAATTTCACCCGTCCTATCAAGCACCAGCACTTCCTTCGATGTCTCCAAAGCAGCTTCAGCCCATAGCCCACCTTTTACCGCACCACCTTCTTCCTCGTAATACCGTATTTCTTCGTAGAACCTAGTATCAAATCTCGCCTGCCTAAACACACCCTCCAACAACTCTTCCCTCGGAACACTCTGTCCATCCAATCCCATAAACTCCCTCGTCTCTCTAAACCCAATATCCGACATTTGATAAACTGTTAACCAAGGCGCATCCACCGAGTATGCTTCCGGTCGGGCGACGGCTTAATGCTTCCACATTGTGTGATGCAGGGGACTCCAGATAATGCGGTAACATCTTAGATGTGTGTGTTCTCATACTAATTGTATAGTTGGAGGGTATGAGGACGGAGGGTTTTGGACGCGGGAGGAGACCCAGAAGACGCCTGGGGATATGGCGGGTGTGCGAGGAAAAAGTAGAAGGTAAGAGAGGAGAACTTAGGAGGAATGAACTATACGTGATTGGAAAATAATCAAATTTAAGGAACTTTAGTAGAATAGATAAGTAAGATAGCGGAGGGTGAGCGATTGGGAGGAAAAGTTGGAAAGCTTGATTTATACCTCTATGCATCTCCGAAGTCTAGATTCAGGCGGCTGTTTAAGCCGCAGGCATTACTTGTCCATCTCATCTCTTTTCTTTTCTTTTCTTTTTTGTTGTGCAGAGTGATGAGGTGAAGTTCAAACCGCTGATGCGGAAATAGAGATCCTGGGTCTATCACATGGTACCTCAATCCAAATCATCAAATACAAAGTGAAGGGGTAAATCAGAAATACCCGTTACGATTGTGTGCAAGAACCACCACTTAGGGGCTTACCTCCCCCCTTGCCGCTCACCGTCCTAGTGTAAGTAGAAATCCTACTGCCGTAGGCTTAATACGGCTTGGAAAGCCGCCTGTAGTCCTAAAAGCTCTGCGCGCAAAGATCTAGGGACGTTGCTGGCAGTACTGCTCCCTGTACTGTGCCACCTTTCCTTGTCCGATGTGGCTATCTCTAAACGAAAGGACGATATTGAGATGAAAGAGCGGAAGGAGAATAGTGTAAATAGTATCCATTCATTCACAATCGCACTCTCATTACCATCTCCACGGATCCCGTGCCCTAACACACCCTTCGATTAATCCCTCACGCACAACCATACACTCATCAAACCGCGAGTAACCTAGGTAGCGACCACCCATTCCCACTATCGCCTCCAAAAAGAGCCAGAAGTGAGAAGATTGCGTAGGCAAGCCCTAGCCAAAATATGGTACAAAGCCACCAAATAACCGTGGCAATATGTGAACTGACCTACTCTTGTCTCGACCACATGAGCCGCGTGTGGACTAGACCCCGTCCAACGCATACCAAAAGAGTCTGAAAGAAGAGAAAACGGTAAAATAACAAACCGCGGACGGAACACGAACGCTGTCCTTACGCCAAACGACACTCGACCTCCCGATGCGCACAATCGCCGCGAATGAGCCAGCTCTGCGACGAGCAAAGCTCGACAATGGCTTGAGGTGTGACAGATTAGAACAGGGATTGGAAGTCACTCAGCTCTTCTCGTAGTTTCGATTGTTCTCAATGGCTCCCTTGGGCCCTGCACCATTTGCTGCCTGCCAGAAGTCCAAACTTGCGATAACGTCGTTGCCTATCTCGTCTTCGTACGCATACAAAATCTATTGTACCATATTAATAGTTGTCCGGGTAAATTATGACGGCCACTGCTTACCTCTCTCGTTGATGAATGTAGCATCCTAATATTCTTGGCGGTGAGGATGTGGATCAAGCCTCCGCTCTCCATGTGCCGAATTTCAATAAAGCTCGGCTCAAATGCAAGAATATAGGGATGGAATATCGCAAAAGCTTGCGGATTCCCTTCCCATGTAATCTTCCAATCGGGTCGAGCACGCCAGCCGTTCCGATTGACGAAGAACGAGAAGTCAGTATAGCAGAGGAGGAATTCGCTGGCGAGGCGCTCGATATGGATTGGCTTGATATTCTCTTTCCGAGCGACAAAATCGAGCGACGTATCGGCTTGGTCGAGTAACGACTGCGTTTCGAGGGTTTCGAGACTGACAACTTCGAAGCCACGAGCGCAGCCAACACAGAGTTTGGAGCGCAAGAAATGGATCGAAGTTGATTCAGTAGGTATGTAGAATTCCTTTTACTGAGTTAGCAAACGATCAAACACATCAAGGTAAACTTCAAACAGAGTGGTTTTAAATTTCGCATCCAAAAGAAGTAACTGAGGGTTGGCAGAATGAAAATTGGTCTCCGCTTCATCCTCATCGTCGGGGCTAAGCCTCGGACAAGCTTTCAGAAAATGGAGGACTTCTTTCGCGGAATTCTCTTCGCTTGGAAGAGTTCCTTCTTCTGCACTAACTTTCTCTTTTGAGGAGAAGAGAGTGGAGATTTTTCGAACAATAGATTTGAAGGGAAAAGACCATACTTTAAATGGCTTGAGTTGATCCTGGCCTGTTGACAGCATCTTTGCGAAACCTGATTTCTTCGATTTGTTTGCCATGTTATCCTTAGGCTCGTACACCTTGATCGTTGTAGACAACGAGGTAGTTTTCACACAAGCCACAAGTTGCTGCCCGAGGCAAATGCCAGCTTTGAAGAAGTTTGCGTGACAAATCTTCTTGGGACGTTTGACAATAGCCTGGGACTCATCCGGATCTAGGGCTTCAATGGAATATGAGTAGAGGGTCTTGTCAGATAAGACGAGAACAATCTGGTGCTGCTCAAGAACATCGATTTGCGTCACCGACTTGCACTCCAACACCCTTCGGGGCTTGTATGAAGCGTCTTTTGGCTTTCGGTCAGAGACGTAGATACCAGAATCTGTTCCGAAAACAAGCTTCCGGCCGCCATCTATAACAGTATTAGTATGAAACCTCAGAGGAGTGGGCTAGAAAAGTCTCACCTAGCGGAACGCAGCAGGTCACCCTAATGGAGGGAGTGAAGAAGCCTTCATTAAGAATGCTCTTAGTAAAGATGTTGCTTCGTTCCCTGAGATTCCTTTGTTGAGCTTCAATGTGCTCCATCCATTTCTGCTGCGAGATCTGAGTGCTGGCGTACAGAGTCTGCTCATACCCTCCCTTTCCGAGATGCTTGAACGTAATCGGGTATCCTTGCTGCTTGGCTGTGTCGCCTTTTGCGGCTGCTGGTGTCATGGTCTTCCCAGGTATTAGATTCAGATTCGAAGATGGTCTCTTAGCGATGCCCATCCTAGGAATGATCTCATCCATCTGAGTGATGACAAGCAGTTCCAGCGGAATTGGCTTCTTGTACACCTTCTGCTCCTCACGTTTATTGACGGTCTTTATCCGGACAAGCAGAACTGCATGGTCGAAGAGATAACAAGTTATATCGCCAGTAGCCTCTGTTGGAGTCTTCTTCAATATGCCCTTGAAGACCAGTTGGCGATTCTCATCCGTCAATTTCAGGTCGACAAATTCTCCAGGGCGGAATTTGAGGTCTCGGTTCAACTGCATCAAGTTGAAATGATTCTCGGCTTTACCCGACTCGACATTAACCTTCGAAAGCGTCTCCTTGATCATCTTGATGGCCTTGGGAATGTCTTGTTTGTCCGGATTGTCCTCTGTCGTGCACTTGAGAATTCCTTCAAGCAGAAGAGGGTACCTTGCCAATCTAGTCGTAGGCTTCGTGAGGTAGCCATTGAGTTCCAGCTTCCTGGATTCCTTCATCCTCTCAACATCGTCCACAAATCTTGAAAACTGTAGGTTGGTGCGTTTTTCATGCTCGAATTCGTATTTTCCAAAAAGTTGATTGGCTCCATACTTGATGAACGGGGTGAAATGAGGCACATACTCCAGAAAGATATCGCCGATGTTTCGAACAACCGGCTCCTTTTGTTGTCGTCGCGTAAGGGACTCTGCTAATCTGGAATTGACCATGTATACTTCTTGACAATTCGAGAAGACCGTCCGAACAAACTTCTCTCGTCGGTGTTCTGGAATGGGTGAGGTTTGCGGACTCCGCAAGGGCTTCATCCAGAAATCTCGGAGATACTCGAGGTCCTTCACGAAATCGCGCTCGGTGTACATCAATTCCGAAATTATTTCCTGCCGCTTCTGCTCCTTCTCGCTGACGCTCTCAGCCACTTCTTTAGATACCGTGTTGATCCAGAGCTTCTGCTCATCGTCCGCATCTTCGTGCAAACTAGCTCGAGATTCTGCGCGTTTGAGACCAGGTTGCGGCTTCATGTTCAATCTAGCTTGCTGTTCTAGTCGACGTGGACAGGCGATGGAGTAACATAAGCGGTCCCGAGTGCATGTTGGTGAATAGCACTCCGTCAAGAGTGTAAAAACGCCATTGACTTCCGTAGTATCCTCCAGCAGCGTCTCCCTGAACTGATAGATTTCGTTCGTAGAGTCGCGTAACCTGTGGGCATATGTGACATCGTGGAAGAACTTCTGCGCGTCCAAGGACCTGCCCAAGAGAAGCGCTAGATTACGGTCCGTCGTTTTGATAATGTACGAGATAAGATCTACAGCCTCAGCTCCTGTGAACGCGCTCTTGTACACCAAACCGTCCTTCTCTTTCTCGGCCAACCCAACCCGGTCTCTGAAGACTTCTGCCACACGTGATAAAAGTGCCGGATATACTAGAGGTGCCCTACGCTGAGATATCATCATTGGCTGCTGTTGTTGCGCCGCCGCGGCGGCGGTGGCGCCGCTATTTGCCTGGGTAGAGCTCGGACGTGTTACTGCTGTACTCATTGAATCGGTGCGTTCTGAAGGAGGGACAACTGTAGAAGCCATGGACATGGTCCTTGACTGAATGCTGCCTTGACTGGTATTCCGCGACTTATTCCCAGGGCCGACGTTGACAGGTTGTGGAGAGCCGGTGGGGACCTTGTTATCCAAAGGAGAACCGTCCTGCCCTCCTGACTCTCTCCTGCGGCTAGGTATGACTCTCCCGCTCATAGTCTGCGCATATTCATTGTCTCTTGAGTATGAACTCATCGACATTGTGCGTTCATCCGGCCGCTCGGGAACCACTCTACCTTGGGCTGTGGTTCGTGCCATGTGGTTCATGTACGGTTGCTGCCGGAACGTTTGCGCCGAGGAGGCGCCATACCCTGGACCACCTGGATTGAATTGAGGACGAGGTCCAGCGGCCATGGACTGTGACCGATAGGGGTCCGAGTTCATCGCAGGACCTGGTCCACCAGGGAAACGAGGTGGAATTGGCTTATTGAACGGGACTTGTCCGGGAGGTGAAGTTCGGGAGTCAAGTCGCTGGGGCTGACCGTAGGGTTGACGCTCTGGACGAAGCGGTCGAGGGAGATACTGTGGCTGCGGTTGACGCTGGGCGGCAGGAGGAGGCGCCCCATCCGAATGCCGCTGGGGATATCCATTCGGAGGCGGACGGTTGAAGTTATCTGAAGGTTGGTCATAACTCTGAGGACGCTGTTGATCGTAATTGTTGGGAGCTCGCTGGTCGTAGGCATTGGGAGGCCGCCGATCGTAGCCATTTACTGGCTGCCGGATTGGTGGAGCTCGCTGCATCATATCCACGGTCTGGCCAGACATTGTTTGTGCTCGATCCGGAGGCCTCATGACGGGCTGGGAGGTCATCGTCTGCGAGCGCCCTGCCAACGCTGGGTTGGCACCGAAGATGTTGGCGAAGGCAGCGTCCCTAGCTCCGGTAGAGTGGCCATAGTTCGGAGAACGCGCGTATTCTCTCCCCTGCTGGCCGCTGTAGTCTGCCATGTAGGCGCCTCTGTTCAGACCGTCTGGCAGTGTTT
The DNA here is from genome assembly GCA_010093925.1 of Zopfia rhizophila CBS 207.26. Lineage (NCBI taxonomy): Eukaryota > Fungi > Ascomycota > Dothideomycetes > Zopfiaceae > Zopfia > Zopfia rhizophila. The sequence continues at coordinate 180,186 of ML994639.1, forward strand.
ATCGTGCATTCGCTGGCGTCGGGGGGTGTTTGACAAAGGTTTTTGGGCGGACAGGCTCCCTCGTATCACTGGAAGCCCGAAGAAGAGGCGAGGTCGGTGCAAAGCGAAAGCGAGGTCGATCAGGGTAGCCTGCAACGAGCGCGAGGCACAGAATAAAACCTCAGCGGTATCGCAGGATGAGGATGAGGACTGGTAGTGCTGGCCTAGGATGGTGAATGGCGGCGTGCTCGCAAACGCAATGGTGATGTGGTTGCGGAGGTAGCACTGCACTCTCCCCTTGTCCAGCCAGCCCGGTGAGGGGCAACGGGAACGCCGTATATGGCAGAAGCTACGAATGGGAGCGGTTTGTAAATAATAGAATAAGGACAGTCTAGGGAATAAGAGTGTGCACAGGGTTCGTCAGATATCAGGAAGAGAGGTTGGTGTTCTTCGAGGGTACTGGCCGCTTCAAACAATCGCCAAGACAAATTTAATCACGGGCCACCTAGGTAGCTATCTCCAGTGGCCGCTCACCATCCTCGTCCAACACCACGACGCCTGTCCGCCGCATATCCAACAGCACACGCCCCCATCAAGCTCAGGAAGGAGTCGAGAAGACACAATGGAGAACGAGCTGACACCGAGCTTTGCGCCGTTCTTTGGCATGGTAAGTGCCTTCTGCCGCCGATGGAGACCCAGGGCTAACAACGTTGCAGAGCGGTATTGCATTCGCCGTAAGTTTTCATACCACTCAGGAAATTTTTGACAAGCCACTGAGGATTCTCCAGATGATATTCGGATGTTCGTAGCCTCAAGAACCCCAGTGCGGATGATACAGCAGCTAATACAGGCATGCAGGCGTGGGAGCAGCGTATGGCACAGCAAAGTCGGGCATTGGCATTGCAGGCGTGGGTACGTACAGGCCGGACTTGATCATGAAGGTACTCGATTCTATCCAACAGGATCAGAAGCTCTATGCTGACGGTCAATTTCCAGTCCTTGATCCCCGTCGTCATGTCTGGTATCTTGGCAGTCTACGCTTTGGTGATATCAGTCCTAATCGCCAGTGATATACGGCCGCCTCCGGGGAAAAACTACTCCTTATATGCTGGCTTCATGCACATGGCTGCCGGCCTGTCGGTAGGGTTGGCCGGATCTGCCGCAGGATATGCCATTGGCATTGTGGGGGATGTGGTACGTTTCGGGGAGGACCATATGCTAGAGAGCTGTTCTGACATTTGCAGGGCGTGCGAGCGTATATGCAACAGTCGAGGATCTTTGTCGGAATGGTGTTGATTCTGATTTTTGCCGAAGTCCTTGGGCTGTACGGGTACGTACTTCGAAAGGGGTAAAGGCCGTCCTGGAGAATGAGACCCACTAATTCACATAGACTCATCGTCGCCCTCATCCTCAACACCCGAGCGAGTGGCTGAAGCCTGTACTTGCTTTCGTATTTTGTAAAATCACTTGGTCTACCTGTACTGTAAAAGATGGACGGGCATAAGCATCCAACATGAAGGAGTTGTGGTTTACGTACTAGTACGGCTTATCTCGGGCCGTTTGCATTGGGAGGGATCTGAATGGTTAGTATGATGGAGAGGCTTGATCCAAAGTTTCTACAGCGCTGGGATTTCTGTATTTTAGCTCGGCCGGTGGTCAGCTTCTATCATCTCACATTGGAAATCCAAGCTCAAATACTAGTCATGGCTGCAGATGCGTATTCGGCGCGCAAACTCGTGTACTTGAGTATGACCATGGTATTCGGTGAACTGAACCACGGCTTGGTGATCGTATATCCACATGTCATGCCACCAACCCTTGCAAAAGACAGCATTGGTCATAGTACTAGACTTGGGACAATGACGGGAACTCGATTGCAGTTCGCAGAGACAACTGACGTTCGGATGCCGCACCGAAGCTGACGCCCACCCTGTTGGATGACTAGTGATTAAGGGGAAATTGGGGCACGTATTGCTTCATTCCCGAAACACGGTTTCTGGGAGTGCGGTGTACCACCACGTGTCTATATCCCTCTACTTCGCTCCGTGGAGGATATTTATATATGTATTGACAAGCACACCCATCGCGGCCTCAGTGCAGCGGCTCGTTGTTGCGAAGGGCTCCCCCCACACTGTGCGCTCGATCGGCAGGTCCCTTGCCAGCCCCTTCGTCATCTCTGCTCTGCGCTCGCTTTCTAGATATGTAACCCCGCCATTATTCAAGTAACGCTTTACATCTGACACTCCCTCAATCCATGGTTGAATGCAACAGCAAATTTGGCCTTTCCGACCTCTAGAAGGTCCAAAACCACAGTTTTCCTCGCTACAAACACTTTTGCACAGCAATGTTTTAGGAAGGACGTCTGCCCGTTTCGCACCTGCAACCCGCGCCCAACACCGCAGCCATGGCAGCAGCAGTCCATAAGCTGCTCCATCCCCACCACCCCAATGGAGAGCCCCCACCACAGTCCAATGAGCCCCCGACCTCCCCTCAGAATCGCCAGGATCTTGCCTCGATGGAGTATGCACGCGAGGAAGAGAAGCGCATTCTTGCGCACTGGGAGGAGCATAAGCGCCCGCTGAGCCCGGGACAGATAACGGAAGATGCAAGTCGGAAAATCGTGGGACACTCCTCAACGGTGCTGAGACAGGAAGATTTCGAGCTCATAAAGACATTGGGGACCGGTGCGGAGACTTTTCTCTGGCAGCTCTAGCCCGAGTGCTGACCACTTTGCCAGGAACTTTTGCGCGCGTATGGCTGGTGCGGCTCACAAACCCCCAAGACGGAGATCGGAATAAGGTATTCGCTCTGAAGATTCTACGGAAAGTCGACGGTATGCGATTAGCCTGGCCCGTCGCCTACCTGCAGCTACTAACGGCCATGTCTCAGTGATCCGCCTCAAGCAAGTGGAACATGTACGAAACGAACGCAATGTGCTCGCTGCAGTCGCAGGGCACCCTTTCATAACCACCATGGTTGCGAGCTTCCAAGACCCGGACTCATTGTACATGTTGGTACGTCATGGCCACCTCTATTTTCCCCAAGGCAACAATCGCTGAGATTTGATAGCTTGATTATTGCCCTGGAGGCGAAGTTTTCAGTTACCTTCGAAGAGCGCGACGTTTTAACGAACCAACATCCCAATTTTACGCCGCAGAGATTGTTTTGATATTGGAATTTTTACATGAAAAAGAGGGCGTTGCATACAGGGATCTGAAGCCCGAGAACATCCTTATAGATGCCGAGGGGCATCTGAAACTTGTCGATTTTGGTTTTGCAAAGAAGGTGGAAAATCGTGAGTCTACGCTCGCAGTCATGGAGTCTTGGACCAGGAAATTGACTACCCGTAGGGGAAACATACACATTGTGCGGCACACCTGAGTATCTGGCGCCGGAGGTTATTCGGAACACAGGTACGTACACCTTGACTGAACTACTACTCAAATCCCTCACAGTTATTAGGTCATGGCACCGCTGTTGACTGGTGGGCATTTGGAATCTTAGTATATGAATTTCTTGTCGGTCAGCCGCCTTTCTGGGACCAGAATCCGATGAAAATCTACGAACAGTATGATATTCCAACATCCCAGTACCAAAAAATCCTCTTAACTATGATTTAGAATTGTTGAAGGACGTGTCCGCTTCCCCTCCGCCATGTCTCCCGAAGCCCGCGACTTAATCTCTGGCCTCTGCACCGTCGACACCTCCAAACGCCTCGGCAACATCAAAGGTGGTGCAGGTGCGGTGAAAGCTCATCCTTGGTTCCGCCATATCGACTGGGAGGCCCTCTATAACCGAAAAATTCAAGGACCGATTGTACCCCATCTACGTGGTCCCGCTGACACAAGGAATTTCGACGAGTATGAGCCAGAGCCGGAGGGAAGAGAGCCGTATTCGCAAGATATGAGGGAAAAGTGGGAGGATTGTTTTAAAGACTTTTAGGATCAAAATAGGGGGTTGGGTAGAGGTGTGGAGCAGTCGTTCTACGGCAAATCAAAGAGGACGAAAAGGCGGCACTGATTTACGAGGTGGACTTTCCGAAGTACCGCCGCGCTTCCACTTTTGGAATTGAGTCTTGGTTGTTGGTGCTCTGGAATTCCCCTATTATTTGTACCCTTGGTCTGGTTCTCGTGTCACGCGTTTACGGTGCACATGCATGATGATACCTTGTTGTATGTGGTCATGTTGATATGGGAAGGTGCTGATATCATTGTCATATTGTGCATGGTTACCTATCCTACCTTGTATTCTTAGCATATTCGAATTTTATTCATCTCAATAATGTAAGTGGTGATGGCTCTCATGGAAAGGGTAGAACAGGTGTAGAGGGATCTTCTTACATGAGCTCAAACTACATGTATGCTCTGGGAGCAGATTATGGTACCCCATATAAGAGCTTCAAACCGTGTTAAAGCCGCGAGAATCCCGGATATATTAGGTCCAGGTATTTGTTGACCCCTTTTTCTACCTTTTTATTTCCAGCCCTTTCTTCCTAACCTAGTCTTAATCCACTACTCATTTTATGATCACAGGGTTTCATAAAGGAAAAGGACAACACTGCTAAAATGTCCCTCTCGCTTGCACCGAACCCCCTTGTGTGCGCTCCAGAGTGCAGTTTCGGCACCCTATTTGAGAACTCCAAACTCTTCTGGAGCCATGAAAACTCTGAGTACATCACCGCATGGCATCCCAATGCCCTCTTTCTGTATTCCCCTTACAAAAATTCACCTTCTTACCTTACCCTTCTAGGAAAGGTAGATATCTTGATCATTTTACCCCTCGCTCATTTCTAAGTAAAAATTACATAACAAAAGCGCATTCTCAGTTTCAAACACGATAACAAATTCCCTATTTGTGCTCCCGACTTGTCAGGGAAACTGGTATTCTGAATGCTAAACTCCAAACTCCAGTATATGTTGAGTGTCTCTAGCCAGAGACATGATTCAGGGAGGATTCGGTGATCATTCTGGCTATCTCCTGGTCTTGCTATCCATTCTATACTTCCTTGCCGTCCTCTTAATTCCATAGAAAACCTCCATCCCTCTTGCTCATTTACTCCAAATGACCAACCAGGCTTTCTAACGCGCTGCTACGGCTTGAAATGCTGCTGATACTCGTTCCCCTCCTCCTCTTCAAAAGCCCGAACCCCGCTCCAACCATCTCCTTCAAGCTCCCTCCTCTATTTTCCACGGTGCCCTCACTCTCTTGCAGTAGGCTCGGAAAAGACGTCAAAACCGTCTCCCTCCTACCCTCCTTCTCCTCCCACTTGAAATTCGCGAAACACCGATAACAGACGTGCGCCTCCCTCTCCAGAATTTCTCTATCGGTATTGTGGAGTGGAACAGAGGCGTGGCAGGTGGGACAGGTGAGGTGCATGGTTGGCGGGGGCGGACTGGCTTCGGAGCTGGGTGCGGTTAAGGCGGTAGAGAGGTGGGTTGTGGCTGGAGCTTTTAGGGGCCAGGGGAGTTTGCTGAGGAGATTGTTCATTGTGGGGCGGGAGGTGCGAGGAGGTCTGTGGCCTTGATTGTGGTTTGTGGGTTCCTGTTTGCTGGGTCGAGGGAGGTGGGAAGAAGGAGTGGCGTTTGTAGGTCGAAAGAGGTGTTGGTGAGGCGGATTGTTGAAGTGGATGAAAAGCAGAAAGACGTCGCTGATGCCGAATTGGTCTAAGATTCTTGCTTAGGTAGTGGCCTTAGACGGTAGTGAAGTGAACTAGTGAATCGGTGAATTCCAGACCCCCGAAGTAGATATCAAGTGTTTGATGGAGGAAGAGGAGAAAATTTGTTGGGACCGGGATATATCAGAGACAAGAAAAGCATTGCGGATAGATGTTGGAGAAGTAGAAATAGAATAAAAGGTTGTGGAGAGTAAGCGTTGTTGTGAGACATGGTGTTGAGTGTCGTGTACGTTGTGCGTTCACTATTCACCTCACCGACAAAGCAGCAAAATCACGCATGTGATGGCACGTTGAGCAAGTAAACTACCGCCAACTCTTTAAGGTGAAGGCTAAGTGGGTGTTAGCATAAGAGTTGACATTTGATCATCTTTACGAGAGTTGCAGAACACTTACCTGTGCTTATTCACCGACATCTTAGGGATTTGAAGCGGAGGTTCCTGATAATCACACGTATATTTATCATGGACCATTGATAATAAATGGAGTTATAGCCTGTCATATGCAGAAGTCTGAAAGCCGCACATTGCGCATTCACAAAAATGGAATGAACCAACAGCACATCAACCAACGGAGAGTGATTTTTTGGCAGTATTGTACTCTTTTGTAGTCTTCCAAGGTCTGGGCGATTGTTACAGACTCCTTACGTATACCATCCCTAGTCTTATCTAGAATTATTTTGATCACGTGGTTTGACGTTCACCTAATACGATGGATTACTTTACCAGTCTGGAAGCCGAAAGCTGGCCGCGTCTTTCAGTCAGAGAGCCGAAATAGCCTAACAAGTTTGCCATATCCTTTCTTTTATCGTATTCAAAAGAAAAACGTTGTTCTAGATAACCAGATGTTTTTGATCGCGATCCTGGACTGTGGTAGGATTTAGCGTACCAATTCCCTGCCGCATCCTCGAAGCGATCTTTCAACCCGGGCCAAGGATCTTCGCTTGTGCGGACCAGATGAAGTCATGGATCGAGAGAAACCATCGATGGTGGTGAAAAGAAACATCAACCATTTGAAGTGTTTCCGCATTCATGGTCGTCGAAAGTAGTACAGAACTGGGGAATTTCATTGTGAAGCGGCTAATGGCAGCTACCGTCTCGTCCCGAACAGGAAAGTTATAAAACGTTAAAGCCAGTCTCAAGACTCCAATCGGCGGGGAAGTTCGGCGAGACTTATCCGGTCCCGATAACGGCTTGAGTTTTGCAGATAGTAGCAGAAACCGGTGTCCCGAGACCAAAATTCGACAGCTGTTCCCGAACTTACCAGCCTTCTTCCTGGTAGATGTCGATGCCAAGCTGAGCGCATTTCAACCAGGATTTGACGCCTCACTCGTGATTAGCGCCCTCCGATAAAACGGCCGGAAAAATTAATTCGGGTGACAACGCGTAGGACCTTGAAAGTTGGCATTTTTCAGGTTTATGCGGCTTGGACGGCGAGTGGCGACCGAGAACTTGATCCAGAAGCTGTGCTTTTTGACGAAACGAGACGAGATAGCGATGGAGCGACTGTGGCAAGTGTACAGCTAGCGCAGGGGTGAAAGATGTGCGTAATTGGCAGTAGAAGCGTTTGAGTTTGTTCATGTCGGAAAGCTGGGGTAGCCCGAGCAGATGATGGCACAGTTCGTGGTCAAAGGCCTCTAGACGCAACCAGCGCATCGATGGAAAGCAGCATGTCCACGCCTGAGCATCGTGAGACATAGTTGCTGGACGTTTGAGCTCAGCTACACATAGAGCTTACGCACACGCATGTGGACAGCGGCAGCAGTGGCAAAGGTTGGGAGACGGGTACGGAGTGAATTGCTTTGTAGAAGCGAAATCGATTTATTGAAAAGCGGCCACAAGCCCCATCGTTTGTGAACGAGCCCCATAAGGCATATCAAGAACACCCCTACCCAGCACCTTACTGTACATCGTCCCATTGTATTCCAGTGTATATCCCTTTCTAGCTCCACAAACTATCCCGTTGGCATTATCACGCAGCGTGCAGGCTTTCTGGAGAGGTACTCTTCGGAGGAGTACTTCTTCGGCCGCCACCTTTCCTGTGCCCGGCGAGAGCACCTGCAGCAAGGTCCTAGCTTGGATTGATGAACATGGCATGCCCTATCTGATTGCAAAACCACGACACCGACTCACTCCAAGCCCTTCAAATCTGCCTTTCTCTTGCGTTTATTTGAGTTGACCTCTATCCGCTCTTTTGGTGAAAACTACCAGATATCTCCTTTATTCCAACCGCCGTCCTTGACCCCCTCATGTTTGCGCGAATGATTAGCAAATCTTAGATATCGCGCCACACCTACCGTTCGCCGAGGCCCATCACTTTTTCCACGACGGCCTCAAAGTAGCGCTCAGCCTGGCAGACTGGACGGCGGAGGCTACTCGTCGGCATGGGCGACCTCAAGGCAAGGCTCAACAATGCGCGGACCAAACTGCTGCGGCGAAGCAGCGCGACGTCTGCAAGATCGGCGGCGTCTTCTGCTAGGAGCGAAGGACGGAAAGCCCAGGCGAGCAGCTTGCGGAAATCTGTATCAATGACAAAGCTGCCAGAGGTCTCAACACACGACGTCCATGAAGGCGTTGAGGCAGAGAAGCAGCTGTCAAAGTCAACCGAGCTGCCAAAAAAGAAAAGCGGCGATCAGGACGGCGATCTTTCTGTGAGTGCTTCCGTCTTCAACATCACCTTGTATCCACACCACATTTGACCTTGTTTTCGCATCCGAAAGCAACATCACCTCGGATCCGGTTGATCCAGAATCCCCTTCACCGCTGTTGCATTTTATGCGGTTGTCTTGATCTTTACTAAGTACACCATATCTCCAGGTTTCTTTAGGCTCGTTTGAACCCGTCCCCGACAATCGCACCGAGAGCTTAACCTCAAGGGATCGACAGTCGCAGGACAACACCAGCTCTGCAACTTCACCCACGGAATTCCAGACGACCGCCTGTCCTGCAGTCGTCGTCCAGGAACCGACGCCGGTACCCATCCCTGCACCGGTGCCCTTGGAGTCTGCTCCTGAGAACGAGACCGAAAACCCTTCTCCGCTGCGTTCCTCCACGCGCACCAGCTCAAAGCCGGCACCACCCGGCGTGATTCGAAGGCAGTCGCTCGTCACAACCTCGAATGCAAGGATAATTAAGACTCTTCTAGAACCAGAAGTTCCTCCAGCTTCAATTGGGACCAGTCCCCCTACATCCGACTACTTCACTGCCGGCGGCCCCGTTACCTTCAACGCCGGTATGCTGCACCGCAAGATATGGGTTAAGCGGCCAAACGCTTCTGCTACACTGGTACAAATAAGGGAAGATGATTTAGTAGATGATGTGCGGGAAATGATTCTGAAAAAATATGCCAACTCGTTAGGGAAGAGCTTAGATGCCCCTGATGTTACCCTACGGATCTTCCCCCGAGACACGACCCCGAAGTCTGGAGACCGGATACTAGGGCCCGAGGAAGAGATGTGTAGGACCCTGGATGCTTACTACCCAGGAGGACAGACAGTCAACGAAGCTCTTCTCATTGATGTACCACAAAGGAGGACGCCCAAGCCCTCACCGCGGGCTCCTTTGCATGGTCCACCATACTTTTACGCCCATCATGATGACTCCAGACCTGTCGAGAGTGCCACAGACTATTTCCCACCGATGCCGATCGTCAATCCATCCCCAGCCGCTATGACTGCCAATTCGCACGAGAGTAGAGCTTCCTTACCCCATGCACCACATTCAATAGCTGTAATTCAGACAGGGCAGCTACCCCCCCTACCCTCCCCAGGCAGCACGCGAAGGGGTCATCACGGTCGACCAAAGTATCCACGGCACAACACTGCGTCTCCTACCACATTGACCGGTCCACCTGTATCCGCGACTACTACTCGACCTTTAAATCGGCAGCGGCAAGATTCCTCCGCTTCCGAAACGAAGCACTCCATTACAGGAACTGCATCCATACCCACTCCACCTGCTCCCGTTGACTCAACAGTGCGGCAGACGTCGACTCCTCCCACTCCTCGTGTTTCCTCCCCTCGACCAGATAAGAAGCGGAAGAAGCAGAAGGCTGCCGAGACCCCTACTCTACCAGCCGGCCTGTTAGATGGATCTGTTCCGCCCATTAATGTGCTCATCGTGGAAGATAACATAATCAACTTGCGAGTCTTGGGTGCTTTCATGCAGCGCCTCAAAGTTCGTTGGCAGAGGGCGATGAATGGAAAAGAGGCAGTGACAAAGTGGAGAGCAGGTGGATATCACTTGGTGCTTATGGACATTCAACTACCCATCATGAATGGTTTGGAAGCAACAAAGGAGATTAGAAGGCTAGAGCGGGTCAATAGCATTGGAGTGTTCAGCAGCGGGAGCAGCGAAGCGCCTAACAATAAGCTCGGCGAAGAGGGAAAGCATGAGAAAGAGGTGAAAGAGGAAGACAAGCTGGGAGATATCAGTCTTTTCAAGAGTCCGGTTATCATTGTGGCGCTCACGGCAAGCTCGTTGCAGAGCGACAGGCATGAAGCATTGGCGGCGGGATGTAACGACTTTCTTACAAAGGTGAGGATCATGATTCACCTCTTTGCTGAGATCTACTGATATGTGATATACAGCCCGTCAACTTCGTCTGGCTTGAGCGCAAAGTCAAAGAGTGGGGCTGCATGCAAGCTCTTATCGACTTCGACGGCTGGCGTAAATGGAAAGACTTTGCCGCGCAATCCGATACCATGGACAGCACCTCCAAGCTATCTGCTAGCTTCACCATGACTGCACCTAAGAAGCGGACCAACACCAATCTGAGCCCGACCTCAGCTACGAATGGGGCAGGGAAGACTGGTCCTACAGCGGCGAATGGCGTGACGAGTGCGAAGAGTAAGGAGGAGGAGAAAAAGAATAAGAGGAAGAGCCTGGGGGTGGTGCCGTCGCTACCAGAGGAGAGCAGCCTCCCAGAGGAGAGTAGTACGCCTACGCCTGAGGTGGACAGTTCAAGGAGCTAGAGCTAAGCAGCTGAGGCTCAGTCCTTACCTGGTGCTCTACCTTACATTCCCTGTCGAGTTTGGGTTTGAGTTCTCTAGGCACCTATAATCTGGCTATACAAAGCTTCCTGTAGTTTACTGGCACAGGCAGCGTCGAGCTAGAGGAAGGTGCTAGAGGAAGTCTCCATTTCAGCACTCTACCAAGATCATTGTTTCCTTTGTCTGTTTTAACTCTCATATCCATGTCCATGCTAGCGTTCTTCAGCGACAGGCGTTTTTTCCGCTGCCAGCCGTGTTTTCGGCGGCAAGAATTTTTGAACCTGGGATCTTCGTATATCTAAACCTGCTCATTGCGGGTTCCTTGGGCGGGACAATTTTACTTCACTGGATGAGTTTGGGAAAAGGCCTTTCGAAACGTACACGATTAGGACATGATATATGTTCTCCGTTTTTGGGCTGTGACGGAATGGGCGCATAAACTGGGGCATTCGGGGAGACAGTTCATGAGCGCAAGACTGGTAATGGTAATCACTTTTGAGAGACAGATGATGGTGAGAACGAAGGAATGCATGGTGCAGAGGAAGGATGAGATGCCATTATTCACTGGTGAAGGCTTGCAATGACATGATTCTATTCCCCGAAAGTGCTTCACATGCACTGCTGCAAAAAGAACATCGCTATGCAGTCTACCTTCCGCCTTATTGTTCATGATGCTATTGTACTCAACTATCACGTCTTGGTTCTACAAACGATGCTGCTAGAAGCATCCTGCCGCATGCAGGTTTTCGGGAAGGCTGATGTCACGGATGCATTTTTAGTTGGTTTCCCAGCCAACTTCTGCGCACTAACCCCAATTGGGGAAACCGCATACAAACCTTGCTCATGTTATCCCACCACATCTCTTCAGCCTCATCAAAAGCTCTCTCACTCAACACCATTTGAACACTCTCGCTTTCAATGTTCCGCTAACAGAAATCGCAACAATGCCGCCTAAACAAGTGTACGGCAAACGTACAAACAGAACTGCAGTAAACTACTCCAAATTCTTGTCGCCCGATAAAGAGTGTCTATTGCAGGGTCCGAAGACAACACCCACAAATGAAGCTACAAAGAAAAGGCAGATGCGGAAGCAAGAGGCTATCGTGGCGACTGAACAAGTGGAGCAGCAATTGGAGGCGTTGACTATTCAAGATAAGCCTGCGGCGGTTGAGAGGGAGATGATACATGAGGTGAGAGATGGGAAGAAGACAACGCGAAAGGCTTTGAGGACTAAAGACACAAATATGGAGACAAAGGAGTACTGCCGGACAGAGGAAGCAGTGGAGAAGCAAACATCTAGAAGGAGAGCAAAGAGCCCTCAGGTCGTCATCAGGGTGAAGAAGGAGAACACCAACATCCAGCATGAGGAGCACACAATGGTTCTGCCGATAAGCACTTCAATTGCCTCGCAACCCCCAGATGAGGATGTCTATACCCGCCACATCACCTCCCTCCTATCCTTCTGCCACCGGCCTCAACTGACGTCATTTGCCGATTGGTCCTCAGAATTGGACCCCCACTTTGACATAATCAAGATCGCAGAAGCGTCTTATGGAGAGGTATACCGTCTCTCCCTAAAGCCCAGCGTAACTATTCCTGGATTTTCACGCACGGATGAGTCCGTACTCAAGATTATCGCAATCAAATCACCCCTAGATGCTCCAACCCCCATACCTTGCTCAAGGGAGAGTAAACGAACGCGGGGGAAACCCGTGTCAAATCAGAATCAGAAGCAGTTAGTGGACAGGCAAGAGAAGGAGACTTGGATGAGCGATGTGGAAGGGATAAAGAGCGAAGTACAGCTACTTCAGCATTTGACGCCAATTCCAGGCTTCACCAATTTTCGCGACCTATTGATTATCCAAGGGCGCCCCCCTCCTCCCTTTATCACTGCTTGGAAAACCTTCAATAAATCTAGAAAGAGAGGGCAAAAAAGCGTCTTCCCGGATCCGAGCAAGAAAGCTAGTTACGATGATACGCAACTCTGGGCAGTAATCGAAATGCAGGATGCGGGTACAGACCTCGAAAAGCTCATTGAAGAAGGCGGAATGGGCAATATATGGGAGATATGGGACGTGTTCTGGGGTGTGTGCTTGAGTGTGGGTAAAGGCGAGGAGGAGTGCAGATTCGAGCATCGGGATTTACATCTAGGGAATATTTGCATACGACCTAAGAGTTCTGCGGTTGACCCTACGGAGCCATGGGTCACTAGACCACTGACAAAGAAACTGGGGTTCACGGGGCTGGAGACGACGATCATCGATTATACACTCTCAAGAGCCGATATGAGCAATCCGTCACAAGCTCAACCAGATTCTCCGTCATCTAGTTCATCGTTATCGACTTCCTCAACGCGTGTTCAGGAGCCCGATGTGGCCTACTTGGACCTAGACAAAGACCCTGCAGTCTTCGAAGGCGACGCCGACGAGGAATACCAATACGAAATATACCGCTACATGCGCTCCATCGTCTACCACTCCGACCCGCTACGTCCCTACCTATCTCCCGCTTCTGAATGCTACACCCCAGAACCCCCTCGCCGACCCTCCCACAAAACTCCAAAGAAATCTTTGCGCCCGCAAAAGGATATATGGAAACAATTCCACCCCAAGACCAACCTAATCTGGCTTCACTTCCTCCTCTTCAAACTCTTGCAGAATTTGACATTTCCGAGTAGTGTGAGGGCGGAGAAGGTGACGCAGCAGGTTGAGGAAACGGAGAGAGAGGTGCTGGATAAAAAAACGGTGCATAAGAAGGCGGTGAAATTAGAACGGGTGTTGAGGAAGGTAGAGGCCTGGTTGGAGCCAGAAGTTTTGGGAAAGGAGGATGGGTTGGGATGTGTGAGGGATTTGATTGTTGTGGCGCTGGAGGAAGGGTGGCTTGGAGAGGAGGATGTTGTCGGGGATGGTGTTGAAGAGTATGTGTAGGTTGGGTTTGCGTTTGAGGGGTGATGGTGTAAGGCTTTCGGCATCATTTGCATTGCATTTTTGAGATGAGCATTGCGTTGCATGGATTCGGTGTTTGGCTTGCGCTGGATAAGATTTGATTTTGATATCCCAGCGCTTTCTAAATGATAATCACGATGTTCATGCCCTCACTCGAGAATGTTTTATTCCTGTCCATTAATGTTCCAATTCCGATAAGTACAGTTCATCAGCACCTTCCTCTTCTATCCAACCTTATCCAAGAAATCAACACTAAAATTTTACCTCAATCATCCACCTCTTGAGAGCTGGGTTCCTGCGTCCCTCGCGTAATTCCTATATCCCTAATATCTGCAATAAAGAAACTACTGCTTTCCTAAAAAGTAGATGGAGTGATCTGGAAGGTAAGTAAAAAAATTGTAGGTGTGTTGTGTAAATTGGAAATGGGCTGTGTTCCGGTCACGAGGTTGATTAAGGGAGAGATGGTTGGCTGTACGAGTTTTGTGGTGGGATGGAGGTAAGAGACTCTCGGTCTTGCAATGTTTGGAGTGACAAGGGAGGTGTGATTGCTCTTGCATGGAAAACAGTTTCATCTCACTGTTTCCGTAGCTATCTTTACCCCACCGCATACCCCACAGGTCAAGCACCATGCATTCAAAACAACTAGGCAGCCTAGATACAAGATTCAAATCTGAGGCCCTCTTCTTCACTCAAACCCTATCCCTACCCCGGTCTCTCCGAATCCTTGCGCAGATTCCCCCTGTATATTTCATGGTTTGGAAATAACTTGGCAGCGTTATTGGTTGTAGGTAGGTGACATCAGTTTTCGGAGAGGGGAAGGGATAGTATGACATAGGTAAGGTATGGTATCTACGTGGAACGGGCGTTATTTTCGTTTCGGATATATTTGCAAGGGGTTGGTTTGAGGATGTACTAGAACCGTGAGTCGAAAGCGTCTTTTGTGTAGGTTTGTCTGTCATAGAGGGATCCGAAGAGAACGGACTTGGAAGAACGAGGAGATGGTAGGTTGTCGGGCAGACATTCGGTCTACTTATAGTCGGGAAAATTAGATATGTTTGGGAAGACCAAGTCCTCAATTATTGAACTGTAAAGTTTCTAAAAATACTCATTATCTTGAACGATTTCAAGAATAGAGGTATAGATGGAAAGACTACACATCCGGGAGAGTTCAATTAGAAATACAAGATACAAGAGGATGGGGGTACTTTTCATCCATTACGTTCAGATAAATTCGATGGATTTGAGATATACGGGACGTATCTGCGCACTTCAAACCGGTGCGGCACATATCATGACACCCTCATACATGAGTCTACTCCAATTATGTCCCCGTATCGAGATCAGCGAGTTCATGATGCAAGTGAATCGTCTGTCATGAATGCCATGACGATTCTACCATGGAAGAAAGATAGTCGTCTCTCTCGACCATTGTAACAAAACATGACTCCATTCGCTGGTCGATCACCGTTCTTGAGCTACCACCGGCCCCACGCTAGAAGCTGATTCTGTCGTCCTACAGAAAAGCACTGATCGTTACGTTCGGGAAGGGGCATCACACATCCCAGGGGAGGGAAAATGACCACTGTCTGACAACGTGGTATGCCGATCTTAGTGTAGGAATTAAAAAGGCGTGCGGCCCTAGAGTCCTGTGGCTCCATTGTACAGTAATCGCTGGACTCCTTTGATCTCATCACGAGAAAGTCCGCTTGAGAAGCCGTTCGGAAATACGATGCTGGGCGACAAGGAGAGTCGGGACAGTACAGAGCAGGAGAGTGATTCATAGTTCTTCAGAGGGCGATCCCGTGCTCGACTTTCGGGAATTGGAGCTGAATTTCCCTGCACTGCTTGTTAATTTGCTCTTGCGTTAGCAAAAGTGTTAATTGATCGGTTGATCAAGAATGGCGGAAGCATGAACATTGAGTCCGTAGATGAGCGAAAGTGTCGCCCACCTGGAAGAGTCGATACGATGGAGAAAGGTGCCGAGGTTGAATGATGGACTCGACGATTCATAATCTGTGACTACAATTAGTGGAGAAGTTAGTTGAATTACAAAACAAGTTCTTAGTGCTGGGCACCATAGGAGCTGCTATTCTGTAATCGTAGGCGGGCGTGTGATGTTTTCGAAATTCCGGCAGTTGCTCAAAATGCTGTATGACCGGCGCTCTTCATTTACCCTTTTTTTGTTCTCCAAATGTGAGGTTTCCCAATCAAGGAGCATGTTTCGGGGTTGTGCAGCTACTTTAGTTTAAATTGTCCTAGTGACATTTCTGCATTTGGTAGTCAGGCGCCTCCTTTCAGTTCCCCGATCGTCAAGGTCCGTATAGGCGCATATGCACGTATTGCTCTACCTGCTCTATACAGAAGGCACGATGACGATCGTAGGGCAGCGCTAGTCTCCTGCAGCAAACAGGAGTGAGGCTCCGTAATCACGATGATCCAGATGATACAATCGTTGAGAGCAATAACTGATGTTACGGACAAGCCTCGCCAAGTCCGCCCTGGCCGCTGTCCTACAGTCGTGGTCCTTTCGACTTCTCCCTTGCAGCGGAAGAGGCGCGTTTCGCAGAGCCAAGAGAAATCTTGTAACCTGGTTCCCAGCGGAAAGGACTGATTTTGTACGGGCTTTGTTGAGCGTTGCACAGAGGTTTTGGCTGCCTGTGTGAAACAGATGCGCTGGACTTGGTGTGCATTCTCATCCTATGTAGAATCCATTTTGGTTCAGCACAAATATTATCGTGGTACTCTCTTGACCTCCCCAGGAGGTCTCGATACTGTTAAGGACGCTTGTCAGTAGAAGCTTCCTCGCGGCATTCCCTCAAGGCAGAGCAAATTTGCTTCTTGCAGCTTATCATGTAGCCAAGGGCAAAGGGTTGCGTGTGTTGAAGCAATAGGGCCGAAAGAAAAGATCTCCGAAGAGCTGAGTGACAAGACAGAATGTAGTTGTCGGGATACTGCCTGCACATACACCTCATGATGCCGGAGGTGAGGGAACTTTCCACCCGAAAGACTGCAGCCCCCGAATCGGATCCGAGAGGTTTGCGTATTCACACTGAGGTGTCCGTGCCAAGCGGCGGGTGTCTCAACACCAAAGGACTCGACCCAAGTGTCGGTAATCGTGCGGAACATTCAACATTATTGCGTTGGAAGAAAGTAATGTCAGGTAGTGCTGTACGGACTGGAGAGAATGATGTTTAGATTGTTTTGCCAAGCGCGGAAGCAGCCAAGCAAAAAGAAGAAGGAAGCCAAGAATTCCGTCCTGCACTTGGTCACACCGCCAAGAGCGGCACAAACCAGAGTTGCAATTCCAGAACGGCAGTTCTATCTCGTCAGGAAGAAATTGCCAATGTCAAAAGGAGGCGAGAGGTGATCATATCTGTAAAACATGCCAAAGGTCGGGAGAAACATGAAATTCAACGGCAATGACGATCACCAAGACAATCGACGTTTGACTTGCATTATGAAAGGTCTTGGAAGTTTACAGACCGGTCTTGGACATGTGTGCCCGTTGGAAAACCCCTGGAGATCGCTCATGCAAGATCGCTGTAGCTGGCCTGGCCGAGACGCCAAGTCAACAGGTGGCAATATATTGTAACCAGTCTCGTTGGATGACTGCTACACATCGACAAAAAGGAGGAAGGGAAACGAATATGGATCAGACAAGCCGTCTTGGTATTCGGGGCTAAGCTTTTTCTTTACGAATTGATGAAGCGAGAAGCAAGATGCTGTAAAGAAATTAGCAAATGCGCGGAGAATCGGGTCCGAGGGCAAAGGGAGTGAGGAGTAACGGTGCACAGCATTGATGAGGCTCTTGGCTGTGAGAAATTGAAAAATTGTTCCAGGAAGGACCTCACGTGCTTTGAGAGACGCGGGCCGATGTCGCCACTCTCAAACTGCAATGGATGTGAGAGAAGCACCCCCACGTATATGTGAGCTCGGACCATCTAGCCCAGACACCAGGTATGGTTAGGCATGCTTCACAGTGTTATTCATTGAGGGCGAAGCGACGTCTGTGAGGAGCACTCCGCTACTGCAGGTGCTGCTGTACGTGACTGTGGGGGAGTCCACGGGGAGTACTCGATCCTGAACCATTGGCCTAACTTCATGAAATGCGATACGAAGACGTCAGACTCACCGCTGAATTGAACGCCTAAGGTGTAGGAGGATTCTGGCTTCAGTGCTTCAGCCAGTCGGACAAGTTTTTCCGTATGACAATGCTGCGTGAGTGTGCAATTGCTGCTAGAGGACTGTTTTGTAGAGCGTAAATACAAACACCATCTGTCGGAATTACAAACTAAACGAGCAGAGTTCTACAAGGGCTACAGCGAATTCGATGCGTGACGGGAGCAGTGGGTCACCAGGCTGAATCACATTGACCGCTTCCGCATTGTGAATTGAGACGACGGCTGATTGCTAAGCAAAAAAAAAAAAAGGAAAAGAAAAGCTGTTCTGGATCCAAAGTTAGCAAAGTATCTGGCTGTTGAAGTCCTAAGAGCTCGTTTCGCCAGAAGGTTTGAAGTGCAACCATGTTTGAAACTTAGGGACAAGAAGGCTTGTGTAGAAGAAATTCATTCACTGGTTATGGCCAAGATCGGACATCGGAGACACGAGGGGCTCGTTAAAAGTCCTTGTCAGCATTGTCCGAAATTCAAACGAAGTCGGTCAGGGCGATGCCAGTTCAGCCCGCATACATTTTTGCGGGGTTGTATTGCAAGATGCTGTGGGTTTGTGTCACAGGCTGACCAGGGCTTGTCCAGGAATCGATGAGATTTGGGTCACTAATAAATCGATCGAATGTAAGGAGGGTTAAGAAAATCGGATATTGGTGGTGATAGATTGCGAGGAGGCCGTTGGCTACTGGGAGCGGACGAATGTTGATGCTAAATGGTGATGGCAAGAGATTGTATACGGTGGAAAGGCTGAAATATTTCAGGTTGTTGAACCCCCACTGCTCTTTTCCAATCGCGAGGAGCGGCAAAAATGTCGAGGCAAGGGAGCCCATCTCGGCTTCCCGTTAGAGCATTAAACAAGCCTTGGAGCCGGGTGGAGTGCAGGAGAGAATGCATGGCTTGGATTCCTTCAAACTCTGTCCGACGTCTAGAATCGGCTTTGAGAGCGCTGGGATTGCGCCGCCCGAAGCCATTCGGGCTGGCTAGAAGCAGCTAATGTCATCGCTGGAAGGCGTTGTCAGCGATGCAGCGATGCAGTAGACGGGATGTCTCTTGGTAGAGCTGAGAGGGTGTGAGGGGTGATGATAGCGGGCTGCTGAATTCTTGTATCTGGGGAAAGCCGCGGCGTCTGAGTCGCCAGAATAATGCCGCACTTTGGCGTCATCTTACCAAGGGGCGGGCGGGGACACCACGATCAGCTCGGGCACTCTTAAAATAGAGAGCTGCGGCCATTACAGCGGTAATTTATCGCCTTGCGCGTATGTAAGGTCCACGTCGCAGAGCGGTGTTGTGTCGCCAACGTGGGCATTCCATGAGGATGCTGATCGGTCCCGGCCGCTTCGGGAACTCCGGGAATGCTTTTGAAGAAGAGAGTCTTTGATCGTTCTCGACGATGGGGATGTTTGAACTGCGACAGACCAGGGGCGCACGGATTGCTGGGCGCCATTGCTGGGCGCCATTGCTGGGCGCCATTACTGGGCGGCGGGCCCAATTTCTTCATCTTACTTTACACCACATTTGCACCCTGGAACCGATCATATGCAGGAGAATATAACGCACCTCTTGCGAGAGCGTGGGTGGGGGTATCTTGCCTCGTCGCCCAGGAGCACCTAGGTAGCCTCACCACACGGCAGCAGTTGTTAAAGTAGTCGCTGTCCGGCGCTTTGAAACGAGCATCCGTCGCAGCAGATTGCTTGTGCTATTCACAGTTGCATCTCAGGCCAAGTCGAAGCGCTGCCATCTGTCCTAGCGCCGCTGCCTCTCTTTTGGACGGGAGTTGGCCACCGGACTTTGATTACTCTGTTCGATTGTCGCCCACGCTTGCGGCTGGGTCTTTCGCCATCGCTGCTCTCCAGGTCCTGCGCTGCTCATTCTCGGCACCAGAGACCCGGCTCAACGTCACCGGTGCTGCCCTGCAAATACAATGCGCCCGCCCACGGTGCAATCCCCACCATCATCGTGCTACTTTTGACAGTACCTACGCTATTTCTACCGTCATTCACCCACAACACCATCCGCTTCCCACTGCTTTTCTCGCACAAACCCTTATTTGGGCACCTCGTATGGCTCTTTCCACCCGGATACCCTTCTGCATCGCTTCCTCCACCGCTCGCACCCTGCACTTCTACTCCTCTTCATCACTGGAAGCCAGCTTCCACCGCCCCAGTTCACTCCAACGCGCCTAGTCGCACAGCAATTCACGGCCACGAGGAACTGTTGGCCGACCCTGACCGATCTTCACCGAGATCCTGAACACAGAGATCCCGAATCTTAGAATTTACATCGCACAGGCAGCGCCGATCTTAATCACCGACATCCGCTTAGGAATATTGCCATGCCTCTGGTGGCTACGATCGCGCCAAATATGGCGACAAACTTTAAAACCGACTCTATCGACGGTGCTGCGGATGCTGAGCATTCGATTCGCAGAGACTCTCGCACAGTCGAATATCAATCGCCCATCCCCGAGGAGGACGAGAGCACTGAGACAGCAAGCGAGCCTGCTGAACCCATAACCCCAACGAGCGACACTTCACCCTTCTCCCACCCTTTCCGCCATGATGATCCTGTAGAGGGTGTCCAGGAGACCCCTAAATCCGAAATGAAGGCTCTGGACTCGAAACCGCTCCCGCACCTTCCAGCCCCTCCCCCGCCTACGCGCGCTCCACCACCACCTCCCGCACCCATCACACGGACGCAGTCGAATGTCAAGCAGAAAGGACAGACAGAGCAAACCCTCGGCCCGGAGAAGCCTGCTCTGACCAAGCGTGTAGGCTCGTTCATGCGAAATAAACTGCATAGGACCCCCTCCAAAGACGCACCCACCCCTTCCCATGTCCAGAACGAGAAGCTGTTCGTGAAGACTGGCGTAGATGGGCCAAAAGAAGTTTCTTCTCCTGCCGTGAACATTCCCAAGTACAGGAGGCTGAGTTCGTTCTCACTGTCTGCACGAAATTCCCTGAGATCCTCCCAATCCAACTCCCCACCTTCGCCCGGATCACCCTCAAGTACCATTTCAAATGAACACCTGGAACCACAGCAGTCTGGACTTGGTCACAAGCACTCCTCGTCATCGACGGCCATAAGCAGCATGAACAAACCAAGACCTGGCATCACATGGGCTGGAGGAAGTAAAGATGGCAAGAAGCAGTCCCGATTCACACGGAGACGTTCGGCGAGCACTGAAGCAGTACCAAAGGTAGAATCCGATGATAAAACCGTCGATCTCCTCGCTACCTTCTCTAAGCCGGCCGTCGAAGGTGTTGGTATGAAGGCTCGTCGTTTAAGTCTGAGTTTGCCTGACGAATTCGTTGTCGATTCCTGCGAACTGGATAAGGAATTCAAGAGCTCCAGCTTCATGCCTGGGCGACGAGGAAAATGCCTTGGCCGGGGTGCGACCGCCGAAGTACGCATCATGGCCCGCAAAGGAGTCTCAGGAGGCGAGGAACTCGTCGCCGTCAAGGAATTCCGTGGCCGTGAAAAGAGTGAGACGGAAGACGAGTACATCAAGAAGATCAAGTCTGAGTACAGCATCGCGAAGAGCTTACATCACCCCAATATCGTGGAAACAGTACGCCTGTGCACAAACAAGAACCGATGGAACCACGTGATGGAATTCTGTGGTTATGGCGAACTCTTCTCGCTTGTTGAACGAAAATTGTTCGCTGCCGGACCTGAGGGCTACTACTCTGTCGACGACCGACTCTGCTTCTTCAAACAGCTCCTCCGTGGAGTCGACTACCTGCACAGCCATGGCATTGCCCACCGTGATATCAAATTGGAGAATCTGCTCTTGGATAAAGAGGGTCATCTTAAGATTTCTGACTTTGGTGTTGCAGAGGTATTCAGTGGTGAACACCCGGGCCTCCGTGTCGCCGGAGGTGAATGCGGGAAGAACATGGGCGAAGTTCGCCTCTCGACGCCTGGTATTTGCGGCAGTCTCCCATATATTGCTCCCGAAGTTCTCGCAAAGCAAGGCAACTATGATCCGCGGCCCCTCGACGTCTGGTCTTGTGCCATCGTCTTCTTGACGATGACATTTGGAGGATGCCCTTGGCAGGCCGCTAAACCCGAGTTCGAATACTACGCCAGGTTCAAGAAGGGCTGGGATGAGTGGTTACCAAACCATACTGATGGCCAAATCTTCGACGGTCCGGATGGGCACCCGAAATGCGGCAAGCTTTTCAGTCTCATCAACCCACCACCCATCAAGCGTCTCCTCCTGAAGATGCTCCATCCTATTCCAGAGAAGCGTATAACGATCCGTGAGGTCATCTCTACCACATGCATTAAGAACATCAACTGCTGCTGTCCAGACAGCTTTGAAGACCCAGCCTGTTGCATCGACACATCTAAATGCATTAGCAAACGGACATCCAGGATGACGGCTCAAAAGAAATTCCTCCATCATCACATCCCACCCGCCCCGGAAAAGAAGATCGCCAAGGCGCTCCAGCACCGGTTTGACATGGGAGATGGATGGTGATGACACTCTTGTTTATACCACAGCTTTTTCTTTGTCGCGTTCAGCATTGATGGCGTTAGGGCCTACAACTTGCAAGACGTTTTGGCTCGCCCTTGCATCATTCTTGAGAAACAGGATTTATTCAATACAAGGCTCAATACAGGCAGAGGATATCGGGATGGAGTTGACTAGGTTTTCCTAATCTTCCTGTCGTTTTCTGAAGATTTTCATTTTGAGGGCAGGCATACTTCTTATTTTCATTTTCTGGAAAAGGGTTACGGAAGAGGATCAATGTACCATTGCATCACTTTCTTATTTTAGCTCTTCGAGATCCGTACATATTGACGGCCTGATATCTATTGTTTCTCAAAAACATACGTATCTCTGTCCTACTGTCTCCTTTGTTGGGTTGCTGAGCTACAGTGTACCACGTTGTCTGTGTACGAAGCTTCAATTGGTAGCAATTGTTTAATCGAGGTGGAGAATGTTAGCACGGGAAGCTAAACTAGCTGGCCCCATCATCCCGTTAATCCCATTCAAACATCATCCGGCTGTTACAAATTTATTTCTGTCAAATTGCGCCTGCGCCAACGACCTCTCTCTAGGTCATCTGTCACGGCAAATTCACCCTCAGAGTCTGATGTCGTTAACCCCGTAGCGCTCCCACCCTCACATTATTTAAATCACCCAAGACTGCATTGCTAATCTCAACAGCATAAGTGGACATAGGTGGTGTCCTGTGAAGCTACCTCGACCGGAACGGAGCAAGTTCCGGTTCCCTTTCCTTGCCTCAGATCAACAACAGTACGTCTGCCCAGCATGCACACTGCACCTGTCACCGTTCGACCAATCTTCTACCGCCTCTCGGCATGCATTTCCCAAGACTCTAAAGTGGCTAGCACGCCTTGTCTTGGTATGTTGCTTTTTCCTTTGGTGGACTCGACGCGGTAGGGTAAGGCGGATTGACATCGGGATGGTGCTATGAAGGGTCGTGGTGGATATGCAACGTCATGTGGGTCTGGTCGGAGATGGTAGTCATCCGGTCCGGATTGATGCTCTTTCGCCGACATTGAATCTCATGATAGAGTTGGGGTTGGTTGAGAGCCAAGCCGAAGTTCCATACCAGACATCTTCTGACCCTGAAAGAAGCTTCGGTGAACGGTTCGAAAGCGGGCAATATGTGAGATGAGGCCTGGGACAGGTGTGGTCCTGAAGGGGCGGAGCATTACCGCAGTTCGCGAGATAGCACAAAATCAGCCTAGTGTAGAGGATTTGCAGGCGAGAAAGTTGTGGTTAGGCAAGCGGGGAGTGCTGGGAAGAATTCACCGCTCTCTGGTCATATGATTATTTTACTATCTTCAGCCTCATTCCCGGTATCGGCGAGTAGCCACTTCATCGTACAGCGTATACGTGCCTCGTCCACGCAGCTTTTGAACTTGGAAGGTCCTTTCATGGCCCAGCGTTGACGTGCTCAATCGAGCTCAAGCTCCCGCAAAAGGAAGAGAAGTCTCCGCGGGTCATTGAACCTTTGATCTTGAAGGTGTTGGGGATCGCCAAGCTGTGATTGGTTCGGTTGGCGGCGGGAAGGAGCGAGTGGAAACACTCCACATCTCACGATGAGGCATTTCTTCTCAGAAAATATTTTATGTTTTGATCAGGATTTTCATCAGAAGTGGGCCGAAGAACGAGGGGAAAAGCAACAGCAAGGGAGATATCGAACCACTGCAGGATGTCGGATCGACTCTCGAGGTCCATGAGGGTGCGCGGAAAGGTCGGACTGGGGCAAGCCAGAGCGTTGTTTCCGTTGTATCCGTACTGTGGTACAGGGCATAAATTTTGTACCAAGTCAGTGCGCTGTGGAGGGCTTTGCAACGCCACCAAGATAAGATTCGCCAATTAACCTACTTCTTCGTGGCTAATACTAAGCTTATAGCCTGTATTATCGCAAAGCAATTGGTGAATTTAATTTTAGCGGTATTGCAGGGCACCCTTGCACGCACAGACGCGGTACAAAACTTATGCCCTGTACCACAGTACTATCCGTTTCGCAACTTTTCTTTTCCCTTCAAAACTACTGCCCAAGGGTCTCCTCCCATCCCCTTGGTCCTAATTCTGCATCTCAAAGTTCCATGGCATCCAGGTACATTCCCCTCTTCAGCTCTCCGCTTCGAGATCGGGATGCCTCACCTGTCTTCTCGTATTCGACGATTGTCACTGCGTAACTGCATATTCAGCTCCACCACCCCTCCATAATAACCACGGAAGTGGAGCCCGGGACGGTCGAATCAAGCTTTGAGAAGCTTTTCAATCCTGGACCCGGGCGTCCTCCCCCAGGTTGGCCCTTGCATTTGTGATGAATTTTGGATAAACTCTCTCACTGCGTCAAGCCATGGCTAACACGAAGCTTTCAGATGACAGGTTGGCATTTATTCTATTGGTTGTTTAGGAGCGCCTCACGACAATTGCTTCTGACATATATGAACCACGGCAGACGGTAGTTCAAAAACCCAACACCAACTTTCGGTCTCTCGGAGCGCTGGTCGAACCGAATCCACAATGACGGGACACCAGCTGGCATGGAGGAGCCCAATTGCCGGATCTAAAATGCGCCTTCCACCGGTTGAAATGGATAACTGAGAGGAGAATGGAAATCGTCAGAGTGTGCATCCAGGATTTGGATTCCAGGATGGAGGATGAGTGAATTACTGGTTCCAGTAAGACGAAGAGGAAGCAAAACTTCACAGCCCTAAGTAAGTAGTGTAACCATCTATTTCCCTGTCTACGGCTTCATTATCTTCTCGTTGGAATATACTTTTAGTCACAATTCATTTTCCAACATAGCCACTCTCTCTCCGTCATACTTTGCGTTTAGGTAGTGGGGTGATTGAGCCTCCAGGTTTTCGCAGTCTTATCTTCAAAGATCTGTATCGGTTCTTGGTATTCTCAATATACTCCCAATTAGTGAGCCTTACGACTACATTCGTCACCTCTACAATCATTCAATTTCCTTAATTTGCTATGATCTGCGTTGGCATCATTGGCATACCTTGGCGATTCTGTCTTACGAAGCCTCTCCCGGGTGGTAATGAGAGATCATCGCCTCTGCACGTCCTCAAAACCAAGAAGAAGAAACTACAAGAGATATGCCTCGTTTGCACAAAAGCGCTGCAGGCAGCTGCTGCATGTCGATCCCCCATGGCTAAAGAAGTGAGTAAGAGGCAGTGTCAAGGGAAGTCGGCCGCCGGGCGGTTAGACGCGACACCTTTTACTCATCTTATCAGGGGTACGTCAATTAGGGAGCTTCTTCATGAACCTTTCATCACATTTCAAAACAACAAGGGTATCGCCACGAAGGTTGTGTCGCCCATGGAAGGCTGGACTGTGAACGACTTCAGCTGCAGCTGGCTTGCAGCATGGCTTTGAGCATGCGTGTTCCACGCGCAATGTTAGACGTCGACAATGGAGGACTGAGCTCGTGATTGTCGCATTTAGAAGTAGACTTCACACTTCTCAAGGACCAAACGTGCATTCATGCGGTGTCCACGCAGCTTGCTGCTGACTTTGGAGAAGAAGGCACGCATGCCTGATGACCGGCCGACATGGAAGGAGCAATGACAGATGAGCATGTGCCACTACTCCCCTCCACTTTCCTTAGCCGACGCAGCGTAACATGAAGTACTCGAGTTGTTCAGCTCGGACCACACCCACTCTCCTTCCATGTTCCTTTCCTTAAGTTAGCGTCTTACAGACTCGGAATTTTAGCGGCAATACTGAATCCGAAGAATCGGTCTTACCTATAGATCAAATCGAATCTCATCACATTACTGCTGATCGTTGCGTTACGTACCCTTCTAAGTTCAATTCTGATCCATCTTTCGTCTTCTGCATTATACGGTTTGATGCTCAACACTGCCTATTCTACGACTCGCTCGGTCTTCAGTATGCTGTCTTTTCGAAGATATTGATTTTCATATATGTATTCACTTCCTCTTCGCCATCGCACGTAGGTTGGGTAAGAGGCTGATAGCATGGATGGAGCATTTCGCTGCTAATAGGAGAGCGCTTCTCTCAGTTCACTTTTATGGCAGCAGAAGAGAAGGAGGGGTGAGAGATCGGATCGATAAGTGAGCTTTTCCTAGAGAGACTTGAAAACTGGGTTCATTCACTGACGCCTTCACCAGTGAATCTCGTCTTAGCACTGGCTTCTACCGTCCTATTGTTCATGACCACGATAGACCCTTTTTCCCAAGTTGCCTGGTCAAGGAGGTTTAGAGTTTGTAGTTGGTGGCCATCACCAAACGAGCCGCTCAGTCTCAACTTCGACGACTTGCTCGTACGCATGCGGCTAAGGGACAATAGGTATGAATGAAGGGTATGTGGGCAAGGTGCCTCTTTCCTAAAATATCTCGTACAATAGCACCGTATGTACAGCTAGGAAATCTTTTCCCGCGCACTGATGGCCTCTTGCTCGACGAAGTGATGTGACCATTCCAGGAGAAGACGAGGGCATGCGTGGATAGGGCACGGGCAATAGTGGCATGGAATCGAAGGGGCGAGTCCGTTATGGAAACATAGTGCATTCAATGGCTTCCATCGAGCAGCCAAACAACAACATCACAGATAGGGATGGAAAAGTTCCTCCGTGGTGGCACCGCCCTCCCAATGGACTACGCTACTGCTCTACGCGTTCAAGCCCCCCTTGTTTTTCTTCTAGCTTCCTGCTTCCTTAATTCATTTACTCCTCTCTTCTGTGTGGTAATCCAAATCGATGGGAATGTTGCTTATTTGTAAAATTTTCAACTCGCCTACCTGTGGAAAGCTTCTATTGTACAGGCGTTGTGCGAATTCTCTTGACCAAGACCTGATGCCCTGCTCTCTTCTATGAATTACTCTATCTAAATCAGCTGTATAGTATGTTACTCGCAATCCAAGTAGCTCAGCAATCTAGCTCCGTCACTCTCCCACTCATCATCACTAGCCCCTTCTGGGTGTTTTAGAGGTAGACCGAGATGAAATGGGCCCAGTCGCGAGATCGCCTTCACGCCTGCAACAGAGCGTTTTATTCTCAGTACAAAGCCCATAGCAGCAAGATGGTTTTTGAGCGCGTCGCGGTTGCTCCATATCACGAAAGGAGAGAAAATTTTTTTTTGGCAATTCACAAACACCATTCGAAAATTCAGGCTCGAATGCATTAGGAAACAATTCGGTCGTGGCCTGTGCATCACCTTCCTCTTGCCTTTCCAATGCTAATCAACCTTTAACGGACGCAGCTTCATTCCTTATCCACCAAGTACGCTTCATAGGCCCACTAACCATTAACACAGCTTCACTCACCGTACCATATGGGGCACTCTGCTCTTGAAGCATAATCTTAATTCCCTGAACCTCCCAATGCATTTTTAGGTTCATGAGATGGTTTCGGTATACGTGATTGAACCAGACCGCTCCGCTGAATCCTGTCCAAGACTACGAAGGACCTTGATATTCTTTCGGACGCGCCTCTCCGGCATCGCTTTTGTGCACTTGCCAGAGCAGCTCCTCCGGAAGCCGTTACAACGAGTAACCGGCGATATATTCGTCGCTGAATGCATCCCCGATTCTGCTCGCGATGCCTGAAAAACGGCGAGGATTCGGTCTGCTGTGAAGGTCAGGTTGCGCCGTGCGTATTACTCCAAAACATTCTGTCAGGCTTTCGCAAGACCCTTCTCAGTCGAAAATTGGTCAGGGTGAAATTGCGGCTTCTCATGGCCCTTGATCCAGCCCTCGGTATAGTGGTCACGCGTATTAGCCCTCCTCCGTCTGGTGCTAAGGCAAATCCAGCGCAATTGCCCCCAGCGTCCGAACTGTGAGACTCTGTTCTTGGAATGCCAAAGCGCGAATATCCAGCGGCTCTGACAGCGTCGAATGTCCCTCATCTTCAACTTGCATCAGGCCACTGTACCAATCTCGCCGTTTACGCCCTCACACGGGATATTGAAAATCTCTCCATATCTACCCTGTCTAGTTGAGGATCACTTGATCGGTCCACCCCAGGTCTCGCAACAAACACCCTTACCAACTATCAGTAATGCGTTTTTACCCTGTGAATCGACGTCGTCCTTACTCACATGGTCACTTCAACAAGATCGCGAACACCAAAGTAACGACAAACGTAAAGAAATGTAAGCGGCTCAACCATTGGTGGAACTCGAGTCATATACATCGCATCAACAAAACAATCTTTCTCCCTAACTCTGCCATCCATGCCCAAAACCTTGAAGCCTGTCCCAAGGAATACTCAAAGCAAACAGCATCCTCTCTATGCCGCATCAAATCCTCTCATCTGCACCCTATCTCATGCCCGTTCACCATTCACCACATCTCCCAAACGCCATCCGCCAACACCGTCCTCATAATCCTCCAATGACTCACTGCCCCCTTCTGATGCCACTTCTCTAACTCACCTACATCCCCCTTCTTCATAACTTTCCCACCTTCCTTGACATTTACATACTCAAACTGGATCTCTAGCTCTTCCTTCGGCCTCAAGAAGTTCTGCCTCGCAATACTTCCCCTCCAATCATCCTCATCTGCCTCCCTGAATAGTAGCGCAAACTTCCCCTTATCATGATCATTTTTCACACAGAAAACAACCATGTTGATAAAGTCCGGGTCTCCGGTTTGCCAGGATGCCGGAGGTGGGGAATCGCGGAAGAGACGACAGGCTGGGAAGACGGAGTGGATTGTGTTGAGGATTAACCTTGTACTTGGTAGGCTTAAATCTCCCGCATAGTTTATGGCGACAACTCCGTCGTCCGTGAGAAGGGAGTAAAGTCCTTTGAAGAATTCCTGTGTGAAAAGGTATACAGGCTCTGCTCCGCCGGTGAAGACGTCGTGAATTATGTAGTTGAAGCTATTCGGGTTGGAGCGAGATTTGGAGGCGACGTAGGCGACTGCATCGTCGATTACGGCAGTGTGGTTTGGACTTAGACCGAAGTACTTTGTGGCATAGTGGTGGACTACGGGATCGAGCTCTACGATTGTCGTGTTGATTCCGTGCGAGATCATGGCGTTGGGTGCGGTTCCGATACCCAGTCCAATCACAAGCGCAGATTTCTGGATGTCGGGGATGGGTTCAATGTCGGACTGCTCGTCTTCGACTAAACGCACAGCCTCTAGCATCACGAAGACAGAGAAGATGGTCTCGCGCTGTGTTTGGCCCTTTTCGACCGCCGCGGGGGTGAGCTGCCATTCGCCACCAAGAAGGGAGTGGTCGCAGCGCAGCAGGCGGAAGGCGTTGTCGGCGTGGTTCTCCAAAACGGATACATAGCCAGTCACAGACTCTTGACGGGCGAGAAGAGTAAAGTTCTGAGTAGTGGCGAGAGTTGCGTTGGCTTTGTTGAAGGCGCTCTCCAACGGGTAGTGTGGGTTGGCGAGCATCGTGTGCAGTATCGCCGGCGCAGCGAAAAGAATGACTCTTGATGGTGTCAGGAAAGCGGAGATTGATCCCACGAGCATCTGCAGGCCTATGCGGGTAAAAGAAAAGTGCGTGCCAACGAAACCTGGTAGGATCGATCCCGTTATTTTGGATACCGTGGATACAGTTATGTAGGAGGCTACGGGAGCAATCATATCTGCGATAGTGGAGTTCAAGTTGTATTGGGATAGATCCAGTGTGTCTAGGAGCTCGCTAGCGGAAAATACAGACAAGAGAAGCAGAGGGAAGTAAGTCAGTGATTCGATAATAAGGGGGCCGTAATCTATGCCTAAAAAGCCGCTGCATTGGAAGAGAAAGAATTGGATAACAGGCGTCCAGTACGCTATGACAGCGATGTATTCGGAAACACTGGCTGGCGGATTGCGTCTCATTGCCCCCTTTGCCATCAAGGCAAGTAGAGCGGTAACGGTGATTGATCTTTGGTGATGTAGGGATGCTGGTATCGAGCCATAGACTGGGGAAAGACTGAGTTGGGAAATTGGAGATGCTACACCAGCGATGACGAGGAGAGCTGCTGCCCGACCAAGATTCTTGAGGATGGTTGCTGTCGGCAATTGACGCGCTTGTTTTTCTGCCTCCCTGGCCGCCTTTGGCTTTCGGAGGGTTGCTTTAGGCCTTGAGGACATGGTTGAGATTTAAAGGTTCCAAATCTACCCTTTCTTGATTGATTTTTAGTTCGTGTTGTTATGATTACTTCAATGTGATAATGGCTGACAAGGACCACAGGATAGAGGAAAATGAGGAAATTTGAAAAGAACAGATATCAAAACATCCGGAAACACGCAAGAAATTTGGCTCCTCTCTCCTTCGCTTTGCGGACCGCTCTGCCGCGATTGTCCTTAGAGAGTAGGAAAGAGTTCGACAATGAACTAGAGACCGGCAAACGTACAGACAACAGAGGACACAAAGAGAGAGTGACTTCAAGAGATGGACTTTTCCCAAAGGACAGATGTTGCAGCCATGAGGCTAATTGTTTGATGCATGGATGAAACGCCCGGAGGATAGAGGTTGCAGCGCCGGTCGGCAGCCACAGCTTCCACCCCAGCGTATGGCGTCCTGGGTACAGTCTTGGCATTCATTATCAATCCATCACGGAGTCTCCTCGCCCCTTCCACGACATTCACCCTCGCAGCTATATACCTTACCTTGGTCGGTGATTCCTTTGCTATGCCGTACTTCCCAATCGTCCCCATCATGGCACCGATCCACCCCACAGACACAGCTATGCTGGACGCACCCGACAGCAGTCAGAGCTCCCAGAGCTCCCAGATCGACGAAGAACAACGAGCACAGAAACTCAAGGCAAAAAATAGACGGAAACGCTACCTCGAGATGCACCCCGAATACTTCAATTCTTCCCTCGAACTCGCAGACCCTCTCCTCTATGACCGCCTCATTCGCCGCTTTCAAACTGCAGCCGAGCGCGAAGCCGAAGTTCGTGAAAAGGGCTTCTCGGGTGTCGTCTCAGCAAGTCTGATGCGCTCAGAAAAGATAGAAGCGCTGCACAACCCAAACCCAAATTCACTTTTCGCATATAAGAGGGGTTCGAGGGGTGAGATATTGGCAGAGGAAAAGGATGAGGTCCCGACGACCAAAGAAGAGGGCAGAGAGTGGTGGGTCGATGAGATGAGGCAGAGATTCTTGAGAGGTGATGACGACGACTTTGACTATAGAACTGTGGATGGAAGCGACAAGTACGACGATCCTGAGGAAGAGAGGGACATCCAGGATGCCTACTTTGATAGTATGGAGCCAGATTGGGATACGGATGGCGAGGGCGGTGAGAAGATTCTCACTGGAGAGACTGGCATCCAGGATTATTGATTTGGGCACGATATGGTATGATCACGATTTATACTGACATGTGCCATGATGGAAATGCGTTTATTAGATCCTAGTAAGCCACGAAGACTCTAAACGTCAAGAACTAAGCTAATTTTATTCAGACATGATTACAGGATGTATCTAAACGTCAAAGCCCGATCACCCAGAGCGCTCATCTCCTCAGGTGTATACCCGGTATGAGCACCTTCATCCACCTGTCTCGCCCGCTTGGCGTTGATGCGGCGATAATTGAACAACAGGATTAGAAGAGCGATGATACCGGCTACAATGAAAGCGAGTTCAAGTGCGTGGCCAAGAACATAATGAGGGGCGTCCTTTGCGCGATAGAAGTTCGAAGCCATGGCTGTCGACATATCAGTCAAGGGTTCATTATGCAATGAATAGGAATCGCTTACCTCCAGCCATATTGCCCATTGCAATCTGTATAGCCTGTCCTGCGGCTCGCTTCGTGCTTCCAGCAAGGTCTTGTCACGGGTCAATCGGTTTCTCCATGGGAAGGGGAAGTAGAGACTTACTATTACTCAACCAGGTGATAACTCCGGGGAACGCAGGGTACAAAGCGCAGGCCGCGATAAATACTCCAGCGTAGATGACTCCTGGTGTACTAGTTGTGATACACATTATGAAGCCAACTGCCATGATACACAAGCACACCAGGATGAATGGCGACCGCTTTCCGTATCGATCACTAACGTATGCCACACCTATGGCAAGACAGGATGCTGTAATATATATGGGCACCGTGAGGAGTTGCGCTGTGGAGCTTGTGTACCCTAGCTCCCTGATAATTGTGGGTAGGAACAGACTGATTCCATACAGAGGCGCAACGATACCCCAATATACCCAGATGTTGGTCCAGATCTGCCAGTCGAGGAACGCCGCTTTGACGTATTTCCACTTGAAAGTGTCGTCTTGTGCAACTTGCGGGGACTCATCTCCCTCCACAGCCTGGTACTTTAGTCGATACACCACAAATGCCCTCTCTTCTTCTGTTAAGAAGCCTGCGGTCTCTGGAAAGTCGTACAGGGTGAAGAAGGCGATTATAGCAACGACCACAGTTAGAATTCCCTCGAGAATGAAGATCCAGCGCCAACCCTCTAGATTTCCAACACCGTCCATGTGCGCGATGCCAAAGGCCAGGAGACCAGAGAATGCGCCAGCGACACTAGCAGCACTGAAGAAGAGTGCTTGGCGGAATTGCGCTTCGTGTCGGCAATACCACATGGTGATATAATATGCAACACCAGGAAACAGGCTACAAGCATTAGCTCTTGATTCTACAAATGTGGTGAGGAGTTGTTCAACTGTGCTTACCCAGCTTCTGTTACGCCCAGGAATATGCGTGTAATCAACAACCCATGATAGTCCTGTACTATTCCCATGAGCGTCATAACAACGCCCCATGCCACCATAATCGTCGGCAACCATATACTCCGTCGCAATTTCTTCAACAACAGATTACTCGGGACTTCGAATGCTGCATAAGTAAAGAAGAACGCTGTCAATCACCAGTTGTACTGTGGGCCAGTCATGCCTAAATCCTCGACAAGTCCTTCAATCTTTGCATTCCCAATATTTCCTCTATCAAGGAAAGATAGGAGGTAGAGCAGAGCCAACATAGGGATCAGCCGTAAGTCCATTTTTCGCAAAATCCTTTTCTCATCAAGATGAGCAAACGAGGCCATAGAAATGCCAGGCGCAGTCGCAGGCGCAGTCGCAAGCGCATCTATTCGGGCAACTTCTTCGGCTTTGTTGTGCTTGCCATGATGGACGTCATGGGGGTTGTCGAGGGACCCGCTTCTTGGGGAATCCTGGGAATCTGATTTGGTGATCTCTGGTTTCTCCATATTGAAGGACGGTAGGATAGGAGATAAGGGAATAGAGATGGAGGTGAGGAGGGGTATGAGGTTGTGTTGAAGAAGTTGTAATCCAGGTTGATAGTGTTGGATGCCGAAATCAGACGTAGATATTAAGTAGTGGAAGGTTAAGCGGCGAATAGTCTTTAGCTCCAATCGTAATGTAGAGAGTTAGTGTTCTTGTGTAACTTGGCAGAAGTGTAACTGACGGCGTTGAAATGCTATCGAATTGAAACTACAGAGACAAAGTCTTTCGAGAATCAAAGTCGTCACGATACCGCGGGGTAGTTCTCCACTCAATCACAACCCCAGATATTTAACCCAGATCCCCAGATACCATGGACTCCAGAAACCGGGCTTTGGCTCCCATATCCACCCACGTCAAACCCATCCGATCGCCCTTCAATACCTCTCATGATTTCTAAGTGTCTACAAAGACACGAAAGGTACCTCGGCTTCGCCGTCTGAAACGATTTGATGCTCATCCGGGTAGTGGGAGATATGGCAGCGTTTGACGTGCGCTAAGCCCGTACCCCAAGCACCAGTGGAAAAACTTATCAAAGCTTGATAGCACACCTCAAAAAAGCCCCGTACGTAACCCTCCTTCTTATTTCCAGAGCAGCCCATCTCTGGATAGGTGGATCTGGGGTGTTTTCGGGGGCTTATTTCCCCACTTCGTGCCAAGAGTTGCTTTCTTGACGGTAGGTTTCAGCGGTAGTCAAGGCTTGAGAGGAGCCGGTAGCGAGGGGGTTTACGAGAAAGGTTTTGAAGGTAAGGCATTGGCGAGCGGCTCGGATTACTGGATTGGGAAGGTAGTGACGGGAGTTGTAGAGGCTCGTATTATATTTTCACGGGCCGATGAGTTCGCGGACGGATGGGGGAGAAGGAGAGGAATTGTTTCCGCGTTGGTCTAACTATGGTGGGTATGCATGAAGGATAATGTTGAGATGCAGCGCGATTTATGCGCAGTTTCCCATGCTGCATTGCAGTATTGGTTATAGAGGCTTTGTAGTGAATGATAGCGGGTAGAATCTGGTCGTGAGATTAAAGTTGTGAAATGTTTCAGAGCCAAGCGTGACATTCACTCTCTCTTGATTTAGGCCGAATCAGGGTTAGCTCGCAGTCAATCGTCTCAACTTTCAGTGGAAGTTGGTTGACTCAGTAAAGGTAGGAAGAAGCGATACGGTAAGTTGAGGTTCAACAGGATAGTATTGAACTATTTCACTTGAGGTGTGAATCTCAATTTTAGAGTAACTACGAAGAATCAAAAGTAACCGTGAGCCGTCCAACGTCCCATACTTATAGTAGATCCTCCGTGCGTACATTGTATACTGGTTGACAGTATGTTGGATACTGTCAGAGCTGTTAGAGATGTTAGAGCCTCTAACACTTCTGGCATCTCTAGCTGCCAAGCCCTTACCCATCACGTGGGTGGATGCTCCCAATCCACCGGCATGGTTCCGTATCTTTGTCCTCGCTTCTTGGCTCGTGCCTTGGCCTGTGCCAATACATCCCGTGCCCGCTTGCAATTCTTTCTTTCCAGCTCGAACATACGTTTCCATTCTAGAGCTTCATTGGCTGTTGTTGCCAGTTCCTTCAGCTCTTCAGGTGCAGTTGCCTTCTTGTTACCGTCCGTAACACTATCCCCTCCTTCTAAGTCTTCGTCTCGGAAGATAGTTTCTCCCTTCTATAGGCAGTATAAAGGCAGCAGGTCTTCTGCTCTGTGTTCCAGACTGTAAGACCCTCGACTTCCTTTCCTTCCTGCCCAGCTCCCTAATGATGACACGTCTTGAGTCGTCTCTAATACGTGCTTACCGCCTAGCTTCTCGGATCCGTAACGAACCCCGTCACATGCCGACACCTTGCTCAAACTATTCCCGTTAAGGCGATGAATGCCTAGTGAACTTGAGTTCTGGTCGTTATTCCGCCTGTAATGATCGCAACATGAAATGCGATTTAATTGTTTCGCAGCCGGAATAGGATCGTCTTAATCGCGTTAAGGAAAAACTTCGTTGTTAGTTTGAAAGAGCTAAGGAGGAAGCCCTAGAGGCTTGCTCCCAAGCCCTCCGTCTTCATCACGAACTGGCGAAATTGGATTCCAAGGAGAAAGAGATGTTCGATCGAGAGATGGCCTCCATTCGCGAGGTTCAAGCTCTTGAAGAGGCTGAAGCCTGTTCTTGGGGTCAAGAAACTCACACACTACAACCCGCAGTGCCGGCCTCTTCCTAACCCGCTTTGCCTTCCCTTTCCTTTGGTTTAGACTGGAATGCATTGTAGTCGTCCTTTCCGTGGGATACGGCCCTTATTAGTTCATCTAATAGTACTAGTTAATTAGCTTTAAACTATTTCTCAGGTTCCTAATTGGCTCCTATGTATCATCTTCAGGTCTGTAATCCTTCTATCTAACTAGGTACTTCCACTAACGCCTAAACTGTTAATAGTCCAAAATTCATTAGACTGTTACAAGTTGCTAACTTACTAACGTAAATTATACTAGTAATAAGCCGTCCAACTGCTTATGTAACACTCAGCAGTTCCCTCGCTTCCAGATCGGATAGCTCGTTAGACTTAGTAGAAGTTGGTTGACTCAGTAGAGGGTAAGAAGGAATTAATACGGTAAGTTAAGGTTCAACAGGATAGTATTGAACTATGTCACTTGAGGTGTGAATCTCAATTTTAGAGTAACTACAAAGAATCAAAAGTAATCGAGAACCGTCTGATGTCTCATACTTATAGAAGATCCTCCGTGCGTACATTATATACCTGTCGGCAGTATGTTGGATACTGCTAGAGGTTGATAGAGCTGCCAGAGGTTCGGCTACTTCGCTCCGCCTCTATCTGCCTCTATCTGCCAAGCCTTACCTTGGTCACATAAGTCACTGCTCCCAATCCATTGGCATGGTTCCGTATTTCTGTCCTTGCTTCTTGGCCCGTGCCTTGGCTTGTGCCAATCTCTTGCGTTAATTAAAAGTATGAAGATAAGCGCTTACTACACGCTCGTGCCACCACAAGTAAATAACACCTCAACCACCACCATCTAGGTGTATTATACACTTCTTTTTCACACGCAATCTACTCCTCCTATTGCTAGAATGCCAGAACGCCGTAAAAGAAAGCTACAGGTCTTTTCTACGCCACCGCCAGTCGTCGCGCCGCCCGAAAGAGGTCATCGCGACCCTATCGAAACCCCACAACGTTCTGCAGTACTCGCGGTGCTGTACTACGCCCACGTACAAAATCAATACTGCCCTATGCTCAAAGTAGCACAGACCTTTAGCTTATCTGAAGCAGAGGTCTCGCAGATCGCTCACAGTAAACGCGCGCGGCGTCTCCATAACTCAGACGAACCTGACACTCATGGGAGGCCTCGTCAACTCACGAATTCTGACGCCAACGCGATCGCGAGCTATATTGATCAGTGCGAGTTTGAAGAGAAATGCTTGCCTTGGCCAGAGCTTGCGCACAGAGCTGGTGTTAATCCACCAGAAGGGAAGGAGAATTACTGTCAGCAGACAATATTAAAGCACGTACAAGAGGTCTCTGGCATAGAAACCCATAAAGCAGCTATTAAGGAAGATCATCCGCCTAAGAGGCGTGAGGAAAGAGTCATCTGGTGCAAGCTTCAGCTTGAATTACGCCCTCACGGCGTACACTGGAGGAGGGTTATCTGGTGCGACGAGATCCATTGGAGTACTGGGCCTAGATACCCTAAAAATATTAAAAGAAGGCCTGGAGAGCGCTTTAAGAAGAAGAACGTTCAGCTTAATAAGCGACCTGACCCAGAGCAGCAGCAGAAGTTCCACATCTTCTGCGTACTTGGCTATAACTTTGCCTAGGCAATTCCGTACGACGCAGGTAATGCCAATGGCAAGATGAACGCTAAGACTTTTCTTACTATACTGCCACAGCTACAAAAGGAAATACTTGGCCTAGACCTCGTCTTGTATCAAGATCGTGACTCTGCTCATCTTTTAAAGTCGGTGTTGAATTGGATGGATCACCACGGCATGGATCATCTTAAGGGCCCTCCTAAGTCTCCTAATCTATCAGTAATGGAGACCTGGGTTAAGCCTCTGCGCCAGAAGTTCTATCAAAGGCACTGTAAGACAGCTTATACAGGCGTGCAGAGGTTCTACAAAATATGGGCAGAGATGAAGGCTGATAAGATCAATAAGACTGTAGATAGCTATCCCGCGCGCCTCCACGAAGTAATTCGACAGGAGGGAGCTGCAACTAAGTACTGAGAGCTTATACAATTAATTCTACTCGAAAATTCAACTGTAATACACTGTATAGGCGTTATTAAATAACGTGGTGAGCTAAGCGAACAGTAAGCGCTTATCTTCATACTTTTAATTAACACGAGAGCCAATGCATCCCGTGCCCACTTACAGTTCTTCCTTTCCAGCTCGAACATACGTTTTCATTCTAGAGCTTCATTGGCCATTGTCGCTAGTTCCTTCAGCTCCTCAGGTGCAGTTGCCTTACTATTACCGTCCGTAACATTATCCCCCTCTTCCAAGTCTTCATCTTGGAAGATAGTTTCTTTCTTTCATAGGCAGTATAAAGGCAGCAGGTCCTCTGCTCTGTGTTCCAGACTGTAAGACCCTCAACTCCCTTTCCTTCCTGCCTAGTCTCCCCACGATGACACGTCCCGAGTCGTCTCTAATACGTGCTCACTGCTTAGCTTCTCGGATCCGTAACGAACCCCGTCATATGCCGACACCCTGCTTGAACTGTTCCCGCCGGGGCGACAACTGCCTCATGAACTTGAGCTCTGGTCATTGCTCAGCCTGTGCTAATCGCAGTGTGAAATGCGACTTGGTTGTCTCTCAGCCAGAATGGGATCGTCTTAATCGTGATAAAGAGAAACTCCGTCGTTAACTTGATGCTCTTGAGGATTAACGCTCTGAGCTCTGTGCTTGAGAATTACGACTTCGTCGTGAGCTTACAAAAGTTGATTCCAAGGAAAAGGAAATGTTTAATCGAGAGATGGCCTCCATTTGCGAAGTCCAGGCTCTTAAAGAGGCTGAAGCTTATTCTTAGGGTTAAGAAACTCACACACCGCAATCTGCAGTGCCGGCTTCTTTCTAACCTACTTTACCTTCCCTTTTCTTTGGTTTGGATTAGAACGCGCTGTAGTCGTCCTTTCTGTGGGATACAGCCCTTATTAGTTCATCTAATAATACTAGTCAATTAGTTCTGAACTATTCCTCAGGTTCTTGATTAGCTCCCACGTATTATCCTTAGGTCTGTAATCCTTTTATCTAACTAGGTACTTCCACTAACGCCTAAACTGCTGGTAGTCCAAAATTTATTGAACTTCATACTCAGTAGTATCTTCCTCAAGTTTGAGTCTTGTCTGTAATTTGGCATTCTATAGTGCTGGTTCTAATTTTGAAACATGAAAAACTAGATAAATTCTTATATCTCTGGATAGTTGTAGTTCGTAATTTACAGGTCCTATTTATCTTTTAACCTTAAATAGTCCTAACTTGACGTGATCTAGCTTTTTTGATGGTTGTTTTATTTCTAAAATTTTTTATAGCAGGAAAACTTTATTCCCCTCCTTAAAAATTGGTTCCTTAACTCTAGATTTGTCTTTCTACTATTTGCTAAGAACTCCTTTCTAGGTGATTTTTCTTGCTATCTCTTAGTAAAGTTATTATAATTTGTTGACTTTCATTCTTACTACTTCTAATATCTTGTCTAGTTTTTATGATTCTCAATAAGCTGTAGGCTTATAGCTATAGTTTATAAAGAATGGTGATTTTCCCGTAGTTAATGACTTTACAGAGTTATATACAAACTCGGCTATTAGTAGTAAGTCAATCCAGTTATCTTATTACTCATTAACGTATATTTGTAGGTATTGTTCTAGTGTCTGATTTGTCCATTCTATTTATCTATCTATTTATAGATAAAATGCTGTTAAGAGGCAATATTCAGCCCCTAGCTTCCCTATAAACGTTTTCTAGAATATTAATATGAATAATTTATCTCTATCCGTGATAAACTTTTATAGTAATTTATGTCATATAATTAAGAGTTTAATTAGTAATATTACTAATTTATTAGCTTTAATTTCCGTATGTGTTGGTTTAAAGTATACGTATTTCATAAGTTAATTTATAATAACTAGTATCATATTATACCATTAGCCTTAAAAAGTGGTTGTTGTTGGTATTCCTATAATAAAGTCTATTATAACTAATTCCTATAGTAGGTCTGGTAAAGGAATTAGTTATATAAGTTTATATTTCTTATATCTTAATACTTTATTCTTTTTGCACTTAATGCATTCTGAAAGAATAGTTCTAACTTTTTTCTATATTCCTGGAATCTAAAAATGTCTGTTAATCCGTTCTATAGTTTTTTTAATTCCTTAATGTCCGTGCATTTTAGCTAAGTATTAGTCTTTAATAAGCTTAGTCTATAATACATCTAGTATATAAATTATTCCTTAATCTAGATTCTAATGTAGTTATCTATTATTGAAATTCCTTATTTATTTTTCTTAGGTGTTTTTGATAATAACTACTGTCTTAACATCTATTTATAAGCTTTCTAGAAATCTATCTAGTCTTTATCTAAGTATTATATTATAGATTTCTAGTATGTTCTTTATATAGTCTGCTTATTAACTAAGTATATCAACCACTATATTTTCTTTTCCTAATTTATAAAGTATTTAAAAGTCGAATATAGAAACTAATTCCTACTATCTAACTAGTTATTAATTTAGTTTCTTTATTATTGTGAATGCTATTAGATTTTTGTGATTTAAGTATATAATAATTTAATGCTTAGTTCCTTCTAAGTAGTGTCTCTATTTTTTAAATACTTAAACTATTACCAATAGTTTCTTATCATAAATATTATAATTTAACTTAGTAGTTATAAGTTTATGAGATAAGAAGTCTACTAGGTATTTATATTTATTATTTTATATTTATAATAGAATAGCTTCCGTAGCTCTGTCTAATATATCTATATATATTTCTATTTAAAGTCATAAATTAAATATCTTTAATATTAGTAGTTGTTGGAATATTTTTTTTAATATTTTAAAAGCGTCCTCCTCGCGTTGTTCTTACTTAAATTATTAATCTTTTTTAAGTAATTCTATTAAAGATAATATTATTTTAGAGTAGTTTTTAATAAATTATTAGCAGAAGCCTGTAAATCCAAGAAAAAAATAAACTTCTTTAGTGTTTATTAGTATTAGCTAAGATAGAATATCTTTAGTTTTATTTAAATTAACTACTATCTTAAGATACTAAGTATCTTAAGAATTTAACTTTAGTCCTATAGAATATATATTTTTCTATTTAAATATATAACTTATATTCCTTAAGCTTTTGTAATATCTTTTTGATATACTTAATATATTCTTTTAGCATTCCGTTTATATACACGAGCACGTTATTAAGATATGCTATTATAAATACGTCTAGATATTCTCTTAGCATATAATTAATAATTATCTAGAATATTACTAGTACGTTCGTGAGTCCTATTAGTATAACTAAGTATTTAAATAATTTATATCTTATTTTAAATACTGTCATTTATTCGTGTTCTTTAGCTATTTATATCTAATAGTATTTATTTTTAATATTAAAGAGGCTAAACCATTTAGCTCTTCTAAGTTTATTTATAAGTTTTAATATTAATAGTATTAGATAATAATTTTTTACCATGGCTTTATTTAGGTGTCTGTAGTTAATATATAACTATAGTTTACTATTTTTCTTTAATATAAAGAGTATTAGTGATGCTATCTTGCTTTAACTAGTTTATATATATCCCTTTTATTAATTTTCTTATAAGAATTTCTATAATTCTTTCTGTTAGTGTATAGGTACCTGCTACAGTAGTCTTAATTTTAAATCTATTTCTTCTTTAAGCGTGATTTTATAGTCTTAGTCCTAGTATTCTAATAACTAGTCTTTAGCTTCCTTAAAGAACTATTCTCTAAATTCTTCTTAATATTCATTTGGCATAATAAACGTGGTATTATAAAGTATTACTTTCTTTATCTATATTATAGCTTTTATTTATTACTATTTATAGTAGTTATTTCTAATTCCTATAGTTTTTTTTCTCTAATTAATAGTTAGGTTTTATTATGCTAGCTAGTTCTATCCTAAGATAAAATCCTTACTACCTAGATTTATGATTTTAATATAATAGTTATCTATATAACCTGCTACTCTAATAGTTATATTTCTTATTTTAAGATTAATTAGACTTTCTTTAAATACTGCCGGATTATTATCTACGCGTCTTACTTATACAGGTTTATCTAAAACTCTAGTTAGTATCTAGTATCTTTATATTTATTTATTTAATATAAGTGTTTTACTAGTTCTACTATCTATAAGTGCTAGTATCTAATTACTATTAATATATATATTTATATATAGCTTATTTTTATATTTCCTTTGGTTTAGTTATATGTATATAATTAATATATTATTTCTAATCTTTAGTTCTTAGCTCTCTAGTAGCTTGGTTATAGTCTACTAGTTTTCTAGTTTTTTATTTATAGCTAACTTTTAAGTAGTAGTTACTTCTTTAGTATTTCTTTATTAAGTCTATAGATTAAGCATCTCTAGAGCTAGTATACTTTCTTATTAAGTATTTTATATATATTTTTTATCTATTCCCTATAATCCCAGCATTCCCATTTTAAGAAATATTCTTAATATATGAGTTTTTTATGTAAGTCTGTAGCTAACTATCTTTTCTAATAGTATTTAGTTTAATATTATTAGTATTCTATCTAGCACTTATTCTATAATAGTTGTTTGTGTTTGTCTGAATTTAGGTCCTATAATTTATTTTCTGAATCCATATAAACCAGTTCTTGTTATATGTTAAGTTCTTTTTTATTTACTAGTTATTATAATACTTTTCTTGTCTTTAGTTCTTTAATATGTATGGCGTGTTTATTCTATCTATAGTCCTTTCCTATATAGTTAGAAACTATATATATCTAGTATTTCTTTCTTATAGTTTTATTTACGGCGTTATTATCCTATACTTATAACATTAATAAAAGGTTTTCTTTTTTTTTGTTTTAATTCTATTTTATTTCTGGGTGTCCGATAGGGTAATAGCACGTTGTATTAGTTATAACTAGTATAGATATTTATTAGTGTATCTTATTTATCTATATAGCTAATTCTTACTTACTTAGCCCTTTATACTGTTAATTTCCTATTAACTATAGTATTTATTAGTATTTATACATCCTATTTCCTAAAGTAACTTCTTAGTGTTTGGTAATATAGTATTCTTTTTAGTAGTATTTTAATTTATATATTTAACAGTGTCTCTAGCGTATGCGCTGTATAATTATTATAGACATAAATTTCTTACTCTCTATAGTCTCTTAATTCTTTCTCTATTTAAATTTCTGATTTTCCTTATAAAATAGTCTATCTTCTTATTTTATAATCTTATAAAACTTTTATATTTCCTTCTTGGTTCTCGCGTTGTATTATTAAACTACTATTTCTTATATTATAGTAATTATATTACTAAGTTATTCTATTAAATAATTCTTAACTTATTAATATAAAATCTTATATTCTTATCTGAGATATATGTGGCTCCTATAGATTTAATATTATTTTTTTTTAATTTTTTTTTTAATTATTTTTTCTATTATGGTATCTCTTACTTATTTTATTTAGATTATTATAATCTTAATTTCCTTAAGCGCTTTAGTCTAGACGTAAGCTTTTTTAACATCTAATTATTATTATTTATAGTTTTTAATAAAGTGTTTCTGTTTTCCGTATTCTAAGTAGACTTTATGTGTATAGTATTTTATTTATTTCCTAGCTTACTTCTCTTACCTGTTTCTAATAAATATTTTCTTAATGTTAATGTCTATAAGATTATAGGTTTAGCTATTCTTTTTATTTCTTTTAGGTATATAGATTACTAATCTCTTTTATATTTTTTTCTTTTATTCTTGCTAGTACTAATAGTTATTAATGGTTACTACTTACTTAATAATTTTTAATAAGATACTTAGCTATTTTCCTCTAGAGATTTTATCCTTAATTCTATCTTTTAGTCCTTTATAGTATATCATAACTAATAGTTAGTTTACTTAGTTAAGTTGTAATTAAATTTGTTTAAACTTTACTGTGTAATTAGCTACTAACGTATGTTACTTAAGTTATTAAAACTTCTAAATTACCTCTATTTCTTTATTAATTTCTTTAAAAACAATAATTATTTCTTGTTTAAAGCGTTTATAATTTCTAAAGGCTTGTTATATATTACTATTATAGTTAGTTAACCCTACTATTCTTAGATTAAAATCTCTATTAGCTAGGTAATTTCTTACTAGTGGTTTAAACTATTATATTACTCTACTTATTATATTTATACCAGCCGCCAGAATCCAATCCTAATTAGTTAGAAATAATTTTTAATTAAAATAATAGTAGAGGTCTATTACTGCTATGAAGTGTTATAAGTTGCCTTAACTTAATAGTACGTTCGCGTTAGTAACTCTGCCCTAACTGATTACTCTATAAGTTCTTAGCTCTTTCCGTATTTAGAATAGATAGCTCTAGGTTTAATAGAATAGAGTTTGGTCTTATCGCAAGGTAGGAAGAGGGTGTATAATAGATTTAATAAAATAGTATTAAACTATTTCACTTAAGGTTGATTCTTAACTTAGAGAGAAGATCTCGATTTTAGAGTAACTACAAAGAATCCAAAATATCCCTAAGCTGTTTCATGTCTTATATTTATAGGAAACCCCTCATGCGTACATTGTATACCTGTCGGTAGTATATTAGATACTGCTAGGGGATGCTAGAGGGTGCTAGAGCTTAAGTGAGCCCGCCTGATCTCTATCTTTCTTATTTATTCTCTACTTGCTAAGCCTCCGCTTGTCACGTGCATGACTGCTCCCAATTTGCTGGTATGGTTTTATATCTCTATTCCTGCTTCTTGGCCTGTATCTTGGCCTGTGCTAATGTATCCCGTGCCTGCTTACAGTTCTTCCTCTCCTACTCGAACAT
Organism: Zopfia rhizophila CBS 207.26; assembly: GCA_010093925.1. Classification (NCBI taxonomy): domain Eukaryota; kingdom Fungi; phylum Ascomycota; class Dothideomycetes; family Zopfiaceae; genus Zopfia; species Zopfia rhizophila. Next base: position 224,634 of record ML994639.1, read on the forward strand.
ACGTTTCTATTCTAATGCTTTATTAGCTGTTGCTGCTAGTTCTTTTAACTTCTTAGGTGCAGCTGCCTTACTATTACTATCCGTAACATTATCCCCCTCTTCTAAGTCTTCGTCCTGGAAGATAGTTTCTCTTTTCTATAAGTAGTATAAAGGCAGTAGGTTTTCTGCTTAGTGCTCTAAGCTGTAAGACCTTTGGCTTCCTTTTCTTTCTATTTAGTTTTCTGATGATGATATGTCCTGAGTCATCTCTAATACGCGCACGCTGTTTAGTTTTTTAGATCTATAGTAAACCCTATCACATGCTAACACCTTGCTTAAACTGTTTCTATCAAGGCGACGACTGCCTCATGAACCTAAGTTCTAGTCATTACTCAGCTTATGCTGGTCGCAATGTGAAGTGTGATCTAGTCATATCACAACCTGAGTAGGATTATATTGATTGCGACAAGAAAAAACTTTATCGCCAGCTCGATTCTCTTGAAGATTAGTGTTCTGAGCTTCGTGCTCGCGAGTTACGACTCTGTCGTGAGTTAGCAAAAGTAGATTCCAAAGAGAAGGAGATGTTTGATCGAGAGATGGCCTCAATTCGTGAAGTTCAGGCTCTTGAGGAGGAAGAAGCTCGTTTTCGTGGTCGAGAAGTTCGCACACCGCAATCCGCAGTGTCTGGTGCTGCTTCGCCTTCTTTCTCTAGTTTCAAATAGAATGTCTTGCACTCTCCTTATGCTTTGGATGCGTCTTTGGAGCAAGCCTTTGCTGCTCCGCCTAATAGTACTAGTCAATTAGCTCTAAACTGTTCTTTAAGTTCCTAATTGGTTCCCAGGTGTCGTTCTCAGGTCTGTATTCTTTTCATCTAACCAGGTACTTCCACTAACGCCCAAACCGTTGGTAGTTCAAAACCTACTAGACTTCATACTCGGTACGATCTTCCTTGAGTTTGAGTTTTGTCTGAAGTTTGGCGTTATATAGTGCTAGTTCTAATTTGGATACATAGAAAACTAGGTAGGTTCTAGTGTTATTAGGTAGTTATAGTTCATAATTCACAGATCCTGTTTATCGTTTAACCTTGAATGGTCCTAATTTTACGTGATCCAGTTTTCGTGATGGTCGTTTTATTTCTAAATTTTCCTTTTTTAAGAAAACCTTATTCCCCTCCTTAAAGGTTGGTCCCTTAACCTTATTTTTGTCTTTAATTTACTTACTAAGATTGCCTTTATAGGTGATTTTCTGTGCGATTTCTTTATATAGCGTTTGCAAGTCTTTAACTTTTCTTCTTACTAACTCTAATACTTTATTTAGTTTCTGTAGTTCTCGATAAGCCGTCGGCTTATAACCATAGTTCGTATAGAATGGTAATTTTCCTATTGTTGATGACTTTACAGAGTTATATGTAAACTCAGCCATTAGTAGTAAGTTAATCTAGTTATCCTATAGTTCATTAACATATATTCGTAAATATTATTCTAATGTCTAATTTATCCGTTCTGTTTGTCTATTTATTTATGGGTGAAATGCTGTTAAGAGGCAGTGTTTAGCCCCTAGCCGTTCTATAAACGTTTTCTAGAATATTAACGTGAATAACTTGTCTTAGTCTATAATAAATTCTCATAGCATCCTGTGTCATGTAATTAGTATTTTAATTAGTAATAACGCTAGTTTATCTGTCTTTATTTCCGTATAGGTTAGTTCAAAGTAAGCGTACTTTATTAGTCTGTTAATAATAACCAGTATTATGTCATACCATTAGCCTATTAAGGTAGTAATTATTAGTATTCCTATAATAAAGTCTATTATGACTGATTTCTATGGTCTGTTTGGTAAAGGTATTAGTTATATAAGTCTATACTCCTTATATCTTAATGCTTTATTCTTTTTACATTTAATATATTCTAAAAGAATATTCCTAATCTTATTTTAAATTCCTAGAATCTAGAAGTGTCTGTTAATCCGTTTTATAGTCTTCTTAACTCCTTAGTGTCTATGCATTTCGGCTGAATATTAGTTCTTAATTAGCTCTGTTTGTAATTCGTTTAGTATATAAATTATTTCTTAGTCCAGATTCTAAAGTAGTTGTCTATTGTTGAATTCCCTTATTTATTTTTCCTAAGTGTTTTTGATAATGACTATTGATTTAATATCTATCTATAAGCTTCCCAGGGACCTGTCTTATCTTTATTTAAGTATTATATTATATATTTCTAGTATGTCTCTTATATAGTCTGCTTATTAACTAAGTATATTAGCCGCAGTGTTTTCTTTTCCTACTTTATAAAGTATTTAGAAATCGAAAGTTAATAGTAATTCCTATTATTTAACTTGTTGTTGATTTAACTTCTTCGTTGTTATAAATGCTGTTAGATTTTTATAATCTGAATATATAATAATCTAATGCTTGGCTCTTTTTAAGTAATGTTTCTATTTTTTAAATACTTAAACTATTGCTAATAGTTTCTTATTATGAATATCATAGTTTAACTTAGTAGTTATAAGTTTATAAGATAAGAAATCTACCAGGTGTTTCCGTTTATTGTTTTGTGTTTATAAGAGAATAGCTTTTATAGCTTTATTTAATATATCTATATATATCTCTACTTAAAGTCCTGGATTAAACATTTTTAATATTAGTAGTTCTTTAAATCTTTGCTTTAACTTCGTGAAAGCTGTATTTTCTTTAGTTATCTACTTAAATTATTAATCTTTCTTAAGTAATTCTGTTAAGGGTGTTGTAATTCTTAAATAGCTCTTAATAAATTACCTATAGAATCCCGTAAATCTAAGAAAAGAATAAACTTCTTTCGCATTTATTAGTGTTAGCTATAATAGAATATTTTTAGCTTTATCTAGGTCAACTGCTATCCCGTTTCTAGATATAATATATTCTAGAAACTTAACTTCCTTTTTATAGAATATATATTTCCCTGTTTATATATATAAGTTGTGCTCCTTAAGCTTCCGTAATATTCTCTTAATATACTCAGTATGTTCTTCTAGTGTCCTATTTATATATACTAAGATATTATTAAAATATGCTAGTACAAAGACATCTAGATATTCCCTTAAAATATAGTTAATAATGGCTTGAAATGTTGCTGGTGCGTTAGTAAGTCCTATAGGCATAACTATATACTTATATAATTTATAGCTTATTTTAAAAGCTGTTAGCCACTCATGCCCGCTTATTATTTATATTTAATAATATCTATTTTTAATATTAAACAGACTAAATTATTTAGCCCCTCTGAGTTTATACATGAGTTCCGATATCAAGGGTATTAGATAATAATTCTTAATTATTACTTTATTTAATTATTAATAGTCTACGTAGAGTTATAGTTTCCTGTTCTTTTTTAGTATAAATAATACTAGTAACGTAACTTCGCTTTTACTTTCTTATAGATATCCTTTCTTAATATTATTATTCAGATATTGTCGTAACTCCTTTTATTATTTAATAGATATTTAATATAATAGTGCTGGTTTTGGTTTCTCTTCTTCCTTAAGTATAATCTTACAGTCCTAATTTTTATACTCTGGTATTTAGTTTTTCTGTTCTTTTATAAACTATTTTCTAAATTCCTTCTGGTATTCTTTTAGCATAATAAACGTAGTATCATGAAGAGTTACTTTCTTTATCTATATTATAGCTTTCGTTTATTTATAGTAGTTTTTCCGGATTCCTACAGACTTCGTTCTCTAATTAATTAGTAGATTCTATTATACTAGCTAGTCCTATCCTAATATAAGATTCTTATTATCTAGATTTATAATTTTAATATAATAGTTATTTATATAACCTGCTGCCTTAATAGTTACATTCTCTATTTTAAAATTAATTAGACTTTCTTTAAATGTTGCTGGACTATTATTTATGCATACTACTCTTATAGGTTTCTTTAAAACTCTAGTTAAGATATAATATCTCTATACTTACTTATTTAATATAAGTATTTTACTAGCCTTACTGTCTACAAGTGCTTACGTTTAAAAGCTATTAATATATATATTTATATATAGCTTGTTTTTATGTTTTCGTTTAAGCTGTATATAGTTAAGTACTAATTTCTATATTTTAATCTTAAATTAACTCTCTAATAGTATAGTTATTACTTACTAGCTTTCTAGTTTTTTATTAGTTACTAACTCCTGAGTGGTAGTCATTTTCTTAATGTTTCTTCCTTAAGTTTATAAATAGGGTATTATTAGAGTTAATACTGTTCTTATAATAGTATCTTATATTTTTTTCTTATTTTTTCTTTATAATTTTAGCACTTCTATCTTAAGAAACATTCCTTAGTTGTTAATTTAGCGTGTAATTCCGTAGCTAACTATTTATCTTAGTAGTGTTTAGCTTAGTAATATTAGTATCCTAGTTAACACCTATCCTAGTTTAACTGCTTATGTTTTTCTGTCTTTGAGTTCTAAAGTTCTTCCTTAGAATCCATATAGATTAGTTCTTATTATGTGTTAAGTTCTTGTTTTTATACTATTTACTTTAGTACTTATTTTATTATTAGTTTTTTAACTTGTACAGCATGAGCTGCCTATTTATATTTTTATCTTATATACGTTTTTTCTTTATATATCTAGCACTTCTTTTATATAGATCTCTCAGCGGCATTGTTATCCTATACTTATAGTATTAGTAAAATAAATTTCTTATTAGATTTCTTACTCTAATTCCCTCCTAGTTTAAGGTGTCCTACAGGATGGTAGTAAGTTACATAACTTATAAGTAGTATTAGTTCTTATTTATAAATCTTATTTATCTATATAGCTAGTTTCTATTTACTAAGTTCTTTATACTGCTTGTTACTAGTTACTTATATTACTTATTAGTACTTATACATCCCGTCTCCTAGGGTAATCTTCTAGTGTTTAGTAATATAATATTTCTCTTTATAATATTCTAATCTATAGATTTAGTAATGTCTTTAGTTTATTTATTATCTAATTATTATAGATATTAGCTCTTTTCCTTTTAATGTCTCTTAATTCTATCTTTATCTGAATTTCTGGTCTTCCTTCTTAAAGGGTCCTTTCTTTTATTAGATAATCTTATAGAATTAATTAGCTTTTTCTATAGAGCTGGTTTAGTATTATCTGATAGTAGCTTTTTATATAGTAGTAATTATATCACTAGCTAGCGTTGTTAGATAATTCTTAATCTACTAATATAATACTTTATATTCTTATCTAAGATGTGTGTAGCTCCTATAGATCTAGTATTATTTTTTCTAGATTTATTATATAATAGCCTCCTTAGTTATCTAATTTTTAGCTAATTTTATTTAAATTATAGTAATTTTAATTTTCTTTAGTGCCCTGGTCTAGACATAAGCCTGTTTAACATCCACTATTTATTATTTATATTCTTTAATAAAGTGTTTCTGTTTCCTGCATCTGAGACATACCTTATGTGTATATTAGTTTATTTATTCTCTAGTATATTTATCTTGTTTTCTCTTATTAATCTATATATTCTTAACTAATATATAATTAATTTCTATTATATTATAGATTTAGGTATCTTTTCTATTCCTTTATAGTGCATAAATTACTAGCCTAGTGTTATTTTTCTTTTCTTATTCTCTTTAGTACTAATAGTTATTAATAGTCACTGCTTATTTAATAATTTTTAGAAGTATACTAAGTTATTTTCCTTATGAAATTTTATTCTTAATCCTGTCCTTTAGTCCTGCGTAGTATATCATAACTAATAGTTAATTTACCTAATTAAGTTATAATTAGATTTATTTAAACTCTGCTATATAGTTAGCTGTTGATGTTTATTACTTAAGTTATTAAAGCTTTTAGATTATCTCTATTTCTTTGTTAATTTTACTAAAGACTATAATTAATTCCTTCTTAAAGCTCTCATAATTTTTAAAGGTTCTCTTAATATTATTATTACAGTTCGTGAGTTCTGCTGATCCTAGATTAAGATCTTCTTTTACTAGATAGTTCTTTACTAGCAGTTTAAACCACTTTATGGCTTTTTCTATTATATTCATACTAGCTACTAAGATCTAATCTTAGTTAGTAGTAAATAAAGCTTAATTAAACTAATAGTATAAGTCTATTACGGCCATAAATGTTTTGAGATTATCCTAATTTCTGTTAAATTTAGAGAGTAGTTAAATCTTTATAGTCCCTTCTCTCTTATTTTTTATTACTTTAATCTGTTATTATATACTAATTATAGTATTACATAACTTTATAATAGCTGTTTCTTGTTTTTAAATAACCTACTATACGCTCTTAGTTTCTCCTGATATACTTCTAATAGTAAATAAAAATCCTGCTATAACTTCTTTTTTACTACTACTATTACTTAATAAGTAAAGTTCCTGTTTGTTTTTATAATAAGTCATTATAAACCGTAATTAGAAATTTGTTTATTGGAATTAATCTAATGTTCTTTTCTATACTTTATAAAGGATAGTTATAATATTATAAGTTGCCTTAACTTAATAGTACGTTTATATTAGTAACTTTACCTTAATTAATTACTCTATAAGTTTTTAGTCCTTTCCGTATTTGGAATAAATAGTCTTAGGTTTAACAGAATAGAGTTTAGTCTTATCGCAAGGTAGAAAGAGAGTATATAATAGATTTAATAAAATAATATTAAACTATTTCACTTAAGGTTAATTCTTAACTTAGAGAGAAGATTTCGATTTTAGAGTAACTATAAAGAATCTAAAATATCCCTAAGCTGTTTTATGTCTTATATTTATAGAAAACCCCTCATGCGTATATTGTATACCTGTTGATAGTATATTAAATACTACTAGAGAATACTAGAGAGTGCTAGAGCTTAAGTAAGCTTATTTAATTTCTATCTTTTTTACTTATTTTTTACTTACTAAGTCTCTGTTTATTACGTGCACGACTGCTCCTAATCTGCTAATATAGTTCTATATTTTTATTTCTATTTCTTAGTTTATACCTTAGCCTGTGCTAATGTATCTTATGTCTACTTATAATTCTTTCTTTTTTACTTAAATATATATTTTTATTCTAGTGCTTTATTAGCTGTTGCTATTAGTTCTCTTAACTTCTTAAGTATAGCTGCCTTATTATTACTGTCTATAACATAAAGATCTTAAGTTTATCTTAATTACTATTAAACTTCTTAAGAGATTATATCTTTACTGTTTCTTTTTTTTAGACTGCTATAGCTTATTATTTAGCTTTAATCTATTATTATAAATTTACTAAAGTGTTACGTAACTCTATAATGGCTGCTTTCTATTCTTAAATAACTTATTATATATTCTTTATTCCTCTGGATGTACTTTTAGTTATAAATAAAGATCTTACTATAACTTTTTCTTCACTACTACTTTCTTCTAACGAGTAAAGTTCTTGTTCGTTCTTATAATAAGTTATTATATACTTTTAATAATTAGTTATTAGAATTCTATCCAACAGTCTTTTTTACTCTCTTAAGGTGGTAGTTATAATATTATAAGTTACTAACTTACTAACGTAAATTATACTAGTAATAAGCTGTTTAATTATTTATATAACACTTAGTAGTTCCCTTACTTCCGGATCGGATAGCTTATTAGACTTAGTAGAAATTAGTTAACTTAGTAAAAAGTAAGAAGAAATTAATATAGTAAGTTAAGATTTAACAGAATAGTATTAAACTATATCACTTAAGGTATAAATCTTAATTTTAGAGTAATTATAAAGAATTAAAAGTAATTAAGAATTGTCTAATGCCTTATACTTATAGAAGATTCTCTGTGCGTATATTATATATCTATTAGTAGTATATTAAATACTACTAGAGATTAATAAAGCTGCTAGAGATTTAGTTACTTTACTTTATCTCTATTTACTTTTATTTACTAAGTCTTACCTTAGTCACATAAGTTACTACTTCTAATCTATTAATATGGTTTTGTATTTCTGTTCTTGCTTTTTGGCCTGTGCCTTAGCTTATGCTAATATATTCTATATCTACTTACAGTTTTTCCTTTCCAGCTTAAATATATATTTCTATTCTAAAGCTTTATTAGCTATTATTACTAGTTCCTTTAGCTTCTTAGGTGCAGTTGCCTTACTATTACCGTCTATAACATAGACTTTATACTTAGTAGTATCTTCTTTAAGTTTAAGTTTTATCTATAGTTTAGCGTTCTATAGTGCTGGTTCTAATCTTAAAATATAAAAAACTAAGTAAATTCTTATATCTTTAGGTAGTTATAGTTTGTAATTTATAGGTCCTATTTATTTTTTAATCTTAAATAGTCCCAACTTAACGTGATCTAGTTTTCTTGATAGTTGTTTTATTTCTAAATTTTTTTATAGCAGGAAAATTCTATTTCCCTCTTTAAAAATTAGTCTCTTAACTCTAGATTTATCTTTCTACTGTTTGCTGAGAACTTCTTTTTAAATAATTTTTCTTACTATTTCCTAGTAAAGTTATTATAATTTATTAACTTTTATTTTTACTAATTCTAATATCTTATTTAGTTTTCGTGGTTCTCGATAAGCTGTAGGCTTATAACTATAGTTTATAAAGAATAATAATTTTCTTATAGTTAATAACTTTATAGAGTTATATATAAACTTAGCTATTAGTAGTAAGTCAGTCCAATTATCTTATTATTCATTAACATATATTTATAGATATTATTTTAGTGTCTGATTTGTCTGTTTTATTTGTTTATCTATTTATAAATAAAATACTATTAAGAGGCGATATTCAGCCCCTAGCTTTTCTATAAACATTTTTTAGAATATTAATATAAATAATTTATCTCTATTTGTAATAAATTCTCATGGTAATCTATGTCATGCTATTAATAGTTTAATAAGTATAGTTACTAATTTATCTACTTTAATCTCTATATACGTTAGTTTAAAATATACATATTTTATAAGTTAGTCTATTATAACTAATATTATATTATACTATTAATTTCTAAAAGTAGTTGTTGTTGGTATTTTTGTAATAAAATCTATTATAACTAATTTCTATAGTAAGTCTGGTAAAGGAATTAGTTATATAAGTTTATATTCTTTATATCTTAATGTTTTATTTTTTTTGTACTTAATATATTTTAAAAGAATAGCTCTAACCTTTTTCTATATTCCAGGAATCTAAAAATATCTGTTAATTTATTCTATAGTTTTTTTAATTCTCTAATATTCGTGCATTTTAGCTGAGTGTTAGTCCTTAATTAATTTAGTCTATAATTTATTTAATACATAAATCATTTCTTAGTCTAGATTCTATTATAGTTATCTATTATTAAAATTCCTTATCTATTTTTCCTAGGTGTTTTTGATAATAACTATTATCTTAATATCTATCTATAAGTTTCCTAGAGATTTATTTGGTCTTTACTTAAATATTATATTATAAATTTCTAGTATATTCTTTATATAGTTTACTTTTTAACTAAGTGTGTCAACCGCTATATTTTCTTTTCCTAATTTATAAAGTATTTAAAAGTTAAATATAGAAACTAGTTTTTATTATCTAACTTATTATTAATTTAGCTTCTTTATTGTTGTAAATGCTGTTAGATTTTTGTGATTTAAATATATAATAATTTAATACTTAGCTCCCTCCAAGTAATGTCTCTATTTCTTAAATACTTAAACTATTACTAATAGTTTTTTATTATAAATATTATAGTTTAACTTAGTAGTTATAAGTTTATAAGATAGAAAGTTTACTAAATATTTATATTTATTGTTTTATACTTATAGTAGAATAGCTCTTATAGCTCTATTTAATGTGTTTATATATATCTCTATTTAAAGTTATAAGTTAAATATCTTTAATATTAGTAGTTATTAGAATATTTCTTTTAATATTATGAAAGCGTTTTCCTCGCGTTGTTCTTACTTAAATTATTAATTCTTTTTAAGTAATTCCGTTAAGGGTGCTGTAATTTTTAAATAGTTCTTAATAAATTATCTATAAAAACCTATAAATCTAAGAAAAGAATAAACTTCTTTTGTGTTTATTAGTATTAGCTAAGATAGAATATCTTTAGCTTTATCTAGGTTAACTACTATTCTATTTTAAGATACTAAGTATTCTAAGAATTTAACTTTAGTCCTATAGAATATACATTTCTCTGTTTAAATATATAGCTTATATTTCTTAAGCTTTTGTAATATCTTCTTAGTATACTTAACGTGTTCTTCTAGTATTCTGTTTATATATATAAATATGTTATTAAGATATGCTATTACGAATACATCTAGATATTCCCTTAGTATATAATTAATAATTATCTAGAATATTACTGGTGCGTTTATGAGTTCTATTAATATAACTAAGTATTTAAATAGTCTATATCTTGTTTTAAATATTGTCATCTATTTATGTCCTTTAGCTATTTATATCTAATAGTATTTATTCTTAATATTAAAAAGGCTAAACTATTTAGCTCCTTTAAGTTTATCTATAAGTTTTAATATTAGTAGTATTAAATAATAATTTTTTACCATAGCTTCGTTTAGGTATCTGTTATTAATATATAACTATAATTTACTATTTTTTTTTTAGTATAAAGAGTATTAGTGATGCTATCTTACTTTAACTAGTTTATATATATTCTTTTTATTAATTTTCTTATAAGAATTTCCGTAATTCTTCTTGTTAGTATATGGGTACTTAATATAATAGTCCTAGTTTTAAATCTGTTTCTTCCTTAAGCGTGATTTTGTAGTCCTAGTCTTAATATTCTAGTAACTAGTTTTTAGCTTTTTTAAAGAACTATTCTCTAAATTCCTTTTGGTATTTATTTAGCATAATAAATGTAGTGTTATAAAGTATTACTTTCTTTATCTATATTATAGCTCTTGTTTATTACTATCTGTAGTAGTTATTTCTAATTTCTATAGTTTTTCTTTTCTAATTAATAGTTAGGTTCTATCGTGCTAGCTAGTTCTATCCTAAGATAAAATTCTTACTATCTAGATTTATAATTTTAATGTGGCAGTTATTCGTGTAACTTACTATCTAAACAGTTATATTCTTTATTTTAAAATTAATTAGACTTTTTCTAAATATTATTAGACTATTATCTATGTGTCTTACTTACATAGGTTTGTCTAAAACTCTAGTTAGTATTTAATATCTCTATATCTACTTATTTAATATAAGTGTTTTACTAGTCTTACTGTTTATAAACGCTAGTGTCTAGTTACTATTAATATATACGTTTATATATAGCTTATTTTCATATTTTATCTAGTTTAGTTATATATATATAATTAATATATTATTTCTAATCTTTAGTTCTTAGCTCTTTAGTAGCTTGGTTATAGTCTACTAGTCTTTTAGTTTTTTGTCTATAGCTAACTCCTAAATAGTAGTTATTTTATTAATGTCTTTTTTTTAGGTTTATAGATTAGATATCTCTAGAGTTAGCATACTTCTTTATTAAGTATTTTATATATATTTCTAGCTTGTTCTCTATAATCCTAGCATTTCTATCCTAGAAAATATTCTTAATATATAAGTTTTTTATATGAGTTTGTAGCTAACTATTCTTTTTAATAGCATTTAGCCTAGTGTTATTAGCATTCTATCTAGTATTTATCTTATAATAGTTATTTATATTTATCCGAATTTGGGTCCTGTAGTTTATTTTTTAAATTTATATAAACTAGTTCTTACTATAGATTAAATTTCTTTTTATTTACTAGTTATTATAATATTTTTCTTATCTTTAGTTCTTTAATACGTATGGCGTGTTAATTCTATCTATAGTTTTTTCCTATATAATTAGATACTATATATATCTAGTATTTTTTTTTTATTATTCTATTTATGGTATCTTTATCCTGTATTTATAACATTAGTAAAGGGCTTTCTTTATCCTTTTTTTTTTTAATCCTATTCTAGTTCTAAGTGTCTAATAAGGTGATAGTATGTTATATTACTTATAACTAGTATAGATATTTATCTATAAATCTTATTTATCTATATAGCTAGTTTTTATTTACTTAGTTCTCTATACTATCTATTTCCTACTAACTATAGTACTTATTAGTATTTATATATTCTATCTCCTAGAATAACTTTCTAGTATTTAGTAATATAGTGTTTCTTTATATAGTACTTTAATTTATATATCTAATAATATCCCTAGTGTACATGCTGTATAATTATTATAGATATTAATTTCTTACTCTTTATTATCTCTTAATTTTTTTTTTATTAGAATTTCTAATTTTTCTTATAGAATAGTCTATCTTTCTGTTCTATAATCTCGTAGAACCTTTACATTTCTTTTTTAGTTTTTATGTTATATTATTAAACTACTGCTTTTTATATTATAGTAATTATATTACTAAATTATTTTACTAGATAATTCTTAACTTACTAATATGAAATTTTATATTTTTATTTAAGGTAGGTATAGCTTCTATAGATTTAATACTATTTCTTTTAGATTTTTTTTATAATTGTTTTTTTTATTACGGTATCTTTTACTTACTTTACTTAGATTATAGTAATTTTAATTTTCTTAAGTGCTTTAGTCTAAACGTATGCTTTTTTAATATCTAAGTATTATTATTTATAATTTTTAATAAAGTTGTTACGGATAATAACAGTAAGATAACTATACTTAAGAAGCTAAAGAAACTAGTAATAATAGCTAATAAAACTCTAAAATAGAAATATATATTTAAGCTTAAAAGAAAGAATTGTAAATAGATATAGAATATATTAGCACAGGCTAAAATATAAGCTAAAAAGTAAGAATAGAGATATAGAACTATATTAATAGATTAAGAGTAGTAACTTACATAACTAAGGAAAAGCTTAGTAAATAAAGATAAAATAAGATAATAAAATCTCTAGTAGCTTTAGTAGTCTCTAGTAGTATCTAATATACTACTAACTAGTATATAATATACGCACAGAGAATCTACTATAAGTATAAGACATCAGACAGTTCACGATTACTTTTAATTCTTTATAGTTACTCTAAAATTAAGATTTATACCTTAAGTAATATAGTTTAATACTATTCTGTTAAATTTTAACTTATTATATTACTTCTTTCTTATTCTTTACTAAGTTAATTAACTTCTACTAAGTCTAATAAGCTATCTAATTTAGAAGTAAGGGAACTACTAAGTGTTATATAAGTAATTAAATAGCTTATTACTAGTATAATTTACGTTAGTAAGTTAGTAACTTATAATATTATAACTACTACCTTAAGAAAGTAAAAAGGACTGTTAGATAGAATTCTAGTAACTAATTATTAAATATCTATAATAACCTATTATAAAGACGAACAAGAACTTTACTTATTAGAAGAAAGTAGTAGTAAAGAAGAAGTTATAATAGAATTTTTATTCATAACTAGAAGTACATCTAGAGGATAAAAGAGTATATAATAAGTTATCTAAAAACAAGAAGTAGCTATTATAGAGTTATATAACACTTTAGTAAATCTATAATAACAGGTTAAAGCTAAATAACAAGCTATAATAGTCTAGAAAGAAGGAATAGTAAAGATATAGTCTTTTAAAAAGTTTAACAGTAATTAAGATAAACTTAAGACTTTTATAACAATAATAGACCTCTACTATTATTTTAATTAAAAATTATTTCTAACTAATTAGGATTGGATTCTGGTGGCTGGTATAAATATAATAGGTAAAGCTATATAATAGTTTAAACTACTAGTAAGAAATTACCTAACTAATAAAGACTTTAACCTAGGAGCAGCAGGGTTAGCTAACTGTAATAATAATATATAATAAACCTTTAGAAATTATAAATACTTTAAACAAGAAATGATTGTTATCTTTAGGGAAATTAATAAAAAAATAGAGGTAATTTAAAAGCTTTAATAACTTAAATAATATACGTTAGTAGCTAATTATATAGTAGAGTTTAAATAAATTTAATTACAACTTAACTAAGTAGACTAACTACTAGTTATAATATACTATAAAGGACTGAAAGACAGAATTAAGAATAAAATCTCTAGAGAAAAACAGCTAAGTATCTTGTTAGAAATTATTAAATAAGTAGTAACTATTAACAACTATTAGTACTAATAAGAATAGAAGAAAAAGGTATAAAAGAGATTAGTAATCTATACACCTAAGAGAAATAGAAAAGATAACTAAACTTATAATCTAATAGACATTAATATTAAGAAAATATTTATTAGAAACGGGTAAGGAAAGTGAGCTAAGAAATAAATAAAATACTATACACATAAAACTTACTTAGAATATAAAAAAGAGGAACACTTTATTAAGGATTATAAATAATAATAATTAGATATTAAGAAAGCTTATATCTAGACTAAAGCGCCTAAAGAAATTAAGATTACTATAGTCTAAATAAAATAAGTAAAAGATACCATAATAAAAGAAATAATTATAAAGAGAATTTAAAAAGAATAATGCTAAATCTATAAAAGCTATATATATCTTAAATAAGAATATAAGATTTTATATTAGTAAGTTAAAGATTATCTGATAGAATAACTTAGTAATATAATTATTATAATATAAGAAACAGTAATTCAACAACACAACGCGAGAACTAAGAAAGAAATATAAAAGTTTTATAAGATTATAGAACAAGAAGGTGGACTATTCCATAAAGAAAATTAGAAATTCAGATAAAGAAAAGATTAAGAGACTATAGAGAGTAAGAAACTTATATCTATAATAATTATATAGTATGTATACTAGGGATATTGTTAGATATATAAATTAAAATACCACTAAGAAGAATACTATATTACTAAATACTAGAAAGTTACTTTAAGAGATAGAATATATAAATACTAATAAGTACTATAGTTAGTAGGAAATAGATAACATAAAAAGCTAAGTAAACAAAAATTAGCTATATAAATAAATAAGATATATTAATAAATATCTATACTAGTTATAACTAATATAACATACTATCACCCCGTCAGACACCTAAAAGTAGGATAGGATTAAAATAAAAAGAAAGAAAAAAACTCTTTACTAATATTATAGATACAAGATAATAACGCCGTAAACAGAATAATAAGAAAGAAATACTAGATATATATAGCTTCTAACTATATAGGAAAGAACTATAAATAGAATAAACACGCCATACATGTTAAGAGACTAAAGATAAGAAAAATATTATAGTAATTAATAAATAAAAAGGAACTCAGCCTATAACAAGAACTAGTTTATATAGATTTAGAGAATAAATTATAGAATCTAAACTTAAACTAAAACAAGTAACTATTATAGGATAAGTGTTAGATAGGATATTAATAATACTAAACTAAATACTACTAAAAAGAATAGTTAGCTACAGACTCATATAAACAACTCACATATCAAGAATATTTCTTAGAATAGAAATGTTAGGATTATAGAGAATAAGCTAGAAATATATATAAAATACTTAATAAGAAAGTATGCTAACTCTAGAGATACTTAATCTATAGACTTAAAAAGAAAATACTAAAGAAATAACTGCCACTTAGGAGTTAGCTATAAATAAAAAACTAGAAAACTAGTAGACTATAACTAAGCTACTAGAGAGCTAAGAACTAAAGATTAGAAATAATATATTAATTATATATACATAACTAAACTAGAGAAAATATGAAAATAAGCTATATATAAATATATATATTAATAGTAATTAGATACTAGTGCTTATAGATAGTGGGGCTAGTAAAACACTTATATTAAATAAATAAATATAAAGATACTAGATACTAACTAGAGTTTTAGATAAACTTATATAAGTAAAACACATAAATAATAGTCTAGCAGTATTTAAAGAAGATTTAATTAATCTTAAAATAAAAAATATAACTATTAGAGTAGCAGGTTACACAGATAACCGCCGTATTAAAATTATAAATTTAGATAGTAAGAATTTTATCTTAGGATAAAACTAGCTAGCATAATAAAACCTAACTATTAATTAGAGAAGAAAAACTATAGGAATTAGAAATAACTACCACAGATAGTAATAAATAAGAGCTATAATATAGATAAAGAAAGTAATATTTCACAATACCATATTTATTATACTAAATAAATATTAAGAAGAATTTAGAGAATAGTTCTTTAAAGAAGCTAAAGACTAGTTATTAAAATACTAGAACTAGAACCACAAAATCACGTTTAAAGAAGGAATGGATTTAAAACTAAGACTATTATATCAAGTACCCATACACTAACAGAAAGAATTATAGAAATTCTTATAAGAAAATTAATAAAAGAGGTATATATAAACTAGTTAAAGTAAAATAGCATTACTAATACTCTTTATACTAAAGAAAAATAGTAAACTATAGTTATGTATTAACTACAGATACCTAAACAAAGCCATAATAAAAAATTATTATCTAATATTATTAATATTAGAACTTATAGATAAACTTAGAGGAGCTAAATAGTTTAGTTTTTTTAATATTAAAAATAGATATTATTAAATATAAATAGCTAAAGAACACGAATAGATGATAGTATTTAAAATAAAATATAGATTATTTAAATATTTAGTTATACTAATAGAACTCACGAACGCATTAGTAATATTCTAGATAATTATTAATTATGTGCTAAGAAAATACCTAAACGTATTTATAATAGCATATTTTAATAATATACTTATATATATAAATAGAACACTAGAAGAATATATTAAGTATATTAAAAAAATATTACGAAAGCTTAAGGAATATAAGTTATATATTTAGATAGAAAAATATATATTTTATAGGACTAAAGTTAAATTCTTAGAATACTTAGTATTTTAAAATAGAATAGTAGTTTGTAAGGATCCAGGCCAATGATGGCAATTGGGTGTAACAGAGTGGATTTAATAAAGAGTTAACTACGTACGCTATAGAGACTTGATAGCTACCCCTGCCAAGTCGCTAAGGTCACGTGGTCACGCACAGAGTCAAAGCTGAGACAACCGTTTTGGTTAACTATTCTGGGCTCTAGCCCATTATATTACCTCCCTTCTTATAGACTAGGTAGGGGCTCTCTAGTGAACTGTTCACCTGGGGGCCCCTGTAGGCCTATCTTAGGTTCTGTTTGCTGTGGCTTCTCTTAAAGCTCTTGTTGGTAGTTTGTTGGTAGGAGTTTGTGTCTGCCTTTTCGTAGAGGCGCCGTATGCTCCTTCTAACGGTCTAACGCTACTGTGTCTTCTAGCTGGCTTACTGGCTCCATAGTTGTCAACGCATAGCCTTTTTACTTTACTTCGTACTGTAGCTGGTGGCCTCGCTTTCGTCTCGTCTGTATCTTAGCGACGATATCCTGCACTACGTGCTCTTCGTGGTCATCCACCTGGATTGGTGGCGGCTAAGGGTCGTCCGTAGGCTGGCTTGGTAATAGGTCGTTGCTTGCTAGCCGTAGTCTGTCTATATGAAACGTTGGGTTTGGCTCTAGGGGCGTATTTAGCTTTATAGCGTGCAGGCTAATTATATTTTCCATAGTGTATTTAGCATTCTTCCAGTCCAGCTTCTTATTTCCTCGTCTAGTGGAGAGTTGGTTACTAAGCTTCAGCCATACCTTGTCTCCAACACGCAGTTACGGGGCTTTATTCTGATGTCGGTTTGCCTATCTTTCTTACTCTTACTGTGCTTTAGCTATGGTTGCCTATGCTAAGTTAATATACTTCTTCAACTTTCCCACGATTTCCCTAGCGCTAGCTTTTAGGTCTTAAGCTGTTACATTACGCCTGGTTCCAATATCCACTTGCAGCGGTTCTACATTATATCCGTGCTAAAGAAAGAACAGGCTTATTCCTGTTAAGGTAGCGTCTCTTCCCTTTACTATAATCTTAGCTATCGGGTAGAGCTTTACCCAGTTTGCTTAGTCCTACGCGACAAACGCTCAAAGATAGGCCTTAACTGTGCTATTTATTCTTTTTATTAAACTATTTATTTGCGGATAGAACGCTGTTGACAATCGCCTTTCAATTCATAGAATTTTGTAAAGCTTAGTTTAGAACTCGCTGATAAATTAGCTGCCGCAATTAGATACTATAGCGTTAGAAATCCAATAGTAAGCAATAACCTTACGGATAAAAGCCTATGTTACTGTCTCGATATCCATGTTTGAAAGAGGGTAGAGAGTTATGTCCTTGCTTAGCCTATTAGTAATTACCAGTAAGACCGTACAGCTATTGCTTTCTAGTAATCCGGTTACAAAATCCATTGAGATCTCCTTTCAAATACGATTGGGAATGGGCAACGGGTGTAATAGCTCTTGCTAGTGATCTCTCTATAGCTTCATACGGTTATAGACATCGTAGTTTCAAATATAACGCCGTACGTGGTTCAACATCCCTGGTTAAAAGTAATCTCTTATTAATATTAGATAGGTGCTCTGCTGTCCTGGGTGTCCTGTCACTTGTGATAAATAAATCTAGTAGATAATTAATATCCTTAATGGCTTTGAGTCAGGCACCCACTTTCTATTCTAATAATAAAGGGTCCTATCTTTGTTAATTGTGCACTTAGCTAGCGAAACTTTTAGTTCGAGCTCTAGGAAAAATCTCCACTCCTAATTACAGAGAGCTTATACTGTTCTTGTGTATACTTTATCGTCTAGTGCTACATCATGCCATCTTTATTTAAGCTCGTTATAAGACTCCTAAGTATAAGACTCCTAGGCTTCGGTTGTGCTATTTTCTGTAATTATTAAAAGACTGATTTAAGCAGAGAAAGCCTATACTACTTGCCTATCGTCATTTAATTTAAGCTCTTTTTTCTAACATGTGACTACTGGCTTTAGTAGCTGAATTATATGGCTCTTTAGCCTTTTGTTATTTTCTCCACTCAGATAATCCTATTCGCGTCTTGACAGTATGTTAGCTCATACATTTTCTTTCCTTAGCCTATATTAAATCTCTATATTATATCGGCTAAGGAATAACTGCCAGCGCGTGTGTCTTTCGCTTAATTTTTAAGGCCTTATAAAGTGCTCAAGATTCTTGTGATTAGTAATAACCTAGAACTTTTTAATAAACCGTAATTCAGCATCTTATGCCTCTAGGCAATGAATAATTACAAGGAGTTCTTTGTCGTGTATTTTGTAATTATACTTTATAGGTATGTTTTTCTTTAAAAAGTATGCACATAAACGCAGCACGCTATTGTCGCCGTATTATAAAAGGACTTCCCTAGTTATGTGACCTGAAAAGTCAGCTTCTAAAATAGTCTTATAGTTAGAATTAAATTAGGCTAGTACTAGTTCTAATATGAAGATCTCTTTTAGCTTGTTAAATGCTGTCTGCTTTTTATTAGTCTATTAAAACGGCATATTACTTATAAGTCTTATAAGTAGAATAGTAATTTCTAAAAAAGACTTAATAAACTAATAATAGAAATTAGCGAATCTAAGAAAGCTTTTGACTTCTTTTATAGTTGTTAGAGGCTGCTACTTAGTAATTACTTTTATCTTAGTAGAATCCATTTAAATTCCTTACCCTACTTTAATAATAAACTCTAGATATTTCATGCTCTTAGTTTTAAATTTTTATTTCTTAATATCTAGATGTAAACCTACGGCGCTAAGTTTCTCTAGTACTAAGTTAATCTACTAGCAATACTCTTCTAGTAAGTCTAAAAAATAAATAAATATATTATTAAGAAAAGCTAAATAGAACTTGTTAAGATACTTTTATAGGGTTTAGTTTATATACTGCTAAAACATACTAGAGGCTCTTACTAGTCCAAAAGATGTAACTAGCTATTTAAAGAGTCTAAATTTTATATAAAAGGCTGTTAGCTATTCATCTTCTTCTATAATATAAATCTTATAGAAGGCTATTAAAATATTAAGCTTAGTATACTATTTTGTCTTACTAATCTAGCTAAGCGTTTTATGGATTAGGGAAAGAGAATATTTATTTTTTTTAGAAATTTTATTAAGCACACGGTAGTTAACGTAAAAGTGAAGGTTTTTACTAGACTTATATATAAATAGTACTAGAGCTATAGCTAGAGAGTTATTTATATAAATAAAGCCCTTCTCTAATAATAGTATTAACTCTTTTTATAGTACTAGTAGTTTCTCTCTTAATATATTATACAGCGGTTCTTATAAGACCTTAAGGTCCTTTCTATTAATCTTTTTAAGTTTAATATAATAGTCTATTCCATGACCTTGTAGTAGTGGGAGTTTATCTACTTTCTTCTCTAAAAACAGCTTTAGGTACTTCTAATAGGCCTTAGAAAGTAGTATTCTAGAATCCAGCTTTAGTTTAAGCGCTAAGGCCTTTTAAATGTCTACTAATAATACTATAAAAATACATATCTTACTTATTCTTTTTAATCTATTTATTTATATTAAAAAAGTAGCTATGTTAACCTCTATTAACTTCTGCTAACATAGTTTCTTTCTTTTCTTACTATAAACTCTTATTCTTAAAGTATGAATATAGAACGATTTCTTTGTTAGCGTAATTATAATATTATTTTAGTTTATCTAGAGTTTACCTAAAATAAGATTAAACTTAAGCGCATTATTAATAACATATATATAAACTTATTTAGTATATTCTTTAATATTAAGATTAATTTATATAATCTAAGTAACTCTTTTAGGTTTCTTATGTACTTTAATAATCTCCTATAGGGCTATATTAATATATGCTAAATAGACTTTAATAGTAAAAACAAAGCTTACAAAACTATAGCATAAATACTTAGTATTAATTATTATATATACAATATTCATCTGGTTGATTAATAAGTATATAATAATAAAGTCTATATTTATATATATATTTCAGAATTTCTATTATTCTCTTTATAATACTATTTTACCTATTTCGGCTAAGAGCCTTTACTTGTAACTGTAAGTAAAAGCTATTTTTTCTCTAACGCTTTTTTTTTTTCTCTTTTATCTCTATCTTCTTTATCTTTTTTATTAGCGTTTATTTATTTAGCTTTTGCTAATACTATAGTAGCTAGGCATAACTAATTTACTCTTATATATTTATATTTATTCTTTATATAACCGGGAGAACTGTATTGATAATAAAGGTCTTACTTATAGTATCAGTTAAATTTCTTTTAGCTTATTTAAAATATTCTAAATTAGTTATCCTATAGCTTTATTACTCTTATATATGTAGATATTACTTTCTAATTTATTAATTCAAGTATTAGTATAGATAGCGTTGTATAGATAGCCATAATAGTCCTATAGTTACTTAATATAATTTATATAAGGTTATTACTAACATAAATTACTTTCTAAGTATACTCTTTAAAGCTTAGTGTTACTAAAAGGGCTGTAATATACTTCTAGAGCTCTCCGTTTAATCCTTAGATAAATATACTTTTCTTTATGTCTTTATTTAGCTAATCACTTCCTACTAGCAGTAGCTTCTTATTAAATTCTATATAGTATTCTCTTATTAACTTTTTTTTCTATTTCATGTTTTATAGCTTATCTAGAGACTTTTACCTTTAGTACTAGTCTTTAAACTAGGAGTTTATAAACGCCTATATTACTTTAAGAGTGGTATTATTTCTTT
Organism: Zopfia rhizophila CBS 207.26; assembly: GCA_010093925.1. NCBI lineage: Eukaryota > Fungi > Ascomycota > Dothideomycetes > Zopfiaceae > Zopfia > Zopfia rhizophila. The sequence continues at coordinate 246,154 of ML994639.1, forward strand.
AATTAGAGAGCTATAAGAGAATAGTTTATACTACTTATTTCTTTAAATACTAAAAGAAATAGTCTATCTGTCCTTTCTTACTGCTTATATAGTATTTATTAAATCATAACTTGGCCTTAGCTTAATGCTTAAACATAGAGTAAAAAAACCATATACTATTAAATATAAGGGGTTTAGAAAAATTAAATAGTTTAATTACTAATTTAATTACTAGTTATAGCGTTAGTATAAAGAAAGTTACTAGTATTATTACTAAAACCTATAAAGGTAGCCTTAATAGGGAATTACGATCTTTTAGTATAGTTAGCTTTTTAGATATTACTTATAACATGTTTATAATCTCTCTAAGTGAGGTGCTGTTACTGGTTTTATTTACTAAAAATAGAACTTTCCCTTTATCACGCTAAGTAGGGTAGTTATTAAGTTTAATCTCTACTTAACTTATTATTATTTTAATAGCTAGAACTTCTAACCCTTATAAAGCAAGCAACTAGTATAGTTTATAACTAATTTATTTATTATTATATCCTATATTAAGTAGGTTTGTCGCTTAGGCTATTAGTATAAATACTAAGTAGTTATTAGTATTTATTAATACTTATTATACTACTAGATAGCTCTTCTAAATACTAGAGAGCTTTTTACTTTTTTATAAAGTTAATTATACTACCAAAAGCCTCTCAGCCTCTTACGAGAAATAGAATTAATTAAATCCAAATATAAGAATCCAGGCTAATAATAGTAATTAGATATAATAGAGTAGATTTAATAAAAAGTTAACTATATATACTATAGAGACTTAATAGCTACCCCTATTAAGTCACTAAGGTTATGTAATTACGTATAGAGTTAAAGCTAAAATAACTATCTTAGTTAACTATCTTAAGCTCTAGTTTATTATATAGTTAACTCTAATAAAGTAAAAGATATACTATCTTAGCCTATACTAATAAATATAAAAGAAGTTTATTTTTTTCTTAGATTTACAGGCTTCTGCTAATAATTTATTAAGAATTATTTAAAAAAAATTAATAATTTAAGTAAAAACAGCGCAAGGAGGACGCTTTTAAAATATTAAAAAAAAAATTCTAATAACTACTAATATTAAAGATATTTAATTTATAACTTTAAATAGAGATATATATAGATATATTAGACGGAGCTATAGGAGCTATCCTATTATAAGTATAAAATAATAAATATAAATATTTAGTAGATTTCTTATCTTATAAACTTATAACTACTAAGTTAAACTATAATATTTATAATAAGAAGTTATTAGTAATAATTTAAGTATTTAAAAAATAGAGACATTATTTAGAAGGAACTAAGTATTAAATTATTATATATTTAGACTATAAGAATCTAACGGCATTTATAATAATAAAGAAATTAAATTAATAATAAGTTAAATAGTAGGAACTAGTTTCTATATTTAACTTTTAAATACTTTATAAGTTAGAAAAAGAAAATATAGTGGCTAACGTACTTAGTTAATAAGCAGACTATATAAGAGATATACCAGAAATTCATAATATAATACTAAGGTAAAAACTAAACAGATTCTTAGAAAGCTTATAAATAGATATTAAAACAATAGTCATTATCAAAAACATCTGGGAAAAATAAATAAGAAAGTTTAATAATAGATAATTATATTAGAATTTAGATTAAGAAATAATTTATATACTAGATATATTATTGTTACGGACGGTAATAATAAGGCAGCTGCACCTGAAGAGCTGAGGGAACTGGCGGCAACAGCCAATGAAGCTCTGGAATGGAAACGTATGTTTGAGCTGGAAAGGAAGAACTGTAAACGGGCACGGGATGCATTGGCACAGGCCAAGGTATGAGCTAAGAAGTGAGAACAGAAATATAGAACTATGCCATAAGATTGGGAGCAGTCACGCACGTGACTAGGCTAAGGCTTGGCAGATAGAAGAGATAGAGAAGCCAGAGGCTTCGGACATTTCTATCTCTTTAGACAGTATTTAATATACTGCCAACAGGTATACAATATACGCACGAAGGATTTTCTATAAATATGAGGCATGGACTGGCTCTAAGATATTTTAGATTCTTTGTAGTTACTCTAAAATCGAGATCTTCTCTCTAAGTTGAGACTTGAACTTGAGTGAAATAGTTTGATACTATTTTATTAAATCTATTGTATACTCTCTTCCTATCTTGCGATAAAGCATAAACTCTATCCTGTTAAACCTAGAGCTATCTGTTCCAGATACGGAAAGGGCTGAGAGCTTGTTAAGTAATTAGTTAGGGTAGAGTTGCCAACGCGAAACGTACCGTTAAGTTAAAGCAACTTATAACATTGTAACTACCCTTTCAAAGCGTAGGAGAGGACGTTGGATTGATTCTAATAACGAATTTCTGATTACGGTTTATGACGATTTATTATAAGGATGAATAAGAACTTTACTCGTTAAGTGACAGTAGCAGCGAAGAAGAAGTCATGGTAGGATCTTCGTCTACTATAGGAAGTATATCAGGAGGAACCAAGAACGCATAATAGATTATTTAGGAACAAGGAGTAGCTATCATGGAGTTACGTAATACCATAATTAGTATGTAATAATAAGTTAAAGTAATAAGAAATAAGAGAGGAGGGACCGCGAAGATCCAACCACTCTCTAAATTCAACAGAAATTGAGATGAACTCAAGACATTTATGGCAGTAATGGACCTATACTGTTGGTTTAATTAATCCTTATTTATGACTGATTAAGATCGAATTCTGGCAGCTAGCATGAACATGATAGAAAGGGCTATGAAATGGTTTGAACTACTTGCGAAGAATTACCTGGCTAAAGGAGACCCTAATTTAGGCTTAGCAGGACTTGTAAACTATAATAATGATGTTAAAAGAACCTTTAAAAACTATGAGGCGTTTGAAAAGGAGTTGATTATAGTTTTCAGCAAGATTAACAAAGAAACAGAGGTAATCTAGAAGCTTTAAAGACTTAAATAATGAACATCAGCAGCTAACTACATAGCGGAGTTTAAGTAAATCTAATTATAATTTAATTAAGTAGACTAACTATTAGTAATGATATACTACACAGGACTGAAGGATAGGATTAAGGATGAAATTTCATAAGGAAAGCGACTTAGTATACTTCTAGGAATCATTAAACAAGCGGTGACTATTAATAACTATTAATACTAGAGAGAGCAAGAAAAAAAAAACAACGCTAGGCCAGTAATCTATACACTATAAAGGAACGGGAAGAATACTTAAACCTATAATGTAATAGAGATTAATCATGTATCAGTTAAGAACACATAAATTAATAAAAGAAAATAAGATAAATGTACTAAGGAATGAATGGACCGATATGCGTGTAAAGCATGCCTTAGATGCGGAAAATAAGAACACTTTATTAAAGAATGTAAATAACGAATAATAGACGTTAAAAAAGCTTATGTCTAGACTAAGGCACTAACAGAGATTAAGATTGCCATAGTCTGAATGGAACTAGCTAAGGACTAAATAACAATAGAAACTATAATACAACAAATCTGGAAAGAATGATGCTGGATTTATGGAAGCTATACATATCTTAGATAAGAATACAAATTACTATATTAGTAGGTTAAGGATTATCTAGTAACACTAGCTAGTGATATAATTACTATTATATAAGGGACTATTATTAGATAATACTAAGCTAACTCCTTAGAAGAAGCTAATTGATTCTATAAGATAATTTAGTAAAAGGGAGGACTCTTTAAGGCAGAGGACTAGAAATTCAGACAATAACAGGATCTAGAGACTATAGAAGGCAAGGAATTAATGTCTACTATAATCTGACAGTAAGTAAGCTAGGGACATTACTGAATTTACGGATCAGAATACTATAAAGGGGAATATTATGTTACTAAATACTAGAAAGTTACTTTAGGAGATGGGATATATAAGTGCTGATAAGCATTACAGATAGCTAGTAATAAGTAATATAGAGAACTTAGTAGGCAGAAGTTAGCCACGTGGATAAATAAGATTCACAGATAAAAACTAATACTACTTATAAGCTATGTAACTTATTATCACCCTGTAGGACACCCTAAATTAGGATAGAATTAGAATAAGAAATCTAATAAAGAATCTATTTTATTGATATTATAGGTATAGGACGATAATACCGCCGAAAGATCTATATAAAAGAAATACTAGATATGTAAAGAAAAAATGTATATTAAATAGAACTGCAGATAAGCAGCTCACACTATAAGAGTTAAAAAACTAAAGATAAAATAAGTATTAAAATAGATAGTATAGAAGTAGAAGCTTAACACGGAATAAGAGCTAATTTATATAGATTCTAAAGAGAAACTACAAGACCTAAAGACAGAGAAACATAAATAGTTAAATTAGGATAAGTGCTAATTAGGATGCTGATATCACTAAACTAAATACTACTAAGATAAATAGTTAGCTACAGAATTACATGCCAAACTAATAATAAAAGAATGTTTCTTAGAATGGAAGTGCTGAGATTATGAAGAAGAAGCTAGAAAAGAATATAAATTATTACTAAAGAAAGAATGCTAACTCTAATAATGCTCTATCTATAGACTTAAGAAAGAAATACTAAAGAAGTAATTAACAGTTAAAATTACACTATAGATAAAAAACTAAAAGGCTAGTGAGCAACGACTATGCTGCTGGAGGGCTAATTTAAGATTAAAACATAAAAGTTAGTACTTAACTATATACGACTTAGACGAAAATATAAGAATAAGCTATATATAAACGTATGTATTAATAGCTTTTAGATACAAACGCTTATAAATAGCAGGGCTAGTAAAATACTTATATTAAATAAATAAGTATAGAGATATTATACCTTAACTAGAGTTTTAAATAAATCTGTAAGAGTAGTACGCGTAGACGATAGTCCAGTAATATTTAGAGAAGGTTTAATTAATCTTAAAATAGGAAATATAACTATTAAGATAGCAAGTTACACAGATAACTACTGTATTAAGATTATAGATCTAGATAGTAAGGATTTTATACTAGGATGGAACTAGCTAGCATAATAGAATCTACTAATTAATTAGAGAATAAAGTCTATAGAAATTAGGAAGAACTACTACGGATAAATGAAAGCTATAATATAGATAAAGAAAGTAACTCTTTACGATACCACGTTTATTATGCTAAACGAATACAAGAAGGAATTCAGAAAATAGTTTATAAAAGAACAAGAAAACTAGATACTAGAACATAAGGATTAGAATTATAAAATTATACTTAAGGAAGAAGAGAAACCAAAACCAGCACTATTATATTAAATATCTATTAAATAATAAGAGAAGCTACGATAATATTTGAATAATAATATTAAGAAAGGATATTTATGAGAAAGTAAAAACGAAGTTACATTACTAGCACTATTTATACTAAAAAAGAATAGAAAACTACGACTCTGTATAGACTACTGATAATTAAATGAGGTAATAGTTAAAAATTGTTATCTAATACTCCTAATATTAGAACTTATATATAAACTCAAAGGAGCTAAATAGTTCAGCCTATTTAATATTAAAGATAGATATTATTAAATATGAATAGCTGAAGGGCATGAATGGCTAATAGCTTTTAAAATAAGCTATAAATTATATGAATATATAGTTATGCCTATAGGACTTACTAACGCACTAGTAATATTCTAAGCTATTATCAACCATATTCTAAGGGAATATCTAGACGTTTTTATATTAGTATATTTTAATAATGTCTTAGTATACACGAACGGAACGCTAGATGAATATATTAAGTATACTAAGAAGATATTACGGAAGCTTAAGAAACATAACTTATATATTTAGACAGGAAAATATGTGTTCCACAGGAAAGAAATTAAGTTTTTAGAATATATTATATCTAGAAATAGAATAGCAGTTGACTTGGATAAAGCTAAGGATATTCTATCATAGCCAACACTAATAAACATAAAAGAAATTTATTCTTTTCTTAGATTTACGGGATTCTGTAGGTAATTTATTAAAAGTTATTTAAGAATTACAGCACCCTTAACGGAATTGCTTAAGAAAGATTAATAATTTAAATAGACAGAAAAAGAAAACAAAGCCTTTAAAAAGTTAAAAAGGAAATTCAAGGAACCACTAATATTAAAAATGTTTAATTTAGGACTTTAAATAGAGATATATGTAAACGTATTAGACGGAGCTATAAAAGCTATTTTTATATAAACACAAGACAACAGATGAAAACACCTGGTAGATTTTTTATCTTATAAACTTATAACTGCTGAGTTGAATTATGATATTTATAATAAGAAATTATTAGCAATAGTTTAAGTATTTAAGAAATAGAAATATTACTTAGAAGGAGCTAAGTATTAGATTGTTGTATATTTAGATTACAAGAACCTGACAGTATTTACAACGATGAAGAAGTTAAATTAATAATAAGTTAGATAATAGGAAATACTATCAACTTTCGATTTCTAAATACTTTATAAATTAGGAAAAGAAAACACTGTGGCTGACGCACTTAGTTAATAAGCAGACTATATAAGAGATATACTAGAAATCTATAATATGATATTTAAGCAAAGACAAGACGGATCTCTAGGAAGCTTATAAATAGATGTTAAATTAATAGTCATTATTGAAAACACCTAAGAAAAATGAATAAGGAAATTCAACAATAGACGATTACTTTAGAATTTAGACTAAGGAATAATCTATGTACTAGACGAATTACAGACGGAGCTAATCAAAGACCAATATTCAGCCGAAATGTATAGACATTAGGGAGTTAAGAAGACTATAGAACAGATTAACAGACACTTCTGGATTCCAGGAATTTGGAGTAAGGTTAGGAATATTCTTTTAGAATGCATTAAATGTAAAAAGAATAAAGCATTAAGATATAAAGAGTACGGACTCATGCAACTAATACCTTTACTAAACGGACTATAGGAATCAGTTATAATGGACTTTATCATGGGAATACTGATAATTACTACCTTAACAGGTTAATAGTATGACATGATACTGGTTATTATTAACAGACTAATAAAGTATGCTTATTTTGAACCAACCTATACGGAAATAAAAACGGATGAACTGGCGTTATTACTGATTAAAATACTAATTGCACGACATAGAATGCCATGAGAATTTATTATAGACTGAGACAAGTTGTTCATGTTAATATTCTGGAAAACGTTTGTAGGATGGCTAGGGGCTGAGCACCGCCTCTTAACAGCATTTTATCTATAGACAGATAGACAAATAGAACGGATAAATCAAATATTAGAATAATACTTACGAATGTATGTTAATGAACTATAAGATAATTGGATTAACCTATTACTAATAGCTGAGTTTGTATACAACTCTGCAAAGTCATCAACAACAGGAAAATCACTATTCTATATGAACTATGGTTATGAGCCTATGGCTTATAGAGAACCACGAACATTAGATAAAGTATTAGAGTTTGTAAGAAGAAAAGTTAAAGACTTGCAGATACTGCACAAAGAAATCGCACAGAAAATCACCCGTAAAGGCAATCTTAGCAAGCAAGTCAAAGACAAATCTAAGGTTAAGGGACTAATCTTTAGGGAGGGGAATAAGGTTTTCTTAAAAAAGGAAAATTTAGAAATAAAGCAACCATCACGAAAATTGGATCACGTCAAATTAGGACCATTCAAGGTTAAACGATAAACAGGACCTGTGAATTACGAACTATAATTACCCAAAGACACGAGGATTTATCTAGTTTTTCATGTCTCCAAACTAGAACCAGCACCACGGGATGCCAGGTTATAAACAAGACTTAAACTCAAGGAAGACACTACCGAGTATGAGGTCCAGCAAGTTTTGGACTACCAACAGTTTAGGCGTCAGTAGAAGTACCTGGTCAGATAGAAAGGGTACAGACCTAAAGACGACATGTAGGAACCAATTAGGAACTTAAAGAATAGTTCAGAGCTAATTAACTAGTATCACCAGAGGAAGCAGCAAAGGCTTGCTCTAAGGCTAGGTCCAAAGCATAAGGAGAATGTAGGACGTTCTATTCGAAACTAGAGAAGGAAGGCAAAGCGGCGCCAGACACTGCAGGTTGCAGTATGCGAAGTCCTTAACTTCAAAAATAGGCTTCTTCCTCTTCAAGAGCTTGGACCTCACGAATTGAGGCCATCTCTCGATCAAACATCTCTTTCTCTTTAGAATCGATCTGTGCAAGCTCACGGCGGAGACGGCGCTCTCGGGCCTAAGCCTCTTAATCAGCTAAAAGCAGACAGCGACGGGTCTCAATGGCCTCGTCCTAGGCTTTTTCAAGCTGGCGACGAAGTTTTTCCTTATTACGGTTAATACGATCCCACTCTGGTTACAAAACAACCAGATCGCATTTTGCATTACGATTATTACAAGCTGAATAACGGCTGGAACTCAGATTCACTAGGCAATCATCACCTCAGTAAGAACAGTTTGAGCAAGGTGTCGGCATGTAACGGGGTGCGGCACGGATCCGAGAAGCTAAACAGCAAGAACATATTAGAGATGACTCAGGACGTGTCATCGTTAGGGAGCTGGGCAGAAAGAAAAGAAAGTTAAGAGTCTTACAGTTTAGAACACTAAGCGGAAGACCTGCTGCCTTTATACTGCTTATGGAAGGGAGAAACTATCTTCCGGGACGAAGACTTAGAAGAGGGGGATAGTGTTACGGACGGTAACAACAAGGCAGCTGCACCCAAAGAGCTAAGGGAACTGGCGGCAACAGCCAATGAAGCTCTGGAATGGAAACGTATGTTCGAGCTGGAAAGGAAGAACTGTAAACGGGCACGGGATGCATTGGCACAGGCCAAGGTACGAGCTAAGAAGCGAGGATAGAAATACGGAACTATGCCACAAGATTGGGAGCAGTCACGCACGTGACCAGGCCAAGGCTTGGCAGATAGAAGAGATAGAGAAGCCAGAGGCTTCGGATATTTCTATCTCTTCAGATAGTATCCAATATACTGCCAACAGGTATACAATGTACGCACGAAGGATTTTCTATAAATATGAGGCATGGACTGGCTCTGAGATATTTTAGATTCTTTGTAGTTACTCTAAAATCGAGATCTTCTCTCTAAGTTGAGACTTGAACTTGAGTGAAATAGTTTGATACTATCTTATTGAATTTATTGTATACCCTCTTTCTACCTTGCGATAAAGCACAAACTCTATCCTGTTAAACCTAGGGCTATCTGTTCTAGATACGGAAAGGGCTGAGAGCTTGTTAAGTGATTAGTTAGGGCAGAGTTGCCAACGCGAAACGTACCGTTAAGTTAAAGCAACTCGTAACAATTATAGACTAAGCTTATTAAAAATCAACACTCAGCTAAAATGCACAGATATTAGGGAATTAAAAAAACTATAGAATAAATCAACAAATATTTTTAGATCCTAGGAATATAGAAAAAAGTTAGAGATATTCTTTTAAAATATATTAAGTACAAAAAGAATAAAGTATTAAGATATAAAAAATATAGACTTATGTAACCAATTCCTTTACTAAACCTACTATAAAAATTAGTTATAATAGACTTTATTACGGGAATACTAATAATAACCATTTTTAGAGACTAATAGTATAATATGATACTAGTTATAGTAAACTAACTTATAAAGTATATATACTTTAAACTAACATATATAGAAATTAAAGCAGATGAATTAGTAACTATACTTATTAAACTATTAATAACATAATATAAATTACTATGAGAATTTATCACGGACAGAGATAAATTATTTATATTAATATTCTAAAAAATATTTATAGAAAAACTAGGGGCTGAATACTGTCTCTTAATAGTATTTTATTTATAAATAGATAGATAAACAGAACAGATAAATCAGATACTAGAATAATATCTATAAATATATGTTAATAAGTAATAAGATAATTAGATTAACTTATTACTAATAGCTAAGTTTATATATAACTCTGTAAAGTTATTAACTATAAGGAAATTACTATTTTTTATAAATTACAGTTATAAGCCTACGGCTTATTAAGAACCACAGATTCTAAACAAGATATTAGAATTAATAAGAATAAAGATTAAGAAGTTATAGTAACTTTACTAGGAAATAGTAGAAAAAATCACCTAGAAAGAAGTTCTCAGCAAACAGCAGAAAGATAAATCTAAAGTTAAAAAACTAATCTTTAAGGAGGGGGATAAGGTTTTCCTACTATAAAAAAATTTAAAAATAAAACAACTATTAAAGAAACTAGATCACGTCAAGTTAGGACTATTTAAGGTTAAAAAATAAATAGAACTTATAAATTACGAACTATAACTATCTAAAGACATAAGGATTTACCTAGTTTTTTATATTTCAAAATTAGAACCAGCACCACTGAATGCCAAACTACAGATAAGACTTAAACTTAAGAAAGATACTACTAAGTATGAAGTCTAATAAATTTTGGACTACCAGCAGTTTAGACGTTAGTGGAAGTATCTGGTTAGATAGAAGGGTTATAGACCTAAAGATAATACATAGAAGCTAATTAGAAACCTAAGGAACAGTTTAGAGCTAATTAACTAGTACTATTAGATAAACTAATAAAGGCTATATCCCACAGAAAGGACGACTACAGCGCGTTCTAATCTAAACCAAAAGAAAGAAAAGGTAAAGCAGGTTAGAAGGAAGCCGGCACTGCAGGTTACAGTGTGTGAGTTTCTTGACCCTAAGAACGAGCTTCTACCTCTTCAAAAGCTTGGACCTCACGAATTGAGGCCATCTCTCGATCAAACATCTCTTTCTCTTTAGAATCCACTTTTGTAAGTTTACGATAAAGTCGTAATTCTTGAGCACAGAGCTCAGAGCGTTGATCCTCAAGAGCATCAAGTTAGCAACAGAGTTTCTCTTTATCACGATCAAAACGATCCTACTTGGGTTGTGAGACAATTAGATCACATTTTACGTTGCGACTAGCACAGGCTGAACAGTGACCGGAACTCAGGTTCACCAGGCAATTGTCGCCTCGGCAGGAACAGTTCAAGCAAGGCGTCAGCATATGACGGGGTTTGTTATAGATCTAAGAAGCTAAGCAGCAAGCACGTATTAGAGACGACTCAGGACGTGTCATCATAGGGAGGCTGGGCAGGAAAGAAAGGAAGTTAAGGGTCTTACAGTCTGGAACATAGAGCAGAGGACCTGCTGCCTTTATACTGCTTATAGAAGAGAGAAACTATCTTCCGGGACGAAGACTTAGAGGAGGGGGATAATGTTACAGACAGTAACAATAAGGCAACTGCACCTGAGGAGCTGAAGGAACTGGCAACAATAGCTAATAAAGCTCTAGAATAGAAACGTATGTTCGAGCTTGAAAGAAAGAACTGTAAGTGGGCATAGAACGTATTAGCACAGGCCAAGGCGCGGGCCAAGAAGTGAGGACAGAGATACAGAATCATGCTAACGGATTGAGAGCAGTGACTTACATAACCAAGGAAGGGCTTGGCAGACAGAGGCAGAGCAAGATAACAGAACCTCTAGCAGCTCTAGCAGCCTCTAGCAGTATCCAACATACTGCCAACCAGTATACAATGTACGCACGGAGGATCTACTATAAGTATGAGGCATCAGACAGTTCACGATTACTTTTAATTCTTTATAGTTACTCTAAAATTAAGATTCACACCTTAAGTGATATAGTTTAATACTATCCTGTTAAATCTTAACTTACTGTATTACTTCCTTCTTACTCTCTACTGAGTTAACTAACTTCTACTAAGTCTAATAAGCTATCCGATCCAGAAGCAAGGGAACTGCTAAGTGTTATATAAGTAGTTAGATAGCTTATTACTAGTATAATTTACGTTAGTAAGTTAGCAACTTGTAATAAAAGTATCCCTATTTTCTGTATTTTAAGTAGGCTTTATATATATAGTGTTTTATTTATTTCCTAGCTTACTTTTCTTACCTATTCCTAATAGATGTTTTTTTAATATTGATGTCTATTAGGTTATAGGTTTAGTTATCTTTCCTATTCTTTTTAGGTATATAAATTACTAATTTCTTATATACCTTTTTTTCTTACTCTTATTAGTACTAATAGTTGTTAATAGTTACTACTTATTTAATAATTTTTAATAAGGTACTTAGCTGTTTTCCTCTGGAAATTTCGTTCTTAATTTTATTTTTTAGTTTTTTATAGTATATCATAACCAGTAGCTGGTCTACCTAATTAAGTTATAATTAAATTTATGTAAACTTTATTATATAGTTAGTTACTAATATTCATTACTTAAGTCACTAAAGCTTCTAAATTACTTTAGTTTCTTTATTAATGTTTTTAAAGATAATAGTTATTTCTTACTTAAAGTATTTATAACTTCTAAAAGCTTATTATATATTATTATTATAATTAGCTAATCCTACTACTCTCTGGTTAGAATTTCTATTAATAAGATAATTTCTTATTAGTAGTTTAAACTATTATATAGCTCTACCTATTATATTTATACTAGCTACTAAAATCTAATCTTAATTAGTTAGAAATAATTTTTGATTAAATTAATAGTAGAGGTTTATTATTACCATAAAAGTCTTAAATTTATCTTAATTTCTATTAAACTTCTTAGAAGATTGTATTTTTGCTATTTCTTCTTTTTAAACTACTATAGCTTATTATTTAGCTTTAACTTATTATTATAAATTTACTAAAGTATTATATAACTTTATAATGGCTACTCTCTATTTTTAGATAACTTATTATATACTTTTCTATTCTTCTAATATATTTCTAGTTATGGATAAAGGTTTTACTATAACTTCTTCTTTACTACTACTTTTTTTTAATAAATAAAGTTCTTATTCGTCCTTATAGTAGGTTGTTATAGACTTTTAATAATTAGTTATTAAAATCTATCTAACTGCTTTTTCTACTCTTTTAAGATGATAATTATAATATTATAAGTTACTAACTTACTAACGTAAATTATACTAGTAATAAGCTGTCTAATTAATTATTATAACTATTAATTAGTTCCTTTATTTCCGGATTGGATAGTTTATTAGACTTAGTGAAAGTTAGTTAACTCAGTAAAAATAGAAAAAAATAATATAATAAGTTAAGATTTAATAGAATAGTATTAAACTATTTTACTTAAGGTATGAATTTTAATTTTAGAGTAACTATAAAGAATTAAAAGTAACTATAAGCTGTTTAATATTTCATACTTATAGTAAATCCTCCGTGCGTATATTATATACTAGTTAATAGTATATTAAATACTATTAAAGCTATTAGAGATATTAGAGTCTTTAATACTTCTAGTATCTCTAACTACTAAGTCTTTACCTATTATGTAGATAGATGCTTTTAATCTACTAGTATAATTTTATATCTTTATTTTTACTTCTTAGCTTGTGCTTTGGCTTATGCTAATATATTTTATATCTACTTATAATTCTTTCTTTCTAGCTTAAATATATGTTTTTATTTTAGAGCTTTATTAGCTATTATTGCTAGTTCCTTTAGCTCTTTAAATACAGTTACTTTCTTATTATTATTTATAATAAATATATAATATTCATAGAAACTTAATAACGTATAGGTTAATATATAAGCTAAAGTTTTAAGCATTTAGGCGGCGTTTAAAATTCACGTGGGCTAATAAAAATACGCTTTTTAATAAGTTAATAAAATATAAATAGCTACACTAAAACAAGATAGTAATCTAGTTAATAATAAAATAAAATATTATAATTAGTCAGTTAATAGTCTCTTAAGCACTATAAATAGAAAGGTGGAATAAAAAAATACTATACTTACTTTTTATAAATTATAATAAGAAACTTTATAATAACTATTATAAGATAGTCACCCAGTACGTTACTAATAAGCTAATATTTATTAATAAGTTAATTTTTAATAAAAAAACTAGCTAGAAACACCGCGCTTATAAACTTATAGAATATAAGAATTAGTAAATTAGTAAAGCTTAATACAGTAAGTCCTAGTTAATTCTACCTATTTATATACTTTATTATAAATATCTTAATTATACAGCTATAAAGGAGGGCTATTTTAGTATAAATAAGTTAATAAAATAGCTAAAGACTTAGCTCTTATTAGTAATTAATTATTAGCTTAAAAAAGCTACGTGTATTATTCTAGATAACTACTTAGTTTATTATAATAAAATAGTTAGTATTATAAACGGTAATAAGAAGATAACTATATTTAAGAAACTAAAGAAGCTAATAATAATAGCTAATAAAGTCTTAGAATAGAAACATATATTTGAGCTTAAAAGGAAGAATTATAAATAAATATAAAACGCATTAACACAGGCTAAAGCAAGGGCCAAGAAATAAAAATAGAAATATAGAATTATATGGACGGATCTAGAGCATCTATCTACGTAATAAGATAAGACTTAGTAGCTAGAAATATTAGAAGAAACTAGAGACTCTAATATCTCTAATAGCCTCTAATAGTATTTAATATACTTTTAACTAGTATATAATATACGTATAAAGAATCTACTATAAGTATGAGGCATTAGACAGTTTATAATTACTTTTAATTCTTTATAGTTACTCTAAAATTAAGATTTATACCTTAAGTGAAATAGTTTAATATTATTCTATTAAACTTTAACTTACTGTATTACTTCTTTCTATTTTTACTAAGTTAATTAACTTCTATTAAGTCTAATAAGCTATCCGATCCAGAAGCAAGAGAACTAATTAATAGTTATAATAATTAATTAGATAGCTTATTACTAGTATAATTTACATTAGTAAGTTAGTAACTTATAATAGTTAATAAAATAATTAGATAAATAGACTATATAGTCTTATATTTACTATTATACTTATTTAATTATAATCTAATTAAGCTTATCTTTTTAGTATTAAAGGCTTAAATTTATTACTATTATTATTATTATTAGCATTAGTATGAGAGCTTTAGGGCGTTCTTAAAATAGGCTATAAAAAAAAGCTATTATAATAAGTTTACTACTAAATACTTTTAACATGCAGGTAGGGAAGGATTATATGTAGATAAAATAATACTTAATAAAATAAAAGAGATATTATATGTATATAAGAGAGGTAAAATAAACTCTTTAAAGTAATAACTTTATAATTTACTATACTCTATTTAATAAAGCACTTTAAGTAAAGCTTTTTTTATTTACTTATATCTTTAGTAAAGCTTTAGTAATAGTACCTACTTTTTACTATTAAAAAACGCTTTTAAAGACTTTTAAGTAATATCTAAAACTCTATATAATTCTATTAGGTATATTATAAGCTTTATTAGTTACTAATTTATATAATTTAGATAACATGCTTTCTATTGCCTATAGATTATTAAAACTCTAGTAATATAATATTATAATATCTCTAGCGTGTATATAGTTAGCCCTGTAAGTATTTATTTTCTAGTAGTTAATTAACTATATAAAGAAACACTTTACTAGGTTAAAGTTATTTTTAATTATATTAATAAAGCTTAATCTCTATTAAGTAAATAGATAATAAATAAAGACAGGCTAAGAAATAGGTATTAACTATAGTAAAGAAATTAATATTTCTTATTAGTGCTAACGCTTAAGCTCTTATTACTTATACTTAATTTTCTCTATTTTTTTTACTACTTTTACCTTTTTATAAGTCTCTGTTATCTTTTATTTAGTCTCTATTTATTTTATATCATCTCTATTCTCTTCTCTATTCTTTTGGCTTGGTATATTATCTGTATTTTTTAAAGAATTTATTTTTAAGCCTCTAGCTAAGCCTTTATCTACTAAGCTAGTATTAATTAGTTTAATATAAAATTCCCTCACTTAATAAGTCCTTTACTATATATATGACTTTTCTTAATATTAGTTAGTATTTCTTTAAAAATCTTTAGATTATTACGCTTAAGAGCTAATGTCTAGCTATTAATATCTAGTATATTAAGCTTAAAGTATAGCCCTAGCTGTTTAGTGTTTTAGTAGTAAAAGTTATAGTAGTTATTACAGCTATTCTCAAAACATCTCTACTAGTTATAAAGCTTTTATATGAAGTTACTATGTGCCTAATAGCTCTTAAGCTTCGTAAGAGTATTAATCTGCTTTAGCTACTTTATTTAATTATTTTATCTACTATCTAGAATACTATTAACTGCTAGAGAGTTTTACTATGCTTTTTTTTTATTCTATTTAGGTTTAGTAAACTTAGTAAGAGCTACGCACTTAGCTCTAATCTTAAAAGTAATATATATAAGCCAACCTTAATAGGTAAAAGCCTGTAAGTCTGTAATATTAAGAATCCAGCCTAAAATAAGGTCACTAAAGTTATTAAAAAATTAACTATTATTAACTCCTCTGCTAGCAGTTGACCTGATAATAATAGTATGAGAGTTAAACTTAATATCCTTATCTCTAGTCTTCTCTTTAATCTTCGCGTTGACTAGCTCTTCTATCTAGTCAAGACCTCTCTCGTTTAAGATTAATCGCCTTAGGTCGCCGGATTTACTATCATTGAAAACGCTAGCTTTATTGACCTAAATCTTTATCACGACGTTAGTAATGTACTCTAACTCCATCTTACGATTTGTCCGAAAGTTAATCTCTTCCTTCTCTATAAACTCCTGGGTAGTAAAGGTGTCAGGCGTCTCTCTACCGCGACGCCTCAGCTCTCGCTGTAAGTCTTTTTTTGCAATCTCTCAGCGCAGGCCTTTAGCTGACAGTGACGTCCCATCGTAACCGCGCGTACGCGGAGGTCCTATAGTACTTATCTGTCAACAAGGCAGGTGTGGAGTCGACTTGTTGTATGCCTACTCATCCTCATCATTCATCTCCTCATCACCACCGCTCTTCTCCTTGTCTCATTGCAACTGACGACGCCCGCTTAAAAGCCTCTCAAGGTGCTCTAGCTCCGCACGCTTCTCCTCTAACTGCGCAGCTAGATGACTACAGGACGCTTAGCGACCACAAAAGGATTGGGAGACTCTAGTCGTTGAGCAGGTCGCTTCTTGGGACCTGGTAGTGGCCGGCCTGGAGTAACTGCTTAAGCAGCTCGACTACCAGCTCCGCCTCCCCGTAGCGATCGCCCCCCTCGAACAATAGGTGTACTACGCTCTTCAAAAGCGGCAAGTGTCTGGGTACTGCCTTTGTGGACTCTAGCTGACTGACGCGTAGCCATTTCAGTACGACGATGAGCAAAACGGTGGAGAACGCGGAATCTCTACACCAAAAAAAGCGTTAGTATAGGCCTGTACACCTATCTCTACAGCCTCACTTACTAGCCGACGGCCTTCGCCCATGTACGGATCAATATGCTCTCTATTCACAAAATCTCTGATTTTGGCGGGGTTTTGGGGTGAGATTCGAACGATTGACATGCGCCAAGATGTTCTCGAATTCTGCATACGCTAACGTCCAAATCTTAGCGAGTTCACAAACTTCTCATCCAGCACTCTTCCATCGCATCTATGGCTTCAACCATCTCATAAAATTCCATCCAGCTCGCTCATCTTGAATGTTTACCTTTCTGGGGAGGTGCTTGACACTCATTATTCTCAGCCGCACAAGGGCTGAAACGAATACGCGCCAGACTTCAACATCGATTCTTGCAGACCGAGTATAACTTTTCTGTTGCAGTTTCTTTCAACTTTCGATTCGCTCAACTTCGCATTCCTATTCTCCCGCGGAGCCTTAATTCCGATTCCTTTAACACATTAAGTCCACTCTCTAAAGATCAAAAATAGGGCAGAATGGATGATACTGTATCTCCAAATTCTACTTCTTCTCATCCGGTCCTATATCCCCACAGGCGCCACTTGAAAGTAATCGAGCGAGTGTATTCTTTACCGTCGTGGCACTATGTCTCTGTTGCTTAACGCAGCCTCACGGAAGTCTTATTTTTCCCGGGTTGAGCGGCTGGTACTGGCATCTTTTCCCTATATCGGCACTCGAGACGATGTCGATTCTCTATTGCCTTCTTTCTCAACGGAAGGAACCACCTCGGGACCCGGAACTCGAGGAGAGCACACCCATGATTACTAGACAGCCGAGCAACATCTTCCCGACCAGATCCATCTCGTTCCCCTGACATTCCAAGTCCTGCTTATTTCTCAATCGTGCCTATGACATGTTCAATCCAGTCATGGGGAAACTCGGATTACGCGGTGGCTGGCGACCTTGTGCGGAAGCATTGCTCCTCCTCCGCCATGGACAAATGAGTGAAGAGGATCTGTCTATGGATCAAATCAGAAGGCATCTAGTCAATTGCAATGCTCGAAGAGTGCAGATCTGGACGGCCGTAACCATGGGATTTCTTGTTGCCAAGTTAGTTCCTGTCAAACGAGCACCACTATTCACTACCTGTGGTCTCTGCTACCATTTCTCCTGGCTATCCGTAGAATGTATAATTCTCATTGTGCATTGGCATGAGATTTCGGACGCACACGTTAAGCAAGTAGCACTGGAGTACAAGCGGCTTAAGACCACAATTTCGCAGCCCCTGCGGCCAATGGTATGGGCCATTCTACACAAACGTATTCCAACCGTTGGCCTTTTTTATCTCTTGGAAATTTTGTTAAAGTACCTTGAGTTATTGTCATATTTTGGCCTATTAATTATAATGGTTGTGTTGGGAGCACACGCTGCGCACAGTGTCCACAAAATCTGGAAAGACCGCAGCGATCTGGAAACCGAAGAGCCAATTCTAACTCAGGCTGCCGTCGCCCTCACGCTGATTCCATTGCTAGGATGGATCTTTTACATAGCGTGGTCCCCTTGTGATGAAAATGCTCTGGTTATCGTAAAAGTGATTCATATTATTCTCCTTGCAGCGGTTTGCGCTTTCGGTGCTAACTCCGGAACGGTCGGGATGATGAGTTTAATGTTGCTTTCTGGGTATTTCGTTTATGGAGTAGCTTCTGGATCTCGTGGTTCTCTTGACTTTGTAGCTCTTAAGGTACGTAGAGGATCATTGGGATTGATGAATTCCATTGTGTTCGTAGGAGGACTGAGTTTGTACCTATACGGCTATGACCAGAAGGGAACGCTGAAGCCTACATGGTTGGAGTGGATCGGAATGTAAATTTTGAATTAGAATCTCTGTTCCTCGAAAGATCAAGTTCACCATCATCTAAATGCCCAAGCTTAGAGTCTCATGTTCAATCTCACCTAAATCAGTGGGTAGTTCATGATAAGTGTAATCGCGATGGATCCGCCAAACGCCTAAAGAGACGCAAGTCTCCAGAAACCATGAATGCCGAGTATGCCCAATCGAGGTACAAGTCTCATCCCATAAAGCATCTACCAATGAAGACTCAGACCCGATGCCAAAACCCCAAAGCCCAACCGATGAAGAACCTTCGTCGAATGATCGGAAACTTTAATAGCCAGTGAGGAAGCTTTGTGCATCAATATTCAATGGTTCGCCGCCCACCTGCCCGATCTTCTTTAGTCGAAAACGAATTCTTCAATTCTTCGATTTGCATCTCCTCCCCAGGATCCTCATCATTGTCCAACTCAAGCCCACTTATCACCGCCTATAGAGCGAACCGCGTGTTGGTCTCGTGCCATCCTTCTTAGTAGCTTCCTCTGGAATAACCACTTCCTCCTGTTTATATTAGAACATATTTGTCTCATAGAGAAACATTACCACACTCCTGTTCTCCAATGACAAAAATTGCTCACCTGCAACAGATACATAGTATCTTAACTTTGGAAGAAGAGTGGCCCGGGTAGATACCTTGAGATTCATGTCCATGGCGAACATCTCTCCGATGAGCGTCAATCTCTCATCGGATAGATCGGGTTCGTAGTCGAAGAACTCTTCCCGTGCGAGCAATATTTTCTCTTCACTCCACTTTCCCGGCATTGCGGTCTCAGCATTGTGTTCTGTGGCAATATCGCTTTGTTTTGTTGTGTGCGTCCTCTGTGGTTCAAGAATTTTAGCTGATAGGGTGTGCTCGTCGGTGGACGTGCTTCGGAAGCCACCGATTGGAATTCCTCTTGGGCGCAGTGGAAGGACTAATCGCGTACCCGGTTATGATGTGAGTTCGTTGCTTGCGCCCCCAATTTCAACATCCAATCCTTCCCTTCTTTTGGATGGTGAAACTTTCCCAAGTAAGACGCTAAACCCCTTCTCATACTCTTCTCTCAACTCTCCCACTAAACTGTCTTGACATCTTCAACCTAGTAGTATATCTCACTGAATCCAAGACTATTGTTAGTGAATCATTAGAATTGATATTTCGAAGCATCGCTTGAAAGGTCGAGCGAGACCTAAATGTCTCGACGGTTGTGCGTCAGTCCGCGGCGCATCCATCACGCCTCCTCGTCGTAGATGATTGTCTGTATCTTGGTGTCAGAGCAATATTGCTATGGTGTGCTGAGTAGGTGCTAACTTACTAAGTTGCCTTGATGCTGCCCCATGGAGAGGTGAAATAGTAGAAAACCCTCCCCGAGCGGCAGAAAGGAGAGTTGAACTGTGTTTTGAAAAGTTTGAGTAAGTAGAGGCAGGTGGAATGCAGATATATATAGTTGGAGAATGTCAAGAGACGGGCGAGGGAGGAGTAAGTGAGAGAGCAGTGAAGTAAGAGAACCGACAAGTGAGAAAGTGGCTAAGTGAAGAGGCTCAGGTATCACTAAACATAATTCTTTATTCATAACAGTAATCTTCATGCTATGCATCCATCCAAGCAATTCCCCATTTCCAAGCCCAATACTCACTCCATGCAAATAAGTAAGCGTCCTCGGAAGGAAGTGTAGGCTTTGTGAAGCCAGGCAAATGAGAAAGTAAAGGAACCTACGAACTCCTCGATCAAAGAACGCAAAAGGTATCCTTTAGAAGTTAAAAAGAAACAAAAAAGTAGTTATGCCACCCGACGTCATCATGGGTCATCAAAACATCCAACCCTTGTCCAACCCACATATTCATGTCCCATCTCTCCCAACTCCAGATAGCTATCGAATTTTGACACACTCTGTCCATCACCTATCTCATTACACCTCTCCGCCTTCCTCATGTGCTCATCAAGCTGAAAAAGTCACTATTCCTTCTGCCCCTCATTAAGCAACAGCTCAACTACAATCTGACACCTCTCTTGCTGCGGGTGCTGTAAGCTCAACTTAACCGTCCTATTTCCCGCACTGCCTCCTGACAACCCATCATCCAAACACTTCACGTCCCTACCCGCAATAACCTGTCTCAGCCTTCCATTCTGCGCGTTTCTGATCTCAACGAAATCCGGATCAAACAGTAGAACATAGGGTCCATAAAGCGCCGCGCTCTTCGCCTTGCCAACAAACTCCATGATAACGGAGCGAGATATATCGCCGTGTTTGTTCACATAGATGGCGCATTCCTCGTAGCAGAGCAGGAATTCTTGATCTGAGAGGCGGAACATACCCAGCGGATCCTGGTTCTGGAGACGCGAGGCGATGGTTGCGACATGCGGTTGTTTGAGATCGGGGACAGACCATGGCTGTTTCTTGTCGAGAGTCAAGACTTCGAAGCCCTTGGCCGTTGAAATTGCGAGAGACGAGTGGAAAAGGTTGATGCCGAAGCAGTCAGTAGGGATATAAAACTCATCGTATTCGCGGAAGAATTCTGTGCGGCCTGATTTCCATATCCTTGATTTCTTCTCGGTGGATTTCTGATAGACGGGTTCCAGGACTTTGAAGGTCGATGAGATGCCGTCACGCTTTTTGTAGAAGACAAGTGTACGGTCTTTCATTACACCAGTTGCGAAGAAACCTACGTCTCGCGCACCAGATAGTTTCTGAGGCGCGCGACGAGCAGACTCGTTAGAGGGGAGAGCACCGCTGACTGGGCAGACGGTATCGAGGTGGTATGCTATTAGTGATTTGTCGGAGATAAGTAACATTAAGCTAAATTGCTCAAGGACAGCGACTTGCGTGACTTTGGGTATTTGAATGGCCTTCGAGTTATTAGTGACTGTAATTAGGAGCGAAAGGAAGATCATACCTTTGACCAGCCTCGAGGATTATCGTATTCCGATATGTAAACTCCAATATCCGTACCAATGGCGACCATTGGCTTACCATACGGTTGGTGGAAAGCCGTTGCGCAGTTGACCTTGGCTCGGCAGATGGGTACCGGCCGGCCCGAGTTTGAGAAAAGTTTCTCTACTTCTTCTATCGATCGGTCGAGGGGCGTTCCTTTGATAGTAATGCTCTTCTGCGATGGGATCGCGCTTTCGTAGGCAAATGCAGCATCGGCCATAACCCTCAATCGGAATGGTTCAGCATTCTGTGAAAACAGTGCCGCGGCATGCCTCGTCTTCGCGATGATGAGCTTGTCACACCACTCAGCCCGGTTTTGTGCACTCGGAGCAAACAAAGTGTAAGTCTCTTTGCCCAAGTGCTTTATCCGGAATGGGTACATGATCTTCTCATCCTTGCTTTGGTCGATAGCGGTGGTAGTCACCATAGTCTTACCTGAGCCCCCTGTGTTCGTTGAGGATAAGGAATTCGAGGTGTTGGTGTGCTGGAGCGTTCCCGGACCAGGAGTAGCGGTTGCCACTCGTCCTAGACGCGAGTCCTGCCCTGCAACCTTTCCGGTAACAGTTGTGACAGCCGCGATGCCCTTTACGGCTGATCTGATGACGGGATCGTCATCTTCACTCTCCAGAACAAGAAGGTCCATCGGAATGGGCTATGTTAATGTCAGCTAGAGTCCAGTATGGAAGTTATCTGTACTTACAAGCCTCGATACGTCATACTTCTCGGATTTCGTGACACCGTCCGCTTCCCTGTAAGAGACGGTCTTTGCCAGCACCAGATAGTGGTCGAAGAGAAGAGCATGCGTCTCCTGCCATGTGAAACGATTTCCTCCCATGCGTTGCAGGTCACCCTTGAAGATGAGTTCACGACCAAGGTGATCAAGGTTGAGTTCAACGCGTTGCATGCCAGGCCGAAGGATCAATTTCGCCTGCAAATCGGTAAGGTCGACCTTGCGTGACATTTCAGCGACGCGATTGTCGCACTCCAAGGTCACAGCCTTGATCTCTTCCATTGCAACTTGGAGATTCCGCTTCTCCTCGTTATCCTGTGTCGACTTTTTCAACACGGTACCCAGCAGAAGACCGTAGTGCTGCAACCTGGTGATGGGGCCTTTGAGGTATGTGTCCCAGCTCAGTTTGTTTGACAGTTTGTGCGCCCGAGCCTCATCCAGGAAGGTGCGGAATAGCATGTTCTTGTCGGCTTCCTGGCGAACAAGGAAACTTGCATAAGGGAAGGCGGCAGCGTACTCAATGTAGGCCTGTTTCGCTTTTCTAATCCACTCTCTGAAAATGTCGCTAAACCCAACAATCCACGGGCCCTGCTCCTGCTGTCGATACTTCATCTGTGGCAACAAATGGTCCTCGTTCGCCTTCTTAACTGCGTCTATTTTGCCGAAAACGTCGCGGATGAACTTATTGAGCTTCTTCGGAGGGATCACTGGCGGCTGTGCAGCGAGCAGTCTGTCTCGGTAGAGGTTTCGAAGCACGTCAAGCCGCTCCATGTAATTATCTTCTCCCTGGACAATTTCATGGATGATATTTTGCCTCTCGACCTCCTTCTTGTTGGCATGCTCAACATCCTCCTTCTTCAACCGATAAAATGTGGCCCAATCCTCCGACTGCGGCGCAGCGGACTGCGACTGCAGGTCGATCTTCTTGAGTGTCCTCTGGCAATGATACGAGTAGCACCGACCCGGTGTCGCGTGGTTGTGTAGCTTCGGCGCATAACAACCCGCTCCCGTCAACTGGAAGATTACTCCAGTCATTGTCTCAGAAGAAAACTTGAGCCACTCCTCCTCATGCACTAAAGTACCGGCCTTGTACATCTCCGCCACGACGCGGCTACTCAGTGTCTCCGCATCAGCAATGTTCATAGTTGGCACTTTGTATGTGAAAAGCGCAACGAGGCCCTCGTTGATAGCATTTTCCTTCAGATCTGCCTCTCCCTCAGTCATGCTCTTAAGCCAGTCAATAATCGAGCTTAGTGCCCAAGGCTCTTTGCACTTCTTGAAATCACTAGTCGTGAGCTTGGCAGGATTGAACCGTTTGCCAGCCGGTAGCGTTGGGAGATCAATAGCCACTGCATCGCCGCTACTAGGGGTAAGCGTGTTACCGTCGCTATCAACAGCGCCATAGAAAGTGTTTCGGTTCGATTGACGAGCTCTGTGCCCTTGCTCGGCATCTGTTTTTGATCTCGGAAGGGGGATTGTTTGAGGGGTATTACTGTGTTGCAGCAAAGAAGTCGATCGAGGGACCAGCGTGCCACCCGGTGTTTGCATTTGCATAGACTGAGGATCAATCGGGTACGATCCACGAGATGATTGAGAGTTCCGCCAATACTCGTATGATCCTGCTGAGCTTGTGCTCTGATGGTGCCCTCGGCGATTATTGTTAGCTGGAGGCGGGGGAAGTGGTCGATTTGTAGACATTCCTGGATGGAAGAACATGTCGGCTGGTTCTCCAGGGATGGGCGATTGATGGTCTGTCAATCCAATCTCGTCGCCTTCGTCGTAACTTCGTCTTCGTGCACTTGGTTCCTCAAGCCCACCAGTTCCGAATGTGTCGACTCTCACGTCCCTTGAAAATGAAGGGAATGGGTGGATAGGGTCGTAATCATCACTTGCAGCCTCTGAACGCCGCTGCGAGCCAGAAGAGGAGACAGGATGGCTGCGGTTCTCGAAGCTGGACCCGGTAGCTAACAGGTTGGGACCTCTTCCATAAGTGAAGTGAGGATCAAAATTGCCTCCATATAGGCCAACGTCAACAGGCACATAGTCACTATCGCTAGCACTCTCCTCCGCAGGAGACGTAACACTAGTCGGCAACTGGGGAGACTGTATGGAAGCATATGTGCTGAACAGGCCGGAGCCGCCACTCCGTCTTCGGGCTTCATCTGCTTCTTCCTGTGCCTCTGCCATTTGAAGAGCAGCCAAACCAGCAGCTGCTTCAATGTCGCTCTCGTCACTAGTGTTATATTGGTCCTGGACAGGATATGGAGCCAAACGGTCCCCATTAACGCCGCCTCCATTACGACCGGACGGATGCCGCTCCACCGAGTT
Source organism: Zopfia rhizophila CBS 207.26 (assembly GCA_010093925.1). Lineage (NCBI taxonomy): Eukaryota > Fungi > Ascomycota > Dothideomycetes > Zopfiaceae > Zopfia > Zopfia rhizophila. Next base: position 271,255 of record ML994639.1, read on the forward strand.
GTAGGAATCACCCCCGTTCGGCTGTTGAACTTGAATGCTGGGTTGGTATCCGGGGCTGCCTCCACCAGCAATGTTTTCAATCTGTGTAAATAATTCATCTTGATTGTAACGAGTGGCACCATTTGGCTGGGCGAAATAGTCATCGCTGTCAGACTCGTGTTGGGGTGGTGGGGGAGGAAGCGGGCGACGACCGACTGTATCCGACCTCTGCGGCGATCGATGTGGAGGGGCTTCGGGTGTTGGGGGAAGAGGGTTTGAGTGGTGGCTAGAGGTAGACGGATATCTATTAAACCGATCCTGTGAACCGTAACTAGTCGCATATGTTGGGGGGGAGGGTAATGGGGCGTGGGAGTGAGGGGGATCTGAAGGGCGATGGTAATGGGAATGAGACGAGTGAGCCGTAGATGGCTGTCTTGCTGGGTAACTTCCCCAGTCGTCAGCAGGAGATGATGCATTACCAGGAGGTACTGGGAGTGGAGGGGGGGCAGGTGGTGTGTAAGCTGACCGGCCAGCTTGAGATGCCGTTCTTCCAAATTGCGAGTGTTGATTCAATGTAGGTGATGGAAACGATTGCTGAGGTGGAGTAGGGTAAGATGTGCTCGAAGGAGAGGTCGGAGAGAAGCCGTATGGATGGCTAACGGTGTTGTTCCTGTTCAGGTTGCTCTCGGCATAAAGTGCGGGATTGTAGGGCTGATGCGAAATGGCCGTAAACGTCCTATTTACACCTCCAAATGCCTGGGGATTCGGCTGAGCTACCGCCTGCGAGCCGTAATGCTGGGGATTGTACTGTTGTTGTGACTGAGACTGATATTGATATCCGCTATTGTACCCACCTACGCTAGGTGAGGTTGATGTGGGTGGGTTCATCTGCGAGCTGCTGTCGCCGATGAACAGCTCGTCGTTCTGGTGCATTGCAAAACTATTGCGCCTCTCCGTTGTGGTCGATCCTGGATATCCGTAGCTCGCGGCACCGCCATTTGCAGTATCCCCATTATCCGTGCTTGGCGTCCTCCGATCGTACGGGTTCTGATATTGGGCTGACGAGCCCGAGTTCGAGTGCGGGATATTGGGATTGTAATAGCTCTGGCCGTTGCTGTAGTAGGACATGGTGTTTGCTCGTGAGGGTGCGCTTCAGGCGCTCGTGTCGATGGATGTAATAAGTGCGGGCCGAGTCGTCATTCACGAGGCTGCGTAGTGAGCGCTCGCGGGCAGCATGTGGTGCGCAGGACCTCTTCCCACCTGTCTCGATGTCCACATCTGCCTTGCTTTATGCCTCGCTGGATCGGCAGCAGACGAGACGAACACGCATGTAATGTTGCCTCAGTGGGTTGTTGTTTGCGGAGGCCGGCTGCCAATCAACTCTCTCGGCGCTTCGTGAGCTGTCGCGTCGTCGCGAGGTTCGTTCGGCCGTTCAGAGAATCGCTAAACAGGAAGAGAAGAACGGCGCTGCAGCAATGCGGAGGGTGATGGGGTTTGGGTGTGGTCGGTCAGATTGACTCTTCCGGTGGGCTGTCAAGCTCGGTGGTGTCAAATGTCTCGTCTGCGGCTGCGGGTCACGAGTTTGTGCCAAGCGTCGCCTTGTCGTGGGCAGTGTTTCAGTGGAGACTCCAAGTTGTATGCCCCGAGCCGCCACACTCGCAACCCAAAAGATGCACAGAAGGGCGGATTCCTGGTTACCGAGTGTCGCCTCGTGTTCGTGTCACGATTGCATTAGTTATGGCTGTGCAGCTTTTTCTTACGTTGACATCAGCTCCAAACCCACCAGCCCCCTTTGGCTTCGGCGGTCGCGAAATCACATCACGTCCACAACATCCCTGTCCTTCCATTCACCAACGCCTGGCTTGACTGTGGGACTGCGGGGGGCCACCCGCGAACGGGGCACGACAAACTACATACAAAAGATAATCTATCTTCATGCGGCTCTTTCTCGGTGCTCTCCTTTCACGATCCGCGACTTTTGTCAGATTTTACCCCGCATCGATACGTCTCTGCTGAATAAAGCGTAGCGGTCGTCGAATAAAAGGTCGATTCCATCATTTATGTCCATCTCTTCGATTCTTATTCCCGAGGTCTGACGTTTGGCTCAACGACTCATATATTAACCATGGTGATTCTCTTTCCTCGAGTCACCTATCCTCTGCTTTTGTCTTACACAGATTCATTTTCTGTCATCAGTGTCTTTTCTTTGTAACTTTTTACTCGCAGCACCTACCACCTCGCTTACGCTCGGTGGTAGTCCCGGGCTCAATGCCACCACCAGGCTCAATGCCATAATCTCTCTACAATTAATTTACAACCGTTCTACATCAACGCAGCCATGAGTTTACAGTACAAAGCTGAAGAGGAACGAATTGCCGAAGCCCTAAAAGTCTATTCCCTTGATCAGCACCGAAATCTTAGGGAGTTGTCGCGTCTTTTTGAGGTGGATTATCACAAGCTGAGGAGACGCGCTAAGGGTAAAGCTTCAAAAAGTACACGCCTAAAGACCAACTAACAGCTAACAGAAGACTAAAAGGCTGCTCTCGAATTGTATATCAAGCGCTTTGACGAAATTGGTTAGCCTCCCTTGATTTCTATGTGGCGCGCTGCTGCTGAATGGATTCGAATATTGACCTCTCCACCTGGCACGATCCTTAAGCCTCTCGGCCGTGACTTCTTTACACGCTACCTCAACGCCAATCCTCATATTAAGAAGATAAAGCAGAAGGCGAAGGATATAAACCGTGTAGTCTTATAGGAATAAGAAGCTCTTAATGATTTCTTCTAGAAATGGGGCAATCTTATAAAGGGTTTGGGGATTAACCCAATGGACGTATGGAACTTTGATGAAACCGGGTTTCGAATAGGCGTTGGAGGTAGCCAGTATGTGGTTATAATGCAGCTTATTAAAAGCGCTGAAAGTCCTTCGGAGACAAATCACGACTTTACTATGCTGGTAGAGACTATTAATGCTGCTGGGGAAACAATTCCACCTTTTTGCATCCTTAAGGGCAAAAGTATCCTTTTCCAACACGTTGCGGAGACCGATCTCGATCCTAACACTCTATTAGGTGTTTCTGACTCTGGCTACACGAACGATCAACTGGCTCTTGATTTTATTCAGCATTTTAACAAATTCTCGGCCCAGCGGCAGCAAGACCAGTTTCGCATCTTTCTTTTTAACGGCCACGGTTCTTACCTTACGTACGAATTCGTTGACTACTGCTGGCAAAAAAGTATAATTCCAGTTGCCCTTCCTTCGTATTGTAGCCATATTTTACAGCCTCTTAACGTTGTAGTGTTCTAGCTATTAAAATACTATTATAAACAGAGAGTGGAGCTGGCGACTCGCGACGGCTGTATTAACTATAATAAGATAGAATTACTCTGCTCTATTAAGCATATTCGAAAGGAAGCCTTCAAGGAACAAACTATTTAATCAGCCTGGCGAAAAGCTGGCCTTTGGCCATTGAATCCTGAGGTTGTTCTCTTAAAGTTGAAGACTGTTGATCAACTAACTACTTCTCTTTGAGCACCTGTTTCTACCGCATTTTCACCGCCAACGCCTTACACGCTAAAGGCAATTGAGTATTATGCAAGGAACTATCTCTACGGGATTGACTTAGAAACTGGTAAGTTTGGTGTTCTTACGTATCGCGTTACGAAGCTTGTAAAGAGTGGAGTTGTAAATGCGACTGCGCGCACAGTGGCTGAGAGGGATCTTAAAAGGCTTAATGCAGCCACCAAGAAGCGAGATAAACGCCAGAAAAAGGATAAAAGGGTTATTCAGAAGGGAGGAGTCGTCTATGCAGGAGATGCAAGACTTACACGCGCTAAAAGGATTGAAGATGCGGGTAAGAAGAAGGAGGCAGCTGCTGCTCAAGAGCCAGCCAAGGAGCGAGAAAGTTCAATAGCTTTTACAACACCGTAGATTTCGCCAAGAAATTTCTGTACATACTATTTTTGCTACCTATAAACCTCATGTGCTTGCCAAGAATTAATTATTTTGTTGCGTTGCTTAAGAAAATACATGTAGAAGTTACAATCTACAGAATTGTTGCTTTGAGCCTGGGGGTGGCATTGAGCCCGGGACTACCACCGAGCGTAAGCGAGGTGGTAGGTGCTGCGAGTACATCTTTAATGACATAGACATCCCATCTTCACTGCATTGTACTTCAGAATGGTGATACATTCAGATTCAAAGTCCTTATACGCAGCTCCTGGAAATGCGGTCGATGAGAATATCAGAATTAGGGACCAACCAGCCCCTGAAACAGACCAATATGGTTATAGAATACGCGAGCAGCCCATGGGTACCAAACGGAGGATCAAAGTTATCCTCATGGGCGCTGGTGCATCGTCTTTAAACTTCTTCAAGAAGGCAGAAGAGGAAATGCAGAACGTAGATATTGTGTGTTATGAGAAGAATGACGACGTTGGCGGCACTTGGTTAGAAAATAGATATCCAGGTAAGATTTGCCTTGGTATCGCGACTATCAAGACCTTCCTGCCTTGCGTATCTTGTTAACGCAAATTTAGGCTGCGCCTGCGATATCCCATCTGTGAACTATCAGTTTTCGTGGAAGATCAGGCTGTGGAGTCACTACTACAGCTACGCCCCTGAAATATGGGAGTATCTAAAAGATATTGAGCAAGAGAATGATTTCATTTCAAAATATATCAAACTGCGGCATCAGATCGAACACGTAGAATGGGGCGACGAGGCCGGACTGTGGCGGCTCAAAATTCGAGACCTCGACAAAGATCAAATCATCGAGGACAGTGCCGAATTCTTCATTAATGCCGGAGGCGTGCTGAACAACTGGAAGTGGCCAGAAATACCCGGTCTCCATGATTTCAAAGGGAAGTTAATGCACTCCGCTAATTACGAGGAAGGACATGACCTTTCTGGGAAAAGGGTCGCTGTGATTGGAGCTGGAAGTAGCGGAGTCCAGATTGTTGCTGCTATCCAAAAGAAGGTGGATAGTTTGTACCACTGGATTAGGTCGCCGATTTGGATCACAGCTGGATTCGCGCAAACGTGGGCTGCCAAACAGGGTGCGAATTTCAAGTGTACGCGAATCAAGTCCGAGTTATGAATGGATGCTCATAAATTTGACAGATAGCGACGAGCAGCTTCAATATTTGAAAGATAATCCCAGGAAATACCTGGAGTATCGCAAACAAATTGAGAACGAACTGAACCAGCGCTTTAAGTTTATCATCAAAGGCAGCGAGGAAGCAAGACAAGCGCGAGAATATTCCTTTAATGAGATGAGGACAAAATTGAACAACAATCCAAGACTCATCGATAAAATGATCCCAAAGAACTTCAACCCAGGTTGTCGGCGCCCTACCCCAGCGCCAGGGTATCTAGAAGCTCTCGTTGCGGAAAATGCAACCATTTTCACGGATCCTATCAAAAAGATTACTGAGCTGGGGTTTGTTGATCACGAAGGGAAGGCCTATGATGTGGATGTTATAATCTGTGCAACTGGATTCAACACCTCCTGGTTACCACGTTTCCCTTTCATTGCAAATGGGACCGATCTGAGAGACATGTGGAGTCGTAAAGATGGAGTTACGAGTTACCTGAGTATCGGTGTACCAACCTTCCCAAACCACTTTAGTTACTGTGGTCCCTAGTAAGCGACCAACCTTACGTTCACCCGAAGTTAGCATTTAACGTTTGTCCAGTGGACCCCTCGGACATGGCTCCTTCATGCCCCTGATCGAACAGTGGACAAAATACATATTCACTGTAATAACCAAAGCCCAAATCGAAAACATCAAATCCTTCCGACCCAAACTCTCCGTCTCGTCCCAATTCCGCCAACACGCTGACCTCTTCCTGCAACGCACGGCCTGGACCTCGCCTTGCCGATCCTGGTTCAAGCAAGGAATGACGAACGGTCAAGCAGCCATCTGGCCTGGCTCTCGCCTCCACTTCCTCGAAATGATGAAGGCGCCCAGGTACGAGGATTTCGAGATTGAGTATTGGGATGAGAATGTGTTTGCGTTTATGGGGAATGGGTTTGAGATGAGGGAGTTTGATGGGAGGGATATTACGAATTATTTGGGGTCTTTGGATAGTGATGGGAGGGATGTGCAGCCGGATTACGATAAGGAGTTGATAAATATTTTGGGGGGATTTAATCTGGATGAGAGTTATATTGTAAGAGATGGATAGGATTTTCCAGGGCTGTAAGACCCTCTGTGCTGCTATCTAGATCGGTTTGGTGGTCGAAGATGTGTATATTGCGATTTGGAGTCAGCTGCTTTGGGAATCGTTGAAATTGTACTTACTGATGACAAGAAGTTTTAATTAGCATCCAGATCCTGCTGCCAGTTGAATTGGACGTATAGACGAGTGTTGTGGTTAGCCTCCCTTGTTGTCCGTTAAGACGAAGTATGACGATTGCGTCGTGAGCTCGGGAGAACGGAGGGAAAATACGAAAGGTAAAGCTGCAATTCTGTCCGAAGTGAGTGGGTTTTTATCGACCTCCTTCCTTCTGGTTTGCCTGAAAGGGTCCTTCTGGAGTGCACATAATTTCCTCGAGATTCCATTCTCACCCGAGCGCTCTGGTATGCACAGAAACCAGCACACCACGCTAGTTTCAGGCAATTCCGGAGTGCATTTTAAGGATTTAAACATGTTGATAGCTATTAATGGTCGAGGGTTTTTAAAGTTGGTGCGTCCGGTTTAACGAAATTGCAGTTTATTTTTTAGAAAAAAATGCTGAAAAGAAGGGGGATAAGAAATTCTCGGAGGGTCGATAGATCTAATATGAAGTGGAAGATCGTCCCGGCCAGGCTGTAGAGTCTGATATTCATATCGCCACGCTACTGTCATATGGTGCTGGGACATCTATGGATTTTGTGGAGATGAAGGCAGTGTTTAGAGTCTTTCTTTCACGATAACTGAACCCACGATAGGGGCAATGGGGCTGGGCTCTGGTGTTGAAGTGCGCAGCATTGATGGCGATGAAATTGGCGTGGCTGCTTTTGGCAAACGTGAACTGCTGTGTACGAACTGAGTTGGCTCGTGATCTCTATGAAACGGCATATGCTGTGTGGGGTAGGTAGGTGTTAGGCGTTTTCAGCTGCTCGGCTCTCTGCGCATAGCCCCGCACCACGACTAACTTTTTGCTACAACGTCAAAAGCTAAAGTAAAATATCTCACAGACACAGGTGAAAGAAAATGCACACATCCATGATGGTGGGATCTCCGTTATCAAGCTGGCGGGCAATCTCTCGCTTTTCTTCGGTTTCTAGAAGGCCTAGGGCCTGCTTTCCAGCTCCCGTTGGTGACTGAGGCAAGGATGCTCTATTCTAACATCTTGGCCAATCCATGCCAATGCGGTGCCAAGTGCGTATGGTTCTTGGACATTAAAACCACTGTTCCGTTTCAGGCAGCTCGTACTGGCTTTCCATCTGTACGGACAGTGATGACCGGGAGAAGATCACTCGTTACCTGGCGACTGGACCTGTACAAAAGGGCTCCAGACCGTCGACGCGCCCCACAAACTGTAGTTGCCATCTCTCACTTTCTCTATTCCTTATCTCGTCTCTTCGGCTTGGCCGCCTTGGGTTACTTCGTGCCTGTCCTTGTGGCGCACAGGTAAGCTCTGTCGACAGCTTCCGCTATCTTCGTGTTGCTTGAAGGCGGCTCGAGCCTTGATTGCGTATCACGAACCGGTCAGCCTATCAAGAAAGAAAGCCTCGGGTTTATTCAGCTTGCCTTCTCTGCACTCACTACTTAGAGCTCCTGGTCCACCCGAATTCTTCGTCTTCTCGTTGATATCATCTCGCTTCACTTGCAGCTCGGCGCGCGCCCCTCCCGCCGCCTCGTACGTAAAGGGCGAACCGCCAAGTGGACAGACTTGATAAATTCGCCACCAGCACAGCATTGAGAAGGACCTCACGCGAACATGGCCATTTTCAAGAGGAACTCGGGTTCCTCCGGGGAGAGCCCTCGTGAGGCTGATCAAGAGTACGGAAAGACCGAGTATCAGACTGGAGAGGCATCCGTAGTAGCACCAGATGGGACAGTCCACCATGCCGACCACTCGCATCTTCATCGTGGCCTGAAGTCGCGTCATATTACTATGATTGCTATCGGTGGTGCTATCGGAACTGGTTTGATTATTGGTACTGGAGCTGCGCTCGCAAAGGCCGGGTATGTCAAGATGAATCGAAAGCGAATAGCAGGATACTGACATTAACAGGCCCGGTTCAATCCTGATATCTTACACTCTCGTCGGGCTCTTGGTTTATATCGTCATGTGTGGTCTCGGTGAGATGGCGGCATGGCTCCCACATGCCAGTGGTTTCGCAGGTTACGCCACTCGATTTGTCGATCCAGCGCTTGGTTTTGCCTTGGGTTATACTTATTGGGTTAGTAGCACAACTCCATGAGATGTGGGTGTTCTGAGTGTTGATCGTGGAAACAGTTCAAATATATCATCATAACTCCTAACCAGCTCACTGCAGCCGCTCTGGTCATTCAGTACTGGAGATCGCCCGACGAAATCAATCCCGGAGTGTTTATTGCCATTTTCCTTGTCACCATTATCGCCATCAACTACTTTGGTGTCAGGTTTTTCGGTGAATTTGAATTCTGGCTCAGCAGTATAAAAGTCATTGTCATTGTCGGCCTTATTATCCTGTCATTCGTTCTGGTTCTTGGAGGAGGGCCAAATCACGATAGAACTGGCTTCCGATACTACAACGATCCCGGAGCTTTCAAGCCGTACATTGCCAAAGGAGATGCTGGAAAGTTTCTTGGCTTCTGGAGTTCTATGATCACTGCTGTGTTCGCATATCTTGGTAAGTTCGCTCTCTCGATGTCGGACATTGCGTTTTGCGATCGAAAAAAATCTCGGATCCTTGCCCCCTGCAGTCCAATCCTCTCCCCTGTTCAGATACGTTTTTATGGACCTTGAATCTTAGTCCAAGCTATGACCAGCCCGTACCTAAGAATTTACTAACTTTTGTAGGAACTGAGCTCGTGGGTGTCACTGTTGGAGAGGCCCAGAACCCCCGCAAGACAATCCCACGCGCCATTAAGCTCACATTCTATCGGATCTTATTCTTTTACTGTCTTAGCGTGTTCTTTCTTAGTATGCTCGTGCCGTACAACTCCAAGGACTTGGCATTTGCGAACAAGGCCGGAACCAAGGCATCCGCCTCTCCATTCGTGGTCGCTATCAAGATTGCTGGCATCAAAAAGCTCGATGCAATCCTCAACGGTTGCATTCTAATCTTCACATTCAGTGCCTCTAACTCAGATCTCTACATTGCCTCCCGTACCATTTATGGTCTCGCTGAGCAAGGTCACGCTCCTCGTATTCTCGCCTGGACCGACAAGCGTGGTGTACCGGTCGTCGCCCTCGGTGTCTCGTCCTTGTTTGCTTTACTAGCATTTATGAATGTCACCGATGATTCCAAGGTTGTCTTCGGCTACTTCGTCAACTTAGTCACCATATTCGGTCTCTTGACCTGGATCTCCATCCTGGTCACCCACATCTATTTTATTAAGGCTCGTAGGGCTCAGGGTATTACCAATGATCAGATGCCGTATGTTGCACCATTCGGCATAACTGGATCCTACATCGGTCTTTTCTTCTGCTGCCTTATTGCATTAACGAAGAACTTCAACGTCTTTACATACGACAAATCCTATGGTAAGCACCCTCCCAAAGTGTCCGAAAGATATTACAGAATGACAGCTAATTTTTCCAAACAGGAAATTTTGACTACAAGAACTTTATTACAGGGTATTTGGGCATTCCACTATATTTAATGTAAGTGAAACCCTTCTTTTTGGTCCCGTCGTTTCAATCCCAACCTCAACCCAATCCTACCTCCATCCCGACCGACAGCTAGTGATCGTAACTGACTGGCTGCAAGTATGATTTTTGGGTTCAAAGCGTACCATCGTACAAAGGGCGTTCGCCCGGGGGAAGCCGATTTCTACACCGGCAAAGACGAGATCGATCGCGAGGAGGAGGCCTTCCTGGCCCACAAAGCAGCAACCCAGAAACAAAACTCAGGCAATTGGTTCTACAGAACCTTTGTTGCATGGCTATTCTAAGCAGCAGATGTCATTTTTTGGTTTGGAGTGTCATTCGCTTCAAATATTTCCTGCCCAATTTTGGCAGAAATCTGGCCCCCAATCTCACATGCTCTTATTTCCTGCGAGTAAGGGGTCGATTTACTACATAGTTAATGGATCATTGAGACTACACAACTGGAAATTCCTAGTTCGCCCAATACGCAGAGCAACGAAATGTTGGTTCACCCGGAAGCAGACCTTTGACAGCACCCTTTGTCGAATCTAGTGAAGGACAGGTTAATGCTCACAACAAGCTCTGTCATGCCAGTTATGAGTGCCTTGGAAGACGTATCGCTCCAACATGCACTTACCTGCTACTTCGTACTGTCTAGATATTAAAGCCAGGTTTGACTCTTCGATGTCTGTTGCCTGCTGACATTCGCGGTGCCATACATGAACACTTGCGACTACCTCGGAGTTATTCCATCTTCCAGAGATCTATGACCGGTGAAAGCCCGTTTCTTAGTATACTGACATGCTCTACCCGAGGGAGCCTATGCTAGTGAGCGTCACGTGTTCGGTTAGTTACGAAGTAATGCCGGTCAATCTCCAAGGGCTTAGCGTTGGAAGCATCAACTCTCCAACATCGCGTCTTTAATCTTCAACGTCCATCACGACATCCTTCTATCATGCTAATTCCCACACACATGATCACAAACATGGTAGCCTTTTTACGCACACGGCTTGACACGGCGATGCGTTGGGTGCACATCATTGATACCCACCGACAACCTTTTCTCACCGCCGGAAACGTCCTCCGCTCGAGTCACGAGCACCGTTGCTGTAACTTCACCTCTTCTACTTGAGGTGAGATCATAAGGCAAAGGGCGGATGAACTTACTCTGTTCGGAATTCTTCCGAAAAGCAAGAGAGGGCTAATCTTACTCAATCAGCAGCAGACATCAGCCTTGTCATGCGCCCTCTAGGCAGCGAACGCCTACTCCGCAAACTGCAGATGCAGTTGAGGAGTGGCTGCTCATGATGCTCCGCCAACGGGCGTGGGCGTATGTAATATGCTGCGTGCATGAAGCATCGTCCTTCTGAAGAAGCTTGTCAGTTACGGCGAGACCGACAGAGTCAGGTAAGCGTCAAGATCGGACTGCGTTGACTATAAACTACGGTGTTCATAGGGTGACAACTCACGACGTTATTACAGACTACTCGTTTCATGGGACGGAAAAGCCGATATGATGTGTCGGAAGGCGCAAGCGCATCATACGACTCGAGATTCGCCAATCGTGATAGAACGATCGTAGAAGCTTTTCGAAGCCTTTTCTCACCGAACAAGCGGTCAACTGTTGAAACGAGCTAAACTACTATGAACATGAGGCGTCACCCAGATGCGCAGCAGGCCGATATCAGATCTGAATCTCATCACAAGGCTGGTACTTAGCGCGACTTGCCTTCTCTTCCACAGCTTGGAAGTCAGCAGGTCACCGTCATGTCCAAAATTCCCTCCATCCTATTTGATACTCTAGTCGTCCTCTTTGGGCACTGATGAAGCTTCCATGAGCTGTCGTGAGGCAACCAGTCTTCTTTCCTGATTTCCGGGCGCGGTTTTCAACGGGCATCACTTTTGGAGCCATGGAGCTCCCCGAAACTTTGTCATAGGGCACGACGATTATCGCCCCTTTCGGGCTTCAATTGCAACAGAAGGGCATGATGTAGGGCCAGGTGTGCGTTGTACGTCCTTCTGAATTGCTTCAGAAAATGGGGGTATAAAGTTTCCTATTCTTCTCTTTTCAAGTCTCCTTTCAATGCGTCAGCATCGTCAAACTTCTCTACAAGCAACAGAGCCAATTCAAAAACCTCAATTCTCTCCTTTCAATCTCAACCACAACGCTTCCTCGAACCCAACTTCATTGTCTCCTTTGCAAAGCCTCCTCAAACACTACTTCGTACTCGTCTCAGAGCAAGTACCTGCAGCAGGCAATCTCGTCCCGGTTTCTCAGCTATCATCCGATAGTATCTCCTCATTTGCACCATATTCAGCAACACAAATCGATCTCCCACACGCTGGTCCTAGTCAAGCTGGTTCAAGCCAACCTTTGACACACGACCCCTAAGCCTAACCTCTCCTTGCTGAGCACTGATCCGGCACCCCACCTGAGGCCCTTGACCTTCACAAGTCTCATCAAGCCCAATCTGATCAATATGAACGGACTCAACGGGGGAACAGTACCCAACGATATGTGGCAATGCTGTGGTTGTGGCGGAGGGAATCTCATTGCCCTGGCCGATGAGCAGTGCCCAGTTTGCGGACATACAAGAGACATATCATGCAAGGGCCCAGGAAGTCAAATGTCTTTCGCTGCTCCATCCTTCAACTGCAACCATGGTCCTCCACGTCTGTATTGCAACACTAGTATGGTTCTCGAACCTTCAGTAATTCCAGCTTGTCCTCTACGACCGCAGCAGAACGACTACAACTATACCGGTCACTATGAAACTCATAGAGGCGAAGGCATATCGATTCCCGGAGCTTGCAGCGGAGACTACGGTGATATGTGGCAATGCTCCAATTGTGGGGCAGACAACAATGATTGGCTGGACTTTTGTCCCCTCTGTGGAACCGCAAAGCCGTAGAGCTAGACACCCTCCATTCCAACCAAAGAATCCTACTACAGGAAATCTGACGCTTTCTGAGCTCAAGGGTCCTCAAACACCGATAGGCTCAGCCGAATCTAAGCTGATGCCACTACTCAAGGTAGGTGTTCGATGCTCGTCATTTAAGTCTGTCAGAATACCCTTCCACCACTTGTCGATGTTTAACATTAACAACACTCATTTTATCACTTCTTTCCCTTGGTTTCGTGACCCCGATCTCCAAAGTTCTCTGCGCTCGTTTCAGCTTTCTTTGTTATCTTGTTGGTGCACCAGATGCCGTTCGCTTCTTGTATTTCCCTTTTTTTTTTTTCTTGCCTGGTACCAGTTGCTTAACTTGCCTAACCTGTTTATTCTCTCATTCCAATGGTTTGTGATACCCGCGAGGCAGTCTGGCTTTTATGTAGCTGTTTAGTTAGTTACTTTTAGTTTAGAATAGAACATTGCTTCATCGCGCAAATTACTCTTCTCTCTATGTTCACGACCTTCGTGCGGTGCTTCGGTAGACTTTTGCACACCTTACATGAGTGGTCTACCTAGCAGCACATACGTGATTGTCCAGCAGCAGATGCGTGTTCACCCAGAAATGGGCAGGCGATCGTTTCAGGAAAAGGCAAGTGCTTGCCAAGCAAACACTTGTATTAACTGGGTAAGCAAGAGTGAATGTCAGTACGTGCAGCGTGGTCCTAGCTCTTTCTTCAACAGACCCCTCCAATACCTGCCCAAAACCTTATGCTGGTGAGCAACAATCGTCTTCCCGGTCTCTCATCTCATCTCAACCCTCTCGTCTTATCGCCAGCTGCCAGACATCAATCGCCTAGCGATTGGCTGCATGCACAATCTTTCCGACAAACTCTCCGGCGAAAGCTCGGCTCACTCTTCAGCCTGTGTTTGGTTGCGGAGACTCCCCAGCGCAACAGAAGGCTTGCATGCATCGAAGCACGCTAGAAGCCTGCTAGAAATTTGTTGAGATCCCGACGTCCGCCTGTCGACTTCCCCATCCCAAATCCCTGGGGAAATGAGGGAATTTTGGAATCCCATGGAGTGGTCTGGGCTGTGAGTTGGACCCGAACTTCGAGCCTCATGGTGCGGGAAAAGTGCGTTCCGAAGACAAAATGCATCATCACGCAACAGATTCTCATACCCCAGTCTTCAGAAGGCCGTCGGTGTTTCGATAAACCTTCAAATGCGACTCAATTCTTGGGTATCCCAGGGTAAGTGATGATACAGATCAGGATAATCTAATTTAGTTCATACTGCGCTCGGGTAGCTTTCGAGAACTCTTGGGCAACAAGCTGATAGCCCCTTGAGTCAAGTCGTCTCTCTACGTTTTGCCTTCCTCTCACCAGAGTAGAGTCCAGCCCAATCCATACAGCAAGCCACACTCGCTCCTAGCAGAGCCTTAGAGCCAACAAAATTGACACCTCCCTACCTTGAGAGCACTGCAATATGACATTCAAAGATGCATGCAGGTGGCACTCTCCAACATAGTTGTTCAGCTTCCGACCAAAGCTGGGGTAAAGATCAAGCTATGCCGAAAGAGGAAAACTAAGAGCCTGCCAAGCACTTATGGGCTTGCTTGTTTTCGCACCAATTCGTCTTGTCCTTGCTTGAATTCGCTTCTGCACGGTAAGCTTCAACGAAGCTCAAGCCTCATGACGATGGCGTTCGCAGAATTATTCAGCCTGTGTATACGCCCATTCTCTATATATAACGATCACCTTGTTTCGATCAAAAGGCATTTGTCTCCGCGGTGTTACCGTGCCCATGGGGATTCGGTGCTTCGTTGAGATTGCTGTGGAGCGAAAGGTGGGGCAAGGTTGCGTTCGTTCAAAACTGGAGATCATCTGGAGGCTGAAAATGGAGCATGGTGGAAATAGGGATGTGAATATACCGTATTTTTCGCAAAACCCTCGTATATCCGTACGTGTATATATACACATATAAATCCGTATAATATACAGTATTTTATACAAGCCCAATTGATCAATGAGGAAGCCCGTCAATATCTACTTACGCGAGTAACGACGACGTCTTCCCATCTAGAGTCGGATCGGGCGCTTTTTCTGGGGCCCATATTGGTGGCAGGGCAGGTGCGACACCAGAGCTCCCAGTGATAGGCCTAAGAGGCCTTGTTTGTTGGGTATCAAAGCGACTCTGCAAGCTTATATAAACGCTTTCTTACGTATATATATGAAAACAGGCGAAAATCCATTGTTATATACGGCCGTATATACCGTATTGGAAAACCTCGTACCGATATGGCTCATCCCTAGATGGAGAGCATGGAGAAATCCACTGATGTGGCTAGTGGTGTCCAATCTTAACTGATGATTGGTTATTGGAGCACTATCCGATGCACTGACGCTGTCGTAAACCCTAGTCTCGGGCTCAAATTCGGGGCTTCGTGCTAGCTCGCCGACAGTTGACCTACCAGCAACACCATGTAAAAAAATTCTGCAGATAGTCTCGAACATGCCTCACGGCTTCGTGCAGTAGTGTGCGATCTTAAGTTATCATCAAGCTCTCCAAGCTTGCATGGTATGGACATGGTCTGAGACTTCATTTGGCGTCGGTGAGTGATGGACAGGGACGAAAGCGAGTCCGGAATTGATATGTTGGGTGGTTAGAATACCTTGAAGTTTGTATATAACTGGGTTCGCATGCCCTCTATGGCACTCACAAACTCCAGGTTCTTCAGCCTTACATCTCATCTGGGGATACTTCCCCACTTCTTTTACTACGTTACTAGACTGATACTTTGGTTCTGTGACATCAGTTTGAAGCTTCTCTAGACATCTCGTTCTCCGACACAATATCTTCTGGCTACTTTGTTGCTTTCAATCAACTTTCAAAATGGGTTTCAAACTGTTCGGGGGGCGCTCAGAGCCAACAATGGACGAAATCCATCAGCAACAGGAACGACGCCCTTCAGCAGCTGAAGCCATTGCTGTTGATAGACGTCGCAAGTCGGTCAGTGACCGGCAGATCACCGGCGCCTCACAAATTACTACTCGCCAATCTATCGTCCCCGTTACCCTTGTCACGGTTCTCTTTTTTCTCTGGGGTTTCGCATACGGCCTTCTCGATGTCTTAAACTCTCGGTTCCAGGTCGCCCTCCACATCACTCAGGGTGAATCTTCTGGTCTTCAAGCCGCATATTTTGGGTAGGTGGAACCAAGTGCAGACCTCCTTGATGGAACCTAAGAACTTTGGCTGATATGTTCCTCAGTGCCTACTTCATTGGTCCGTTGACTTATTCCGGCTGGTTCGTTCGCAAATTCGGCTACCGTTATACTTTTATTCTAGGACTGTGCATCTACTGCGTAGGCGCATTGATGTTCTGGCCGGCGGCGGTCAAACGATCCTTCGGTGGTTTCTGCGGTGCCATGTTCATCGTCGGCTCCGGTTTGAGCACTCTCGAGACTAGTGCAAACCCATATATCGCTGTCTGCGGTCCTCCAAAGTGGTCTGAATTCCGTCTCGAGTTGTCTCAGTCCTTCCAAGCTGTTGGATCCGTCGTCGCGCCAGTGCTGGCCAGCTACATCATTTTCAAGAATGTTGGAGAGAACGGAGAGTCTTTGTCGAGTGTCCAGTATGTGTACCTTGGTATTGCTGGATTCGTCGCTTTGCTCGCTGTCGTGTTTTACTTTGCTCCTATTCCTGAGATTACGGATGCCGATATGGCTGATCAGGTAAGTCTCTTCGATGAAGAGGGAATACCGTGCCCAAGCTGATAACTAGTATAGGCTGAGATGACTACCGCAGCAACCGGCTACGAAGATAAGCCACTAAAGAAACAATACACACTCTTCTGGGGTGTCGCTGCTCAATTCTCCTATGTAGGCGCCCAAGTCGGTATCGCAGGCTATTTCATCAACTTCTATACGCAAGCTCGCCCTGATGAACCTACCATCTCTGCTCAGCACCAAGGAGCCAACTTCTACGCCATCGCCCAGGCGCTCTTCGCCATCGGTAGATTTTCTGCAGCCGGACTGATGTACATCACGAAGCCCCGATATATCCTTTTGGCTTACCAAACATTTATAATGCTATTTATCATTTTGGCTATCGCCGTCGATTCGGGGCACGGTGTGAGTGCTAACTGGGGAGGCTTGAGCATGCTCATGCTTGTACTGTTTTTCGAATCTTGCATTTTCCCCACGATCTTTACGCTTTCTCTCCGTGGACTTGGACGACATACTAAGCGGGGTGCTTCGTTCCTCGTTGCATCTATCTCAGGCGGTGCCGTTGTACCGGCTCTTCTCGGGAATGTCGCTGATAAGATTGGAACAAGGAAGGCAATGGTGGTTCCATTGGCTTTTTTCATTGTGGCATGGAGCTTCCCGATCTATTTGAATCTGTACAAGGGTAAGGAGTTAGATGCCTACCGCGAGTCGAAGGTTGGCATTGAAGACGGTGCTGTGGATCCGGATTCCAGAGTTGCAAGCATTTCGGCAGGCATGGGAGCAGAGAAGGATTTGGAGGCCTCCAAGTTCGAGGTTAAAGGTTACTAGAGGAATCATGTGCTAGAACTTGATGAGGTGGTGCGGTATTGGAGGCGAGATGGTAAGATGATACCTTCCTGGTTTGTTCATGTGGACTTGTATAGGATACGGTTTATGATATTTTCAGCCGAATAGATTTGATCTGTATATATACCTATTTCTATTACACCATCAAGCATGTCTCTTCTTTCTCATATCAACTGTAATTTTGCTGCGCTCCTCCCAACGAACGTGTCCCCTTGTCAGCGCACCACTCTCGACATGTTTCATCAATACAGCCATCTGATTCGCCATCGTTCCATTACTACTGCCTGGCTTCCCTTCCGTATCACTTGCACCTAGTTTGGACATTGAGTCCAAGGCGTGCGCCATCAACGCACCAGTAAGAAGCCAAAGGTTTCCTTGAATTCCTCACTGTGGTATGCCTAACACTTTAGTTCTATTGCTATGCCTTGGATTGGTCTCATTAATAACAAAGGTCGGGTTGAAAATGTGATATAACCATGCAGCAAAGCATCAAGAAAACGATACTCGCATCCTACTTCTAGGAAGCCTGCCTATTTACGCTTAGTTCTGAACAACGGCATGGAAGTGCTACTTGCAATGTCTCCGATTAGTACCGATTCGAAAGAATGTCAGTGCCATAGAGCTCTGGAGACCTGTGGCGTGCGGGTAGCATTAGGGGAGCATGAGACAAGCTCAGGCACTACACAGACATCGACGAACGAGGGGGAGGGGGAGCCTATACTTTTTCAAGCTCTGTATAGGGTGCGTCATGCCATCGAGGATTGAAGATCGGGGACAAAGGGAGCGAAGGCACTCTGGATCGTGTGTCATGTCGTGGAGACGGAAACCAGAAGCAGCGGCCTTGCTTATGCCCTGCATCACTCGACTCGCTGTCGACCAACACTTACCGTGTGAACGACATGAGCTTGCCTAATCATGACTTGATTCATTACTTTCCTTTTCATCCTGCCTTTATTGCACTAATTGGACTACAGCCCTGTGAAACTAAATCATTTTCCAAGGAGGAAAGAGGGTAGCTGAGAATATGATACCCTACCGTTAAAAAATATGCCGCATAAGTCGTAGACCCTGCATTAGTGATTATCCTCCTTGCCGAAAATGGTATGTTTAGACCCAACCCTCCCCGGTTCATTCTGCCTTCCCTGATAGTTGATGCTTCTTGCAGTTCCCATATACAATGCACACATCCTTAGGAAGTAAGCTTATTTGAAGCACTAGAGATAAGGCTATCAGGCGAGATCCCGCCGTCAGAGAGTTTGCGCATGAACGGTATTTGTAGATATTCAACAAAGTTCATGACAACGTTCAAAGAGCCAATCTACCATATCTCTTGAGAAGAAAACTACAAGTCTCCGGCGCATGTGACACCAAAAATCTGCCCCATCCATGGATCACAACCTACTCCAGCGCTCAATGATCTTCCTCTTACTATCATAGGTGATACTTGAACAATGGGCTCCGATCCCCCATCTTTTCTAACTGCGCCTCCGTATAAATCGCTCTCCATTCCTCCTCCGTCTTCTGCGCGTTCCTCTTATTGATAGTGTAGAACAAGAATTCCAGGGTGAGCGCGCAGGTCATGCCAGCTGCTGCAAATGCCAAGGAGGTGCCGAAACCGGTGGGATACTTCGGCTTCTCTTTTTCTTGATAGATGAAGGAACCAATGATTCCGCCGCAATTGCCTATACAAATCATAAAGGCAATACCCATCGCCCGCTTTGCAGGACCGGCTAGGTTATTTATCGTCCATGCGTTGCAACCTGGGAGAATGGGATAGATGCCAACGCAGGCCAAATGGACAGCAAAGTAGCATAGCGCTACGTTGTTCGTGATATCTTCTGCTTTCGAGAAGAGGATCGAATAGGCGATGACCAGGAAAGCTTGGGCGCCAACGATGAAGGGCATGCGCCAGGTGAATCTGTCCGCTAGAAGCGAGGAAAGCAAGGCGGAAATTGCACCGCAAGCATATGGAGGTGCGGTAAGAAGCTGTGCATTAGTCGAGGTGTATCCCATATTAAGCAAGATCTGGGGCTATTCAATGCTGGTTAGCAAGTTCGGTTTCGCATGACTCCAGTCACATGACGCACCATTGTAAACCTAATACTTTAGTTAGCAAATTTACTCTCTTGATGATCAGTGACCTACTTCAGGCCGTAGTTGGGCACGGCCTACCAATGCGGAGGTATAATTAGCTTAAGCTTCAGGAAGGGATTTTGGTACTGTCAGTGCCTGCCTGATACGCCCAGACTATAATGGTCCTATTTGAAATGCCACTCGAGTGGTATTTAGATAGTGACCACACAAGGTGGAAGTAGCAATGCAGGACATGGTATTCGTACCGGGAGTTTACGTACATTGGAGGCGAAGACAACTGCTTGAAGGTATATTTGCCAGTCTTTGAGTACAGATCGAAGGACGGACCATTGGAACTTGGTCTTGCCTTCGGCATTGGTCTTTTTCGGCTTGGGGGCACCCCGAGTTAGGATGTGGTAAAGCTTGAGGAATCGAGCCTCGTCGTGCGTAAGCCAGCGGCCAGCAGCGTGGTCCGGCGAGTCGGGAAGAAGCCAGAAGACTGCAACACCCATAAGCACGGTAGCAAGACCTTCAAGGAGGAAGATCCACCGCCAGCCTTCATAGCCCCCAGTGCCATCCATCTTTGCAATCGCTGCGGCAAGAAGGCCTGAAAAGGCGCCTGATGCAGCTGATGCGCAGTAGAACAGGGCCATGCGGAATTGGGTACGGTCTGGAGGATACCACTGGCCGACAAGATAAATGGCTCCCGGGAAGAAGCCAGCTTCGAAGAAACCTAGGAAGAAACGTGTCGCGCAGAGACCACCAAAGTTTTGCACGACACCCATCAAGGCTATCCGAGAAAGGTGTCAGTAGATTGCATGCCCTAATGTACTGAAACGAGACCTTACTCATAACGATACCCCAACACACGATCAGAATGCCCATGTACCAAGACGGCCGTTTAAATTTGGCGAGGATCATATTGCTGGGTACCTCGCAGAGGACGTATGGAACGAAGAATACCATGAGGGCAACGTTGTAATCCGTCCCTGACATTCCGAGAGTCTTCTCCAACCCTTCAATCTTTGCGTTGCCTATGTTTGCCCTGGGAAGCATGAGAAAACAGTAGCATCTGCAAAGAATCTACAACTCACCGATCAAGATGGGATATAAGATACAGGACCGCTAACATGGGGCACAATCTCCAGTCGACTTTGTGGAAGATCTTGTCTTGTTCTTTTTTCGGGATGTCGTGTAAGAACTGAGCATCTTCCTGGCTCAACCCAGCTCGCATATGGCTTTGGAGGTGTTCTGGGAATGCCGTCCATGGCACCTTCTCAATAACTGCCTCTTCGACAGACTTCCTCTCGTCCATCGAATTTTTCTCGTCGGCCGCCATTTTGGCGTTGGGCCGAACCCCGTACGGCGGAATGAAATAATAGAAAGATGTTGTCAAAAATCACATCTCGCAGAAAGTAGGACGTGGTCCTGTAAGGCTCTTTATGTAGGTTGTAAACCAAATCCTTGTGGCGGCCCAAATACGATGATCCGGTGGAGGTCTAGCATCATCGGCAGTTCTCCATTTCTGTGTTCATAACCCTTGAACATGGACTGAACGGCGTAATAACGTGCTCGACGGAAAGAAGCATAATACCCTGAAAGTCCAATCACGCAGCCGTTGAAACTGGGGAAGGGTCCGCCAAGCGTTGGGGATGCGGGGATAGTAGACACAAGTGTTCTCGGCACAACTCTCGGCCGACATAATGTCGGATGATACACAAAGCTAGCTTTAGACAAGCGTAAACATATCCGAGGCTTGAAGACTCGAGAGTGCTTAGATATTTCTGTCTTTGTGAGAACTGAATAAGGGAAGGGCGCTGACTCGTTTAGATATCATCATCGGAAACTCTGGAGCCAAGTTCAACCAAGTCTTGGATGCTTATTTCCGCATTGGCACTCTCGGATTACTGAATTGGGTGTGGGAGTGCGGAAAGGTGACTGAAAATTGTTCGTATTTAAAGTACCGGTTATGGTTGGATGCACTTGACACTGGCGCTACCAGATTCGCATGTTTGGAATGGTTTCATTGAAAAAAAAAGCTCTTAACGGTACAGTACTTGAGAAATTATTTGATTCTGAAGGAATGGTTGCTGCTCGTTACCTCTCATAAACCGGAAGCTTCGCCCCGCGAGCCTCTCGGATGGGCGTCCTTGCCTTCTCGGTCGATAAATTAGTTTCCTATTTTGGGCTTTGGTTGAGACGCCCTGAAAGTAGTAAATTAGACGGCTAAGGTTGTATCAAAGGAAGGGATAAGTATCCGTAGTCGATTTATGCCTACGTTTATGGATTTTACAAACCGAGAAAACACACTGAGCGCTTGATGAGAGGCAGATGGAGCCGCGTGCTGTTGCGATGGTTCGGCGTAAGTAGCCTTTGCAAGACCCGCTAAACAATTATGCGTAAAAATATTTGGAAGAACTACCCTCGAGACTAGGATTAATGAAGAGCAAGTATAGACCCTGGCTGGATGGTTCTAAGCGGAACCAGATTAGCCAATTTGAAATGAATATGAAGTCTAGACTAGCTTACGGCTAAGATTGTGGATATGGCTGTAAAAGGAGCTATGGAATCACAGGGCCAGATTAGAGAGCACCATCTCTAGAAGCTGGTATCGTAGCTGAAGCTAGACATAGCTGCTATCATCGTGAAATCCTCCGCCACGTTCGGGCTGATAGAAGATGTAGGGTGCCATGCGTAGTTGGAAAACGTGGTAATTACTGGTGGTAGAAGTGAACTTCCAAGGCTGTGAAAGTTGTAGTATATAAATGCAGGGAAAAGTCCGGCCCTTTCTTGAAGTATGTGAAGAGCGAAGAGTCGATTACCTAGCTCTATATCACTTACAAAATGGAGGCCATACAGAGGATCCCGTAGAAACGGGTCTATATAATCTCTCCTCGGATTCTTGCTCCAATACTACGATATTAGGAGTTTGTCCACTGTCCTCACTCCTTTACGGCTACCAACGCAGGCACATGAGCAAATATCCCGATTTTTTGCACCCTAAGAGCTCTGTGAAGCCACTACTATGATGTAGCACTGTTGCGCTTTAGGTTTTTTTTTTGGTTTTTTTTTTTTGGGGGGAAGCGCCTTATTTCTATATCTCTACATAGTGTACAGAGCGGGAAAATCTACTGCTTGCCGCGCTCCTTTCTGGCTGCCCGGAGCTGCTTGCAAAGCTGGTCCAGCGAGCACCTCATCTGCTGCTGCTTGTAGCTTACTTGCCACATAGCAGCCTCCTCACTAATTCTTTGCGCCTGAGCTACGCGCCTGATCTCCTTGATAGCCTCGAGCCGTAGGGAGTACCACTGCAGCTCGCTCTGGCGGCCTGCCCTCCATTGGCTCCCCCACCTCCTGTCCAATTCGTCGATTGAAGGATGGCTTTGCAGGCCTACTGTCCACTCACGCCACAGATCCTCTACTGTCCTAACTGCACGGCACATTCGATGCTTTGGCGGCTGAAGCTGGAGGGGCTCAAGCGCCGGCCCGGGCTGCTGTTGTGGGGGATATGGGCTAGGCGA
Organism: Zopfia rhizophila CBS 207.26; assembly: GCA_010093925.1. Classification (NCBI taxonomy): domain Eukaryota; kingdom Fungi; phylum Ascomycota; class Dothideomycetes; family Zopfiaceae; genus Zopfia; species Zopfia rhizophila. The sequence goes on from ML994639.1 coordinate 294,081, forward strand.
ACGGCCAGAGGGCATTACCGCGATGTTGGCCTGTGCGGAAGTGTACCTGCTAGAGGCTGCATCTGAATGCCACTGGTGAGGCAGAGGCAGAGGTAGAGGCGGCGGCGGCGGCGGCAGGGGCAGCTTGCTCGGCATCTGCTGAGGTGCCTCAAGCCGGAACACTTGACTGCCAGAGGTAAGCAGCTGTAGCTGCGAGGACTGTGAGGTCTGCTGCTCGAGCAGTTGGTTAATCAATCCCTGTAGCCCCTTTATCCTCTGCTCGTTCCGGGCATCTAGGATCTGGAGATGGTCTGCAAGCAGCGGTATAGCCTGATTAAGAATCGACAGCCGGCTAGGCGTTACTTCAGCATCTAGGCATCCCTCGACTTCCTGCGCAAAGGTGACGTATGCCTTATGTTGGAACACAGGGTGATTCCAGACAGGGTGGCCGGGAAACCGCCGCCGTAGGGTCACCGAGTCCTGAAGGATGACTTCCCGAAGGTAGAAGAGCAGGCTCATAAGACCGGCTGCAGCAAGATCGTTGACCTGGCCAGCCTGCATGCCAAAGCGGCCCTTCCAGGCATCTAGCTGCGGCCAGATCATGGAGAGCAGCTCGTCTGGCGGCGCGACACCTGCGCGCTGGATCTCAAAGCAGCCTATCTGGGGTAGATGACCAGCCATAGTCCTCATAAACTTCCGCGGCAGTGAGTTGAGGTAGCATCCAACCATCTGCTCTTGGTTCCACCTGCCAGCGTGTCGAATCTGCTCTTCGCTAATTCCTTTCAGCTCTGCCAGCTTCGCGCCAGAGCTCCGCCCGGTGTGAGTCTTCTTCTGCGACGAAATGCTTGCATACTGGAACGCCCTAGCCACCCAGTCTCGCTGCGAGTTATAAGAGAAGGCTGCTGTAGGGTTGCTTGTGCTGCTTTTAATAAGACGGATGCTATACCAGGCCGATCGCTGCCCAAAGTCTGGAAAGGCCTCTTCGCCAAGGTCCCAGCGGTAGAGCAAGTAGAAAGCCAGGCCACTAAGCATACAGACAAGCGGCTTCTTATGGCGTAGAGCGCCAATTGTCTCCAACCGGCCGTCCTGGTTCTGCTTGCCAGCTTGGGTGGTAAAAATAAGTGGCATACAGCGTGTAGGCCCTTCATCCTTAAACTCAAAGGTAAAGAGATCTGATATCTTGACGGCGCGGCGGTCGCCACCACGGGTGAGCATGTAGTGGCCTAGAAGGATGTCCACTAGAGTACGGAAGTGGCACTCTGCAGACGATGTGGCGCCTTGCGCCCATAGCTCATGGCATATACGCTCGAATTCGTCCTCTGTATACCCGTCTAGCAGGGTATCCCTCCCCTTGTCTGCAAACTGCTCACGGTCTCGCTGGGCATCCTTTTGCTGCAGGGACTTAATGTATTCCCGGACGGTATCTTTGCGAGGTGACGGATGGCTATTCATCCCTAGGGCCTTCTGCTCTTGATAGAGGTCTGTAACAGCAGCGATGTAGCAGCGGGATGAGCGCCACGTAAGGCGTGTTTGATCCTGTGGTACGTCGCTGCCCGCCTTACGAGATTTGGTCCTCAGCGGCCGGTTGGTAACTTCTTCCACTAGGAATAGCAGCAGCTTCTCCTCCGTTACGGTATCGCCATCCCGGTACTGCTTCCGCGCACAGAATTGCTAGGGCTGATTAGTTGGGCTAGTAGACATAGTATAGGGTTTGGCAGGGTATGGGTAGCAGCAGCCGTCGCCTAGTTACACACCTTGAATTCCTTCTGCTTCGGGTCGTAGACCTGGCTTGTATTCTTAGGCCGGGAATCGCGTATCGGAGTAAGAATACTTTGTGCATTGGCGCGTATTTCTGTATTGTTCGCGACGTCGATCTCCGCGCGTCGGCGGCGCTGCTCGCGGGTTGACCCAATGTCACGCTGCTGGCCTGGGCCGGAAAGGAAGCTCCCATCCATCAAGGCAGGAGGGCGGTGGCACTCTCTATATACATTTTAGGTGGACAGCAGCAGCAAGAGGAGCAGCAGCGCAGTGCAGGAAAAAAGGTGCGTCGCGGTGTGCAGTAGCTAATAGAGCTGAGGAGCACGAGGGCATGTGCACAGAGAATCAGCAGGCTAGCCGCACCGAGACCAGAAAACGCAGTACATAAGCAGAAGGGCCAGGGAGTCACAGGGCCAATGGCCAATCGAGAGGCGAAGGTACGAGGACAGTCGGCGGCCGGCTCAGCGGCCGGGGTTAACATTCGAGTACATCCACGGCGCGGCGCAGAGGGTGGACGTGGACATCTCGCGATGCGGGCGGGGGTCGGCAGCGGCCTGGGCGCGGTGCCCAGCTCAGCAGCAGCTCAGCGAGGCCTCGCACACCACACGCAGCACAAAGTAACACTAGAAAGCTACTTGTTGGCATGCCTAACGAACGTCATGATAACCCGAAGCATGCAGATAACCACCAAGCATGCAGATAACCACCAAGCATGCAGATAACCACCAAGCATGCAGATAACCACCAAGCATGCAGATAACCACCAAAGCATGCAGATAACCACCAAGCATGCAGATAACCACCAAGCATGCAGATAACCACCAAGCATGCAGATAACCACCAAGCATGCAGATAACCACCAAGCAGGTAACCCTAAGTTCTATGTAGATCATATCCATACCAACTATCCTAACAAGGACCCTTCTTTATCGTGAAATGCTTTACCATGATGTGCAAAGCATAGAATCCATGTAAATAGAAACCCTAAACAGATCACAATGTTGAGGAAGACCTGAGAAAATCACGAACTTTTCCTCAGTGCAGACCACGCACCGTGCTATACCAGCATAATGAAAATACGTTAGAGCATGGAACGAAGTAGGAAAAATGAAAAGGCAATGCCCTTTACAGGTCGCGATCACCGGCGTCGTCTGCAGATGACTTGCTTGGACTCGCTACCGGTGTCCACGTGCCCAACATACTCTGACGCTTGGGACTAGAATTAGTGTCGCTACTCGCTTTGCGCTTTCCGCGTTTCGTAGTTGAAGAAGGTGTAGGAATATTCCAATCGACCGGCAGATCCCACATAGCAGAATGGGTAAAATCGTTCTCGCTGTGTCTTGGGGCCTTGAGATTAGTAGGAGTCATGGGAGTGGGCAATGAAATGTTCGGCGATATAGCGGAGAACGGAGTGCTAGCCAAATTTGCGGGGATGGAAGACTAAGGAGCGAAGGCGGCTTTCGATGCAGCAGAACGATTCACCTCCCCGTTCTCAGAAGACTGAGGAGTGGAAGCGGCTTTGGATATAACAGAACCTTTCACCTCCTCCGCTTTCGAAGACTGAAAAGCGGAAGAGGCTTTAGATAGAGCGGAACCCTTAACCTTCCCTATCTTGGAAGACTGAGGAGTGGAGGAGGTTTTGGGTGGAGTAGAACCCTTGACCTTTTCCACTTTGGAAGACTGAGAAGTGGAGCAAGCTTTGGTTGCAGCCCTCGTCTGGGGTGTACCTGTCTTCTTGAATGTCTCGGCTGCGGCAAGCGACTTAAAGAAAGAAAAGGTTTAACTGCCCCCGGGGTAGACATCCCGGCAGTCCGGGGGATTGGTATGGGAAGAGATCATCGAATTCATCATCCTTGGTAGAGGTCTCAGTGGCGGGAGGCGACTTAGAGGAAGAAAAGGTTTCAACTGCTTTCTTCTTGGCAGAAGTCTCGGCAGCCGAAGAGGTTTGTAACGGAAAGTGACCCTCTATTGTTCAGACCTGATTAGAAGCCTCAGCAGCATAAGCGAGGGTTGGAACGGGAGAGTCATTCTCGACTTGGTTCTCCTTCGCGGAGAGAAATCGGCGGAGCTAGAGGCGCAGAGGATTCTGATGCTGCTGCGAAATCCAAAGCCGTGGGGTGGATAGGCGTCTTGAAGGAAGAATTGTGAAGTGATAGCATCTACTGTGAACTTTGTACAGGATGCTTGGGCTGATTCGACACCAACAGACTCAGGAGGGGGGAATCGATTGCAGTTGACAACAATTATAAAGGTGGATTCACGTCGAAGCGTACAGCTTGTCCTCGCCGCGGATATAGCTCAGGTGCAAATGAGACGGATGTCATTGCTGGCCGTCATGACTCTTGGCCCAATTATTATATCAGGGATAAACCCGGCCTTCTAACTTGTTTATCCACTTCCATTGTTGCGCTTGGCTGTCTGTCGATATGCCGTTAGGATCGAAAACGTGCCGATATTCGGGAACAGCGCATCTGTCCCCTTCCTGTACCTTCGGCCGGATCTTCTATACGTGATTGAGGGTGCCACTATCCTCCTCGGTGGTTCCTAGCCCAAGCACTACATTCAATACTAATACGGCCGTTGACAGTCTCACTCTATCGCCATGCGTTTCTCTTAATGTTTCCATTGATGTCGAAGGCGTGGGCGTATCCCGGAACGGCATAAATTTGACCGTCTTTGACAGCCGATCTCTTCGTGGCCATTATATTGGCGTTAACAGAAGGCGTTTTGGTACGTGGTCCGGCGTGGGTTAACTTGCTGAGATCTCTCATTAAAATAGGCCTATGTATCGCACGACTCATAGGTACGACCATCGCATGTATCTGACCACGTCCAATGTTTGTCTCCGTCAGCGTATGCATAGAAGCAGTATGTATTAGCACATTCCTGGCCAACTCGAAGCTTCAGGTGTCGACACTTCATCCAGATACTCGACAGTCGATGAGACTTATGATATTCATTCCCGCAGTGCCGGCAGAACATTCTCACAAAGTCCACTGAGCGCACGGATCGTCTTGTCCACAACTAGCGCAGTTGTACATAGTGGACCAGGATTTCGACGCCGCCTTGGTCTTCTTTTGAAAGTATGCGAAAAGGTGAGACGCGACAGTCGGACCGTTCACGGCCTGCTCCAAGCATATCAAGACGTTCGTTGGTATGAAATTGTCGGCAAGCTCACAGATGCCATAGGCTGATGTCGTGCGAAGGACTCTAGTGCTGTGATCGTGCTCGGGGTAGGCACCCACATACGGTGCCCATGTCGCTTCGCCTGGGCGGAGGTATGAATGATCTACACGATCAGCCTTGAGAAGCGCAATGCTCATGTGGCGTCGAGGGCTATCAAGACCGCTATCGATGTAGTAGTAGCAAAGCTTATCGGGGCCTTGTCGGCGTGAAGTATACTAAACTCTTATCGACATTTATGCGACCGATCGTGCCTACCTGGCGTACAAGACAACTGCGACGGTGACGTTGACTTCCAGTTTGGGCATATTCCTTCCAGTAATGGGAACTATCCCTTAATCTCGGGCCGGTACGCTAGGTACAGAGAGTGGTACGCCAAAAAGTAAATCGCAGACAGCAGCTTTCTCCAAATCTGGGATACGGCGTAATGATCCTAACGGGACGCGTAGTGGAGTCAAGAATGGGTACATTGCTAGAGGGAATTTGACTACAATGAAGCAGTGCAGAGGAAGACGTATGGTAAAGTGCAAGGTGGTATTTGGGTGTGTTACTTTCTTTATGTCCTGTGTGACAGGCGCCGCTCTAAGGTCGATCTTATGGGACTGTGGGTGGCTACAATGAAGACTCCTCGGACCACTGCGAGAAAATTGAGCGAAGCTATAACTGGGTATGTGGAGGTATCTGGGTGGGTTTTGATCCCTAGATAGAGATCCACAAGATTTTAGAGATTCTTGATAGCATTCATACCAAGAGGCAGACTGAAGATTCACCCTGCAAGCCTCGTAGATAGATGTATAAAAGGTATCTACCCCGACGACAGGGGGATAAAGACGTGTGATTTCGAGTGATTGTTGCCCGCTGAACATCCAACGCAAGCAAGAAGCATCGCAGGATAACGAAGATTCTGAGGAAGAATAATGGAGGGAGGTGTGAACTCAAGCCAGGAGTATCTAAGAACAACTTTCTTGGCATTGCGCTAGCCAACTTTGGAATCAGCATTTAACAAATCTTCCAAATGATGATAAGTGGTATGTAGCAAAGCTAAATATGACTAAAGCTAGAATTTATTACTTTTAGGACAAGAAGATGTTGGTAGATAGCAAACAGAATCTCAAGTTTTTCATAAAATTATGCATATTCCCAGGACTTACTTTCGTGTCATATTGAATTTGGGCCTATTGACTTCACAGCATGACACTCAATGTAAATGGAACGATTCCATTTGTGATAAGACTTCACATCATTCACCTATGCAACCCATCCATCCAAGCTAATTTCCTACAGTAATGTGAACCAACAAAAGCGCCAATCCGAATCCAAATAACAAGTCAACCCCTCTTCCTTCCTCCTCGTCTTCTATCAGAACACCACTACCTCTCAAACTCAAGCACCCTCCTACTTGCATCACTCGCACTCCTATTCCTCGTGTTATTCACCTCTAAGACCCCGCTTCCACCATTCTCTGCGGCCGGCGTCAGCAGATCTGGCGCACTCCCTCTGCTCGTATCCACATCCGCTGTCTCCGCACCCTCAAGTAGATCCCTATCTCTCGCACTCGGCGGTTCTTCCTCTTCCTCGTCTTCCTCCCTTCCATGTCTAGCTTCACGGTCCATCTCCTTCTGCGCTTCATCCATCCGCCGCTTAACTTCGGCTGCAACTCGCATCCCATCACTCACTATATTATCCAGCATACCTCTCAATCCTTTACCAGGAGGTACGATACCTGCACCTGCGCCGCCGACGACACCTGCTCCCAGGCCTCCCGTAGCAGCCGCAGCCTGTTTTCCGGCGTTGGAGAAAGTGGTCAGGTTCGAAGAGGATGACGCATGTGATGGGAGAGGTGCGTCGGCAAGGCGGAAAGACGAGGAGAAGCCGACTTCGAAAAACTGTTCGAGAACTTCGTCGGCGAGGATGACCATACGGAAGGTGGGAAGGGTTATGTGGAGGGGTTTGTTGGGATCAAGAGCCAAGTTTGCTGCTTTTGCTTTCTCGGTCCTGCCGTTAGGTTCTGATTCTGCGGTATTTGACTGCGTCGGTGCGAGTGGGTCTTCACTCGATGGAACTGGGGACAGTGGATGCTTGGCATGTTTGTGCTCTGGAGAGGTCGGGCCAGTTGTTTGGGACGGAACAGGTGTTGCAGGATCGGATTTCAGATCAATGAGATCGTCTTCATCGTCGGTGCCGATGGCGAAGTTATCGAGGCCCTCCTTTACCTGATCGAGTGATTGATTGCCTTGATTCGAGGGGTGATCGGGATCGGCGTATTCGAAGCAGCGGCGGATGAATGCCGATATACTACTCAAAAATTGCTCGTCACGGTTACTCCTCTCTGGGCTTCCTCCAGAATGGAAGTCTGTGATAGAGTGTGAAGGCGATATCTGGTCACCAATCCCTCTCCTTGATAGGAATAGTAGTGCCTCTGAAATTCTTAAGATGCCCTCTCGGTCGACGCGACCATCACCGTCATCATCATACAGCTCGAAGAAATAGCTAATGTTGGACATAATGTCTTTTGTGCCTTTCACTTGCGCAAAGCCCGTGACAACGTTCTGGAGGGAGAGCGAATCTGTCATATCAGTGTCCCAGCGGCGGTATAGTCGTCTCATGAACTCATGATCAGCAGGTTCGGGTCCCGAACCCCATTTCGACATAGGCGGACGGCTCCTGGTGCTGTTGCCAAAGTAAGAATGGGGAGATTGGGAGCCATTGGGTTCGGGAGGAGAGCTTGGAGAGTCGGTGAGCGCCCATTTCGCGATCCCTATAGTTCAAAGTTAGCAGGCTACACATGCCGCGAGCAGATTTTGAAGTAGCCAGAAAGGATCAATATACACATGAGAATGATAGCGGGGTTGTCTTGTCAGTGGCTGTAACTTACCAGCTAAAAACTCTCGGAATGCATCATAATCCATTTGTGTGGGACTCGGGCCTAAAGCAACCCTCCCTCTCTCGACATTCTTGCCAGAGAATCCAGTAATAACCTCAGTAGCCTTTGCCCTCCCAGCCTTGGCCTGCCTATCTGCTTCGTGCTGCATAATCTCAGCCCGTTGTTGTCGTTCGTACAGTACAGCGTAAAATCGATCGTAGAGGAAACCGAGGTCATTGACACTCAACCGTTTACTCTCCGGTCCCAGATTTCTGATAGATGTCCGCTTTGTGAAGCTCTCGATATTGGAGAGAACGGTATCCTTGTGTTTAGCTCGCTGCTCAGAGATTGTATTCTGCGTGATCCCTGCAAACTCCTTGAATGCAACGACCATGAGTTCTTGGAACCTCGTAACTGCTCGCAGCTTTGGATTCTCGGACTTTGGATGCGCAGACTCGTCCAACCGGGCAAAATAGGACTTCAAAACCGAAATAAACGTCCCGTCATCGCTAGCATCTAGTAGCTCCTCTCCGTTAATTCGTAAAATAGCTAGCCCAATCTGGAATAGGACCTTAGGGCCTTCAAGGAAGAAAACGTCTAGAACGCGGAACGCAAATATGAGAGGCATGGAGTTGATATAAAGCGATAGAAACCAAGGGAGGGAGACGACAGATAGTTGAACATCAGACTTGACGAGGTGATCCCACAGAATGGGCATTGTTTTCTCGACGAGTGACTCGAAAACTCGTTGGTCAAGTAACGTGCCGTACATAGTGGTAGAATAGTAGCCGGGAAGTAGTCGATCACAAAGGATTGATAGTAGGAAGAATGCCTGAGCCTCTGACATGTATCTGATCTGATCAGTAACCCTGCTGTAGTATTTGGGAAGATGCCATACATCAAGAGTGCTGCAACGACAATATTCATCGCCTGACAGTAACCAACTTCTTCGTTGGTCCAACTGTAAGCTGTCAATACCCTTCGCAATCGACCAATGCCCTCTTCGCTCTGGAATCCTGGATATTCCGGTAGACTCCTGTTGAGGTCCTTTTCTATCTCGTCTATAGCCAATGATTCCCTTCCGGAATATTTGGCGAGCGTCTCGGTGTAAAGCTTAGGGTTTTGAAGTCGCAAGAAGAACGAGCCCGAAGTAAGTTCCCAAATCTCTCCCCTTAATCGATTAGGCAGACCGACACGAATAAGCTTGTGAAATGTAGGTTGCCGAATGAGCGTACCATTTCGGCCGTTTTCTGTAAACATCAATCAGTATCTCTCAAACCTAGGACTAGACACGGGGGGTGCCACCTTTCAGATATTCACGCCAGAGTCTTATCTTTGTAGCATCCCTTAGCTTCCGAGCATTTCCTGGGTATTTGAAGACCATGCCAAGCCCGGTGTCTGGATGCTCACGCGCTTTCTTGCCTTCATCTCCACTCGCCTTCTTGTCATCTGTATCGTCCGCAAGCAGATACTCAGAGTAGCATTGTGAGACAACAACCCGAAGATTTTCGACGTCTCGGACGCCTTCCCTCAGTCCTTTCTTGAGGCCGTCGCAGAACCTTTCGCATTGCTGCCGACTCCCCGCCAGCTGAATTGTAAGCTTCTGACCACTAGGTACCGCATTCTTTGACTTGGCATCTGGAGACCCGTTCCAGGTAGTTATGGCTAAAGCAAACATGTAGCTTTGGCTGTGCAGCCGCTCCACTCTCCGTATAGCACACAGAGGTAATGTGAAACCATTCCCCGCAGGACCAGCTCCGTGCGTCTGGCCGGTAAAGCTACTAGAGGAACTTAAACTGGCCGAATTCAAGAAACTAGATCCCTGAGTCGAGAAGCAGAGGAACTGCTCGCTAAGATGCAGTTTTCCGACATAGTGATTGCCCTGACTTCGTTCCTTCTCGGAAGATGTGACGTCGCCAGATGCGCCCCTCGTTGAGTGATGAGGGGAGAGGGTAAGCTCGGCGGTGATTTCTTGGAGCGGAGATTGGGTCTCGGGGAGTCTGAATTGGTGACGGAAGAGGGTCGCTTTCGAGGGTCTGCGGTCGGAGGAGGTAGGACCAGCTATGGAGAGGGTGGGTTCGATGAACTGCTGGGCCTTCTGCACCAGGTTGGTGAGGTTAAACATTGCGTTCCGGCAAGATCATCTAGCTGAAGAAGTTGAGCACCACGCAGCTAGACAGAGGATTGAGTAACCATAAGCTTCATGGCACGGACAAGACGCCTGGTCAAGGTACATTCACCTACGAAGGGGTGCAGCGTAGGGCTGATGTTCCAGTTCGAATCGCATGCAACGCACGGCCCGAAAGCTTGCTTCTCTATCGGGAAGGAAGCCAGCCACTTCAGTCATATATTACGGTAATATTTGCTTATATCATAATAAGGACACCACAGCTAAAAGGGAGTGTTTCACTATTTCAATTATAGGCACCTTTAAGTGCTTTATTACTACCTCGAAGGAGAATAACCTATCCAATGCCGTCCAGGCTAGATGACTCTATGATCCATTCAAAATCAACTCCTCTCAACCCCTCCCTGGCCAAGCAAAGTAATGCTCCAGCACTTTGCCATGGATTCCAAGATTCCAGCTGTGGTGGAAAACTCCTACTGAACTAGGTGCAAGTATAAGCACCGTCAACCCTCAGATCTGCGCCCTACGAATGTGTTAGCATTCTATATATATAATTAGACTCCACTTACAGTCACGTAGAGACTGGCATCGCTAGACAAAAAGGTAACAGCCCCCATGAGATCCTCTGGTCGACCCATTTTTCCCACTGGAATCAAGGATGTCCATTGCTTCTGGAGCTCTGGGTTGTCATCCAGAATCTTCTTGGTCCTGTATTGTAATTAGCATAGAAGGTGCGCGAAGTCTGGGGCAACATACAGTGCTGTAAGCATGTACCCTGGAGAAATGCAGTTCACACGGATGCCCGCATGCGCCCATTCTACAGCCAAACTCGCTGCCAAATGTCTGACCGCTGCCTTCGCGGCGTTGTAGGGAGCCTGAGGCTGCGGAACGTTGACAATGGAGCCAGACATGCTTCCGATCATGACAATGCTTCCAGGAGAATTCCTTTCCATCAGATGCTTCGCGACAGCAACTGCATAGAGGTATGTTCCATCGACGTTGACGCCTATGGTCGAATTAGTAAGTGAATTGTCGGTGAGAGGGAAAGCAAAGGTGCTGCTAACCCCAAAGCTTCTGCATGCGGTCATGAGGGTATGAGATGGCATCGTAGTTCTCAGTGAAGCCCGCAGAAGTAACAAGGTTGTCGATCTTGCCATGTTCTTTAATGATTTCGGCCAGCGACTGATTGACGGATGTTGGGCTAGAGACATCGCAGAAGTGCGCAGTTACTTTCGGGATTCTTAGTTTCGATTAGCACAAACTTGACACATAATGGTCTTTCAGCTTACCTCTCTGTGCCTGGATTTTCATTCTTGAAAGTGTCAATGAGACCTTGCGCAGACCTCTGGGCCTCGTCCCTGTTCATGTCAACAATAGCAACGTCTGCTCCACTGGTGACCAGCGCTTGGCTCATGACGAGCCCCAAGCCTCTCGCACCACCAGTGACGACTCCCACACGCCCTTCCAAAGAGAATGAAGCCAAAGTTCGTTTAAAATGGAATCCTCCCCTTCCTTGCACAGGGTGTGATGGAGGAAGGTCATCTTCTTCGGGGTATTCTACTCGAATGGACTTCTCTGTTCGGGCATACTGTCCTTCGTGGTCTCCACTCTCGCCAGGCTCTCCAGCTGTGGTCGCGGCATCAATATCGTCCCGGTACGGCTCTTTATCGAATCTGTATGGTGTGTAGGAAAATTGGCGAATTGAGGAGGAAACGGGCTGTCTCGCCCTGAAAGCTGCTCGAGAAGCTGGAGGATAGACGGCGCGAGCAACCTGCCGAAGGAGCTGCGGTTTGAACATTTTGTGAGGTGGAATTGGAATTTGAAAAATCGGGGACGTGGAGGGTTAAAGAAAAGTTTCACGATGTTCGGATTGCCGTTTTGAGAACACTAAAGAGCGGCGTTCAGCCCCCAAGCATCACCTGAGAGGAAGAACAAAAAAGGAGGCTGGGCCAGAATTGAGGTTGAAGTGTGCAGCTTTCACGATTTCACGATGGCACAAAAATAATGTAAAGAGCTCTGACAGCTGCCCCCACCATGATTCCTTTTGCGGACCAGATATGACGTATCAGCGTCGAGCATCGGTACAGGGAGAGCTTTTTCGGCGAGTCAACCCTCCCAACGCTATCACGCCGCATCCCTGATCACCATCAATTCCGACCTCTCCGCATCAAACGTCTCCTCTTTTATCTTGCGCCGTTGCAGCAGCTTCTCCACCTCCAAGCACCTCGTGGTCTTGTCCTGTTCGCCACAGCCGCTTTGAGCCCACAAACACACCGTTTCCACGCCCCCGGTTTGGGCCAGGGCGCCTCCGCGACTGGGGAAACACGCCTGAAAGTGCATCTTAAACCTAACACCGGGGAGTATAGATAGCTGGGCAGGATACTGCACTTTACCCATCTTTCCCGTCTCTTCGAGACCGTTTTCCGGCTTCGAAAAGCTTCGACAAACCATCCTCATTCGCGTGCTGGTGTTGGCAAGACGATGCGACGATCGATCCGAACATTTTCGGAAATGCTGACTGACGCATCATCAGCACTTATTCACGATGTTCGAACTCTACCTCGTCACCTTCAATTGCGCACGTAATCTCGTGAACCCTGAGTCCCTGGCCCCGCCTCTTTTCGACGCCCTACCTCCAACAGCTTCCCTTCCTGATGTAGTCGCCATATCGTTGCAAGAGGTAGCTCCAATTGCATATTCCTTCCTTGGTGGATCATATTTGACGCCGTACTTCGATCGTGTTACGACTACCGTCCAACTTGCGGCAAAACTCCGTAGTTATGGCAGGGAACAGCTCGACCACATTGCCACGCGAAGCTTGGGTATGACCGGGCTCATGGTATTTGCAAAACCACAATTTGCGGAAAGAATCCAATGGATACAATCCGCAGGAGCAGGAGTCGGATTCTGGAATATGGGTAACAAAGGCGCCGTCGCCTTGCGTCTAGGGATTTCTTGTGGAAGTTCTGGCAATGTTCTGGGAATGACCTTCATTGCTGCTCACCTTGCTCCTATGGAATGCAACGTGGAAGCTAGGAATAAGGATTGGGAAAATATCGTACGGAACATGGTATTCCTCAACAACGATACATCTGGTTATACCTCTAGCGAGGAGCAGCCACTACTGTCGTCGTCTTCGGATCCGCCGCAAGACAACAACGGCATGTTCACCCCAGGAAGTCACGTATTCTTCGCTGGAGACCTAAATTACAGGACGCATGACGATCCACCAGGCCCAACTGCCTACCGCTCATATCCACAGCCTAACCATGCCAAAACTTCCCCACTCCATTACTCACATCTGCTCGAAACAGATCAATTACGCAGAGAAAAGGAAGCCGGGAGAACACTCCACGGCTTTGAAGAGCTCCCAGTTGATTTCCCTCCAACATATAAGTATTCAATGCGACGAGCGCAACGATTGAAAGTGCACAAGCGGTCAAGATCCGATATTGACGAAACCTGGGAATGGGTAAAGCATCGCTATCCAAGCTGGTGCGATCGCATATTGTTTCTTCCATCACCACCATCAACCTCCAAACTCATACCACAAGTCTACACGGCCTTGCCAGTGCAGCTAACGTCAGATCACCGCCCGGTAGCATTGTCTCTGGAGGTTGAATCTGAGGTTCTTGAGACACATGGTCCAGCGGATTTGCGGTCCAAATCTCCATTCCCGATCAACCCGAATTGGAGGACAAGAAGGGATGCTGCTAGGCGGATGGAGGTCATTGTAGGCGTTTTATCATACTTTGCTCTGACGAAGAAAGGCAACGCTGTTGTTGTCGCTGTTGCTGGTGTAGCCTTTGGTAGCTGGTGGATGGCGACGTGGTTACAAAAAACATAACGGCGTTTCTTTCAAATGGAGAAAGTATTTTACGCCTAATACTTCTGAATGCGCGTATGTATGAGTGGCTTTGCGATTTCCATTTACCATCTGACCAGCCCGACTTGCTGTCTGCCCTTAGTGGCTCATTCCTAGATGGCAATTCTGCAGCAAACCTTAGAAGGCGATGTGTTGCATGCATCAGCAACGGCAACTCTCTTTCCAACTAGAAGCCTCTCAACTTCAATATGCTCAACCATCTTAGTATATCTGAAACTCAATTCACACCCAAGGAACCCTAACCCACTTTGATAAGTAGCTGACGCATAGATCCTTTTTCGAACTTCTCCACCATACAAGTGCACTCTGGCTATCCCTCTACTAATTAGGGTCTTGTTTGGGATTTTTGTCCAATTAGTGCCGGAAAAGGCTGCTTAATTAGGTCATGTTCATAAGTATGACCCATATATATATATGGATCCAATGCTCGTTCCGCCAACCCCCGGAAGTTTGTTCAACGGCTGCGGCTCCATTGTGGGGTGCACTACGGCTCGATCTCAAGGGGTAGCCCCTTAAATATGATCCACCAGCGTCGGTATCGAGTTCCATTCAGAGGCTATCTTTCACGAGCCGATCTAAACAAGTCCAGATCTAATCTCCTCTTCCTCTCTTCGGAACTTCTTCGTATAACGCACAACATCCAGGCTCTAATAACAATATCCTTCTCTAACTCTAGATCCTCTTTTTGATTCTATGCTCTCTGCAGTTGCGATGACCCGTAGATAAAGTCAACTGATCTGAATGTCCTAAACTATTTCCCTTTACGTTCATTCACAATTACCCTGTTTTAAATCAGAGGCATACTGTTTGATATCCACGTTTTTTTGCATCGGTTGGAGGACTCACCCATGCCGGAACCGCACCAGGGAGCTAGTTTTCTGGCAAGAACGAAGATAGGTTCTGAGACATCCGTGTGTTTCGTGATTTCTCGAGATACTCGTCGCATCGGGGGATATGCAGCAATCAAATGATACAATTCCAAGTACTTTGAGTATAGAAACCATAGGCATTCAATCACACCGACTTGATCATCATTGGCGAGCTAAGAGACCTCGATGTCAAGGCCTATGAAAACCCGATATACCCCCTTTAGCGAGGACATGATGATTGATCGACGAGCTGGATCGCAGTTGGCTTGGATTGGTGAGTCCTTACCCAAGTTTTATTTCATGTTATTGGTTTAAAATCCCCCATAAGATCTCTCGAAGGCGGTATCCGCGAACGCGTCATTTCCTCGGACAGATACTAGCGACCAGATCCTGTGGCCAGCAAATTCATCCTCACTGCCTAGCTGCTTCCTTAATAAGAACCCCGAAATTGGGCGAAAGCAACGAAATGTGCCTTGCGCAGCGAGAGCATTTAGAGGGCCTGAAAGATGTCACAATTCTGCTCAATTTTGGTTACTCGGCATGTTCGACGACACACTCAGGTAGGTACCAAATGGCGTGCAGCAAGCAGGGGGGGACACCTCGGTCCACACCCACGATACCACACTAGGACATCCCGAATAACATCAACTTTCAATATGCAAACTAAGTCGTCGGGGTCAAATTAAGGTTTGCACTGTTGGAGAGGTGCAGATAAGCATCTGCTGTGACAGGTTCTCTACGTCATGTTCCAGCAGAGCAGCTGTAGCGCTTGCCCCCCAGTTAAAAATAGAGCGCGATAAACGCCATAGTGTCGAAGCTGCAAGCCGGTATGCACGTTCGGGCAAAGGGTACCAAAGACGGGTATGTCTCAGTATTGCTGCAAGTTTGACTTTTTCGTGGACGCAATTTCTGCAAAGGATTATTGCTATGTCCGCACAGCCTCAAAATATACGGAACGGCAGTCAGCAATATATACTTTCCATTGTATCGGAGTATCATATATGAGTGAATTGAGGTCTAATATATCCGTTGCATAGTTAACATGCATGTTTCCTTTTCCTGAATCTCTGTTATCGCCACTGAAATGCTGAACATGGAGTGTGGTAAAGTTCAAACGATGTTGCACATGGGGCGTGCTCGGCATCCACACGTTTCATTCCTCATTTCGAACAGCTGCATTGGGCGCATATGGGAAATAGGAACTGCCTGCTTTTGAAATTACGTGCATAGATGAACGTGCAATAGAAGGTTGTTGTGTTATCCTACGGCCCCACGTTCTCACAATCTCCTCATCAAGGCATCCGGAGACGGGCACAGGACACAACTCTCCATCAAAGCCTCTATAAGCCATCTTGCTGAAATGAGGCAACTCGCGTGCAAGGCTACCAGAATTCCCTATCAATCGTCTTATCCTTCTTCACGATGGCAATTGAAGAGCCCCACCTTCAACTTCGCTAATTCCGGACCCTAGCTTGGGGGATGCGCCACCACTGTCACCAACGCACTTGGAAACCCCTGTCGTTTAACCCGTTCCTCGAATTCGATCGCCAGCTAAAAGGTCGATCGATCTAGTCTTCGCAACCTGGGTCATGTGGGAGAAGGTTTCACCTGGGATGAGAACGGAGGAACGATGGAAGAGATTTGCGGATCGAAAAGTTCTCAACTTCAGCGACGGGAGAGCAGAGGCTTTGAGGGAAACGATTGGGCTGTGACGGTTATCGCACTGGAGGGGTGTGAATGAACAGATGTGGTGTGGCGGTCGTACAATATCCTGTTTTGATGGCGGTCGTATGCACCTTTGGCGCTGAGGTATGGTTGATTGTGTGGCTGGGCCAAGGATTTCTGTGTGACGGGATTGTCGTGGTCGATCTGGCAAATACATGGCAATCGTGCAATATGGCAATCTACTAACAGTTTCACCATTCCCGCGCGACTTCGGAAACGTCATGTATGACACCTGCATAATGCAATATGGGCATTAATTCAGGACTAGCGGAAAACTTGTGGGTTTTGGCGCTAGGAGAGATGGATTTTGTTAAGGGGGAATAAGCCTGCCCTATCCATTCCTCTTAGGATAAGGAGTTCTATATTGCTCATGTTTGTTGGTAGATAGTAACTAAACGCAAAAGAAATACGTAGTCCAAAGTCGCTGACGCCGATCCCAACCCGTTTCAACGCCTGCGCTGTCCTTCTTGAAAATGGGGATGACAAAATATGGTACATAAGAGAATGCAAAAAGTCCCCCCATGTAAATGCTGTATCAATTCCTCCTTGTGGATGCCGCCCTAATGGTTTGTCCGCCGAATTGAAGTTCGAGAATCGATATAGGGAAAGGCAGCTAGCCGAACACCGTCGCTGAAAATCAGGCATCATTCGTATCGTGGATATCGTATAGTATGGACGGTGCTCAATGACGACTACCGACCCTTCTGGGAGGAGAGTTGTGAGAGCGAGGCGAACGAGGACGTCATTGCGGAATACGATCCTGAGGGCTTCGAATTGACTGATGATATAGAAGAGGAGCTCGGTGTGCGGATGTTTTGAAGGTTGAGGGTAATGCAGCTGTCGCATCGGCCGTTCTGCATGTTGCAGCGGCCTCGGCAGCCTCGCTCGTAGTTGACGCAGGAGAACATTGTGATGGAAGTTTGGGGTGGATGTGGAATTCTGGCGAGCGAAAGTAGGGAAAGGTAGCGTTTGAACCTTAAATGTTTGAGTGGTTCAGAAATTATTGAGGGTTTGCTGAGTCTAATGCACCGTTTGCGAGGGGCGATAGTGTTGATATAGGCAGAGAACGCGTGATGCCCGATGATGTCGCTGTTACAGTTTCCAAGGACACCGGACACCGGACACAGGGTGCGCTAGGTGCCGAGCAAAACAGCCTTAATAGGAGATAGCGCAGAATGCCAGTGTTGGTGGGCCTTGGGCGTCTGAAGTGTGTGATTGTTGCAGGAGGGCAGTGCCAATGAAATGGTAGAAACGGCACCAGGGCAGGAGGGTCAAGGACGGCGGTTAGTGGACCAAATGACGCTGACCGCTTCAGGTGTCAAACAGGATGCGTGGGCCTTTTCTCTTGGGAGTTTTTGGGTCTCTGTGCCGGTCATGGCGGCGGATCCTCGCTCCTTAAAAGAGCATGGAGGGCAGTCAACTGCTCCTCCGACGAGTGAATACCAAGCAGAGAATTACGTGGAAATAACGGTCCAGACGAATGGGGCAGCTTGGCACCATTGACGCGGCCTACTCTTACCACCCTGCATGCGCACTGCCCCGGGGTTCGTCGCTCTTCACCACCAATGCCGCCGCCGAAAGCCTTGCAGCACACCCTTCATGACACTTCATTTTGTCCGAATATTCCGATAAATAGTGCATGCGGAAGGGGCTGAGCGAGCCTCCGTAGACCTGCTGGCTCGTGTTTGACCTCCCATTGTTTGATGCACTTACGGGAATCTACTAAAGTTGCATTAACTTGCAGAGAAAGCATATATTTCCTCGCTAGTAAGACGAATAATGATAGAGCAGTTATGGCGCGTGAGAGTTGGAGGCATCTTAGGGCACCTCCTGTCTGTTCAGTTGACAACTGTCGGCCTGCATGAATGCCAAAGTCAGGCTCCGAAGAGGGCACATGTACGAGCCCAAAAAGCCTCGTGCACACACTCGCACCTTCGCACCTTTGCACCTTTGGATAGCTTTCGCTGTGCTGATACCCTCTCAGCCCGTTCGATTACGTTGTCCTCCTCTGCAGGCTTACTCACGGCGAACACCGAATGAGAATTTGACCTGACCCCGGTCCGAACGGTCAACGCTCTGTTGGTCAACTGCTTCCATAAGACTGATACTATCTCACCTACTGTATGTTCGAAAGTTCGCATCGCTCAAAATATCACATTTCTTTTATTCCCGTTCCGCTTCCGCGCTTTTTTCTTCAGCATCTTCTCAGGTGACGCGTTTTCTATCCCCGTTGGAGACCAATCGTCTCCAGGATCATGTTGAGTCACACGTCTCTCATCCGCATGTTCCTATTCTTGGCCCGTTTAAGGCCGAAGATTTCTTACTGGGTGCTTTTGTTGTTTTGTTTCATGTCTGCGTTAGAGCGCCAAATTAGCTGCGGGAATTTTGTCGTTCACCTGTGCGCGGAACCCGGCGGAGCCACCGGGTTTTCATTTATCACCGATTATAACGTCCGTCTTTCCGAGAACAGAGGTCTGAGGAGATATCATACTACCTGGATTCGAAATATCACCTTTCTTAGACCTCTTTTCCATTCCACACCACTACTAGAGCTCCGAAACTCCGTTCTTAACGTCAGCAGGGCTTTAGTTCAACACTCTCGGATGGATTCGGTGGGCTAATGGAAGATTGTGTGAGAATGTGATCCAGGCAAAACTTCACTCATTCTCAAGGCATCAATCAGAATTCCATTTAGATATCCTGCAACCTTTCTGGTCCAAAACATTCTCTTTTGCCGAGGCGTTGTCTTTCTACTTTCCGTTCCGTAAACAGCCCCAAACGACTACCGATATTCATCCTTTCTTGGGGACCCTTCCATCTCTATTTCTAATTTGTTACTTGACTTCCGCCTTCCTATCTGGGTATCGCGTCCAACCAGCTCAGGCGGCCACACCCCTAATGAGCAGAAAACGGTGTAATAAAGAGTAGCAGCCAACATGTATTAAACGTGTAAGATCTTGGGTTTGATGGGCCAATTAAAATTTTGATGCTATAATGCCCGAGCCTCTTTTTGGCACCACCTCTCCTTCTTAAGCGTCACAACACCTTGCTCACTGAGGAGGGTGCCCGCTGGAGCTGGTAGGATGCGGTAGTTTCACCTCTGGCACATGCTCAAAGTTTCTTCCCTGTCGATTACTGAACTAAAATGCTTGTCTTTGAGATTCAATATGCACATCCGAATTAGGTATAGTCCCACACTCTTCCTCTATTCGTCTCTTCCCAATCTATCTCAACATCAGCTGACTTTTCACGTGCATTATACTGCCAGCTATCAGTGGATTAGAGAAAATACGACGGTGTTTGCACGATGTGAGTTATTCTCGAACCTTAAATTTAAGTTTATTACAGTCGTTCTCAAAACGGTGTTTACACCTTGTTCTGCAGCCCAAAACCCAATCTTCCTTATTCCTCTCCAACACTTCTTTTAAAATTCCAAGGTAGTAGAACAATATATTTTCTTTACAGCCCCTTTCATTACATAAGAAATTATATTTCTTGACATTTATTATTTACTAAATTAAGATTTTAGCTTTTGCTATACGCAATGTTTTGCTTAAAGATCAGTCTTCTCTCACCATGCTGGCTTTGGGCCCCATTTGAGCGCGGATTTCGCCCCAGAACGAAATGTAAACACCGTTTCGAGATTTTCATCAGAGCAGAGGGTAGAGCGCTCAGTGAGAACGATTGGCAAGCTTTAGCTGTTGGACGGGAGACGCTATCGGGATTCCCCTCTCGCTATTCAGGTCCTCCCTGTTGGACGCAACACAGCAGTCCTCTTGTCCAACTAGCGCCAACACCGGGCCCGGGATGCCTGGCAACGTCTCTGAGAGGAGCAGAGGCTTGCTGCTTGTCTTACGACTATAAATTTCCACATACCGAACAACGCGCTTTAAGCCTCCTGCAACCCTCGAGCATCACACATACTGCCCAAACCTAGACAATAGAATTGTCCATCACAGCGGGCGAGCCCGCTGACAAGGTCCAGCTTAACTCAAGGGCTAAATCTAGGTTGAATGATTGTTGCGAAGCTCAAGCCGACATCCCTCATATTTGGTGTCCACTCTTACCTGCCTGATATTTTCATGGATTCAATATTTGCTAAGCGCCGCCCTCTTTCAACCTTGTTTCTGTCTCCCAGACACCATCGCCATATGGTCACCATAGAGGGCTTCTACCGCGACCATCGAAATGTACCCGAAATGCTAGGAAAGCTCACACAACAAACGGAGGTATGGAGAGAAGCAGTCAAAGTCACACACACAAACTCGTGCAACGGCTTTCCAAGCTGCTGGACGCCGACGCCTCTGCTTCTGCCAGCCATGATGCGGTATCAAAGCAACTTACGCTATGCAAGAGGCATCTGCACAAGCTGTCGGATCTGCTCAAAATATCACCCGAGACCGCCAAAAGGCATAGCTGGTCCCGCGTCACGAAAGCTTTCCAGAACAAAGAGCTACACTAATCGATGGCTAAGCTTAGAGAGTGTTGCAACCAGTTCTACACCACTGCCTCAATTAGATCCATAGATCAGCTTCAGACCGAACTGGAAGACCTGTAGCTGTCAGTCAAATACATGAGCGACAGAACGAAATCGAAATCACAAGCTCATAAATTCTCCAGTGGATTGGGAATGATAGTCAATGAGACAGTCACCACAATCTAGCAGAGGACTTCCAACAAAGCACTATTGACACAATCCTTAACAGCGACCAATACTATGAGTGGCAAAACAGTCTCTTGAATGACGATCAAACTGCTGAGATCGCGCCGCCTACGCTTTGGTGCCACGGTCCGCCTAGAGCTGGCAAGTCGACTCTTGTATACACTGTCATTGAACCACTTCACGCATTGTATGCCAAAGACGTTGTACTCGTTTACACATATTGCAGCTACGCAAGACAGGAGGTTCAAACAACGAAAAACATTCTCGCCTGGATGACGAGGATGGCAGCTTTGCAGTATCACCCACTACCAGAATATGTTCAAACGGCTTAGCTCTTTCACTGCGAGTCCTACTGGATCCCCTCTGCAATCTTCTTGCTGGCAAAAGGAAGCCATTCATTATTATTGATGCATTGGCTGAGATCTGCTCGGAGAACGAGACGCGACTGCTAGACGAGGTGGTTACCATCTTCGAGAAGGTCAACGAACAAAAGGCAGATTAGAGTCAAATCGCTTGCAGAGCCCTGCTCATATCTCGAGAGAAGTGCCCGAGTTGATTCATGAGGACACAAGTGGCGGAGATGTTCATTATAGTGTCGAATCGGATCATTCGGATCTGGAGGTGGCAGTCAAAGCCGCGATCGACCAAGAGAAAAGACAATTTGGACTCATGACCTATGGAGGTCAAAAATTAGCTGAACTTCGTGTGGACATCGTGGATAAATTTCGAAGAGTGCAAAAGGTGTATTCCTGCTAGCAACGTTGCAGTTGAAGTATCTCCGCCAATTTACAACTCCACGAGAACTCAAAGAAGCGCTTAAAAATATTTCTCGAGGTCCTCGTGAGAACCACGAGAGATTCATGGAGCGCATACAAAATCAACCGGTAGATCTTACAAGAAAACGCTGGCGACACTCTCCATGGTGTACCATGCAAAAAGCCCTCTATCCGTTCAAAGTGTACTCCAAGCTATCGCAGCCCAGGATAGAGATGACTATTTCGATAATGACTGACTTGATGAGGATACAACGCTGATCAATATCACTGTCGGTCTACTCAGCATCCAGTCTGGATGTCTCGCCTTTATGCATCACACAGTCAAGGAATACTTAGACAGGCCAGATAAAACTGCTGCAGAAGGAACCACGGGAAAGGATACCATTTAATCCTGATTCTCAGACAAGAACTATGGACCTGGATATTTGGCCAAACAGTGTCTCAACTCCCTTACATTGAAGGACTTCGTTGAGCTGCTAAATCGGACGGAGAGAGAGGTGCGCACGCAGAAATTGCCTTTCCTCCGCTATGCTGTCAGTAACGTGGGTTAACATGCAAAGAAGTCTTCGACTTCAGAAGACAGAGTATACGAAGTTACTCAAAGGTGTCTGGAGCTTCTGAACAAAGGCGCTATTCATCTCGGAGCACGTCGAGAATTCTCAGCCAGGATGTGGGCGAATCCAACTCCAGGGAAAGTACGCGCCTTGGATCTACCAAAACTCACCTTTCTGTGTTGTGTAACTCTGTAGGCCTGGCTAAAATTTCTAGTGACGGACGAAAATGTCGACGAGACAGCCACAGCGAAGGAGACCGTCCTTCATATTGCGGCACGCATCAACTCCAATGAAATGGTGGAAATGCTTCTAGGGAAGAAGACTAGTCTCAACCTAACCAACTACAGTGGCAAGTCCGCTCTGGACATGATATTGATAGCCCCCTTGCTCCAACGTACTTCTCTAAAGGAATTATCACTCAATGACAGCCATAACGGGTGTGACATACCCGTCGATACTTCTAACGGTGGTCCCACGCATGGTAATGTGAAGGCCATACAATGGGTGCTCCGATGTTACTTTTGCCATATATCGAGTCCAGACTCGGTGCGAAGGTTATACTGAAGCAGCCGGATCAAGAAATCTAGATTCCGGCTATTCCGCTCATACACGGTTTGGTGAACCATTTGTCGAACCACATAGGCACGCGTGACATCACAACAATCATTAATGAGACGGTTGCCACCACAACGATCATCAATGAGACAGGTGGTATCACAACATTCATTAATAGGAAGCTAAAGCTCACAATTTTGAAGGAAGGTGAAGAGCTCGCAACTCTTTTGATTCGTGCCAGGCCGAACGTCAATTCGCACGATACGTCTCGGGAAACTCCTCTGCCGCTAGCAGCCCCGTATGAACTTCCCAGTTTAGTCATGCTCTCGTTTAAACGAAGCGCAAACCCGTTCCTAGTATGGCATTGCCCATTTGCGGCTGCAGAGATCGCCGAGAACCGCGAGTATCATGAACTCATGAAAATACTGCGGCAAAAATATATATATATATATTTATATATATATATTTTTAATAAGAGATGGAATTCGAAGCGTTGGAGGCGTCTATCTCGCACGAAGCATAAAAGCGAAGCAAGTATTTCCCAGAAAGCTTCATAACAGTCTCTGCAAGCGTCTTTAGAAATACCTGGCCGCGCCCGGGCCGCACACTTCAAAAGTGAGTCGCGCAAACCTATGTCGGAGAGGACGAACAGGATGAATCGTCAATTTTCGCGTAATTGGACCAGATAATTAAGGAAGCCGGACTTACTCAAACCACTGGAGATATCATAGCTCCTGAGACTACCTAAGCTCTCGAGGCTACCGAAACTGCTAGAGCTACTGACGCTGCTGAAGCTACTCATGTCAATGACCCGGCTATTGCCACCAAACGCTCGCAACTCCCTCCAACTACCACGCTATGTGAACCCGAGTCCGAATTCGATACCGAGACGAGGCTTGTGGACAATATGGCTGGTGATGGTAGTATTGAGGGCGAAGAGAGGCTGAAAAAGGATGTAGATTCACTAGGATATTTAAGTAAATCTATCTGTTGCCGCTGATGACAGCATAAGCAGCAACAAATTGAATGGTGGTGAGCTAGGGCTTGACGAGAGTGTTGAGGCATAAGTGGTCTAACGAGGTTTACCATGGAAACTGAGTAGAGAAAAGATTGATGTTCTGGATATATATTTTGGGGATTATTATATACACAGCCGCCTTTTCTGCATACACAACCCATCATACCCCCAATTTTTACCCCATAAACATCCCGCCCATAGAAATAATAAATTCGCTGGAATAACGTCTTACCGAAGTAATTTCTTTAAATTCTATATGAATTAAGAAATTCGTAAGGACTCTCACATGGTTTGGCACCAGCAGGTGGTAGCTTGAACAGTAGGCAGGATTGATGCTACCAAATTAAGGAACGAAGAGTTTGGAAGAGCTCGTGGGCATCGGGATTATATACATGATGCCAGGCATTAGATAATCAAATATATCACGTGAGAATGATCACGTGAGATCTAGTAGACTCTAGAAGAGGCCGGGCAAAATTAAAGACAGTTAAGCAGCGTAAGAGTAATATAAAATCAAAGTATAGAGTGTAAAAAAACTTAAATTGATTTTAAGAAGTACAAAAAAAGGTAAGGTCTTTATAAAAATTAGAAAATAACTTTTAAATATTAAAAAAAGTTATACAAATAGTTATAGATTGTAGATTGTACTTTTAGATACTAAGTAAATCTTAGAATTATAAATATTACTAAAATATTTTTATACATATAGTTTAAACTATGTATATACAAATTAGTTAATTATAGAAAGTAGAATTTTAATAAAGAATGGAAAGTTTAAACGAATTTTTTTTTTTAAAATAGCTAATTATATTCTAGCTATAGGGCAAATGCATAGAAGATTCAATACTAAATACCATGAAGGCATCCGGATATGTCTTAAGATACCAAAAAGGATCCTATTTACCGCCCACCTCGAACTAAATATGGCGCAGCCGGCAACTAACAACCCAGCAAAAATGGCGTCGTAGATGACAGCCAACATAGCGGTGCCAGTATTTGCGTTATGCCAATTTCGAAAATGACCAAGATGAATGATTCAAATACCGGCGTTGCCAATTCCAGGACCCATCCAATAACTTCGCTAATGCAATGCAAATATGATGTTGATACAATCTAGATGCTGGAGAAATGCCAGAGCGAGACTTTTTTTTAAACGAGTTCTATCGTCTCGTCCTCATTGTATGCCTGATTCGCCTTCCTCTCACTCGTGCTCTCCTTCTCTTTCACTCCCTCATCGACCTGACCCTCTTTCGCGCCATCATTCTTGTGCACAATCACACCATTCTCGTGCACAAATTCTCCAATATCCAACGCCATACCCTCATCCTCATCCATCTCGGCCGCACCACCCACCTGCAACCTCTTCGCGACATTTCGGTCGCCGAGCTCGCGATCCCTCATCCACTCCTTCCTTCCATAAACACTTCCTCCTACCTCCTTATTCTCACTCCTACCCCCAGTGGTCGGAATAGGCGTCATACTAGGCGTCATACTAGGCGTCATACTCGGCGTCAAACTCACACTCCTCATCCCCTTCTCCATCTCAACAAACCTTCCTTCAAATTCCTCCAAATGCTCTTCCTCAGTCATGTTCTGCAATCTCTCATCTTCGGCCGCTGCTTCACGGATTTTGTTCTCGGCTTTGAGACGAGCACCTCGGGGGCGCCGACCAGATGCACCGAGCAAGGACGTTTTGCGAGATGAACGGTTTGAGGGCCGAGATTTGGAGGATGCGGCGCGGGTGAATGGCGATGCAGAGCTGGCAGATGGAGCCTTGAAAACGCGGTTTGCGGTTGGCCTCTTTGGGGTTGATGGCATAGACTTGGTGATCTTGCTCGGTAGAGTCTGAGAAGCTTTGCTTTGAACATGTGCGCTCGGAGCCACTGAAGCCGTTTTGGGAGCAGATACGGGCTGTGTAGCAGCATGGACGGGTTTAATAAACCCACTACTCGTCCTAATTTTCTTGACTACGAGTGGTGGAGCTTTTCGTGGCCTCGGTTTCGAAAGAGATGAGGAGCCAGGGATAGGTGATGGCGAGGGCGAGTAATCTTCATCTCCATCCTCGTCGCTGATATATATCGCATTTCTACGTTTGCGGGGCTGGGTGGTTCTCGAAGCTTGAGAGAGTGTGTTCCAGGCGGAAAGAATCGAGGCGCCGCGCTGGGTGGGTCTCTCGTGGTGGGCAGCAGTAGCACTTCCAGGAAAAGGACTCTGTGGAACCTTGAACGGGGAATTGGGGACTCTGCTGGTGGGAGTTCTGGGGGATGTAGGGTGAGTTACGCTCTGTATGCTGTCAGATAGATGTGGCGAAGTCTCTGGTGGTGGCTGTTGCGTGTTTCCGATTTGTGACTGCGAGGAAAAGAGCGATTTCAGTGGACCCTGAGATGAGTGTTGGACATCTGGAACATAGGCACGACCTTCGGAGAAGTCGACCGGTCCTACCCTTTCCACCCTATTCCCATCTTGCCTGGGAGCAAACTTCCCAAGTAAAGACTTCCTCGCAACCGTCCCAATCTCCTCGATTCCGGGATAGTTGTCAGCCTTCGCTTGCGGGCGTTGTGGTGGAGTAGTCTTGCGACCTGGAGAAGTTGTATAGAAATGCTCATTTTGAGCTCCTAAACTTTCCTCTCTGAAAGGGTTCTGATTCACAGGACGAAACTCCGTGTTCCCAACAACGTTTCGGTCTCGATTTTCAAGCAGCCCTGCTAGCCCATTGATGTTCTCACGTTGCTGAGAATCAGTCAATGGACGCGGCGGAACCGTATCTTGTGGTGCATTTTGTTTCTCCAGCTGCTGCCTCCCATTCCTTTGTTGAAGCAAAGCCGCAGAAGCACTGCCGACTGGCATAGATGCCTCTCGTTCAGTGCTTAGGCGGAAACTCTCCAATGAATCTGAGGTACCATCGCTCATTTCCGTATCCACATCTCCAGCACCAGGCAGGATACCTTTGAGCTCTGAAGCCCGGTTTTGACTTCGTCCATCCACAATTGTGCTGGAGACGAATCCGCCGTTCTTCTGCATGTTCTGCAGAGCATGGAGCCGAGGGTCATGTGGCAGCATATTCGGAGGTTGAAGGATTGCAGAGCGGTCATTCTGCTGATACCGGAAAACGTTTGGTGGAATCTGATAGGAATATCAGCGGGCAGAACTTTGCGCTTTGTGGGGTTGCGGGCCTGCGATGCCCGTGCTGAAGTCTGTGAACGTGCTTGGGCCTTGGACTGGGAGTTGATGCAGGTTGCAGGTTGGCGTACCTTCGAGTTTCCTCGCGGAGAGGGTTGTTTGACTTGGTCCGAGCTAGCTGGTTTGAGTACATTATTTGAAGGGCTGGGCGTATCATCCCCGACCAGATCTGTCTCTTCAACATGGTTCTGGTCATTGAGGCGCCCCAAGACAGAAAGGCCACTCAGCAATCCTTCGTTCACTCGTCTATGCTGTTGAGCAGGCGCAGACAGACGCGATTGATCCTTGGCCTGGGTCTCAGCGTTCAGTCTCAACAGCGTCGGCTCATCATTCACCGTCAGCGCAGAAACCATCTGATCTGCGGGTTCCAGTCTAGCACTCCTTTGCTTGTCCAAAATGGGAGTGGAAGCCTGAGAGTTAGGTGTCTTAGCGAGCCGATCCTCATCACCATCATGTGTGAGATCAATGAAATTTTTTGAATTCGGCGTAGACGGTAATTGCGGTTTGGTCGACTCGACCTTTGACGGCGTAGATGTAGGTTTTGCTGGCTTTGGTGTAGTCCTCTGCGTCTCGGGCTTATGTTGAGCGGAAGGTGGTGTCGGGCGCTCATTCTCCTCGGTGAGATCTATGACTTCAATGTCATTCGACTCCGCAGTGGAATGTCGATCAAGTACATTGACCGGCGTAGACAGCTTTGGCGCAGATTCATGTCTGGCTACCCCGGAGGACCTCTCGTACGCACTCCAGAACTCATCCTCTTCATCGTTCTGTTTGTGCAAAAGCTCTGAGAGTTCTCTCCGCTGGCGGGCTCTCAGGTCTCGATAGAGAGCTAAGACGTTCAGATTAAGTTCGGCCATATTGCCGTCCTTACCTCTAGTTAGATTGATAAAAGAGATAGGAAATGAGCTGAACTTAGAGTGAGATATTAGAAGTAAGCGGAGTGAAGTTATGGTAATATAAAAAGGCTTTAGAGGTGAGTTGAAGTGAAGGTGAATAAGGCTCTGGATCTTGCGTAAGTGAACGTGAAAGTACAGCAAAAATCGGCTTCTAAATAGCTTAATCAAAGCTTTAGAAGAGTGTTATCAGGCTCCGAAACCAAAAATTTAAGAAATAACTTTGACTATCTTGGAAAACTAGATAGTGAGCGTCTTGTTTCAATTAAAAAATAGTAATCTAGCAAAGAAATTACTCTTCAAATAGAAGAACATGCTAGGGATACGGCCCGGCTGTGGTGCCTTAAGTAAAACTTGTACCTGGTTAGAAGCGTTGTCTGTTACCACCGCGCTTCGCCTTATATTGGCGGACACCGGGTCCACCTAACATAACCAAAACTTTTTTTAATGATCAACTAAGTGAATGTAGGAGAGATTAACTTAGATTCTTGATTATCCCTAATGCAGCGCCTTTTTCCTGCCATGCAAGCCTCTAGTATAACACATAATATACAACTGTCATGCTTAGCGATCCCTCCCTTCCTATCTATTCCATCTCTGCGCTTAGAAACCCGGGGGATTAAGTCTCTGGCTTACCCTCGTCCACTTCGGTACCTCTGTTCACTAGTTAGCCTCCACCCGAATACTCCCCTATCCATCCCCTTCCCTCCTTCATATTTCCGTTTCTTTAGGGTGGTGAAACTCACTATGTATTCCCTTCCGATACCTCTTAACCTTCCGATCAAAAACTGTATATTTATCCTTTGGCAACATCTCTTCCTCGGTCGGCATCTCCGCTTTCCACCTCTCGACTTTCTTAATGCTCTGGCCCATTCCTGCTAGTGCGGTATCGACAGTAGCGACGACGGAGTCAACGCGGCGTAGACGCTCGCGGTGTCGATATTTTTGATGGCGGGAGAGGCGCCAGGGTATTTTCCTTATGGTAACGAATTGTTAGTTTAGTATTCTGGGAAAATATATATCGAGGGTGATTGGAGCGGGAGAGGGGAGGTAGGAGGGTCAATTGACGGGATTGCGTACCAAAGAAGACCACCCGATAGCGGATTTGTGAGACGGAAGGGTCCGAACATTGTGCTGTGTTGTAGTGGGGACGGCGTTGGATGGAGATGTACAAATGAGGTTCTTTGAGAGGTTCAATTAAAATCGCGCACGGTTCAATTGACGGTCCCCGCTCAAGCATCGGAAAGCTATCGTTGGGTTTAATGGTAGAAATTTGGCTTCCACCGACACCACCACCGTGAAATAAACATATAACTCCAGCGACCCATCGCCTCACACTGCCGTAACCTCCAGTCACTTTCCGACTACCTCCATAATACACCTCTCCGACCCAAACACACTCCTCGGCGGACAATCATCAATGTCCTACCACTTCACCATCCTCGGACCCCTCGACAACCCCCTCTTCACCCACGAATTCGGCACCTCGCGCTCCGGCGGCGACGGGGTATCACGCTTCACAACCGCCGAACGTGCACTGAACCCATTTATCCTACACTCCGCCCTCGACATAGTCGAAGAAGTGCAATGGGGACCCTCAACCTCCTCCGGCTCCGCGCCCATGTACCTTAAGCATATCGATAAGTACCAGAACAACTTTATCTCGTGTTGGATCACTGGCGGTAACGTCAAGTTTCTCTTACTTACACGGCCACGGGATGAGGCACTAGGATTGACAAGCGGAGGAGGGCAAAGGGGTAGTTTAGCGGGGGGAAGAGGAGCGCTGGGTGGACAGGGCGTGTATAATCCAACCAGCCCAGCTACAGAGGAGGCAGTTAAGAATTTCTTTGTTGATGTGTATGAAGGGTGGGTTAAGACGATCATGAACCCTTTTTATGCCGTGGGCAATGGGGATGTGGTTAAGAGTCCTGTGTTTAGGGCTAGGGTAGCGCAGGCGGCGAAGAAGTACCTCTGAGAGCACCCCGGGTATATGAAAGAGCATATGGATTGATTTGCAATTAGGATTGAGAGAAGAGAGATGGAATAAACGATTCGGAGGTACCACGCAGGGCAGGTGAGAAGCGGCATATCGGAGGCGCGACCGAGGACTTTACCATTCCCCTTCCTGCACGGCGAAACTTTGGAGTTACAAAGCTTCTGACGGTATACCCTTTCTGAGTCTACAGACTAGCCTGTTGGCAACATTACGCTGCGTGCAGGATTTGCAGATGGGTACTAGCAGATATGTGCTTTTTGGTGTGCAACCTTTCGAGACTGAAACGAATGGGTTCGAGTTCAAGTCTCGATGATCGAAACTTCGATGAAGCCCGAACAGAGGGAGAACATACTACAAGTCCTTGTATGCAGAGATAGCTTGTTCCACTCTGGTATGATTAGTATAGACCGCTGCTTAAAATGCCCTGGGGACACATCAAGTCCAATCAAATCACACGGCACCACTCGTCGTATGAACATACTCAAAGAAATCAATTTCTACACACGCCATCCAAGAAGGTGATTAAACATCTAGGCCCGCTCTAACACGAGCGTGATAACAAGGAGAAAACCTCCAGCCCACCACCAATGCGCCGCCTATCCATGCATACCCTGACCCACCGAACGCCACAACTTGCCAGAATGCCTTATTCCCCCTTCAACCCTCTCTCAACCATCACTGCCAAAAAAAACGTCATACCATCTAGTTCTTCACAGCCCCAACAGCCACCCTCCTCTCACCAAAATTATGCAGCCGCTCCCCAATCAGGTAAACCTCGTCTCTGACAACCATTCTCCACCTCTTCAGCATAATAACCCCTTCCTTGCCCATCCAGACCACCACGATAGCCAGCGCCACACTGGGATAGCTGAACCGCCACACTTGACTCTTGGCCGCCTCGCTAGCCTTAATCCATATTGTTCGATTCAAGGTCCAAGCAATCGAGGACGGGATCAAAATAGCAATTGTGAAAATTGCCACGACCGGGAGTATAAAGCACCTCGTGGCGAGACGGGCGTTGGGATTTGCGTAACCATCTGCGACGACAGCAGAGAAGGCACGCGCGGGGCGTGATGCCCGGTTCGAGAAGATGATGCGCGCTGCGAGGCGGGCGTACAAGAAGCCAAGGGTCCAGTCTTGGATTAGATGGACGACATGAGGTTCGTGTGGGCCGAGGTAGGCATGGAGCGGGATCAAGATATAGAGTTCGAGGAGGAGCGCGAAGAGGAATGGCATGAGAAGAACCAGTGAGGTGTAGACATAGCCGACGCGAAGGATGCGAAGAGTGAATTTTGATATCGTCGTTACGATGCTTTGGAGAGTGGAGAGAGGGCTTGGAAGAGGATGGCGGAAAGTGGAGATGAGTTTGTAGACCTGATATGCACCGAAAATCATGGTACCAAGAGTGTAGATACCGAGAGAGAAGGCGTGGATGTCGTTCATAGCGACCGTAGGTGGGAGGAAAAGGGAGAAGAGATAGCGGCCGAAAATGAGTGGGGTGACAGTAATGCCGACTCCAGTAGTTGCGGCGAAGATCCAAATAGTGAGGACGAAGAGGGCAATGCGGACGCGGAACCAGGGAGGAATGTAGACCATGGAAACCATGTCAGAGTCTCGAGCATGTACACCACCTTCTTCGGATTTTCCATCTTTACGATGATTGAACTGATCAACCTCGATGAATACTGGCTCGCCCTTGGGTATGCGGACTTGATCCGAAGCAGGTGCACGAACGTATTTACCATCGAACATGAAATATACGCGAGTACCTCGGTCTTCAGCGAGGATCTTTCGGT
The DNA here is from genome assembly GCA_010093925.1 of Zopfia rhizophila CBS 207.26. Taxonomy (NCBI): domain Eukaryota; kingdom Fungi; phylum Ascomycota; class Dothideomycetes; family Zopfiaceae; genus Zopfia; species Zopfia rhizophila. The sequence goes on from ML994639.1 coordinate 325,903, forward strand.
CCTCTCCAATGACTGGCTTCTCAGCATCGCCTTTCTCACCAGCGAACCAACTGGACCACGTTCGCCTAACGTGATGGCCCTCCTCTTCCTTGACCTTCTCGCCGAATAGGAAATTTGAAAGGCGAAGAAGTCGAGCACAGCTCTTGAACCACCACTTGTACATCGTATGTAAACCATCGCTTGGTTTGTACACTTTAATAATGAGAGGGGTAAGGAAATTGTAGAAAAGAAGATCCAGTGGGAACTCTAGAGAAGGCGCATGAGACGCCCAGTGAATTGGAAGAACGCCAGTGGACAACCGATCGAGAGTCCACACGACGCCGCCTAAGCAAATGATGACCAGTGCCCCATACACAAGCGCGCTGAATGCAATTTTCCGAAGCTGTGTGGTAACACTCCGTTCGAGGACATCACGAACGGGATGAAAAGTCGGGTCATCAGGATCGCGGATGAAATAGAGAACACCTCTTCGCATGATCTTGCGGCACATGGACACGAACAAGGCGAAGTGGAACATGTAGCATGTGCCGATGAACCAATGCATAAAGCCGGATGTCCAAGGACTCTCCCGGGCAAATTGCCATCTTGTCCGAATAGACGCGTTGCCGAATAGAGGGAGCAAAGCGATATCGAGGAGTAGACCACAGTAGAGCGGGAAAGCGAGCATCTCAATGCTGATAATCAAGATGACCTTCAGAACACCTCCTGCTTGCTGGAGAATATCGGCAATGATTGCCTCGACCCGCCGCCCCTGCTGCGATGTGGTAATCGGTGCAGCTCGTTTCAAGTATACAGCACCGACCACCGCGAAGAAGCTATAGCCAGCAAAGATAGCGATGAGCCGATCCGTCGTGCTCCATTGCTCGATCGCTGTGTATGCGGATGTGACATTTTGACCAAAGCCAAGATCGAGTGTGATCTTGTAAGGTTTTGACTTCCATACCCAAGATACTACTAGCATAACCTTGCCAAACACAGACGCAGCAAAGACTTTTACTGTAGCGGGCACTTGTTGGAGGACACTGAGGACCATCTCCCTTGATGAAACTGCGGCAACGGCTTCGTACCAAGTGGCAACAGCGTTTCCAGTTTGATTGAAGACATTGGACGTAGTGTTTTGAATCGTTCTTAATGCTACATGGGAGTTTATTGACAGTCGAAAGTAGTTCGGGCTCGAAATTGCAGAGGATTCGAGGAACAACTTCGCGAGCCGGTCCATAGCACTCTCTGCGATGGATCGAGCTGGTCCTGAGATAAGGCTGATCGGTCGCTCTATAAGCCCAGATAATGCGCCCCACGTACAGATGTCCAATGTCATCCGTATAAACTGGGTGACCCAGAAGATCACCCCAGCTGCAATGCAGAGGGCAGCATCGACAATGAAGTCAGTAACCGCGGCAATGAACTGGATAGGAAGCTTGACGAAGAGCGAGATGGGACTACCCATAAAGAGCAGGACGACCTTGCCCCATAAATAAGGGAACCACACAGCGCAAGCAAGGGTGGCTGAAATCAGGACGGCGCTGAACATGGCGTTCTGAAAGAGACCCGTGAGGGGACCTTGCATGCCTATCAGCTCCATGATTCCTTCGAGATCTTCGGCGTCGTCGATAGCATCTTGATCATTCAAGTCAATACCCGCCTCGGCGGCTGCTGCGGCAACCTCGGGGTCTTGAACGGGTGCATTTGCAGGCTCACGTGGTTCGTTGGCCGCAAACGGAACGAACGGGGCTTCATCTGCTAGATTCTGGACGATATGCTCATCATTGGCATCATCCTCTGCGGCTTGGACACCAGGCGCGACATCGCCCCACAGCCAGTCGAAGACACGATCAATCAAGCCCGGTCGGGGCCTAGCGATCTGGCGTACTGGCTCTGGTTCCGGATCAGTTAGGGGTTGCTCCTCGGTCTCTGATTCTTGACGGTAAGAACCAGAACCAACAACGGACGCGTTGGAATCTAATGAGTCATCTGCTGGCGCGGACCCAGGATGGGTGTCATCTGTATCCGTGGGAGTAGAATCAAGAAGCTCTGTCTCTGCTTCAGAAGGTGATGTCGCTGCAACCCCAGGCGTTCGGTCACTGCTGTCATCTGACACCCTGGCTTTGCCTTTCCCTTTCGATTGGTCCTGTTCACGAGCTGGATCAGTGTTGTCTTCCACAACAATATCAGAGATCTGTTGCCAGCTCTCGCTGCTGTGTTCACTGTCTTGTTCCTGATCTGACGCAATCCACTCGTTCTCCTTTTGCGCGGGTCCAGTTTCCGTCTCTTCATCCTCCCATGACTCAGGAATTTCATCACTAGGATCAAGATGCTCCTGCAGCTGTTCTTCGGGAACTTGGTCTGCATTGGCAAATGACCATGTATTGCTTTCTTCAAGGCTGCGACGGATTTCAGTAGCGATGAACGACCGATTTCTTGCGGGCATATTCGGTCTCTGTGGAGGACTGGATTGTTCAGCTACGTCGTCAGCCTCGCGGATACTGTCCGGAGGCAGTTGGAGGCTGCTGGAACGTTCAGGGAAAGGCTGCGGGTTACTAGGCCCTGATGAGGGAGCCTCTATTTCTTCATGACTCCGTCTCCTGCCTCGTGAGCGATGCCTTCCACCCTCCGATTCAGCCATTTGTCCTTCCCGTATACTCTGAGAAAGCCTGATAAGTTTTTCTTTCAACTGGATAGACTCCTCCAGTGGCATTCTCTCAATAATTCTTGCAACCTCATCAGCTGAACCATGCTGCATTGCATGCCTTAGATCTTCTGGGATATCCTCGCTATTCTGCCACGTTTTCCAGATTGCTTGGCGCTGTCTCCGAGCCGAAGATGAACGGCGAGCACGAATAGGAGGACGTATTTCGGGCTCTTCTTCATTATCCTCCAGAATTTGATCTGCGGCCGGATTGTTGTAGACCCTTTCTCCCTCCTCTTCCGCTTCTTCTCCACGTGGCGGTTCGTCCTCCGGTTCTGGGTCCACGGGCTCTGGAGCTCGAGCTCGAGCTGGCTCTGCTGCTGCATTATCGCCCAAGGCAACCATGTTGATCACAGGCTGTTGCTGAACAACCCACTCCCGGATGAGGAATATTAAAATGAAGGCGACCACGACGAGTAAAGTAATTATTTGGCCTTCAAGCACATCGATAAGAAACCGATTTGCGGCTTGTGAGTGAAACCAGTTGAAGAAGGATATATCAGAGAGTAGAGACGGGTTTCTAGTTCCAATGCTAACATGGGTGGTATTGAGGTCTGTGATATTCATGCCAGATGAAGACGCAAAGTCTGGAATCGGATAAGAGATGCCGAAGAAGAATCGTTTGATCAAACTCCATGCTGTGGGCTCGCCGGCACTCATGTTCAGAGTCTGAGAGAAGGGCATTAGGAAGGTCGGGAGTGGCAATGAGACTGAAGTATTAGCCGCTTTGGCCGCATCAATTGCAGAACGTATTGTTTCCACATCCCATGGTTGCGATGTTGAAGTCTGAGATTCTTTGTCGACGGTTTCGTAGAAATCCCGGGTCCAACCTCCATCCCCAACCCAGAACAGACTCCGCCAAACCACGCGCATGCACCAGGGGAGCAATATGAGCCAGACAGACGCCACAAGAATACCCCGTAACCACGTCAACAGCATCTTCAAAACGTGTACGGCGGCCCGACGGAGGAAAACCGAGGTCGGAATGCGATTTGGCATATGCGGGTGGTACAGCTTGGTGAAGCGGAATGACGTCTTACATAATTCGCAGTACTTCTTCTGAGAGTGTGATAACCACTCCATAAGACACTCTTGATGCACGAACTTGATACTACCGCTACATTTGCAGGGGTAGAACAGCGGCTCATCTGGTGTACCATCCCCTCTACATATTCGGCATGTGTCCGCATCTTCGCCCTTGTCTCGCGATTTGTTTGTAGCGTATTCGGGGTCATTCATGATATCTGGAGGCGAGGAGGAGGACCCTGCCTGGCCATCCATAGCTAGTCGCGGGAGAGAAGGATTCGTTCGATGGCGGACAATAGGCTTTCGCGGCTACAGGCAGTTTTCAAGGTGGTGACGTCGAATTAGGTGCACTGCAGAGAGGACCTCGACTTCAGCGGAACCGTGTAGAAAGACGGCAAGGCAAAAGCCACGTTCTATTTCGCGGTAGGAGGAATAGGGGTTATGTAGGCACAAGCGGAAAAGCCGCCGTGATTGATATTCAAGGACTCATCGCAGTTGGGCAGACTAAAAGTGACTGTTGCGGACGAAGCCGAGAAAGGAGGGATATTTCAACAAGGCAATGTACGGGCGGTGGAAATGTGTAGGGGAAGTTATAGGTATGGCAGCGGAAGTCTTGGTGCAGGTGCAGTTCGGAGCCGATGATGGTGAACGTTCTTCCAAGGTTGTCACGTGCTCTTGTATGCCTCGCCTGCCGACTTGGCATGGCGGAACAAAGCTGCGAACAGAGCACCCAACCCTACAGAGAACTTTCAAACCAATCTTGTATTCTCCTTTCTAAGCAGCTATATCTAGCTCCGTTAAGCTTCCTGCAATCGTAATCACAGGCAGCGAGGAGCCAGCGTCATCGTGTTATACGTGATATGCTTTGTCCAGTGCCCGCTCTGCAGTGAAAGGGACGGCCAGAACTGGGTCCCAGAATGGAAAGCTGCGGGTAACGTGCAGATCTGAGGCAGCTCGCGACTTCTACCAACCCCTTCAGAACGTGAAGGAGCCTTTTCGTCTCAGACCACATTTCTCTATCTTCCATCAATAATTTCTAGCTGCACACCCAATCCATCGCCACATCCAAGCTATTTCGCCATCTGGTGGTGGTTCGCACCTTCACGGTCTGGTAGCGCTAAGTCTTGGGGGTGCAGGGCGCCATTACATCATCCCTGCACGCTCAGCATCCTAGTATTCTATTGTCAACACCATCATCTGCCCACCCAGACGCCGTCCCCCCATCCCACACAGAAGACGGACGCCGCCCTCGTACGTTCCCTCCTGATAAGTCTCAGGTCCTTCTTATTTGGCTGACTGACCTGAGTAGAAGACGTTCCTAGACATTCTTCACTGCCGAGATACCACTGATCAACACGCGAACAATCAAACAGTCGTCATACAAGCTCGGGGTGCTGCAGCCATGGCTGCCCAGAGCAATGGGAGGGCAAAGAAACCCAAGAAATCTACACCGAATGGCCATCTAAACGGTCAAATTGACAAGATTTCTAATCCTCTTGGGCGACCAGCACAACACAGAAAACAGAGCAAGAGCATAGGTGGGAGCTCAATAAACGTTATTGGAAGGTATGGATCCTTTTGCGTTGCAATTTGAAATGCATATCAGGGACTACTGCCTCACCAGGTCGGGCGGGACACACAACTACATCTCGGACTTCACCTTGCACTCTCTCCTACAATTCCAGCCGAATCTAGGATCTTTCTCTCTAGATATCTAGCTCTGACTCTTTAGGGCTTCCTGTAGCCGTAGCTACAGGTTGCTTGGAGCTGGAGTAAGGGCGTTGGAGGTGATACAGGTTGCAGTGTCCCGCCGGAGCTGTGGGTGTGCAGTACGACGACACAGATCCTTTCCCATCACTCAGGACCGGTAACACTCCAAGGATGAAGTATGGCTGCTGATCTATCCTTAGGTTGTTATCCTGGTATATCCTCATTACCATTTTCTTCCGCTGTCCCTCTTCCATCTCCCACCTCTCAGAAGCTTCCCCGCAAATTTGCAAGCCATACCTGCATATCCGATCCTATGTCGCTCCATATTTGGATCCGTACTATCAGATCCACATAGCCCCGCAAGTCGAAAAGGTCCAACCCTATGTCGATTCTTTCGATGCTCAGGTTTACACCCCTCTGGCGTCATTCGCCAAGGACAAATACTCCATGTATGGTGCCCATAGAGTGGACCAGGCACAAAAATATCTAGAGGCGGAGTGGGATAAGACTATTCGTCCCCGGTTGGAGAATGCCCGGACCCGAGCGACAGGCCAATACAATCTGTACCTTGCACCGCACATCAAGCAGGCTTCGGACGTCGTAACGCCTTACTACGAGCAGATCAAGGACAGCATGTTGGAGATATACCATCTCACTTTGCTCCCTACCTATGAAGCCGTATTACCCTACTCCCAACAAGGTTACGCCCATGGCCACCACCTCGTAGTCCACATAATCTTCCCTCACGTTCGTTCTGTAAAGGACATTAGCGTAAAATTCATTACCCGGACGTTATGGCCCCAATTGCGAATACTCTATGGTGACAATGTTGAGCCTCAACTAGTCAGGATCCGGGAGAGGTTGGGCAGGTACAAAGATGAAAAGAAGATAGAGTCGGTCATCAACGCCGTCGAATCTGAGACGTAGGTACATGAACATCTCAATTTTCTTCATACTTCTGACATCATATAGATCTACTGTCTCGAGTATGACTAGTATTCCTGCCGCAATCCCCTCCGGCGTAGACTCGGACTCGGCTTCAGAAATTTTGGCTGCAATTTGGTCAGACGAAACCGAAACTCCTCAGCCAAGCGATCTTGATACTCCAACAAAGGTGCAGCCACCTCAACCAAAACTCACTGGGGAGGAACTCCGTGAGAAGCTCAGCAACGACCTCCGCAAATGGCAAACGAAGTTTGCAACTGCGGCGGATAAAGGGGCAGAGGATCTTGAACAACGAGTCGCAGAGATCACCAAGACACAGATTGAGAACGGCGTGAAAGGCCACGGAGCTGCTTTGGTTATCCAACTTGAAGAGACTACCAAGTCTACTGTCAGTAATTTCAAAGACTACATCAAACAGACGGTCGGACAACTCCCAGAAGATCCAACTGAAGAGCAACTGGAATCCGCTTATGAGCAATGCGTTGCACAAACTCGGGCGCTTGGCCTTGCAGTTAAAGAAAAAGCACAGGCTGTTCGGACATGGAAAACCGCTTATGATGAAGAAACGGATTCCCTGGTCAAATCTGCTGTCGACAATACTCTCGCCGTTCTCGATCGCATTCATGATCTTGGCCTTCAGGAGGTGGGATTGCGCTGGGCATGGACTGACGGCGTGACCTACAAAGACTGGCAGAATTATCACAGGCTAAGAAATACCCTTACAGAATGGGAAGCCGAAGTCGAGGCTGTTGGCGCAAAGCATGAAGGCCTTAAACTTGCACATGAGGAAGCGAAGAAAGTCGAGGATGAGGCGATGGCCATTTCTTCAAAGATGGTCACTGAATTAGTTCGGCTGAAGGAAGTTTCAAGATGGAAGATCTGGGCTGAAGATGCCACTGACGACTTTTCTGATAGGAAGGTCCCGGCCAGAGCTTTCAAAGCGGCCAAGGATGTGGTCAGCAATGTGGAAGAAGCTGCATCAAAGGCCTCTGAGTCAATAGTAGGCTCCCAGACATCATCCACCGAAAGTGTCGCAAGCGCTCTGAAGGATCAGGTTGTTGGCGCTTCGTCCAAGCTTTCCGAGTCCATAATCGGGAGCGGGACTCCCGCTGTTCAGAGCGCGGCATCTGTTGTTGAAGAGAAAGTTGCCGAAGCTTCATCCAAAATATCCGATTACATAGTTGGAGGCGAGCCAGGTGCGGAGAGCAGTGTCTCGGACGCTGCCCAAAGTGTAATCTCAGCCGCTAAGGACGAGAAAGAGGAGGTTGAAGCGGCCGTGTCTGCTGCATCTGAGACTCCCAAGAAGGTTCTAGGTGGAGCAATGGCTCAGGTGCTTGCGGAAGCAAAAGGCATTGTTTTTGATGATGTTATTGATGATTCTGACGATACAACATATTCAGAGAAAGTACAGAGCATGGTAGCGGAAGCTAGCGGTCGCGCAGCCGACCTGAGCAGAGCTGTCAGTGAGGCACTTCTAGGGCCGTCAAAGACCCAAGGTACCGTGGAATCAGTCACCTCGTTGGCGAGTGAGCAGTACGAGAAGGCGATTGCGGCCGCCTCGAGCGTTCTCTATGGCACTGAGCAACAGCCAATCGAAAGTATGACCAGCGTCACATCCGAGAAATTTGCTCAAGCTGTCACTGCGTAAGTTAGCTAAATTCAGAAGGTACCCCTGCTAATGATGATATAGAGCATCCTACGCTATCTACGGCGCTCCTACTCCCACTACGATTATCAAGACTGTTCGGATTGAAGCTAGCTCTCGATACAACAATGCCGTCAGCCAGGCGAAAGAGCAATATTCAAACGCCAAATCGCAACTGTCGGAGTTGATCTCAGGGACCCCTAAACCAGCCCACGAAACCATGCTATCTATGATCGAGAAGGCCTATTCTGACTCAGTAGCAGCCGCGAGCGAGAAGTTACAGGCGGCGCTGCAATACACCGACTCGGTCAAGAGCTACGCCGCTGGACCGACCCAAGGTTACTTTGAATCAGTCTCCTCCGTTGCCTCATCGAAATTGTCTGAGGGCCTAAGCCAGGCCTCTGCACAGTTTGCCTCCCAACCTACCGGTACCCCCGCTTTGGAAGAAACACGTCGTAGATACTATGAAGGCATCGGTCTCGCTCATGCCCGTTATTCCGAGTTCCTCGACGCCGCTTCGAGCGCAGTCTATGGTCCTCAGCAAGGCACTGTCGAATCTCTTGCGTCTGTAGTTTCCGAATCAGCTGCATCCGTTGCATCACAGGTTAGTGAAGCGGCCGAATCGGTCGCATCCCATACCAGTTCTAGCGTTATCGGAATCGAGGACCCCCGGACAGAGTCTATTGCGTCGCAGGCAAGCCAAAATTGGGAAGCCCTGATCGCAAAAGCCAGCACACAAGTTTACGGAGCTCCCACACCCTGGACAGAATCCATCTATTCCCAAGCCGGTATCTACGGTGCACAAGCAACAGCTCAAGCGGCAGAACAATATGCGGCTGTTCAAGCTCTTATCTCTGAGCTGATTGTGGGAAAGGAGCCGGATTTTACGGAGAGCATAATGAACAGGTTCTCATCCGCGTATTATACCGGAATCCCAGCCATCATCGCGTCTGCCAACTCTTATGCGAGCGATAATCTCGATGCTGCGAGCTCATATGCCGGTGAGAGTTACGAAGCAGCAACCTCATATGCAGCGGGTTCGTATGCCTCAGCATCCTCGGTTGTGAGTTCCATCTTTACGCCACCGCCAGCAATCGAAACCGTTCTCAGCCAGGCAAACGAGCAAATAAACTCTGTCGTTGAAAGTGCCTCCATAGCTATTTATGGAACTCCAAAAGGCAAGATCGAACAGGCTAGTGAATCTGCCGCAAGCGCCTATTCTTCTATTCAATCTCAAGCCAGCAAGGCTATTTATGGTACTCAACAAGCGCAGGACAGTTTCGCAGCCGTGGCCGCAAGCGCTCAGGCCGCTATCAGCGAGGCTATCTTTGGGACACCAACACCAACTAGATATGTCTCGTCTGTGACGAGCGGAGCTGAAAGCACGTATAGCTCCATCTCTTCGGTGGCGAGCGAGAAGGCGGTGGATGCGTCGTCCGCCATCAGCTCGGCGATTTACGGGCCAGAGCAAGGTGCCATGGAGAGTGCGAGTTCCAGGTTGGCAGCTGTGGTCGAAGTCGCCAATTCGAGAATTAGCGAATTGTATGCAAGCGCTGCGAAGAGCGCAGAGGATGCAGTGAGCAGTGTCTCTAGCGTTGCGACCGAAGCAACGCAGAGAGTAAAGGATGAATTGTAGACGGATTAAGGTTCACCGAACTCTCCGATCTCCGGATATTCAACTTCTGTGATACCCAAGAGGTATTCAGTAGAATTCCCCGAACACATAAGGCCCGAATTTGTACAACTCCCCTTTCTATCCCACTTTCGAATCCCTTACGTTTGCAAATCAAATTCCTCTCCTTAACCACCTATGATTGTATAAGTACAGAATTTCCTTCCTCGTTGTCTTGGTCTTGACGGTCAATTTGCTCTATTCCCCACAATATTCAGGCATAGTCATACAGCTCCTAGTTTCCTATTCTTTTTAGGAGATCATCTATGAGATACGTGAGATGGAGAAAGGCCGCGGTGGCAATGGTGGTATGAGTAATGAATGCAGTGTATGTAGCTATGAGTGCTTTTGGCAATTCTCTAAGAGTGAATATACCCTTAATTTTCGTATTTAGGCTTCGTGATATGCCTTGCCATGCGTAGTCCTTTGGTGTTGGAGATTCCTCTGATAGTATAACCTTTCCTAGCTCTACAAACACTTCTGTTTGCAACCTCACGCCGTATACAGGGTTTAGAGTGGGTTGCTGTCAACGACTTAAGTTTTATTGTCACTTTTCAAGTGGCGCTTTGAGGGTTTTTTGTTCGTTCTTAAGACTTCTGTGCGCTTTCAGACTTGCGATGAGAGCGGACCGGAAATACATTCCACCGTCTTCACCTACTTCCCTTTATAATCGTTTTCTTCCTCTAACGCTTCTTTGTTTGATTTATCGATTGCGATTAGCACTTGGTAAGCTATTTTGCTACTAGATGACTTATGTCTACCAATGATACTCATACTGAAGCCTCAAGTCGACGGCAGGAATAACATCACGAGGGATTTAGAGAAAGTCATGGCATAGAAGTTTGATGAGCACTTGGCATAGAAAGTGAATCAGAGATGTAGTTACCATAGACTTTCACACTTTTTGGTTGGATCTGAACAGCAACATATTGAAAATCTTGCGATTCCGCCATCGCACGTCCTTTACTTTTTCACGCCCATTAATTGTAGTGCGATGCTTCTATCAGACCCTGAAGCGCGGTGCCCCTAGCGGAGGTCAGGGAAAGTGACACATCACAAGCACAAACGACGCCTTTTCCTTGCACCCAGACCTACATTTCATTAAATTCAAGATAGCTCTAGCTTCACACCTAACACTAGCAATGTAAAACTTCTTATCTGCAAAGCCTGTCGAGCTGTTATCCAGGGTGGTTACTTGAGAGGTTTCGCTTGGAGATACGCCACTTTCTGTCTGCCTGTACCTGCGTCTTCGGGGGTCATATCTATATTCAACCTTGAAATTTGTTTAAACTTTGTGATTCTGACTCGTTGCATTTTCGTTTAGAGAAAAAAAGGGTCTCCAGTTCACTAAAAGGTAAATGAAGACAGAACCAACAGTTTGTATCCCTATGAGCCTCATTTTGGAGAATTTGAGTCTACCTTAGGTTTTTTTTTTTAAAAAAAGTTTTCAATTGAATTCTGTTCGTCATAGGTGGAGTCAAGGAAATGGGTTGCTTATTTGTGACATGGATATGGCGTTCCCGGAAAGAACCTGCCGGGTAAGCGAAATCTCAACCATCCCCTTGGACTACTTTCACCATGGCGAAGTGAAATGACTAACCGGGCTGGTTTGGAGATATGACATTGCGCCTAACTAGTTACTGGGTAGGACGTATTCAAGTCCACACAAAGCAATATGCTCTTCGGTTCCTTTCCGAGACTCCACGCCCCGTTCCACCTGACGATTTCTAGTACTAAACTCGCACATTTAAGTCCGAAACATCTCGAGTCACCCGCTTCTCGCCACCTAGGGGTAATGTCCGCTCTATGATGTGCCTGCTCTCACACAATGTCTGTTCTTCAAAAGTTTGTTGGCATCATGCTCAGTGTTTCTCGGGCTGGCTCTATGCGCTGACAGAAGCTTGCTACTACGCCTTTTTAGGACGCTGTAAAGTTAGGACATGAGGTAATCTATGGCCTGGCTGTGACGAATTATCTAGCGAGCTAGCTACATCTTATCTTTACATCATCTGCCAGTCCATTTCAAGTTAGCCTACCATATTATACCAGCTAGGATTATAGCCCGTGGGCGCCCATAACCCATAGGCTGCGAATCTGCCCATGAGAAACACTAATCATGCCGAGCAGAATTGAAGTTAAACGATGGGAGGACGCCACTGTTATTCAAAAAGAAAGTGTGGTTGGTACGGGAGAGGAATCACCGTATACCATTTTCTCGATATGCTAGTTGGTTACTGGGGCTGGTGATGCTGTGTTGCAGCTGAAAGTGAGTAAGGTGATGAGGCAGGTGAGGACGAGCATTGTAGAGACGAGGGTAAAGCATGTCTAGTCCAGGAAGAGATGAGCCTCGTGAGAAGGTGATTGGGGAGATGGATTCAAGTGTGAATAATTATAGAGCACGCGGACGAGATGAAAGAGTTGGTTGGATAGCAATGAATGCAGAGAGATTAACTTCGCAGCGAATCAAACAGATTTATATTTATGTTCAGGGAAGTTCTACGCCATGCAACCTGCTTTTTCCATGGTACAGTCTTTGCGCGAGCCGCTTTGGAGACTCGAGCGTTTAGAACAGCGGCACAACCTGGTCAGGAATACATCGATGAAGATCAAAGTCTGCGAGATCTAAGCCACTGGGATGACAAGTTTTGCGTAAGGGAAAGGGGAAACTTGATCATTTCCGGACAGCGAGAGGAACTCATCGGTGGAAAGGTAACCGTATGACGTTTATGCAACCGGCCCGAAGTCAACCATATGCTGAAAGCTAAAGAAACCGACCGGGAGTGAACATACAGAAGGCAGCTAAGTGAAGGCGAGGTTGGGAATCGGGGTGAATTTTGACAAGACTCCGCTTCGAGCGTTGATGCCTGAATGTACGTCCACCAGCGAACCATACTTGTATAAGAAAATGATATCACCGAGTTAAGTTGGTTTCTTGTATAACATACGAACTGCGGTGGCTCCGGCAGAAATTTTCGAGCCCTGACTTTGTGTTCTTTAGAGTCGCAAGCTTGTAGAAGCTTTGGATGCAGTTGACATGTTCTGTGGGAGAGCTAGTGGGCAGCGGTTATTGTTTTCAAATTTCGTATTCCGCTACCTGCTTATTAGTTGTCTCCAATCGTTACGAGGACGGTGAAAGTTACTACTTTAGATTTTTGTAGTATCCGGAATAACCAGTCTCAGAAGATGGGAGGTGGCTCAATCAAGCACGATATCGAGGTGATCTAGGCCAGGTTTGGAAAGTTCGACTGTCCCCTAGAGTCAAGTACCAACTGAACATGGAGTATCTGGAATGACTTCAAGTGCGTATGTTTAAGTCCATTTCTGATGTCCGGAGAGATTCCTTTGGGTTGAAGTCACGTCGATGAGTAATCGATCTCCAAAGCTGTTAGGTGTATCTGGAATATAGGACGCCACGCGTTGATCTGTATCGGAGTGTTCTAGAAGGGTACCTGTGACGGGTGAGGGATCGTGGGGGACTGGTAGGCAGAGCTGCTGGATCTTCTCGCCGCCGTTCGCTTGGTCGTCACCGTAGTCGCTCGTGGTGTATTCTCCATGTTCGATCAACTCCTGGAGCAATATATTAGCAGCATGAATGAGCCTCCAGTGAATGTAACTTACCTGGATGGAAGTCTCCACATTCATTTGTCATGATCAAAAGATCAGGAGCGGAGCAAGCTGCCACGCTTCTTCAAAGGACAGCCCACCTCGGAATCAGTGTGAACGTTCAAACCTGCCCATTGCTTTCTAAGGGTTAGTGTAAACTGCTAAGACTTATGCCATTCAGACCGGTAAGTAGTGACCAAATACACGCCCGATAAAGATGGTGAGCATAAGACACCGACCGCAGACTAACTGACGGCATGCCTAAAAATGAGGTGTCCATGGTCCAGGGCTGGAAAAGTGAAGCAGGAGCAAAGGACGGCAAAGAAAGCCCAAGAGAGAAGGGCGGTGAAGAATTTAGGAAGTAGATAGGCAAATTGAGAGACGGAGACTGATGATTGCAGAACGATTCGAGGCCTAGGGAAAGTAAAGTGCGCACAAATGGCGATGACTTATCTTGGGCCTTCCTGTCACCAATGTATTGAAGTCACAATCGCCCTGCCTAGAGACCTTTATCTAGCCCTAGAAAGAGCCCTGCTGGCACCTTCACGCTGCGCATAGTGTTCGGTTACACCCTCTCTTCAAGGTATGTTTTTTTGGCGTGCCACTTTTTCCTTTGCATCGCGACGTGGTAGATCCTTTGAAGATCATCGGGCATAGCATTCACTTCTCAAGAGTCTGCAATAGAAAGTTTTATGCCAACTCGAGCCTTGAGGGCGGTAATCATCCTATTGATGATCAACTGGGCTTGAATGCAGTCGACGGATTCTCAAAGTATGATGATGCGGACGCCGCAGGCTGATGGGCGGATTCACGATGAGTGAACTCAAGGAATATCCCTTTCTAGAAGGAAACGTCAGGCCACATTAACCTTTCCATTCCGTTTCCCCGCATCGTCCGCCTCATTTTATAGATCTAGAATAGCGCTCGTGGATCTTTTGTTCTGGATTTAAGTTCGGGTATCAACATAGTGGCAGCTCGGCTCAAGGAGTATCCCTTTTCAAGGGTCAGTGTTGGCATGCAGCACAGCCCAACACCGACGACACCCTGATTCCGCAGGTATAGAACATTGCCTTGATTTCTTAAAGAGGTCCTTTCTTGGCACGTAGGCCGAGTACTTTGAGTTTAAGTGTATGTATTATTCGGCGGTGCTCTTCGGCGTTTTCTTGCATTGAATTGATGTTCGCTGTAGGCAAGATCATCAAGATGTGCAACTATACCGACTCAGAGTTTCATTATCCAACAGACTAAGCTATGTACCCTCGACTGTCGCACTTCAAGCCCACGATAATGCTTGAGTTTGGATGCTCCATCCCAAGTAAATGGTTACGCACCCTCAGTCCTGTCGCACTATGCTCTGTGGATGGATTTGGAAACCCACGATGATGCAGCTGCTATTCACCGACGTGAACATCTCGTCAACCGGCGGCTCTCATTTTGCTTAATTCTCCGGAGCAATCACTCGTGTCGCACTATCAATTGTCAACAATCAGTATTTCCTTGGGAGCTCACGATTTGGAATGCACACGTGCGCTTAAAGCAAACGTGAGCACTCAACGGTGAATGATCGTGTGAGGTTAAGTGTTCAATCATGCACGCCGCCTTCTGAAACAGTTCGTCGAGACTAGAATGGTTGACAAGTTTCGTGAAACTGTCGGCTGAGGAACTCTCCGTGCGCGCTTCTAAACGTGGAAGCGTTCTCGGCGGATACTCCAACAATGCTCTTTGTTCGGAGTTGCGAAGAATTTGTAAGATCATGATGCTCTGTGGTGCGCCTGTATGGAGCCTGTATGGAAGTTGAGTGTCAGTGCTCTTCCTGGGGCCAAACAGTCCTATTTTGAGAACCATGAAGGTGACCTGAGGGTTGGACGCGTTAGCTCGGTACCAGAAACCTTCATCGTGGGACAGTAGTCCTTGGGCGTCTGCGCAGGTCATACAGACTATACAGAGACAGGCGTAGACAAACTGGAATGCTTGTCGAAAGGTCGACTCCAATGCTTCGGGCGCGGAATGGGAGCGAGGGAGAGGCCGCATTGTCCGAGAGAAGGACACGAAGAGCTTGTGAGACGGAAGATGCAGCATCTCGATAGCACTGGACGTTGAATAATTGCAAGTTCTCGCGGAGGAGTTGTAGCCGGTACCGAAGAAAGTATTTTGGGCGATCCGGTGCAATGATGCAAGAGAAACCTTCTCGCCAACACAAAGTCGATAGGAAAAGGCCGATGAGGCGCTTCGAATGATGTAATGGGAGACCTCGACAGTGAAACAGACCAGAAGGTGATACGTTACGAAAATAGAACCTATCTTCAAGAGAGCATCGTAACTTCAAGCGAGATGAAGGAATTGGCGAGTAGGATAGCAACCCCCAAAATTCTAGAAGGTCGCTAGATTCAGCCCTGTCCACAACCTACCTCTAACGCTACCATCACGAACGCGTCAAACTCTAATGGCAGTTGCAGGCATGACATGATGCTGATGGTACATTTTCAGCTGTCTGTCTCCACCGTATAGCGATTGCGTAAACATTCCCACATGGACAAATTCACCTCCCTCCTTCCGGCAAGAAATACGAAATGCAAATCCCGGCGACGCGCATCTTCTGCTGCCACGGAGATTGTGAATGATGGATGTGCCCCAAAACAAGGTTGGCGGGCAAGCGTTCCACAACAGCTTGGGAGCCTACAGCAGACGCGCCAACCAGATGTTAGGTACGTAATTTCGCGTGTTTGATGCATCTTTCAGCTCATGTGGTTGGATTTTGGGACGAGGTGGTGGAGCTGTCCTGCATGAGAGCTCTTAGGGCCAATAATTGCGATAGCGGACGCGTTGTAGAGGTAGGTTGGAGTTACCCTGCTGCTAATAGATGTAGAGATAAGGATCATTTTCAATAGTCCGAGATTCATGCAGAGAATGGATCGAATCTAGATATGGCGGTGGTACGGAAGAGCCAGGAGAGAAAGGATAGGAGAGTGTGAAAGTTGCGCCGTGTTCGCTTTGCATATTGCTTCTGGCATATAAAAGGATTTAGCAGCGAAAAGAACCAAGTAGAACCGGTGAATTAGCGAGCAGAGTTCGGAGAATTTCCCTTATTCACGCGTTCTTTGGAGAAGACTGAGTCGCCGTTTTTAACTTTCTTTCCCTACCTCCCCAGAATGGAGGGCGACCTCGGCCACAGATCCACCGTTCTATGCCACCATCGACGCTGGTGAAGCCTTACCTTGATGAAATCACCCTGACAAGCACCGGTTTCTAATCATTTATGTCGCTTTTCAGTAAGTGTTACTTTGGTTGAAGTTACACTGAATACGAGGAAATCACGAGGGCAATCCTGCGTTGCGAACAGTAGCTTGATGAATGTCGGACCCCGGTCCTGGGATCATTGAGGAATTCACTCAGGATCAACTCAAAGCCTAACTCAAAACGTCCACTCTCTTCGTCCTCAAGTCTTATTGAGATTTGCATGCCACGTCAGCAAAGCGACCAAACTAGGCCAACTGATCGGAAGATGCTTTTGCAAATTCTGGGAGAAATTGATTAAATTTGCTGCCACGGTCGGAGATAATCGTGATTTTTGATATGCGTATGGCGGACTCAGCAAGTCAATTATTCGTCTAGGTAACATTTCAGCTAGTGATTGGCTGGCTGTCAGGTTCCGACCTGTTGCTATTCTCAAGCGCCCTGCAGCATGAGCAGTTTTCCTTCTTCTGATGAATGAGGATGGAGCCTGTCACTGGGCGAAGTAACACGGCTATGTCGTAATTGGCATGTTGATCTGGCACAACATGAATCTCACCATCTATCGGCCCACCTTCTAGCGCGCTCTGCCTGGCACGTGTGCCATGTTTGAGAAGTCTGCGATATGGGGCCACCCGGACTGGTTAGTGTTGCAATCCTGGTGAAAAGACGACATGGCTAGCGACCCGACAGTCTGGTTCGGGCACGGGTGGTCTCCTGAAAATACCCCGCCGGCCAATCAGGGGGGTGGCTGAGAGGGGTGAAGGGCCATGAGAACGGCCGTGAGGAGTCCATGGGCCGAGGAGGCCAGCTCGTATCGCTCTCCTGCCATCATCCGCATGCTGAAGGCAGAGGAATCTGAGATGCAGACATCAGCCCATGTCAGAACCCTTCACCCACAGGCCTCAGCAAATCAGCATGGCGAGAAACCCTGCCCTCCGACCAGGAATCAGCGGGAAGCCAGGAGGTCCTTGTTCCAGCCTTTTGATATTGCCTGGGTTGGCACGTCCCGGCCATTGCAGCAAAAAGCCGGCAGAAAGAAAATGCCGTTCTTTACCCAATCAGCGAACCAATCCGACCTGCCAATTCGACGCTTATGCAGAGACGTTGACAATTGAGAGCTCGGTTAGACCGCAAGCAGCATTTCAAAGCAGAAGTTCAAAATCTTCTCACCAAGATCTCAAGGCGGGTGGCGTTCTCAGTTGCGAGGGGAATCAGAGCAGGCGGCCACGCTGCATTCGGATCGTCGGCTCCATTTCTTTTCGTCACTTTTCCGTTTGGTTTGCCGGGCATGGCTGATGCCCCGTCACCCTCCATCCCTCGCATGGCAGCGTGGCCGCCTGGCCTTGTAGGAACCCGTGAGGACGCGCCGCCTGCGCTTCTTCCCAGGTCCACAGAGTCAGTGACCCTCAAGGGAAATGCGGGAAGCAAGGTCGAGGGGCCCTGAAGCCGATCTTCAACACCCGGGAGGAGGATGGACAGCCCACAGACAGCTTGTTCCAACGTGCTGTCGTTCCCCAGACCAGGCTGAAGATGTCGCACTGCTTGCTCCCAAAACTTCGGCAAATGTTCCGGCCAGTGAAAGGCTATAATAAGCATGAGGGGCCAGAAGTCTTTTTCATATTCTGCTAGCCTCTTTCGATAGCAGCTGTGTGAGAGCGGAGGAGACCCTGCCGAAATTCGACTTTTTACAGAAAACGGTCGCTCCCTCATGTCGATCCCTACCCAGGCACTTC
This sequence comes from Zopfia rhizophila CBS 207.26, assembly GCA_010093925.1. Taxonomy (NCBI): domain Eukaryota; kingdom Fungi; phylum Ascomycota; class Dothideomycetes; family Zopfiaceae; genus Zopfia; species Zopfia rhizophila. The sequence goes on from ML994639.1 coordinate 344,157, forward strand.
AGCCGGGGTGGCGGCTAGTATGTTTCAACCAAGGTTGAAAAGTTCCGGCAATATTCGACAGCCCATACGGCATTGATTGACAGTTCATTTTTAGAAGCTTGAAATTGAGGATAGAAAGAAAGGCGGGAAAATGCTGGGCTCGCGCCCAATCACCAAAAATTCCTGTTTCTGAGCTGTTTCATGGACTGGGGATCAGAAGAAACTCGATGTTGAGGGATTCGGGAGCGGCGCCGGGATAGTGGGTGGAGGCCTGGAGGCCTGTAATCTTTCCGCGCTTGGTGTGTAAAGTTACGCAAGGTGACGGGGTGGCAGCCACCGCCAACTTGACTTCGCACACCATGGTCTGCGATCGCCGGCCGTTGACGAAAACGGCATCCCTGCTTCCCGTCTCCAAAGTGCAACGGTCGAGGCTGGGCATCAATTCTCAACTAAATCTTGATATCAACCGCCCGAGATCGTGAACGAGCTGCGCAAAAAGGAAATATTGGATGACGGCTAGACTCTTCTGTTTGAGTCTTTCGTCCGACTTGGTCACCCAGCTGTGCGACTGCGATCGGAATGCTTCGCTGCCGTAGAACTTGCACATGATGGCCGCGGCATCTCTTTTTCCATCCCTATCGCATCTGGGACCTCCACGACTACACTCCAGGTGACCATTCTGTCCAATGCACGTCGCCGCCCAAGCGGACTTCGAGCGACAACGTCGCTGCAGTAAGCCGACCGTCTCGTTATGGACGTGCTACAGCGACTCGAGCAAGGTGGGTTGTCTGGCTTGAGCCGCCATCGCGCCATCTTGACGAGATCTCCATGCATTTTCCCACATCTTGTTCGACGTCAAATGCTCTAACGAAGCGTGGACAGCAGTCGTGCCAGCACATAATCCCGTGCGTTGGGTTTGTTTCGAGTAAGCGGATTGGATTCTGTATTACGCATCCGACATTGAATTATCGTCGCTAACTCATCTCGGTACCATAACTTTGTAGCTGTCCGTTCGAGGAAGTGATGCACATCACTGTCTTTGTCTGTGTGAGAGAATAATAGCATTGTCCGCTGCCTCTGCTTTGTATATCTCCTTTTCGATATCCAGGCGTTGGTTTAGAGTTAATCGTTGTTCTCGGTACCTGAGTTGTCTCCCTTGTCACCGAACAGGCCAGCGCGATGCTCCCAGGGTTTCTCCGCATTCCACCAGGTGCTGCGAACACCTTGCTCGGAATATTCTTAAATCATATACCATGTCAGGATCTGCTGCGAATACGGCATGGACATGAATAACTCCCGAGATACTTCTGTCGCATCTCCTTCTGGAAAACTGTCAACGGAACTTCACCTATGGTTCCGAGAATAGAGTGGCCGCGCGGCCTGTTTCAAGGCAGAGCTTCAAGATTCAAGCACTATCGCGCTCAGAGCAGCGATTTGAGACGACTCCTGCCGCTTAGAGGAGACGGCTCGGTGATGCTGCTAAAGGAACAGAGGAGCTACGGATCAAAGATTTGTGTACGAAGTACTACAGTATAGGTTAAAGCATAATTAATTAATGTTGGCCGTCCGTGAGATCTACCTGCGGCGACAACGGTGCTAGCCTCTAGAAGTTCAACCCATATGATGCTCGTGAGTCGTGATCCTTCAGGGACAAGACCGATGCGCCCTCTCAAGCTCCATCACAATCACCGAGATTGTCACAAGCCCGGAGGACGTGTTCTTGTTTCTTGCAACGCGTGAGTTCGCGTCAGGCGAAGCATAATAGCCAATTTAACCCATCATTTTAGATCCTTCACTACATTCAAAACGTTTGATATCTGCCGGCCTTGCCGAAACGATTCTTCTTGGCGCAACGTCCATGAGCAGGTCTCATCGCATAAACATGGAAGCAAGCATGACCCTTGATCGGATCATTCTTCCTCTCGGGCGGCCACCTTTCTTGGGCAGACCGATCCCTTTGGCAGCGCCGCCTCACGCTTTTGACAGCGCCAAAGCGATCAACAATTGGATGAATAATTGGGCGCTGATCTCGCCGTTCACGCTGCTTTCTTCGACGAAGTGCCATTTCCGAGTAGTCTCCGCATGGCTTGGTCGATCCGGAGGCAACATCAGGCACAACTCAATCTGGCGCGATTGTGATTGCTTAGGGGGCAAAAAAGCGTGCTGTTTGGTGTGGCCGTTTTGGGGTGGCCCGCGATCATTACGGTGGAGCGCATTTTACAGCGGCCCAATGGGAGGTGAGGCGGTGGCTCTGGGCCGGTGATGTAACTGGAAAAACGGTCGTCTATGTAGCGGCCATGGAGGACTCGAGCAAGCGAGCAAGTTACGGCTCGCCCTCGAGCGCAGCCTGCAGAGACGTGATTTGGTGCTTTCGCACGCGAAGGTGAGGTTTTGGAAATAGGAGGATGACTACTCTACCTCGTGCGGTTTACCCACGGTTTGCCCCTTCATGGCATGGCATCGCAGATGCGATATGGCTGATGAGAGCGCATGCTGGCCCGTTAAAAGGGAGAGCATAATGATGCCCTGCAGGGGCGATCGAAGCAGAAGGTGCAAATAAGGGGCTCGCGCATATAGTGATTTGGCGGGTATAAGACAGGAATTAAAATAAGAACCAGACGCTGGGAAAGCAGTGAACGTCGAGAACTGTCCGGGGTTCGTATTGTATACTTATCCGAACAGGAATTACGAGAGGTGATCTTTCGCCTGAAGCAGGAGAGCAGTCGTCTTTTGGTGATGGTGGTGCGATGCGATGCGATGCGATGCGTGTGGCTAAATCCGCCGTCCGTGAAATAAACCAGCAATCTCTTCAACACAAGCGTCTCGGAGGTTATTCACCCACCGCGCTCGCCTGCTGCCTCGCAGAGGGATCGCACATCTGATCGCGTCCGCACTCACCTCATTCTATCAGCAGCATCACGACTCGACGATCCTTGACCCCGGAGGCAGCTTGGCCTGCTGCTTGACCTGCACCTCTGCGTTACACGCACCACACCGCAGTCGACAGCCGCGGGCCTAGGCGGCCCCATAAGGAACTTGGGCCGGGCGCGCAGGCAGCGGACAGGGAGGTGGCTGGACTCGGGAGGCGTTAGTTGTTTTACGTTTATTTCACGTCGAGCTCCACCGCACCGCATGCTTCCTGGGCTCTTTGATCTTGGGCTGTCGGTCGCTGTCGCTCTAGCTTTCTTTCTACGTCTCCCCCTCCGTGGTGCGGTGAAATTGCGCAGGCCACACTACTGCACCACTGCATCCCAACTGCATCCTCGACCGCGCCCGGGCCTACCTTAGCCTGCCGTTTCTCTCGAGCACCAAAGGCAGTAATAATAACAATGTCGCAGTCGCATGCCGCAGATAGGGCCCGGAAGTATAAGGAAGAGCCGGCTCCTATGGCGGCGCAGAAGCTGGTGAGTCTGAGTCCCTGTTCCTGCCACTCGCACGCCTTCGTCGTCGCCCCGTTTCTGCTTGCAATTCGCCGCACTCGACCGTTTGAGTTTTGAGTTTGAGCCCTCGCTCGCAAAAGCCGCTTCCCGTCGCTGTCACCACCTGCTGTTGGCTTCATCCTCGCTGCCCCGTTGCATACTGCTGCAGCGCCTCTGCAAGCCGCATCCAAGCACCTTCTCTGTTACCCCAGCTCACGCGCGTTCTGGCTACATGGTATGCCCTTCTCGCCAAGCTGCCCTACACATTACCACCCCTTCCCTTGTCGCACCCGGTCTCTCTCCTTATTCAGTCTCTGTCTGTGTCCGCTGCTTCCTGTCAACCCAAGTCCCGCAGCGGAATCCTTGCTAGGCCATGAGCTTCCGCCGTGCACCGCTGGCCCGCTCCCTATGTTGTCAATAGTCTCTTTGCTCCCTTTAGTCACCTATTCCCTTCCTATAAACTAAATCCTGCCGCCTGTACTTTTCGGACCCTGCCCCTCGCATATCTCTTGTCGCAAGACAGACGCCTCGATCTGCTGGCTCCGAGGCGAATCAACTCTCCAGACCACACCTCTCTCAAACCCCTCCCCCCGCAAACACCCCACTGTTCGTCCTGAGCATTCTTCATCTCAGCTTCCCTGCACTATTTGTTTGTCTCTTGCCCCCGTCGAATTCCTTTTTTTTTTTTTTTTTTTGCTGTCATCAATTGTCGGCGTACAGCACGTTGCTGACTTGTGTGCCCCTCTACCAGCATCACCCCCACACGGCGCAAGGCTTGCCACCGCCCCAACATCACCCGCATCAACATCCACGACCCGGTGTTGTCCAACACCATCAACAGCACCCTGACTCCCCGCATCAATCCCAACCAGCGCAGTCCCCGGCACAGGCTCATTATCCATCGCCGCACCCCTCAAATCCTCAAGTTCCTCCGCCGCATCAGTCGCCGTACGTGCAACAGATCCAAGGCCCACCGGGACCGCAGCAGCAGGAAGTACCTTACTACCCTGCTCATCCCAGTCCGTACAGCACGAACAGTGCGCCGAGCAACTACTCATCTTCAGGTATGTGTTTTGTTTATAGTGCGAGTGATTGACGCGTTTGTAGAGATGGGCAGCGCGCAGTCATTAATCTTTGCGGACTTGGTTCCGCAAAACACACAGTTCAGGCATAAGGGGACTCCTCTAACGTGAAGACAGAAACACCAGAGCTCATGGCTGCTGCTACCATGAATAGGACGGCTTTTCCACCAATATACCACACGCCACAATCAAACTCTCCAGCTTCTGTTCAGTCACCACAACACGATCAGCACGGGAGGCCCATGTATGGGCAGCCACCTAGCCAAATGCAACAGCCAATGTACTACACGCCATACGGGTCGGCAACAGTACCACAGCAATCGCCATATGCGCAGCACCCTTCAACGCAGCAACAGCAGCCGATGGCGACCAACTCTCTGCTGATGTCTCATCAGCAAACCCAGCAGATGCAACACACTCATCAGCCGCACCCGCACCCGCAAGGAATGACTGGAAGCCCCAAGTCGCGCATGCCGCAAACGCCTCTCCAACGGCCACCATCAGGATTGGGCCCTCCTCAAGCTGCACCACCAGGTCCTCCAGTGGGCGCGCCGAACATGCACCAAGGACCACCAGGAGCATCAAACGTTAATCCAAACGCCGCGCCCGGACCAATCCCCGCTACGACCCCTCTCGTTGTGAGGCAAGACCAAAACGGAGTGCAGTGGATCGCATTTGAGTACTCGCGCGACCGCGTCAAGATGGAATATACGATCCGTTGCGACGTGGAGTCGATAAATGTTGAGGATCTACCGCAAGATTTTAAGACGGAGAATTGTGTTTATCCCCGAGCCTGCTGCCATAAGGATCAGTACAAAGGCAACCGCCTACACTATGAGACCGAGTGCAACACCGTAGGCTGGGCTCTTGCGCAACTGAATCCCTGTTTGAGAGGAAAGAGGGGCTTGATCCAGCGCGCAGTAGACAGCTGGAGGAACAGCAACCAAGATCCGCGATTGAGGAGTCGACGAGTAAGGAGAATGGCGAAGATTACAAACAGGAAGGCGGTTCAGTCGCAACAGCATGGGAACCACATGGCTGGGCCAGGTGGACCGGGTGCGCCTGGGGTTCCAAATTCAGCCGGATTGGCAGCACCCCCCCGACAGCCGAACATGGGTATGGGAGGTCCGCAGTTGCATCATCACCATGAACATCCTGGAGGACCTCAAGGAGGAACTGACGACGTTAGCGGTATGTTTCACCAGATGTGATGATGCGATAAGCATGGTTGATGGATATTGAATGATACCTCCTGTCCTGTCGTTTCCGCACTACATGTACATTACCATTCCTTGATGTAATCCCTCCCCTTGATACCGCTACCCTACAGACATACACATCACACCACATCATTGCACATGTTTGTTTTCGAGCAAGTAGGGAGAGTGTAGGACGTGTAAGCTAATTTCCTTTGTTTTATAGCCAATGAGTACCCAGAAGCGCACACTCACCATCACCAACCGCCCAACGGACAGCAGCCGTCACCGCATGACGTTCGACAAGCGCAGAGTTTCTACCCGACGTTCCCTACAAGCGAGTCTGTCGCCGGACAGGGTGGGATGCCACCAATGCACGACGGAATGGGGCATCATCCGCCTCCACCACATGCTTCTAGCGTCCCAGTAGCAAAGCAGGAGGAGGAAGACCGCAAAGTGGCCATGTTTGGAGACCTACCTGAATCGAAACGCCGAAAGTTCATTCTCGTCGACGACGCTCAGCGTGGAACCCGGGTGCGTGTTCGGGTCACCCTCGATTCTGTCAAGATGGAAGAGATGCCAGATTCCTACCGCAAATCGAATTCCGTCTTCCCGCGCAGTTATTTCCCCATGCAGATGACATCTCCACCGGCAAGCCCCCGAGGCAGTAGGGTGTTCAGCGACGAAGCTGACCCAGAGAACGAGCCTGGATTCCCGTTGGGTGGGTCACAACTTGTACCGGTGCCTACGCTCGATGGGGGTGAGGCTCGAGTTCCCAAACCGCGATTGACGAGGGCAAAGCGTAGCAAGGAGATCACGCTGAATGACTTGGGTTATCGCATGAGCTGGAGTCAGAGCCGTGTGTTCGCTGGTCGCGCACTTTTCCTGCAAAAGTCTCGTAAGTTCATACCTCCCAAAGAGCGACGGTGAGCGCAATCCACTAACTTACATCTCAGTTGATGCCTACCGCAACAAGATGCGAAGCAGCATGGTTGGAGCAGGCCAGGACGTATCCACGGTAGCGCCACACTTTGAAACCCGCGTTGGGAAGCGTAGGTGGAACGACAGGATGGAGAGGAACAAGAAGTCGAGGCGTGAGCAGTCGCCTTAAGAATCCCAGGTAATTTAAAAATGCCCGACTAGAGATGCCCTGGTTAGCGTCCGCATCCGTATCCGCTTTTCCGACAACTTCCAAGGCTCCAGTAGGAACGACCGGGGTGTTTACTTTTTTCGGCGTGGCAGATATCAAATCCCATACGATGGTTCTGTTCCTCTTCCTGATCGATACCCACACCTTGTTTCAACAACGCCTGAGGCCGCATATTGTCCAGGTGTTTCCTTGTGCTATTCACTGTCGCTACCATTGTCTCTACCACTGCGGGGCTTCCCTAGTCTATTCATTCTCGATATGCTCATCTCCAAAACGACTCTCAGGCCTTTTGACCTTCGGCATTTGATATCCATGGTCCAGCAAGTTATGCCCCCTTGCTGCAACCTTCTGCGTGCCTTCTAAGCCTGACGACCTTTTGTGCAAATTATTTTTCCCTGTTCTATATCCGGTATGAAATCTTCATGTTATCCTTTGCTTCACTTACACATGATTTCTTTATGATGGATGCAGTCTCAGATTATGTCGGGGGCGGGGGCCCCAATTGCCAATTTAAGATGGGATGGAAAAGCGTTGATTTTCAGCGTAGGGGTAAGACTGGGATGGAGGTTGGGACATTTGTTACTGGTAATGATTGTCTGCCCTGTCGCGGTCTATGTTTACGATGGACGATGGTATACATATCAGAGCTAGTTGAAAAGGCTCGTAGTTTCTTCTAGATACGTAATTTAAAGTTTTCCAAAATTTAGCCTGTAATCCTACGATTGGTGAATGCGGAATAAGGCAATCAACCCTATGAATCCTGAAAGCCCGCGATACTGTGGTTCACGACCCGAACACTGAGAGCAAAACAGCTGTTCGTCAGAAACAACCTGAATGTCGTAAAATTGGATGATGGTCTCAAACAGCCACCCGAGGTACTAGTATCTGAAAATGCGGTACCAGCGTTCGTGCCTGAGATTTTACCTGCGCGAGACAGGCTGTTCCTGGTCTGTCACTTCACGCACTTCTGCCATCTAGCTAAACGCATCCATAACGCCAGCGATCCCGGTCCGGAAAAGCAGTTTGAGGGAGGGGGAAATTTGTCGAAATGGTGTCACAACCACGACAGGCGGACCAGATATCGGAAGTCCGCTTGCATCAAACCATCTCCATCACATATCCAGGCGTCCCATCCCATCCTCCTCAACACAAGCAAATCTATCGATTCTTCAATAGAGCGACTGAAGTGCAGCTCTGCATGCTACCATTGGACACTTATATCACATGGTTCAAATATCCTAGGTCCACTTCACCCAATCCTCGCACCCGCATCAGCGCAACCGTTGAAACTTTAAAGCCACCCCCGCCTTAAGCCCGCACCAGACGCCATGCACCTCGCAATCCCCGCAAGCCCGCGCACCAAAAAAGCAAGTCATGTCAACCATACCTCATGGCTTGAACGTTTTTGACAGCGCTTGGCAACGGTGGGGAACCCCGATGGTCTCAACATTTTGCGTGGGTTGTGATTGGATGGGCTCAGATGAGACGGTTTGGGATTGTGATAGGTCGGGGAGCATCGGATGAGATTTGAGATGGGTTCGACGCGATGCGATGAGGTGAGATGCGTTGCACAGGGTGTGGAAGAAGGGATGTGGAATGGGTTTAGATGGGTGTGCAAGGAATGAGGAAGTGGTACCTGAGCGATGTCCAGGTTTCTCGTATAGGGCGTCAAGGTTTGTATCAAGGATAAGAGACAGGGGAGGCAAATCAAGGCTGGCGAGGATTTTGCGATTGTCGGGTCCTTGTATCGACAGGAGTTTTATGGTTCCAAGATTTGGAGCCATGGATCACAGTGGAGCATGTGGATGCCTGAGGTGTTTCCATTTTGATAACTTTGATACGCTGATGCTGGCTACTAGGTACAAACGATCCCATCAAACTTAGCTATCAATTGCTGAAAAATACCCAACGCCGCGGGCTGCTGCTGATACCTCCAAGCCTCCGTATACGGATGCCGTTAGTCATCAAAGTACGGAGTGCTCAGTGGATTGGCTGAGCGTATGCGGAAGTCAGCTTATGAAGAAGCTGTGAGAAGGTCACGCCAGAGCAGCACACCTAGAACGATGAAACATGTCCACCGATGGTTCCGTTGCCGAAGGCATGTGCTGCCTGAGGCAAACGCTGCCTGAAAAAAAAAAAGATTACAAACGCTCCACTTGTAGCCAAAAGGCAACAATTCTTAGGAATCACCAAAGGTGACTTGGTCTGAGGGAGACCCGTTGGTCCCAAAACACTTCAAAGCGAGATGCAATCGACGCTTCGATCAATAAAAAAAAGACCAACCTCGACGGTAACCTTGCTAGAATTTGGTGACCCAAGGTCTAGGCCTACGGTCATGTTTGTAGAGCTAGAAACGGTGCCTAGGTAGAGAGGTCCTGGATTTAGGATGCCTTGCAGAGTAGAATAGACGGGCATAATTAAGGTATGACTTTCGGGTTGATTCTTCCTTCAAGACCGCTTAGTACGCCCACTCCTCGTCGCTTTCACTGTAGTTGAGGAAACCGGGGCCTGACTGGCTGCTTTCGGAGCGTCGTAGGACCTTGCGGCTCGTTTCGTTCTCGGAGCGGTCGTCCCAACTTCTATATCATCCTCGTGAACCTTGCGCTTACGAAAACTTGAGCCTTGCACGACTTCGCCTGTCGCATTGTTCTGTTTGAAGGCCCCATCGTTCTTCAGCTTCGCTTCCTTAGTTTGCTCAGTAGTCGTTTGCTTAGCGTAAACGCTGCGGTTGGTCTGGGAAGAAAGAGGTGTCGGTGGCCTCTTGCTGCTTGAGCCAAAGTTAGGTGATTTGGGGGTAACAGAAGGCGCCACAGAATCTTGAACATAGATAGGACCAACCTCATTTGTGTCTCGTTGTTGAGAAATCCAGGAGAGTAGGTCTGCAGGAGCTTCATCGTCATCTTCATCATCTTCACCTCCTTGGTTGAGCATGTCGTCTGCCAACTGGCCCGCGATATCGTCCGATGCATCCTTGTCGTTCATCATTCGCGTGAGGTATTGGAGCAATTGCGAGGGATCAAGTCCCGTAAGAGGTCCACCGGTGGAAGAGAGACGGTTTTGCAGAGCAGCCATCAGCACTGCAGAATCGATATCACCACCTCCCTCTTCTTTGTTTTCTGGTTCAGGAGATGGTGAGACCGGCTTGGCAATTGGGACACCTTTCCCTTTCGCAGCTTTAGACGCTTTTAGTTTTGTAGAATCAGAATGCTCGGATAGCCACGTCGGCGTATGATCAAGACGCTCCTTCCAGTCTCTCAGTAACGCGAATGGCTCCTGGATATCCTCGAACTGCTTTGGTTTCTTCTCGCGCTCTGCCTGTGAGCGCCATACAACCGGTGGCCAACCGGGAGTCGGAGACTCTGTCCTAGACGTAACCCTCTGACCTCCTTCAAGTTTTTGGTTTTTCTTTCCATGACGGTCACCTCCACGTCTCTTCCTCTTCTGTCCCGTTTTCGCTGTCCTAGACCCGTGAATGTAGAAGTTATCATCGTTGTAGCCATCAGACGCGTATTCTAGATCATTGTAGTAATCGAATCGATCCCAGTCCGGAATTGCGTCCTCGTCGGCGTAGGTTGTTGGAGGAGGTGAATTGACGGTATGTTCGGCAAGGTCATCAGCGACCATGAACGTGTCCTCAACGTAGAACCAGTCCTCGCCGTAGTCTGAGAGATCCTCGTCGCCGTAGTCACTCATCTTCGAAGGACTCGCAAGGGATGGAGGAATGTGTGAGTGGGGTATAGACGAAGGCGCTTCAAGCGGGATACCTTGACGGGCGAGGAAGCTGAACGCGTCATTCACGTAGGGGCGGATTAGCAAACGCTGAGCATGAAGGGTCGAGTGTCGATGTGTTCGTAGCAAGGATCCTTACGACGAAGTGTCGTGGATACGAGGAGCTGGTCGAGGATGGGAGGGGCGAGTGCAAGTCGCCGACATGACCGCGAGTGGTTGAAGCTTGTGGCCGTGCATCAACGGAAAATGTAAGCCGAGGAGCTACGTCGGAAGCTACCTTAATCGTTCTGCCCTCAGTACAGGACGTCTTTGGTTGCAGACGCATCGTTCTGATGGTGCTCACCTCCTGTTGCCTGTCACGGTGAATTGTAAACATGCACGCGGTGTCGTGGTCGCAATACCCATGGCGTCGGCCAAGAATACGGCGGTTCGCGGCGGCTTAAGCAAACCGAGGCACCTCCAATTCACTCTGCGCTCTTCACCTCTATCTTCTGTAAACACTTCCTCTTCCTATAGCTTCTGAATGAAAACTGTACAATATTCCTATATAATCTACAACTATGCGCGCTGTTCGGAAGTCCAGGCAGCTATCCCGCCAGCTTCTCAAAGTCAACGCTTTACCGCATGCCCGTCACAGCTCAGCTGTAGCAGCAAGCTCAATTAAGCCACTTACCTCCGTGCTCATTGCAAATCGTGGAGAAATAGCTCTGTAAGGTGGAATATGCCAGAAATAATTGGACTCAATAGCTAACGGTGCTTGAAAGACGAGTTGGCCGAACTGCGTCAGAGTACGGCATCCGAACAACGACACTCTACACCCACCCTGACGCTCGATCTCAACATGCTTTAAGCTCACCTTATGCTATAAACCTCGGTGAACCTAGTGCATACCTAGATGGTGACCGTATAATGCAAATCGCAAAAGAGCAGGGCTGTCAAGGAATACATCCTGGTTATGGCTTTGTATTACCGCCTAAAAATGTTCAAAGTCACATATATCATGCTAATAGTTTATATAAGTTGAGCGAGAATCCGACCTTTGCTCGAAAGTGCAGTGAAGCAGGCTTAACATTTATTGGTCCACCATGGCAGGCTATCGAAGCTATGGGAAGCAAGAGGTAGGGATATATACATGGTTAAAGAAAGGAGCTAATGGGACGGACATAGCGAGTCGAAAGATATTATGACGGCTGCGGGAGTGCCATGCATACCAGGCTACCATGGTTCGAATCAAGATCCGCAGTATCTCAAGGATGAAGCCGCAAAGATTGGTTATCCAGTCCTCCTCAAAGCTGTAAAAGGCGGAGGAGGAAAGGGCATGAGGATAGTTAACAAGCCTGAAGAGTTCTTTGATCAATTGAACTCCGCGAAATCTGAAGCACGCAATTCATTTGGCGACGAAGTCATGCTTGTGGAAAAGTACATCACAACGCCCCGACACATTGAAGTCCAGGTGTTTGCAGACAAACATGGGAACTGCGTTGCGCTTGGAGAGCGTGATTGCAGTATTCAGCGCCGCCATCAAAAAATATTAGAAGAGTCGCCCGCGCCACATCTCAAGGAAGAGATTCGTCAGGATATCTGGGAAAAGGCAAGGGCTGCGGCACTGGCAGTGAATTATGAGGGTGCCGGGACCGTGGAGTTTATTTTCGATAATGATACAGGCGAGTTCTTCTTCATGGAGATGAATACTCGATTACAAGTCGAACACCCTGTCACCGAAATGGTCACAGGGGAAGATCTCGTACGATGGCAGCTCATCGTTTCAGAGGGTGGGGCACTACCTTTGACACAGGAAGAGATCGAGGAAAGGATAGCGGGAAGAGGATCCGCCATCGAAGCCAGGATATACGCAGAGAACCCAGATATGAACTTCATCCCAGACTCCGGCCCACTTCTACATCTTCGAACACCAAAGGCAACCTCGACTGTCCGAATAGATGCGGGATTCGTTGCTGGGGATGAAGTTTCATCACATTACGATCCCATGATCGCCAAACTTATTGTACGTGGAGCAACACGCGAAGCAGCAATCCAAAAGTTACGTGCTGCTTTGGAAGAGTACGAAGTCGCTGGACCGATCACAAATATTGAATTTCTGAAGAGGATATGCGTTAGCCCAGATTTCGTCGCAGGCAACGTTGAAACAGGCTACATCCAGAAGCATCACTCCGAACTCTTCACTCCTGACCCACCAGCTCCAGAAGTCTACACTCAGGCTGCTCTCGGCCTGGCACTGCTAGAAATGTCTGCTAATCACGGCGATCCATTTTCCAGCCCCCCTGTGACGGTCGCAGGTTTTGGCACAGGATATCAGCAACGAGAATTCCACCTGGTTGAGATCCCTGCCGACGGAAAAGGCGATACTAAATCTACCCCAGTGCATATACGCCAGAGCGCTCCTCAAAAGTTCGACATCACAGTTGGGGATAAAGAATACCGCAACGTGATAAGCACTCTCAACGCTTCAAACACACTCACCACCTTCTATCCGCACACCCGCCTCTCAACAACCTTCATCCGCGACGAAGACCGTCTGACCCTCTTCCAACAAGGTAAGCAATATAGGCTGCAACTTGCGATGCCAAGATGGGCCGAGAAGGCTCTAGGCATCAAAGATGTCACGAATAGCGTTCTAGCGCCTATGCCGTGTAAGGTGTTACGAGTTGAAGTCGCCGAGGGTGACCAGGTGAAGAAGGATCAGCCGCTGGTGGTGATTGAGAGTATGAAGATGGAGACTGTGATAAGAAGTCCGCATGATGGGGTTATTGCGAGGGTGGTTCACAGGAAGGGGGTAAGTGACATTGTAGCTGCGGACCACAATACCTTGACTGGAAGGCTAACATGACGTTAGGATTTATGTAAGGCTGGAACAGCGTTGGTGGAATTTGCTGAGGAAGAGAAGTGAGAAGCAAGTGGGTCCCGATAGAAAAGGCTATTCTGCCGAATACGAATACCCTCGGCGGAAATGATGCGGCTTCGATCCGGATGTAGGGTTCAAATATCATAGTGCCAGAGGCCACACGTGAGAATGTGCTCTGCGGTGTTAATGCATAGAACTATGTATCACAATCAAAACTATAACCTAGGCAATCCCCTATCCCGCATCACTCACCCAACTACTCTAACCTTGTCTTTCCTCTGTCTTCTAAACTCTCAGCAATCCTTCTAGCGGAAAACAAACAATCATGCACTGCAATCCCGCCATAGCAGTTCCCCGCAACCCTCACCTTACCTCCCCACTCCCCCAACACCCTTTCATACTTCTCAATATCTTATAATAGCCCACACCGTACTGCGGAACTGCTTCTCCTTTCAACTTCACTACTACCTTTAGTGGCTCCTCTTCCAGCCCCAAATGCCCCTTCAATACATCTTTCGCCATTCTGATGCCTTGGGTAGTGGATTGGAGTCAGAGTTTGGGGCGTTGAGGAGGGAACACCAATACCAGCCCCCGAGCATGACGCTAAATTTTGTGCCGGGAGGAGTATCTTGGTTGGGTATGGCGTCGGAGTCGAAGATTATGCCCAACGAGTGGAGAGGATTTTGGGATGGTGGGAGGAACAGGGAGGAGGTAACCGAAGCCGCAGTAGGGGTGGTTGAGGTGCGGAGGGTGATAGCATAGGGTTACTGTCATTATAGGGACGTTGGGGAGCTGGCAAGGGAGATGACGGAAGGGGTCCGAGGTGGAATTTGGTATGGATGAATCCAGAAGTGCAAGAGTGGTGTTTAGAGAGGTTATTGAAATAACATGGGTGTAAAGATTCGAGGGCTTAGATGAGTTGTTGAGCTGCAGGCTTTGGTTAGTAACGCTGGTTATGTTTGGAAGGAGGGTTTGTCCCACATTGAGAGATACTCCCTCCCTGTCGATTGATGTGACCTTCGAGTTCAGCCTCACTTCCACATTATCCATGGCTTTCAGCACTGTAGCAAGACGCTGGCATCTTGAAACAAGCTCTTCTCAAGCTCGCCTGCCGGTCCATCTCTGATTCCTTGCAACACCTTCGCCTCGCTTTCCGCCCATTTCTCTCCCGGTATATCTTTCCGACGTCTGAAAAGCAGCTCACCTATGATACTCCACCGCAACCACTTCCATGGCACCGACATTTTATTCCCCAATCCCCATAACGAGGCAGTACGCCCCGGGCACTGAGCTTGTATATATCTCCAGCATACAAGCCAGGTATGACAGCAGAGCACAAGTTCTCCGCCACGGGCTTTCCGAAGCGACGTGAAAGGAAGTTACCAATAGAATCATTATCTACCACATTCCTCGGTCTCCGAGCAAAATATTGCAAATGAAGCCTGAAAATAGGCCTTTGAAAAGAGGCTCGGTACGTAACATCCAAAGTACACTAAGAATACTATGAAAAGAGAATGAGTCTGGGGCTGGGACATGGACGGTGGATTTCTGGACATTTGCGACACAAATGGGGACAAGGTGGTCTAGATAGTATATATATATCTGATTGAGGCAATGGGTCAGATTTCAGGGTGAAGACTAGATCTTTTTCTAGCCCGAGTTCCCGGATCTAGTCGCAGGTCAGAAAGATTTTCCTAGCTCGGATAACGGACTCGCTATTTACCAGATCGATCACCATAATTGCCAGACGCGCATTAGCTCATAGTGCTCTAGGCCCTATTTCACAAACAATAATTCCTCCGCTGTCGAACTCGACCATCTGTGAATCGATGTCTTCGCCTAGACGGTTAGAGGCATCGAAGAAGGTGACGTGGGACCCTGGATATCTTTTTGCGGCATACGAGGCTGTGAATAATCCAGCGATACCGCCTCCGAGAACTGCGAAGCCTTTTGGTTTTTGCATATTGGTCAAAAGGGACCTAATTCTAGGGCCGGAAGAGTGTATAATTGGGTCTGGGGCATGATTGAAAGTTTGGAATCGACCATGCTTGTGGAACGACGAAAGAGTGGAGGCATGTCTTCGTAAAGTAGGTGTTACTCATAAGGAAAGAGACTGGAACAGCCGACTGGCAATGAAAAAAGTTTGACTGATGCCAGTAGGGTAAATGAAACGCGAATATCTAAGGAATAACCAAAAATGAGTAGTGATGATATCGACGAACTGCTGGATAGAGGTTGGAGGCAAGATATCTGGCAGTATCTGGACGACAAAGGGACTCTCCCGGAGGTATAATGCATCTTTTCAAGAGCATCGAGACACAGCATGATGCAGTCTTGCAGCCCAAGTCGTCCTCGCCAACAGATTGAGCTAATACTTTTCTCTTGTTCATCTATACTCATCCGAGGAGAGTGGTTGCTGCTTTTATTTCGCATTCCCAGATTCTGGATTGAGACTCTGTATCTGTCAAGGTATCCGTTATAAGATGCAATGATGGCGTGTTAGTACGCGGATAATGGTCGTTGGGGTTGAACTTGCAGTCGCGGGCGGTGATGAAGAACTGAATAGTTATCAGGTCTCAAGATAGCATGAGTACCTCCGTGGACCCTGAAGAGCCAAGCTGAAATCTCTCGTGTTGAATTGTTGAGACTGGTACCGGAAAGAGCGTCGAGAAAATAATAGACCTAGGCTGCGTTTGAAAGCTCAGTCCAACGTCTGATCATATTCTCATGTCACAGAGTGGGAGCGTTCAACCTTAGTAGACAGTAGTGAGTGCTGTACCGAACCATAGCAAATTGTTTGACTCCAATGCCGCCAAGTATCCAAGTCTCAAATATCATCTAGAAGTGCAAAGTTGAAGGTAACATGATCATTGATTGAATGGGGGTTATGTAATTCTTCTGGTACATGAGAGCGGGTGACTGCCGAGTTGCCTGGTCTCATTGAGTATCTGTGAGGTACTGGCATCATATCTTCATGAAGAGAATATCTCCCCCGGGTTCTTCAAGCATGAGCCGGTTGCCACTGCATATGGGCATGGTTTTTAAAAAATAATTCCTGCATTTTCAGGTATGAACATCCGTTCTCTTGTTCTATACCCAACCCAGCACTTATGTACTTACAGCAATACATAGATTAACCTTGGTTTTTAAAGTTCCATCACCTCTTCAAGTCTCTTCTTTCGCTCTCGGGGCATTTTCCCGTCCTATGTTGAGAGATTTCAAGTCCAACTCGTACGCAAGCTATTTTCAAGTTTGTTTAGGTTTGCAAGCGGGTGTAAATTTATTACCGAGCCTATGGGAGAGCACTTCTACATAAATGGTAAGTAAATATGGCAAAAATCCCGTTCTCAGAGGTTCAGTGAGCATCTGTTAGCGTTCTGTATCTTGATAGGTTGATGAAGAGGTTCTTACACTCACGCACATCAGACCTTTGAGTGTTGCATTGTAAGTATTTGGTATTTCCTGTGGTCGTTGTGTACGTCAAGTTTGTGCCTCTAAGGGTTCGGACTCGAGTCCATGTCAACCGATCTCGAGTCGTCCCAATGAAAAACCGCGAGGACTTTGCGGATTCTGGATGCCTATATAAAGGCTGTCAAAGAACTAGGTGTGTCTGAAGTTCAACCCAGTCAGCAACCTCCAATTAAAACTTCTACCTCTCTCCACAATGAACGTCATTCTTGTTGCCTTTTTTGTCCTAGTATCCTGATGCGATGCCTTCTCCAACCGCTGCCGTCTGCCCAGAAAACGGTTGTCAAGCCAGAATTAAACGGGCTGCGCAATCTATTATCGATGGTATCAACAAGGCATCTCTTATATCGCAGAACCTTCAAGCCCCGGCCAAGCCTATCGAGATCTCCAGGCAATCCAAGCTCCCCTCGGTGAGGCTGTCACGGGTGTTAAGGATGTCACTTTCACCCTCACTATTGCCATTCCTCGCATTCAACCTTGTTACCATAATTAGTACTTGTAGAGATTGGGAGACTGAACAAGATTGCATTGAGGACCTGAAAATCTAGAGGGCGAGCAGAGGCGATATACAGTAGAGAAATGCCAAGCCGGTGGATTGTATAGTATGTCCGACCGGCAGGAGGTCGCTTTTATGGCAACAACCCTTATTGGTCTCATTCAGACCCGCTCGGCGTGCACAAAGGAGCAGAAGGACACCATTGACGGGAGTCTGAAGTACGCCACTGCCGCTTACGAGGCTTGATGTGTGGGCGCGTTGTGGATGGTTCGTGTTTATGGACGCTCCTTTTTCTCTTCATCCTACTCTTTCTCCTGGCCAGTCGGAGGGCCACTGTTCATTATAACCTGACAAAAGAGACTATGCATACGTACAACCACCGATCGTATATGGAAGGTAATGGAGTTAAAAGATACAGAATGGCTCTCTTCATACAAGTATTTGGTACTCAGACTTGTCATGAATTATTCATAAGGGACTTTGACCTGTACGCAATTCATAAATTCTTATGAATACTTATGAATACTAACGAATAATTATAGTATATATATATACAAATATGGGCTTAAACGACTCCTTGGGCTTAGAATTCAACCATACGGTAGGGACCAGGCGTGTGTGAATATGATTCCACCTTTGCCAAGAGTCTTCATAAGTATTCATAAGGATGCATAAGGATTCTTGACATGTCTGTGCAATGGTAGTAATATAAAGAGCCTTCGAATCATAGTTGGCCCGGACCCTAGTCGCGTAATTCTTCACAGTGAGTGAGTATGAAAAGGTAAATTCCAAGGGACATATAAACTGATAAATAAGAAAGAGTGAAAGGGCAAGAAGGTGTGGAACTAACAGCATTGTTGAAAAAGGAAACCACCACCCACTTTAACTAGAAGGTAGTCAAAATCTAAACGGTTACGTATGTCCAGTGAAGTAAATTCATTTTGAGGGTTCCGTTCCCTGCTCAGTGTCATTGTTGGAACTCATATCCACTTCAAATTGTCTATCAAGCGCCTAAGCGAAAATGGCCTCCAACAGATCTAGGAGTTTGAAACGCAAGCGTCAGGAAGAGGAAACCGCCGTTGAGGAAGCCACCATCGAGCATATCACCGTCGCGAAGCGTCTAAGCTTCCAGTGGAGATGCCGAATGTACCTGAACAGCTGAGTGATGGATTTATACTAGGACGGTAGACTATATGATTCTGAAGTGTACGTTATTAATCCTGGGAGAGATTATTAGTCTTCAATTTAATGCTATACGTTATACGCATTTCATTCATCCTCTAATCCATCTGTAGACTTGAGTAGAAGGCTGTGTTAGGAGAGGTCCCAACAGACGGTGGAATATATCTTCACCTCCTGTGGGTATCATCTGGCATCAGGCGGTATGTTGGCCAAGGTGACAACATGCGCAGCCGATTCGCTAAAGGGCACCAAAACGCTGCCTACCGGAATAAAAATCCTCTCTCCACTATAGTTTTATGGATCTTGTATAAAAAGATGCAATTTCAATCTTTGTTTCACGCCCTCGCCTTACCATTGGACCAATCATGAACATTCTGGAAGAATGGACCGCGCTAATGTCGCTGTCGCTCCAACCAGAGGGCCTCCACGAGTATCTCCCGTCTTCGACGTATGATAGAATCCCAATTGCAGACTTCCAGCACGGTACTAATATCCGGCACCTGTTATCCCAAGGACTCTTTCCTAGGGACTCTTCCGTGTCTAAGTGGATACAATTTTAGAATAGCGATGATACCATCAAAAAAGCCTATTACCAATACCACTTGGAGCTGAACGACGAGAAGCGACACCGAGACGCAACATGTCAAAGATATAAGACTCAGAAAGAGTCTTCTTGAGGGCGGCTGTTTCATGGCGAGTTCTGATCTTGTGGATGGGATAGTTGGTATCAATTTATGCCCCTTAGGATGTAATTCTATGTCGAGGAGACGGCCTCGAGTATTGGGATTGGCTAGAAATATACACTGAGAAGGAAGTAAAGAGATGTAACTCTCTAGTCGATTGGCTGGACGAGAGGATGGCTGGGTTTGATTACTCTCGACTTTGGCGACATTCCGTCCTAAGACATTTGGAGACTTGCCTAAGTATACTTGATAGTTGTTGACCAGACTGGAGCTGTACAGACTCAGCCGAACTTCAGAGAGGCCTCAAGCCTGACTCAAGGTTCGGGGGATGAGTTTCTGATCGCAATTGCACCGGGTTGCGCTCGTACAGATAGGAGGAAACTATGCATAGCCCAAGGCGATATATCATAAGGTGTATTTTCGACCAGGGGCACTGCGTGTATCATTTGTCTTGCCGATGTAAGGTTGATGTTGTCGGCATGTTTTTCAAATGCGAGGGAGCAGTGGTGTAATATGGACACTATACTGCTATTGAATTCCAATGGATCAACCTCCAGAACACGGATCTCGAGGTTATCCGCGACGGGTTGATATAGGCCTGTTGGAAATCTTTCTTTGGACTGGACGTATTCCGATAGAGTACGTCTATAGTATGGAAAAGCCCCGACAGCTGCTTCATTGATCTTTGGACCCGTCATCTCGGTTGTTCTCGCTATCTCGAATTTTGCAACTGCTCGTAGCTGAATCGGTCAACATACACCAGATCCTACAATTCCGGCTAAATCCAAGATTCTTTCATCTACATACTGAGATCTTGATCCACAAACCTTATTGTAGCCATACGTACAAATAGCGTAGAACTAAAATTAGAGTATTGGAGGTGATATAGTTTGGAGTATACTTATCTAAGCATCTGCCGCTGGAGATAAGACGCGGCGGTATTGAGGCTGCTAATGGATTAGCTTGGCACCGAGAGAATGAGGAAGCAGAGAGAATAGTGACATACTGTACAATTCCTGGCGCTCGGAAATACATGCATTATATTGGCCTTACTCCTATTCAGACCGTAAATAGCAAGCAGAGACCAATTAACAGTTAAAAGCTATCCGCCTACAAAGAGGCACTCGGGGGTTTGAGATTTTTGCTTACCTCTAGCAGGACAAAGGCCCCCGTGGCCACAAAGTCTTTGGGATATACCTGTTTCTTGCTCTATATAATCCCGTTGGCGGCATTATACTGCGTACTGGATCCACAGATCGTATTGTCAACCATGTACCTTTTGGTGTGCCGCTTTTTCCATCGTAGTTTCTAGCTCCAACAGGACGTGCAGGGACTCGCATACTAAAGAATGCGTCTTGGGTCTCAAGGTAAGCTGTACCCTACATTCCCTGCTAAATCTAGAGCCTTTATATTAGATACCAGGATGGAATTCTATAGAGCTTTCTATAGCCATGATCACAAGCTGTACAAAGCCTTAGCAATGACGTTGAAAGTGCTGTGATTTGTAGTGTGTGTCCAAGAACAAGTCCTGTTGAAGGTGGCACGGGGCCGTAATTCTAGTCCTTGGTTGGCCAGCCCAAACTTCGGTTTGACCTCCAGACTTGGGGTTCTACATAAAGTATTAAACATAGAATATTAAATTATTTTGCGTTTCACTTAACAAACTGGTAAGTTAAGGACGGAGATCCAATGACTACTGTGGGACCTTTGGTGGTCGGTGGTCGGTGGTTGGCAAGTACTCCTATGTGGGGCTTCTCCCACACATTGTAACGTGTATATTTAGCAAATAATTTTTCAATTCTTGCAACAACAGGTTAACAACAGTTGGCCTAGTGGAGTGCGACTATTGCTCATTGATCAGAATGGCGACTCGGCATTGTTGGTCCAGCGGTAGGATATTTGCCTTCCATCTACTACACCCCTCAGTAGGGCGAGCAAATGGCTCGGGTTCGACTCCCGGACAATGCAATTCTTTTTGCATTTGACACGCCTTTTTGGCACTCTACTGGGAATATTTGATGCATCCTTCCTGTGCATTTTTGATCTTCACACCATTTTCTTTCAAATTTTTTTTGCACAAGTGTCGCCGTTCCATTGGCACGACATAATATGGCTTGTTTCGAAACAACACTTCTGCGACAGTCCTGTTTCGCACTCTATCACAGTCAAGATTCCTCCAAGTACGTGCGCAAACTCAAGTGAGTGCTTTTTGGCGTGATGTTACTCCTCCAGCCGGTGAGTTAGTTGACACAAGAGCCTTGGTTCCAAGGCAGCTATTCCTGATTCCGTTCCCCTCAAGGCCCGGCATGCCCGTTGATTGGCCTTAATGCAGCCTTTTATTGCGAGTCGGAGTCCGTCGGGAGCTCGTCGCTCGGCTGGATGCGCTGTCGTTGCAGGTGATGGCCCCGCCACCTGCAGCTCAACATAGTCACCAGCGGTGAATTCTCTGTGCATCGACCACTCCCGCCCACCATCTGGGTACGCGAAGGAGGAATGAGGAAACTTGATTCGCTGCGGGGGCACTGTGCTCACCGACCCTCCTTTGGGGAGAGATATGCGCCTAAGTGTGGGACTATGGGACTTTTGTCCTCCAGCGAGGAATGCATAGATATAAGACGAGGAGGAGGCACATGGTGTCATGAGCCGCAAATCTGTCCTCAAGATCTAGATTCCTTCAATCCTATCTATTTGAACGGGTTTGCCCCCCCGCCGCTCAATCGCAAGACTTTCCATCTAAGCCTTGGAGCTTCGTCTTCTCGCCGTATCCTACCCCGCTATCACCAGCTCCATACACGCCAGCCTGCAAATCACTCAGGTTGCCAAAATGTCATCCGCCCCAAAATCACATTTCCAGCCCCCGCCTCCCATCCGCACCTCGACGACCCTTTCCGAGAAGTCTCAGTCATCTGGGACACGGTCGCCTGATGCTCTCTCCCCAACCTCATCCATCGCTCGACAGGGCAGACAAAATCCCGCATCACCAACTGAAGAGTCATTCTTCGGTGCCATCGCTTCGCGGATGCGACGCGGCCGCTCACGAAGCCGATCCCGCGTTAGAGTATCTCGAAATCGATCAAAGTCTCCAATGGTGCTTCCGCCGGAGCACTTTCCCCCCTCTTCGAGTGCGCAACCGATCAGCCCCACTTTTACAGCAGCAAGACCGCAGCAGCCTCGACATACTTCGAGTGGGAGTCAGAGCTCAATGAAAACCGTGGCTACTCAGCCAACCCGACCAAGTCTGCAAGGCCCGTCGCGGAGGAGCACGAGCGGCAGCGATATGTGGCACGGAAGGCATTCGAACTCCTGGCTGTTCAACGACTTCTCCGTCACCGATACCGCCAAGGAGCTCTTCCACATCGGACGCAAGTCATGAGCGGTGTTTACCACGATTCACAATAAGCCAGGTGCTCATTGTCAACATGCTGCTGGCCGGTATGGTGCTTCTTGATGGAGTGTCCCACTTCTTTATGCTAATGGACGATGGATGATGGTAATGAAATTGGAATTCATCGCTGGTTCGAGGAGACTGCCCGCCTTGATGCAGGGCGTTGTCTACGAGTTTCTGAGAGGTGAAACTCTGTATTCTGGTGTCAACAGCTTGGTCTGTCGTTTCCCCTATGTATATTAGCCCAACAGCATCGGCAAATGCGTTTATGGAGTCAAAATGGATATCGAATGACAAGAACGCTTAAGTGCTCGTGCTTTGAGAAACCTAAGATACCTGATCGCTATTCGATGACGAAGGTGAGAGAGAATACATTCCCTTCATGAAGGAGAAATATGTCACATCAAAGTCATCCAAGATGAGTGGTAAGAAGTTGAAGTGTGGACGGCCGCAACTCCGAAGGTCGTTTTCGTCCTGCACTGCCCTTTGCTTAGTCACGATCAATTTCCCCACCGCTCCGAACGAAAATATGAGAGAGTACCTTCATGTCGAGGAACTTGCAACCTTCTCAAACCCCCTCACGATGATATTTTCATCGCCAACTCGAACTCATGCCTTGCGTGCGTGTCCTCCGCAACCGGAGGACTACAAGGTTGTCCCACTTCTTCGTCAACCTCAACCCTCCGCAGTCCTCCATATTCCTTCAACCCCGCCTTCTAGTCTTATCCTTCTGCACTTAGCCCAAAATGAAGCACGAACGCGCAACATTGCCCACGCCGATTTCCACCAATTCGTTCTGGCACACTGAGCCTAATGGGTTTCTGCTCGGCCATCGTACGACGGAGGAATTGCCGGAGGAAGCAGATATAGTGGTTGTAGGCAGTGGAATCACGGGCTCTGCGGTTGCGAGATACCTCGCGGACGACAAAAGGGCTAAGGGAAAGAGCGTGGTTATGTTAGAAGCTAGGGAGGCTTGTTGGGGTGCTACTGGAAGGGTAGGTCCTAATGTTCCATTTTGCCTCCTGTGGGATCTAACGATCGGCGGCACAGAATGGAGGACATTGCCAACCTCTTCTCTTTGACCGCTTGCCTGATGTAGCTGCCTTTGAAATCAAGAATTATAATACGGTCAAATCATACATCAACACCCACAACGTTCCCTGCGAATGGCGTAGCGTCTCCGGCTGCCGCACATTCTGGACCGAAGAGGTCATGAAGGAAGCAGAGCAAGCATTAGCCTGTCTTAACAAATTTGCGCCGGATATTGGCAAGCTAGTCTCGATCATCAAGGATAAGGAGGCGTTGAAGCAGCATAGGGTTGATGAGAGTTGTATAGGCGCTACGATTTCGCAAGGGGCGGCGAGCTTGTGGCCATACAAACTCGTTACATTTGTCCTCGAGAAGCTCGTCAAGAACAGCAAACTCAATCTTCAAACGAACACACCAGTCACAAAGATCATTTCCGAAGGATCTAAGCACACGTTATTCACGCCCCGTGGGCTCATTTCAACTTCAACTCTCATTCTCGCAACAAATGGTTACACTTCTGCCATCCTCCCGCACTTCGCCGACCTCATTGTTCCTGTCCGTGGCCAGATGTCCGCTCTTCTCCCACCAAAGAACTCGACCATTCTCCCGAATTCGTATGGCATGGTAGGAGCCTTGAGCCAGCCGGCCAACAACGACGACTACCTTGTCCAGCGACCTTTCCACGGGGTTCCGAACCCGGCTGGACATCTGATGTTCGGTGGCGGTCGTGGTGCGGGCCGTCTCCCCACTGTTGGTGTATCTGACGACAGCATCATAGACGAAGGAACATCAGCCTACCTTCGTAGCGCTTTATTAAAGCTCCTCGAGTTGGAAGGCGAAACAGATGGATTGAAGGAACTCGAAGCCACAGCCCAATGGACCGGCATTATGGGTTATTCTCGTGACAACCATCCTTGGGTTGGCAAAGTGCCGGATAAGGAAGGTTTGTGGCTTGTTGGTGGGTACACGGGCCATGGCATGCCAAATGGAACTCTCTGCGGAAAAGCGGTGGTCGACATGGCTCTGGGAGAACAGTCTGGAGAAAATGTGCATGTGCTGCAAGAGAAAATGGTAGAGAGTGGAGATATTCCGCGTGCGTATCTCATCACCAAGGAGAGGATTGCGAAGGCGAGGCTGTTCCCAACGGTCACAGTGCAGGAGCAGGAGGGTATTCATATCAATAGATTGGTGTAGATGATGATGCGGCTGGAGACAATCTCTTCGTAAGAGCTCATCAACCAGTCATATGAGCTTGCAGGACTTTGGTGTATTTGTATCTCTCAATTAATCTCAATGCTTTGGGTAGGGATCAATTGGAAAGAAAGACCATCTCGCAATAGATCGTCTAGCCTTTAATTCCACTCTTGAGGTCGAATCCAAATTAGATGTGCAATTCCTTTCCTAAACTCTCAGCCGTGGAAAACGACCCCGGAGACGTGCTTCTCAAGCTTTCTCCAAGCTATAGCTTCGCCGCATGGCTCTTCCTGCAAGCATGATATCGGCGCGGAATACTACCAAAAAGAACCTAGGCACGCCCTTCCAAATTCACATGACTCACCTCGCGCGAATCAAATCCGGAGAGGAACGAGATAGAAGCTTGGAAGAAAACCTCCCGAGATCGGGATCTCAAAGCTCCTGTCCACCGCTGTTAGTCATAAATCCGCTCTACCTCTCTGCGTGTCAGATATATCCACTCACGGCTTCCTTTCCACTTGTTTTGGTTTTAGAATAGAAGGCGCATTTTGTGGTTAAAGAAGCTACCAACAAACAACAATAGAAAGGAAAGGACCTTTCATCTCTCGACATCACATCAACACACATAAGCCATTCTCGGCATAGACTTCTACTCCAAACTTCACACTCCAAAACATCGCCAAATCAACATCAGCCGTTATTTCAATCGCAAGAACAATGTCCTCCCCACCCAAAAACTTCGGCGTCGTCCTTTTTCCCGGCTTCCAATCTCTCGACGTCTTCGGTCCCCTCGACGTCCTCAACATCCTCTCCACCGAAACTAATCTCAATCTCTCCATTCTCGCCGCAACACTGGACCCCGTGTCTACAAAGCACAAGCAAGGCAAAATCTCTAACTCCAACTTCCATGAATCAATCGTCCCAACCCACACATTTGACAGCGCGCCGAAAGACCTTGAAGTGTTGCTCATCCCTGGAGGCTTTGGAACGAGAGACGAAGCGAATCTCCGACCTGCGATTGAATTTATCAAGACCGTGTATCCGAGTCTGAAGTACTGTTTAACAGTCTGCACTGGCTCTGCCGTTCTCGCGAAGACTGGGGTGTTGGATGGACGACAAGCGACTAGCAATAAGAAAGCATTCGTCTGGGTAAGTCCCCGTTTTTCAACTCTCCTTCTTCGTACCGATTTTGATGTGGAATAGGCCAAAGAGCAGGGCCCGAATGTGAAGTGGGTGAGTAAGGCGCGCTGGGTCGTGGACGGCAATATCTGGACGAGTTCGGGCATTTCTGCAGGTATTGATCTGATATATGCGTGGGTCGAGCAGGTGTATGGGGAGGAGATTGCGGGGTTTATTGCGGATAGTAGTGAGTATGAGAGGAATAGGGATAGTGGGAGGGATCGGTTTGCGGAGAGGTGGGGGGTTGCGGAGCTATGAGGATTTGAGAAGGGGGTTGGAGTAGGGGAAAGGGTGGGAAGGTTACCGTTGAGTTGGAAGGGGTAGGTATTGCTCATGGAGCTGGAATTGTTAGTGCATTGGACTGGACTTGGATTAGAAATGAACGCAAATGGTGGTAATCATGCGAAGGTACATGCTGTTGTTGCTAGGATCGACTAGAACGAGCACCCATGTTTCTACATCATACCTATAATCTCATCTCACAACTAAAGATCAAGCCTTCCTAGCAGCCTTCCTAGCAACCTCCATAACATCCTCTTCCAAATGCAATCCCTCCCACTTCGCCAGGTCCTCCCCAAACATCCCCTTCGGCTTCACCGCCACCGAAATCATAAAACCCTCCTCAAACGCCTGAATCTCCATCTTCACATCCTCCAACCTCTTCCTCTTAAGCCAAACCTTCACATCTCCCACCCTCTCCCCCCAACTGCCCAGCGTACTGCATCTCGCCACCGTCCCCGCCTCCGGAGCCTTAACATCCGTGAACTCCAACTTTTTAATCCATTTCGCAAGCAACGCCTCTCCATCCAACTTAATATACGCCTCCTTGTAACACCAGAACGTATAAAACCGTCTTAATTTCGCATCGATCAGTAAATCGCTGCTAAAAGTCCGCTTCTCGCCAGATGGGAGAGTGACAGTGAGTTCCTGGTCCCTGGTACAACACCGATCGTGACGGCCGAGAATGTCCGGCGTGATGAGTGTGCCGTCGAGAAGTTTGAAGGGATAGACGTTGTATTTCATATCCCAGCTCTCTTCTGGCGAGAAGATTTCGGCATAGACGTCGATCCAGCCATCAAAGCCATCCTGATCAATAACTCTGTAATCATTCCTCTCGTTCACACACACAATATCGACGCCCAACTCTATCCCCTCCCCCTGCACCCCTACCAATGCAACTAAGCCTGCCTGGTGCGAGATATTGAATTCAATTGGAGCGGGTTTCCCGTCGGGGAGAAGTGCACACGGTTTCCCATGCTTGGGATCCCGTTTGCGGCCAAACGTGATGTCTTTCCAGGGAATACCAAGAGTCTTGAATACGAAAAGACGTTTTAACAGGGCCGACGCGAGTGACATCTTGGCGTCCGCGATGTGGTACTTGCGGATACAGTGTTCGCGTTCATCTTGGCTGATCAGCTGAAGCGCTTCGGGGGCCTAGGGATGTCAGCATTTGCACAATTCTTTAGATTACTGAGGGGAAGGTTCAGACAGCTTGGGATATTTTATCACCGGGCCAGAATGTTCGGGTATCGAGCAGCCAGCATGTTAATGCCGGAGGTTTGTCACTAGGCATGATATTTGTTGGAGTTAGGGTTATTGTTAACGTGGGGGGGATGATGACGGAGCAAAGACCGCATATAAACGGCGCCTTATCGATAACGACATTTCACTTTTTTATGTTGATGACTCTGCCTCCGTCACTGCCACCTCAACTGGACTCCGAACTCAGACTGTCCCGCCTTGAGTGACCAGCCAATCCTGGGAATATGACGGTCAGCGAACCAGACGTCACCGTCGGTGTTCTCGCGCTGCAAGGCGCTTTCAGTGAACATATCCAACTTTTGCGCCAAGCGGCCGAGAACATAAGAAGGAATGGGAGTGCTACGAGGTGGGCTTTCATTGATGTTAGGACGGAGGGCGAATTGAGGAGGTGTGATGCTCTGATCCTGCCTGGGGGTGAAAGCACAACCATGTCGCTTGTTGCGGCACGATCAGGGTTGTTAGAGCCGCTGCGAGAGTTTGTCAAGTGAGTTTTGTTTTAAGGAATTAGGTCGCGTGACCTGTCACTTACTGTGCCCAGAGTTCTCCGAAAACCTACCTGGGGGACATGCGCCGGACTTATCCTCTTGGCTGAGTCTGCGAATAGGACGAAAAAGGGGGGACAGGATTTGATCGGCGGCCTTGATGTTAGGGTGAATAGGAACCATTTCGGTCGACAGGTCGAAAGTTTCCAAGCGAATCTCTCTCTGCCGTTCCTCGGTGATACGGTGGAGAAGCCAGCAGATCAACCTTTCAGATGCGTCTTCATTCGAGCTCCAGTGGTGGAAAAGATTCTGCCGCATCGGACGGGTATCCAAACTGAGGAAGCTTCGAGGGAAGCGACGGTCGTTGCGCCCTCGAAAGCTCCAATCGATGATCTTGCAAAGGAGGAGCTCAATGCGGAGGTGGAGGTTCTGGCAAAGTTGTCAACTCGTTCACTAGCTCTTCAGAATAACCAGGACCACGACCATCCAGGTGCAGAGGACATCATCGCCGTACGACAGGGTAATGTCTTCGGAACTAGCTTCCATCCTGAGCTGACTGAGGATCCGCGAATTCATGTGTGGTGGCTGGAAGAGGTGTTAAAGGCCGTGCACCGAAGGGAACAGTTTGAAAGCAACTGAGTTGGGTCGAAAACCAGTCTAAGAATCAAGAACAAACGTAGTGTAGGAAAAAGATGGGAGTGGCCAAGAAGATTGGGTGGTGAAGGGCTGCTGGATGCGGCTTCTTCACTCTGGACGGAGGTAAATTTCTGCGCCTTGGGGGAGGCTGGCGGTTTCCTTCTGGCCTTGATTTCCTTTTGCATTATTCTTCTTTCTCTTGCTTATCCTTCTACTGTCCATCACGGCGGTTTGGAGTTATCACGGTAGATCACTCGGAAAAAGGTTTTGGACGTGACTACATGTTAGATGAATTACCTAGACCTAGATATAGATATGGGACCAATGTCAGAGCCCCTCAGGGGTATCAACCGGAGTACTTGCGCCTCCTAATAAATGAAAACCAACGCCGAATCCCAAGCAGTGAAGTGGAGATGAGCTGCATGCTCCCCGTGAAACATGCCTAACGGTACATGTCTCCCTCTGTGTCTTCGTCTAGAGCCCTGCCGTATCCGCCACGGCCAGGGTCGTACTCACGACGGTACTCATCACGAACTTGGCCACCCGACTTGCCTCGTCTGTGTCGATATTAGCTTCCATTTCACGAGTGATGGCAGAGTCTGAACTAACCCATACTGCCTGCCCTCGGCAAATCCCTCGTCTAGATCAGTACGAATGATACGCTCGTCAAGCTTGGTGCCGCCGATGTACTTCATGCAGTCTAGAGCATCCTGATGCGTATAGTACTCGACGAAACAAAAGCCGCAGGGGGTCTTCTGGAACCGATCGAGACCCATGACCAGTCGCTTGATCTCACCACACCTGTCGGGGAAGCTCGTCAGCTCCGAATCTTATGGTCGTGAGACAGCTTTTTTTTGGTGTTGCCTACTTTGCGAACAGCTCGTGGATCTGCTCCTCGGTCGTGTAGAAGGACCTAGAAAAAGTATTAAACATTGCAAAATGGTAGGACGTCAATTGAGACGAACAGATTTCCAACGTAGAGAGTGGTTGCATCTTTCAGCTTCTCATCAAGCTCAGGGGACCTCTCGCGACGGTCTTCGTCCCCATCCCGGTTGTGTTTACGTCTCCGATTCTGAATGTGGCAGTGAGCTAGTGCAAATATGATAGTGCTTGGGAGTGTGGCAATTTACCTTGCTAGCAGCATAGGAGCTAGGCCTGTCGAGACGATCTACAGTGTTGCGAATCGGAGCCATGTTGCAGGACTCGCAGTGTCGTGGCGGACAAGATGTGTTGAGGTTTATGTAGTGTGCGGGAAGGTGAAAGTGAACTCCGAGCTTGGTGTCGTGAAAGTTTCACCGAAGTTGACCCGAGCCGCCATGCTTTCAGCAAACACTCTAAAGCTTTATTTATACCGAAGCCCTCCACCAACAATGACTACGACCTCCCTTTTACCCTGGTAACAACTGCACTCGCCGACCCAATCCACATTCATCATCGCCAATTTAACCATTACCTGCGCCCCAGGAAGTTCCAACTGTTCAGGATGCCAAAGGTCATAAGCTACACTCCACCATGGCTTATGAGGCCTAATCCAGGATTTGATATGTTCGCGCCGAAGCCTACATCTGGAAAAGCTACGAATGGTGCCTCGGCCCCCACTACGCAGATGCGACCACAGAAAACTGTCGCTACAAGGGACACGGAAGTCTTCGCCGCTGTGGGCAACGAGATTCGGTGGGCCGACCTTGGGAAGCTCAAAGAAGCTTATGAGAGCAACTTCACCAATCTGGGCGCTTCGCGGGGCCGTCGAGTTGTGGCCCCTACGAGCAAAGCTTCCTTTCGTGTAAGTGCCATCGAGATGTTAAGGAACAGACTCAAGCTAACTGCAGTATAGGCGCTCAAAGTCCCCGTCCATGGCGCAATCAGGCAGCTCAGTATATCGCCCCAGGGTGACTACATGGCAATCGCCACCTCACACACAATTCATATCATATTGCTACCCGACTCAAGCCTCCTCGATTCTGACGACGCGAACCCCATCAAACCAAAATGCTTTCAACTCGGTCCAACCGCACACGTTTTGGAGGAGTCCCCCGTTGTATCTATCTTATGGCACCCCCTTGGATACCGTGGGCGATGTCTGATCACAATAACTCAGGACGGCACTATTCGTTTATGGGAATTGAATCGATCAGACAGGTCGACGTTCAACGAGCCTGCTCTGTCGGTGGACCTTAAAAAGCTGGCGAATGCTACGAATGATGAAGAAAATCTGAGCGCGTCCAAGTACGGAGCTAGTAAGGGCTTCTCCCCAGACTCTTTCGAGCTTGAGGTAGCCTCAGCATGCTTTGGGGATTTTCTGGAACAGGAGGGAGTTCACGGATGGGCGCCAATGACGTTGTGGGTTGCTATGGTAGAGGGAGATGTCTATGCACTATGTCCTTTCCTACCTAGTAAATGGCAATTGACCGAATCTCCCGCAGCATCGACAATCTTGGAAACATTGACGACTTCCATTAATGCCAATTTTGCGACCGTTCAGGAGGAACCGGAGGCGACATCGGAAGACCGTGAAACTGCAAAGAAGCAACTTTCGTGGCTGTCTGACCTTGTTTACCAAGAACCGCTTGAAGAGGAACACCCTTGCGGAGAGCCTATCAAGGTGTACACTAGACCACGTAGTGTACCAGTCGTTCCTTTACTACAAGGGCCCTTCTCCTTCACTCCGGAGTTTGATGACCAATTCGAATTAACCGACATTATTGTCTTTTCTCTCAAGTCATATTCGGACGGCATAGATAACGAACCGGCAGAAGGGTTACCAGCGGCAGTCGTTTGTTTACTTACCGATACATGCAATGTCCATGTTTGTCTAGACTTCGAAGGCATTGTAGGACGGTGGCTCCCTCCCAATACCGTAAGCACCTGCAAAGGGTTTGTTTCAAGCACAGAGGACTAATTATTAGCAGAACCAATACTCCTTATCTGAATCTCCTGAACACAATCTCGTTTTAGTGGAGACTATCGAGTTTAGGGGAAATGCCGCTTCATCACCGTCGTCCAACCAAAGCATCACTCCTGATATTCATACGGATTTCTCGTTCTTCGTTACCAACACCTCCGGAGTGTTCTACATTTCTATGGAATCATGGATCCGAAAACTCGAAACAGAACTATCTGAGGCGCAGAATGAAGGAGTCGAGTTCCGCTCAAAGCTCCTATTCGATGGGGCGAACACTCTAGTGGAACAATCAATTAAGAAACCTTCCCAGGACGTGACGTCCTGCGTCGTTCTCGAGGATGGCAACATTGGCTACCTTCTGTTAACCGTTGTAGCTAACGAACCTTGCGCAGTTGTGCTGGACGCTCCTGAGTATGGAGTTGCAGATGAAGAGGAGATCTCCAGGTACCTGGCAACTGAGGGGCCACGACCAGAGCTGCGTCCGCCATATCAGCCTCCAAAAGAATTGTATGCGACGTCCCAACTGTCGGCTATCCTTGATAAAGCGGTGCCTGCACGACACAAGACTTCTTGGAAGGAGGAAGTTCGACTGTCCCCAGCTAACTTGGAGCTCTTGATGACTGTCCACAAGGTCCTTAGTCAGGAGACACACCAGCTTGGTCAAGCGGTTTCAGAGCTGTTCCGGAGATGCGAGCGACTAAGGGACGAGTTCAGGGATCAGATCTTCAGGGCTGCGCAACTTACCACAAAGATTGACTCGGTCACTGGGGACGACGACATACCATCCGAGAGCAGTTCAGCAGAAGGGGTTATTGGTAATGCGAAGATCGAGCAGCGATTTGAGCAAGTCAAAGCTAGGCAAGAGGAGCTTAGTTCACGATATGAGGCGATTCGAAGGAAAATGGCCAATGTCGGTGGACGAGAGCTTAGCGAGAAGGAAACTGGCTGGATTGAGGAGCTCGAGACAATGGACCGGAGCCTGGACTCAAAGGCGCAAAAACTGACTGATGATCAGACTGGCACCGAAGTTCCGGCCTGGCAGCGGCTAGAGAACGCTAAAGGTCTGTATGCCGCTCTGGACAAACAGGTCAAAGAAGCAATGAAGAAAGGTAAGGACGAGCAGCCGCGAAGCGCTGTGAAAGTTCCATTTGGGTCGCGTAAACAAGAGAACCAGCAGGTCGAGGAGCTGCTAGAGAGGAACACTACGCTTGTGGATGCAGCGACGAATCGACTGCGGAATTTGGGTATATCAATACCATTGGGAGGCCAAAGCTAAGCGTTTTGGTGTATGCTGTTAACGGGTGTTGGGCGCGTCCACGATGCTAAGCATTATCGACCACGCAGTCAAAAGAATCAAGGTTTTCGACCCTGTACAATACGAGTATGTAACTCGATGTTTCAGTAAGGGCAGCGAATTGGATTCGGCATTGGACGCTTAGCAATTGCAACGAATTGATCTTTCTGTAGAGATTGATGGCGGGAGTCGAGTTGAATTGCTAATGGTAGTTAGATAGGAATGTACCCCTGAATGTGCCATGTGCGTGTCAATTCTCCAAAGCATTCTATCACAATGTGTGTTTTCTCTCCAGCGAATCAAGGCGATATGCCCAATCTAGATGCGCTCGCTCTGGTGTGGCTCGTTTATAGTGTGTCCAAGGCACAATCGAGAACGCCCTTGTATTTTCAGCGAAGTCGCTTCGCGTACGCACGGCAGAGGAACAAGCATCAGGGGCAGGAAACATTGTCCCAATCACATGTGGTTGAACACGACGAAGAATAGCAATTTCAACTGTAACTTCATGCATTGATATGCTTGAACTGCAGGTCGATTATATTGCTCCTTTCTCCCAGGGCGGAAAGGTGAGCAATCAGGATGCAATTTTGTTTATTTTAAACGCATCTCCCGCATAGCTGACTGTGTCCGCAGGTCTCTGTGTCACCCCGTCATCACCTCAGCCTTCAAGCATTGCACTGCGGCCATGGCAAGTCCCGAGCCCCCGTGGCGGGTCCCCAGAGCGGCCGGGCGGTCGTAAAGATGGTTCGGTGTTGAAAACTGCTTGACTGCTGCGCTTCTGTCACGTTCGAGCTGCGGCAGGGCCCGCTTTATATCACGTCCGTATCACCTCATCACGGAGAGTGTCGCGCGCGAAAGAAAAAAAAATTGGTGCAAGGCTCTTAGAAGTTCGATGCCAACGTTTTCTGGCAAGTCGAACTGCCCGATGTGGGATGCTGTGGTGGTGTGGAGGAGTTGGGCGCTTAGCAATGGCCCTGGACCACTGCCGAAGGGCTGCAGAGACCATCACACATTTGGACAAATCCCATTGTCGCTCTGAGCACCGTCCAGCCCCATCGGTCTTGGGGGGATCCCTCCCGCCCGTGAAGACTTGCATCCGCTCCGCTGAATGGTTATGGACCCCTGCCGGCTCAATCTTCGCTCACAAGCCCATTCGCTCCAGAGGCTTTCTCAGAAGCTGACATGCGCACGCTGGCCAGCCATCGCACCGTTCTAGCGGTGCTAATTGCTGCCAATTCGCTCCATGCTTTTACGGAAAATGGGTTCGCTTTATTATCGACTGGGTGCGTCGCACGAGGCAGTCATGGCCACACACTGCATCCCATAAGTGCTGATATGCCCCCCGCCACCGCAGCCTTCCGACCTGCGTCGACTCCACTGCATGTCAAACTCTTCCAACACCTGTTCCATCGGGACTTTGCATTGAAAGAGCTGGGAATTAACAAGACAGCAATCGTTTTGGTCATCCTCCCTCGCCGACAATGTTTCGTTTTACCGAGCTCGTGTTTCTCGTCGCGTCCTGGACCGCAGCGACCAGTGCCCACACAGTGATCGTCTATCCCGGATGGAGGGGCAACAACATTCGCACGAACGGGACCGTCGCACCAGGTAATCCAGAGATCAAACCAGGCTCGCTGGGTATCAATTACGAGAATGGGACGCTTGGATTTCCCTACGGCATGCAATGGATGTATCCTTGTAAGTTGATTCCTGAGGATCATCAAGCTCAACTGCTGACAGCTTCTCAGGTGGAGGGATGCCGACCTCACAAAACCGAACAAAATGGCCCATCGGGGGAGGCGCGATTGCAATCCAGCCTGGATGGTTCCCTGGACATTCTCTCGCACTTTTTTTTATCAACATGGGCTATGGAACCGAGCCGATGAACATGTCGCATGCCATGCTCCCAGTCTTCCAGATCACCGGCCCTTCAAATGTGCAGTATCCCGGGACGTTCTGTCTGCCGCAAGTACCATTGCCGGCGAACTATACACCGAAGATCGGAGATAATGCGACCATTCAGATCATTGAGCTGGCGCAGCATGGTGCTGCCTTGTATAACGTTAGTATTTCCGCTGTGACCATGCTAAAGGATAGATGATTAACGAAATTTCAGTGCGTCGATATCACGTTTGCAGACCCGAAGGACGTAGCGGAGGTGAACGAGACAAACTGCTTCAATTCCACTGGCCAAGATGACAGGATCGGATTCAACCTCGTCTTCACATCCACAAGCCTGTCGGCCGGTTATCCAGCTGTGCAGCTTAACGCCTACATCTCGATTTTCGTACCCATACTATTCGCCATGGCCGCGTGGATAACGTGGCTCTAAATGCACCACCTTCAGCCTACCAACCTTTTTCCCACAGTCTTATCAAGAATCAGGGGCGTATTGGCGTAGCGTGATATCCGGGCCACTTTCATGTATAGCATTTTCTCAATTTTGGTGAACGTAGCGTTCATTTGGACTGAACGGATGGGTTAACGGAAAGGTTCTGCACACACAGCTCCATTGTACATAGCTCGGCGCTGGGATCCTTCTCTAACTTTGGAACGGATATTTTATCCACACCCTCTTTTCTACTGAGCTTACCTCTTTTTGTGGCTCTGCGAGATTTGTAAATTGTAATACAATCCAAAAGTATCATGAAACTTTCACGACATCTTGCAAAGCCAGTGAGCCTGATAACGAACTCTGCACACCTTGTGACGCTTCAATGCAGCTGTCTTGAAACTATCTTTGAAATTCCCCGGTTGATTAGGCACCCCGATGACGACACTTCAACGTTGCGGAATCTTGAAACAATGGTGGTGAAAAGGCGCTGAGGGGCGTGTTAAGCTTATTGAGACAACCAAGATTCTGCTCGGCATATCCTTTTTCCGCCCCGACGGCCGTTCACATTCACCATTTAGAAAATTTCTGTAAGCGCCCATGCAAGCCGCAACCTTATCACAACATCGAGGCACCACGGACCCTGGATAGTGATGAAGATGAATGGGAAGAGGAGAGACTGTAGGGATTTATGCTTCACGATTAGAGGGACAGGATGAGTGATCAGCTGAAGAAGAATGGGAAGAGCGGGAGGGTGAAGAGGAAGGAAGTTCAAACGAGTGGTGGATGGACGATTGTTACGCACTCCTCGCCTTCTAGCCAGAAGAAGGGATTGAAGAAGAATAAGGGGAATAAGGAGGCAAAGGATGTTCATCCACGGCCAACGAAATTGGTATGCGGCCTCACGGTCCCGAAACTCCTAGACGAATTCAAGAAACTCGAGGCGCGGTTTCAGGAGACGTTATGTGCGAAGCAGATGGATGAGATACTAGGGAAGAGGAAAATTGGTGTGAAAGAAGCAGTGTGCTTTGGCGTTGGAAGTTTCAGTGTCGACTGGGAGCATCGGAATCGGAGTCTTTGGCAGCTCGTGCTGTTTCGAGCTGTCGTTAAGCTAGGTACATAGCCCGCTCCCACACTTTCTTAATAGTTCGGCTTAACATGCGCCTCCACTAGTGGCTCGGAATCCCGCTTCAATGAAACTCTACGCCCAAGAACCGGCCTTCAACGCTCTCGACAAAACCTTCCTACGCACCCTTAATATCACGACTGTCGCTAATAATGCGGAGAAATACGTTGGCAAAAATAGTTTTGTGTTTGCGCCATTTGTGGATTGGCCTTTCCTTCTGCCTGTCGTAATGAAGGGTAAGGATCCGGAATTGTATGTTGGGAACGAAATATTTGATGATTATTCCCTGTACGCGTGTATGAGTGCGGTGACAGAGAAGCTGATTCAACAGTGTAATGGAATTGGGGAAAAGTTCCTGGAAGGAAGAGAGGGTGTTAGGGTGCCGGAGTTTGGGTTACACACGCATGCGCTTACTGGGCTAATGATTTATCTAAGAAGGCAGGGTGGGGATGTGGAATGAAAAATCTCATTGCCGATCAATCAAGCTTATATCTACACCAATTCTCCTGTCCCTCATCCACAGCAGGAAGCGGCGATACCGAACCCTCACTCACGCACGCCAAGCTCAACCACCATAAGCGCCTTATGGTTCCCTATCGGTTGCAAGTCAAATCCAACTCTCTATGCATCGCTCGCATTGAAAACGCTCTTCTCGGTATCTACACATATCCCATTGTCCGTAAACATCTGCAAAACACTGTGCATGTGCTTCACATGTTCGTTGACATCGGTACCGAATACTAGGATGACATTGTTATGAGCCAGGCAGAACGATTGCTTGATAGACGGAGTACGCTGCAGCGCAGCTGTGATATCTTGGTTGGAATGGTGCGTGTGTAGACGCGTGAAGATTGTTGCTTTCTGAGTATTGTCGAAGGCAATTTTTGTCGGCCGGGAAGAAGAGCGATATGTTGGTCCGTTGGGCGTTGGATGGTGGTTGTGCTGATTGACCCGCGATCACGAATTCTCCACGGCTGCGGGAATTTGTTATGCTTTATCATAGTCTAACTGTTTACGCAAAAGTCCATACTTTTCAGCCTCCGCTTGATTTGGGGCAGGAGCAGGAGCAGGAGCAGGGTTTCCTGCTCTTCTCAATGCTCAGCATGATTGCGCCATTGCTAAGTCTTTGTGGACTCACTAAAGGCATGGTTTGTGGTTGGTAGCTGCGCTTAGCTTAGAGGATGCTTGATGGAGACCGCGATAAGGCTTTGAGGTGCAGCGTTCACGCTACTACAAGCTCTTTTTAAGTGAGGAATATAACCGAACGCTTAGCACGTTGGCCCCGTCCCCCACCACTCGTGCATCGCCATGTCCACGCTAATTTGAAAGCCCTATAGCTCCACCAAAACACAGTGAACTCCAGCTATATATATCGTAGAAAACCTTTTCAATACAAAGCCATAAGCCTCCAGAAACCCAGACCGATCAGCGGGAGTTAACGGAGTCAGAATTGGCTTATGTCGCAAGGGCCGGCATTACGGGGAACACTAACCTAGCCGTAGTCGGGGAACAACTTCACGTCTCGCAATCCTGCATCTCTAAGGCAGTCAACCGGATAAAGGGAAGAGCTAATAATACTAGCCTACCAATTTAGGATTTGTACGTTTGGCAGAAAGATCATGGGTTGCGCGGAAGGCCAGAGCTTCTTACCCAGGCTAAGAAAGATAAGATCAAACGTCGGGTCACACAGGACGATAAACACCGTTATAAAGGGCCCTACCTAGTCGTACAGGTGGATGTTGCGGATTTCCACAGCATAAGCGTTAGGGTGTTTGAAAATACGATGTAAAAGAAGGGATATTCACGTAAAAGGCCTGGATGTAAGTCTGAGCTCACCGAATAAGATATACAACGTCGTTACGAATCGGCTTGGCCTATAAACCTGATAAATACGTAGAATACGACAATAGGGAATTCAACCTCCGTTAGGGAGTATATTCGGATAAGACTCCAGCTAAAGTTAGAGCTGAAAGAGGCATGCAAAGCGCTTAGTATAAAGAGGGAGAAAGGTACAAAAAAGACGTCAAGACGAAGAAAGCCAAGGAATCCGTTGAATTGCAATTCTAAGGCTGCTTTATGTCTGTCCATAAAGATCCCTATCACGTCTACTTAAAAGAGGCAAAGGAACAAAAGGTGGCTGTTACTCGGGCCCTTCCGGCTGCTGCGCAGTTTTTCTGCAAAAAAGCCCGTGCATAGCACGGGCCTCCTAGCTCAACAATAATCACAGGCTCAACAATAAAATATGAATCTGCCATACATATTGCTATATAAACTGCATTTTTTATCGTACAGAACAGGGTGTGTGTGAGAATCAGAAGCCCCAGTCGGCCTGCTCTGGGTTGACTGGTTTATAGGACCCTCTAGAGCCTGTAGACGTTATGGAAGAGGCGTCGCTCTATTCAGGTGGCTCAGTTTAAGTCTCCTCAACAACTTGCTGGCTATCTGGCACCTGTATTTTGACGTCTGGTAGACATGACGGCTTTTTATACACAAGCTGTGTGTATGAATTAAGGGCGCTACGGGCTAGTACTCCTGCTGCTGCAGCAGTAGTCAAATCGTACTTGATTGCACGGCAAGGCTGAAACTGTCCTCTGTTGCTCATATACTTAAGATTGGCCTAGCGGAGAGCCTGGAGAGCGATCTCTTCGCCCTCATCATCAGCAGAGTATACCCACTGCTTTACGTCTCGCCAGCTAGTGATGCTTTCAAGCTGGCGTTTCAAAGACTTCTTGCCCCAGTTACATAGGTTTAAGCGGAGCTTCTTCTATTTATTAAGTAGTAAGATAACCTCCCGCTCCTTCTTCGCCTGGAGGAGTCTCTCCTGCTTTGTAATATCATCCACCTTATGTTGTTGTACCATGTGGCGGGCGTCCTTTGCGTAAATTGGACCTCCACCAACATTAAGAGCGCGTCTCTTACGCTTCCGGCGCTACTCTCTAGTAAGTTCAGCTGCCTAAGAGCTCTCTAGTTGACACTGGAATCCTTTAGCAGTTCTAGCGATGACTGAGATCTCTTTAAACGTACGAAGTACGTCAGCAGCAATAGGATGTGAGAGGCACCTCATGAGTGTACTATTAACTTACTCTGACTGCTGTGTGAGCTCTCGAACGCTCTTAGGCATACACCAGCCAAAATCCCCAGGATTAAGGATGTACGACTTAGCTACAGCTGGGTTCTGTACCTTATGGAGATGCTCGCGTAGCTAACGGCTGCTTAGCTTAGGGGTAGCAAGAACAGGCTCACCATCCTCACTCTCTAAATCTGACGAGTTGAAAGTGGGAGTAACGACCTAGGGCACAGGCTCAGGAACAGATTCCACTTCTTACTCAGTGTTGACATCTTCCTAAGTGCTTAGCTGGCTGACTATTTACTTAGGATTAAATGGACGCAGTCCTGTACGCTGCCACCCGCTACAGATTGTGCTAGGCTTAAACGCCTCTTGACGTACGTCATTAATAACTACTAGGAAATCCGTCTTATTAATGTCCCTTGCTCCACAGCGTGTAGCGTAATCTAGTACCTAGTCATGGTACCATTTTAATAGCTAAAAGCAGCCCATATCTAGCGGCTGTAGGAAGTGGGTAGTGTGCAGAGGCAGTCTAATGAGCTGTATCTTATAACTCTCTGCGTACTCACAAAACTCCTTTATGTTATAAGAGCTATAGCTGTTAACAATAAGAAGTCGCCACACGCCCTTTGTTTAATAGCAAGTCATCTTATCAAAGTGCTGAATCCAATCCAGGCTCGTCTAGTCATTGCTGTAGCCTGACTCTGTTTTATATAGTAGGTATTTGTCTGGCAAATCAGCTACCCAGTGCTCAAAGATTATGGCAGCTTTAATAATAACTATAGGCTCAATAAATTGGCTATCTGTAGAGCAGCACTCTACTAAGGTAATCTGCTTACGGTTATTCACATGCGGTATAATAATCTCCTTGCCGTGCTTCGTGTATACGTATTAGTTTTTCACGACACTAATTCAAACCCCACATTCATTCATATTCCATATATCCTCTGGGAGGACGCCTAGTTCCTCTATCTTAGCCTGAACCCTCTGGAACCAGCTGCGTATACCATCTGGTGATTGAGCCAGCTTGTAAGCAACGTTAATAGGCTTAGCTTTGACTCTCCTGAACTTTACATGCTCTAAGAGCCAGCGGCTAGCCCAGTGCTTGCCCACCTTAGGTGGGGGTTCACTTTCAGTGTGGGATTCTGCCAGCAGCGCATCTGCTTGCTGAGCGACTAATCCGGCGTGTATACCAAAGCCAATATCGTCAATCGCGTCAAGAAATCGCTTAAGGGTAAGGTCTTGCTCCTCAGAGAGCTTCCGGTTCGTAGATGGGCGCGTTAAGCGATTTTTTCCACCCTTATAAGCGCGTAGGAGGCGTTGATAGTTGAGCCCTCGATCGCGCGCGTACGCGCTCACATTCGGATTATTATACTTCTGCAGCTCTGCAGCGCCTTCTGCGATAAGCTGGCATTCAAGGGCGTATGTAGAGACCTTTGAGGCACTGTTAGTCATTTTGCGCAATAGAAAATGGCAGCGTTTTGATGTAGATAGGTGTAGTGAGGGTAAAATTATCGTTAAGCCTGTGATTATTGTTGAGCTAGGAGGCCCGTGCTATGCACGGGCTTTTTTGCAGAAAAACTGCGCAGCAG
This sequence comes from Zopfia rhizophila CBS 207.26, assembly GCA_010093925.1. NCBI lineage: Eukaryota > Fungi > Ascomycota > Dothideomycetes > Zopfiaceae > Zopfia > Zopfia rhizophila. The sequence continues at coordinate 385,164 of ML994639.1, forward strand.
CCGGAAGGGCCCGAGTATATCAGCAATCAAGAAAGAGTACGAAAGTCGACGCAATAAGGCCTCCAAACTATATCATACAGCTAGGGGCGCTCTACGGGAGATACGAGAACCTGAGGTCAACACCAGGAAGCAGCGTACACAAAAGCTGACGATCTCAAGCGCGGTAATCGCGTGCGAGGTGGGATTGACGGCTATCGTCATCGTGAGGAGGTTCTCGAGCCTCTAGTAAAGCCCTTCGTCGACGACCCTAAACACATAAGGTAGACCGACATACTTATTCGTCTTTAAAAATGAGGTCCTTTGTACTACATGCTCATGGAGGTCTTATTTGGCAGCATAAAGTTCTCATAAATATTGTCTTCAAAGGAATGATTGCATTGATTCTTTTCTGAAGGTAATAACTGCTTAAATACATAATAATCAAATAGGCAGTAACGACATTACGAATTCCTGGTGATTTGGAATGCCGTGGTGGCGCTCGTGGTGGCAAAGTGGCAAAGTGGCAAAGTAGCAAAGTGGCAAGGTTGTCCATTCTAGTTTTACCAACACTCCCTCTCAAGCTTGCGTACGATGCTTTTGGAGATGTCTTAATCATGCCTCTTCTTTACCTTGTCAGGGTCGAGCCTGCAGTGATTAATAAATCGAAGATGCAATTCTGGACTAATAGCTTTAGTTAAGCCGTCTGCTACCATCTGATTAGTTGGCAGGTAGGGTGTGGTAATTCATCCGCTTTGTACCTGCTCTCGTATGTAGTGGTATTATACGTTAATGTGCTTACTACGCTTATGGAATTTAGGGTTCTTACCCAAAGCAATAGCGCTCTTGTTATCTGCGTGAATCTCGATAGATTCTTAATAAAGTCCTAATTTAGTAAGCAATTACCTGAGCCAGATGGCTTCTCTTATAGCTTAACACATAGCCATGTATTCTGCTTCTGTAGTTGATAAAGTGACTGTCAGCTAATGCTTTGAAGTCCAGCTGATAGGTCCTCTGTTCAGGGTAAAAATGTAGGCTCCTGTTAAGCGTCTGGTTACAGAATCTTCAGTAAAGCTAGTATCTGTATACCCAGCAATTTTGTCGTTGCTTTCTCTACCAAACGTGATACAGTAATTAATCATACTACGCAGGTAGAAGAAGATCCTTTTGAGTGCTTGCTAATGCTCAGGTCCAGGGTTATTTATATACTATGTAAGAGATAAGACTGTAAATGCTATATCTAGCTGAGTACTAATTATAGCGTATATAATCAATTCTAGCTAGGCGGTAAATTCTTGTCTTGAAGCTTTAGTAGCGATGCTGTTAAATAGTTTAAGGCGTTAACTTATTACTATTAGTGTCTTTACCCTACGTCTATGCTTGCTATACCTATATTTATTAAGAATCTTTTTAATATATGCTTACTGGCTAAGTGTGATTGTTCTCGTGCTATAGTTACATTTGATTTCTATTCCAAGGTAGTGCTTAATGCCTCCTAAATTAGTTGTCTTAAATTCCTTACTTAGCTAATTAATGACCTGCTTTATGGCTAGCTTATTACTGCTAATAAGCTTAATATTATCCACATAAACTGTAATCATGAGTCCCGTGCGGATAATATTTTTAACAAATACGTTATTATCTGCCGTAAGTAGCCTGAATCTGATTTTAATGAGAAAGCTTATAAGCTATTTTGCCTACTCACGTGCCGATTGTTTTAGTCCGTACAGGCCTTTCTTAACTCTATAGATAAGATATTCCTTACTCTTTTAAACATAACCAGGTGCTTGCTTAACGTAGATTTCTTTATTAAGATCTGAATTAAGGTATACCGTCACGAAGTTGAGCTGTATAATATCGTGGTTAAATAGTACTATAAGCGTGAATATTGTTTGTACTAAAGATGCTCGTATAACTCCAGTATATGTCTAGTTATAATTAATACCAAATTACTGTATAAATCCTTTTTTTATAAATCTAGTCTTATACTTAGTAATCTGATTGTTGGCTTCTCTTTTAATTTTAAATACTTACTTTCCATCTAGCGCTGTACGCCCTGTGGGTAATTTAATAAATTTAAATATCCTATTCTCTTAATACTGCTATATCTTAATATCTATTGCTTTTTTCTATTTTATACTATCTAGCTATTATATTGCTTCTGTAAAGGATTTTAGCTTTAGATTATTTAGACCTAGCTTCTTATACGTGCTTGTATTAGCTATAATTATAGTCTACTCTAAAGCATCATCAAGATAAAAGTAGAAGCTTTAATAAGTATAATTAATTTCATTAAGTATTACTATATATAGTATATAGAAATGCTTATTAGGGGCTCCGGTAAGTATAATTGTCTTTCATATACTTACTACAGCTTCTACTGTTACTAGCTTTATTAAGATTACATATCTATACTTATTATAGAATTTTAGAGATGGTTGTCCTCTATTGTTTTGTGTTAATTACTATAGTGGTTTTGTTAAAGAGGGTAGCTCCTAAATTAGTAATTCTATCTTAAGGCTTATTACAGTATCTTATTATGCTTCTCTTTTAGTGTTTTTAATTATTTATAGCCTGATATAAATTACACTTTGCGTGTGCTCTCTGCTATATTAAGTGTTTCTTTTTAATAGTATAGAGCTTAGCTTATGCGGCCTGTCCAGCTCCCTTTTATAAAATAAACTCTATTTAATTTTAACTATAAATTCATACGTCCTATATTACATGGCCATTTGGCTATTAATTACTAGTTCAGGATATAGACTAGATAGAGGATTTAATAATTAACTAGGTAATTAGCTGCCTATTAACGCTTACTATGTATCTTCTCTAAAGTTAAGTTCTTCTATAGATTAATGCCCGTCATACGGTTTATAGTTGTTATTAGGTTTAAAATTTCGTTTCTCTATAATCTGCCGTGTTCCTTTTTTCTAGACTTTAATAATTAATTTATTAAATCTGTCTGTAAATCTGATAAATCTCTTTTTAATTCCGTGTAGTGTAACCTTCTTAGATTAAGCTTTTTAACTATTCTAATAGTATATAACTGTTTTAAATATCAGGATTTTAGATAGATTTGGTTTATATCTATTAATGACTTCATATAGCGTCTTACTATTTAGTCTTTATACTAGGCTTCTGTTTTTCAGTTCCACAGCATATTTAATTACTAGTGGCTAGAGAAATCTTAGAAGATTCTAATCTGCTAGTATTAACGTTGCTTTTTCATGGAGGTAGAATTAGGTAATTTTAGTAAGTTTATTCTCTTATAAAGTGTCTTATATAGTAGGCTGGTGAGTAATTCCCTCTTTCTTTATTTATTCTTTAAAGTCTTAACTCATGAATACAGAATCTTGGTCTGAGAAAATATACGTAATAGAGGGTTTTCCCTATGCTTTTCAGCAAGCTTATAGCTCTTTTATGTGGTTTAAAGCTTTATTCTTAGAGCAAATAAGCTCTATTTCCGTGCCAGTAGTAAAATCATTAGTCATGGAAATATATCCATGCTTTTAATTATATCCTTCTAGCTTAATTAGTAGTATGAAGTCTAGATAGAGAATTTCTTCTTCTCACTTTACGCGCTGTCGTTCGCTAAATAGTTATTTTTAAAGCTTAGATTTTAGGTAGCATGTATAGGTACTATAGCGGTAGCTCTTTAGCTTCAGTCCAGTAGTATTCTTTATAAGCTTTATGAGATTACTATATTTTATATATTTTATTATTTAATAAAGCTGCTCTGCTAATATCTTTTTAGTTAGTAATAGCTTTATAGCTAGTGCTATATACAGGTCTGTTTTTACTATACATATAAGAATAATTCTATTTTCTTTATATACTACAGCCACTTTATTGCCTTTTTAATCTTTAATTTCTCTATCTTTTTAATTAAGAGTATAGCCCCCGTGTCTTATTCTTATGGCTGATAAGATATTAATAGGGCTGTCTAGATAATACCAAATATCTTTAATAGTATAAAAGAAAGTTTTACCGTTCTGAAGCTGACATAGAAGCCGTATTATTCCTTTTTATAGAATTTATATAGTTTCTTTATGGAGGTCTTATTTAGCAGCATGAAGTTCTTATAAATATTATCTTTAAAGAAATAATTACATTAATTCTTTTCTAAAGGTAATAACTACTTAAATATATAATAATTAAATAGGTAGTAATGATATTATGAATTTCTAGTAATTTAGAATGCCGTAGTAGCGCTCATGGTAGTAAAATAGTAAAGTAATAAAGTAATAAAATTATCTATTCTAGTTTTACTAATACTCTCTCTTAAGCTTGTGTATAATGCTTTTGGAGATATCTTAATTATATTTCTTCTTTACCTTATCAGGGTTAAGCCTGCAGTGATTGATAAATTAAAGATATAATTTTAAACTAATAGCTTTAGTTAAGCTGTCTACTACTATCTAATTAGTTAGTAAATAAAGTATAGTAATTTATCCGCTTTATACCTACTCTTATATATAGTGGTATTATATATTAATGTGCTTGCTATACTTATAGAATTTAAAGTTCTTACCTAAAGCAATAGCGCTCTTATTATCTGCGTAAATCTCAATAAATTCTTAATAAAATCCTAATTTAGTAAGTAATTACCTAAGTTAGATAGCTTCTCTTATAGCTTGATATATAGCTATATATTCTACTTTTATAGTTAATAAAGTAACTATTAGCTAACGCTTTAAAGTCCAGCTAATAGGTCCTCCGTTTAGGGTAAAAATATAGGCTTTTATTAAGTATCTAGTTACAAAATCTTTAGTAAAGCTAGCATCTATATACCTAGTAATTTTATTGTTACTTTTTTTTTTGAATATAATACAGTAATTAATCGTACTACGCAGATAAAAAAAGATCCTTTTAATTACTTACTAGTACTTAAGTCCAGAATTATTTGTGTGCTATGTAAGAGATGAGACTGTAAATACTATATCTAGCTAAGTAGTAATTATAGCGTATATAATCAATCCTAGCTAGGTAGTAAATTCTTATCTTAAAGCTTTAATAGCGATGCTGTTAAATAGGTTAAGATATTAACCTATTACTATTAGCGTCTTTACCCTACGTCTATGCTTACTATATCTATATTTATTAAGAATCCTTTTAATATATGCTTACTAGCTGAGCGTGATTATTCTCATGCTATAGTCGCATTTAATTTCCATTCTAAGATAGTACTTAATACCTTCTAAGTTAATTATCTTAAATTCCTTACTTAGCTGATTAATGACCTGCTTCATGGCTGGCTTATTACTACTAATTAGCTTAATATTATCTACATAGACTATAATTATAAGTCCCGTGCAGATAGTACCTTTGACAAACACGTTGTTATCTGCCGTAAGTGGCCTGAATCTGATTTTAATGAGAAAGCTTGTAAGCTGTTTTGCCCACTTGCGTGCCGATTGTTTCAGTCTGTACAGGCCTTTCTTAACTCTGTAGACAAGATGTTTCTTGCTCTTTTGAACATAACCAGGTGCTTGCTTGACGTAGATTTCTTTGTTAAGGTCTGAATTAAGATATGCCGTCACGAAGTCGAGCTGTATAATATCGTGGTCAAATAGTGCTGCAAGCGCGAATATCGTTCGTACTAAAGATGCTCATACGACTCCAGCATATGTCTGGTCGTAATTAATGCCAAATTGCTGCATAAATCCTTTTCCTACGAATCTAGCCTTGTACTTGGTAATCTGATTGTCGGCTCCTCTTTTGACTTTGAACACCTACTTTCCATCTAGTGCTGTACGCCCTGTGGGTAATTTGATAAGTTTAAATGTCCCATTCTCTTGATGCTGCTGCATCTCGACATCTGTTGCTTCTTTCCATTTCGTGCTATCTGGCCGTTCCATTGCTGCTGCAAATGATTTCGGTTCTGGGTCATTTAGACCTGGCTTCTTGTAGATGCCTGTATTGGCTACGATCGAAGCGTGCTCTAGGGCGTCATTAAGGTAGGAGTAGAAGCTTTGATGGGCGTGGTTGATTTCATCAAGTATTACTGTGTACAGCGTGTAGAAATGCTCGTTAGGGGCTCCGGTAAGTGCAATCGCCTTCCGTACGCTTGCTGAGGCTTCTGCTGTCACTAGCTTTGTTGAGGTTGCATACCTATACTCGTCATGGAATTTGCGAGATGGCTGCCCTCTATTGTTGCGTGTCGATTGCCGTGGTAGTTCCGTTGAAGAGGGTGGCTCCTGGATCAGTAATTCTGTCTCAGGGCTTGTTGCAGCACCTTGTTGTGCTTCTCTTTCAGCGTTTTCGATCGTTCGTGGGCCTGACATGAATCACACTTTGCGTGCGTTCTCTGCTGTATCGAGCGTTTTTCTCTCCCTCTAATGGTGCAGGGCTCGGCTCATGTAGCCTGTCCAGCTCCCTCTCATGAGATGAGTTCTGCTCGATGATGTTAACTGAAGGTTCGTGCACCTCTTGTCGCGTAGCTATTTTGGCTGTTGATTGCTGGTTCAGGGTGCAGGTTGGATGGATGATCTGATGATTGGCTGTGAGTTCCTATTGAAGATTGCTATACTTCTTCTCCAAAGTCAAGTTCTTCTTCATCTTCTGTAGATTGATGTCTATCGTACGGTTCGCAGTCGTCGTCAGATTCGAAATTTCGTTCCTCTATAATCTGCCGTGTCCCTTCTTTCCAGACTTTAATAATAGATCTATTTGATCTATCTGTAAATCCGACAAATCTCCCTCTAATTCCGCGTGGTGTAACCTTCTCAGATTGAGCTTTTTGGCTGTTCTGATAGTATACAACTATTCCAAATATTAGGATTTTGGAAAGATCCGGTTTGCATCCGTTGATGACTTCATACGGCGTTTTGCCATTAAGTCTTCTTACTAGGCTTCTGTTTTTCAGCTCGGCAGCATATTTGATTGCTAGTGGCTAGAGAAATCTTGGAAGATTCTGATCTGCTAGCATTGACGTTGCTTTTTCATGGAGGTGGAATTAGGTAATTTCAGCAAGTCCATTCTCTTGTGGAGTGTCTCGTACAGTAGGCTGGTAAGTAATCCCCTCTTCCTTCATCCATTCTTCAAAGTCTTGACTCATGAATACAGAAGTCTGAGAAAATGTACGCAATAGGGGGTTTTCCCTGTGCTTTTCGGCGAGCTTGATTTTGGAGCTTCATCCTTAGAGCGAATAAACCCTATTTCCGTGCCGGTAGTATAGTCGTCAGTCATGGAGATGTATCCACGCTTTTGATCGTATCCTTCCGGTTTAATTGTCGGTACGAGGTCTAGGTAGAGAATTTCTCCTTCTCGCTTTGCGCGCTGTCGTTCGCCAAACGGTTGTTTTCGAAGCTTAGATTCTAGGCAGCATGTGCAGGTGCCATGGCGATAGCTCTTTAGCTTCAGTCCAGTAGTGTTCTTCATGAGCTTCATGAGGTTGCTGTATCCCATGTGTCCCATCATTTGATGGAGCTGCTCTGCTAACACCTTCTTGGTTGGCGATGGCTTTATAGCCAGTACCATGTACGGGTCTGTTTTTGCTGTACGTATAAGAATGATTCCATCTTCTTCGTATGCTACAGCCACTTCGTTGCCTTTTCGATCTTTGATTCCTCTGTCTTTCCAATCAAGAGTATAGCCCCCGCGTCTCATTCTCATGGCTGACAAGATGTTGATAGGGCTGTCTGGGTGATACCAAACATCTTTAACAGTATAGAAGAAAGTTTTGCCGTTCCGAAGCTGACATAAAAGGCGTATTGTTCCTTTTTGTAGGATTTGTACGGTTCCTCCTGTTCTACTTAGGGTCCCGCTGGCAGCATGTATCTCAGTAAACCAGGCAGAGTTGTTGCAGACATTGACCTTTAATGAAGTATCGTACGTTGTCTTGCATTTGTCGCTGTAGGTAAAGAAGCTTAGAAAGGTATTAGTCAGGGTATTAGTCAGGGTAAGCCATGTCGCTTCGCCGTCTTCATTTTTTTGAAGATCCTTTTGCTTCTTACGCCAGCTGTCTGTAGCCTTTTCTAGGTACTTAAACCAGCAGTCTTCTTCTTTCTTGCCTTCCCTTTTACACTATGGGCAAGTCTTTGACTTGTGTTCTTTACCTATACCAGGCAATTTACTTTGACTTTGACTCTGCTTCTTGCTTCTTGTGTTTGTTGCATATAAAGCAGCTTTAGATTGAGATTTATTTGCGAGCTCTTCGTCATGGAGTTGACTTATAAAAGTATCGTACGAAAGCGATTCAATGCCCGTATCACGTTTTCGTTCTTAAAAGAACGTAAAGTACGTTCCAAGATTGTGAATCATTGCATGCTTGAGCATAAAGTCAATTGTGATCTTTTGCCGTGCAATGTCTTGAATAAGGATTCCGAATTTGTTGGTGTAGTCTTCCATGTCTTTGCATGAAGCATACATCGTAGTCCAGATCCGTTCAACAACTAGATACTTCTATAGTTCTGTGTTGATCTTGTAGTGCTTGATAAGGGTATCGATAACCCATCAAGCTGCCAGGATTCCGTCGACTTTTCGTGCTGGTATGTCCTCACAGTGGATAACGATATTGTTAATTGCTTTACCATTGTCGGGATGTAGTACCCAGTCGTTTTGGTCCTTCGTAAATTCCAGGCTAAAGTCGAATTTTTGGTAGTCACTCGTGGCTCCAAATTTCGGCTTCTTTTCCGGATCAGTTTTTGTCTGTCCAGGTGAGGGTGTCTCTGTCTCAATTGTCTCTCTGACTAGTTCTTGTAATAAACTGTTAGGGGCAACGGACGTTCCACTGTCGCTCTGACGTGGGTTTGATAGAGACTTTTGCCGCGTACTTTGATTGTACAGAACAAATTCAACTGCGTCCCATGTGCCTTTTGCTGTCATGTACTTTTCAAGCCTGAACAGCCATATGGCAAGATTTGCAGCTCCTTTGAGCTTTGGTACTCCGGTCTCTTTTGTCATTTTTGACAGCCGTGAGGATTTAATTGATAGACAATTTGGATCAGGTCGTAAAAACGAGTGATATATGAGATTCGCCAGCCGGGCTCATAACCTCATGGAGGTCTTATTTAGCAGCATGAAGTTCTCATAAATATTGTCTTCAAAGGAATGATTGCATTGATTCTTTTCTGAAGGTAATGACTGCTTAAATACATAATAATCAAATAGGCAGTAACGACATTACGAATTCCTGGTGATTTGGAATGCCGTGGTGGCGCTCGTGGTGGCAAAGTGGCAAAGTGGCAAAGTGGCAAAGTGGCAAGGTTGTCCATTCTAGTTTTACCAACACATGCAAATGAGGAACGTGACTATGGGGCAATTATCTCCCAGGCCGTCTCGATCCACAGGCTCCATTCACTGTTTAACGATCTTCGTTTCAACTCCATGGACTCCTCTGCTCGGCCTATTTTCTATCGATCTATTCACTGCTCGTAAATTTACCCTTCGTCAATTTGCTAAACTTATACATTCCCAGCTCTTCTACCTACCGTTTAACTTTGTAATGCTTATCTTACCTACTAGTATTGGTCATACCTATCTCCCTACTTCACATCCGCGATGGCCTTTCAAACTCATATCTCTTTAAGTTCGTCCCCTGGCGTATGATAAACATAGACGGGATTTGTCTACATCAAAACATCATTGCCTTAGCAGGCATGATCCATTCATGAGCATGATAAGATTGGAGATATGATCCAAGAACAATCGATTTGACCATAAGGTGTGCTCTTACTAGTAGCTATGATAAAATTTACGTTCTACGTATTTTACAACACCAAGCTTGTCTTGGTTATGGCTTTGAATATGCAACTTTTAAAGACACCTTGCATCTATTTACTTCTAGCTCCTTCATTATCCCTCCAAACGTTCTATATATCGGAAATACAGACTTGGAGAGAAAGGATTGTAAATTTCCTAGTGGGTGATTCCATTCAATCAATGTCACAAAGTGTGACATCGTTTACCGTTTAGGTACGTACAGCTATTTTGCGCAGTTTTTCATGAGTCTGAAATGGAGCCAACTCTGGAATTATACGGGCTCTCCGCCATCGTACGAGTCGGCGCCCGAAATGTCCTTCCATGCAGAGATGTCAACTAGTAATGCATTCATGATGCTTGGAGGTGCATACTACGGGGCGAGTTCAAACACCAGAGGATGAAGAGAGGTTGGTCTATGTGGCATTCGCAACGAGAGGATATCTGAGGCAAGAGGAGAATCAGTATCTCGCCAATGACTTTGGAAATATCAAGGAACTGCCTATCCAGTTGCAGAAGTTCGCTGGCTTTGGGGCAAGCAAACCATACATGGGCTGGGTGAGGATGGAGAAAACGGTAAGATCTTGAATACGCACATGCAGGATGTGGGTTGTGGAGTTCTAGTGAAGATTGTCGATTGTCAAAGGAGAATTCTCGAAGAAGAGACAGTAGTTTGAGGGTCGCCCTTATTAAGGCGCTCCGAAATGGCTATGTATAGTTAGCGATCAGCTGTAACATTTAAACTGGTAGACCTTTTCTATGGGAAGAAAGAAGTTGTAGTCTGAAGATACCCAACATAATGTAGTTCGTAATCATATTTGAGAAAGATCTAGTATCCGAGTTCTCCCGCCTACCGCGGATCAAATAGAGATGCTGAGTTGCTATCTTTTAGCCATCAAGTCTACAGAATAGCTCGAAGGCGGCGAGAAGTGAGGCATGTTTCATGTCAAAATGTGAGTAGGTCGGAGAGGACGTCTAGGTTAGATAACACTAGAAAAATGAGGTGGCTGGTGTTAGCAGTTTAGCTTCCTGGCAAATTTCGAAACGAAAAATTCCCTTCTTCTCCTCTACCAATACCTCTATTATCAACGCCATGAAGAATCGCATCTCTAAAAGTTTCCTATCAGTGATTTGCAACACTGCCGGTCTCCGGGTTTGGACTGAAAGGCGCTATGACGAACCCACCAATTCTCCTTACGCAACCCATAATGCGGCACACATCGTCGAACACCAGGTTCGGCTCCCTCTCGCAGGTATGATAATGTGGCGGTCCAAATTCGGGTCATCAAACCCTCTTGGAAACAGTGATATCGCTATAAGGCTAATTCGCAAGTCGATAAAACTCTGGCGGTTTCATCAAATAGGGCATGGAATCAAATTCCGTAGAGAAAGGTATCGTGTAGAAGGACAAAACATTTCATATGTGACGACCAATTCCAATCGATGCAATGGGGTTACAGTTGAAGATGCCAGAAGCCACTCACGTAGAACAATATGTGAAGCGCACTGCCACATCTCACGTGTTTCAGCCTTACGCAGCATTCAGCTGAGATGTCTGCCTGGATATTATATCCACAAGCATCCCCAGAGGACGGCAGAGTTGCACAGTCACTAACGCTTCCTTTCTTCCTTCGATCCCTTTCTGACGATCATTGCCCCGCTAATGTCTTGCCGACATGGACTTCTGTGCTCGATGCAGCCGACTCGATATAGCTCTTCCCAGCTTCATTAGCCATCCTGGAACTGATGCCAATCCACGTCTTGATTCCCCGATATATAATCTTGGAACCTTGGAAGATCTTAAAGAGCAATTCAATAGATGCTTTCTTTGCCGCTTGGCTTTCCGCGCCTTCCAGTTTGGTCCATTGAAATGTGTGAGTTTAACTGAATTACATCGTACCACAATCTTTGCCACTTGGATCAATGCTCTCGGCCCCAGTAAGGAACAGCGACTCAAGAGTTCCTCACTATGCATCCTCCTATGGCCGGAATCGCCACAGATCCCACCCGCAACATACAAGGTCATCATCCGGCCATCGTCTAAAGTATTGCCGACACAACTGCACTTTTCTCGTTCTCCACATCATACCCTTCTCGACTATGAGCGGATGAAGCTCTGGCTGAAGCAATGTGAAAGGAACCATACATCTTGCATTAGTGCCTCAAAACACACCATGCCGAAACCAACCAAGACCTTTCTCGTCATTGATTGCACATGCAACTGCATCGTCCGTGCTCCGGATCACTGCCGTTATCTCGCCCTTAGCTATGTGTGGGGACATGCACAGCAGCTTCTATTGACACAATGGAATTTCAACATCTTGACCCGCGCTGGTGGCCTCACTGGACAGCCCATTCCCCAGATAATTCGCGATAGTATGTTGTTGACCGTACGGCTTGGTGAGAGGTATCTTTGGGTGGACTCGCTTTGTATATTGCAAGATTCAGATGCCATCCGCCAGCAATCCATTGAAGACATGGATCGGATATATGTCCATTCTTTACTCTCAATTATTGCGGGAACAAGCACAAATGCAAATGATTTCCTACCGGGAGTTACCACGCTACGAGTTTGGAAGCAAATTTGTGAACACATTTCTCCTAATCTTACTTTGTCCGCACATTTCGATTACAAGGACTACCTTGAGGGCTCAATTTATAGTTCCCGGGCTTGGACGTGAGTGACGAGAAAGTCAAGTGTTCGTGAGTCGTATGCTGACGCAACGCATTCAGTTTCCAAGAGCAGCAATTGGCAACTAGGTTGCTGATTTTTGCTTCCAATGGGCAGGTTTACTTTTCATGTAAAGAAGTTGTTTTCAGCGAAGAAGTTGTCTGCGAGTATGAACCTGGACCGGATGCAGCCATGCTCGAAGGGGCGAATCTCGTCAAAATTCGCCCTGACCCTATCAATTTTTGGACTACATACCGCCGTGCGGTAGAATCTTTTACTGCTCGTCGAATGACTCATGAAGGGGATATATTGAATGCTTTCTCCGGGATCTTACGGATGATATGTCCAGAACGAAAGTTGGAGGGAATCCCAATTCCGGTATTTGATCTTGCACTACTGTGGCAGCCACGGGAGCGCCTTCGTCGCCGAATGGGGTTTTCCAGCTGGTCGTGGGCCGGCTGGGTCGGGCAAGTTCATTGGTATGAGGACCGCAGCATCGAATACTTTCATCAATTCTACGACACCGAGCAGGATCAAGTTAATGCTTGGATGAAAACACGCAACTGGATTGTTTGGTATAGCTCTTGGGGATCTAATACAAAATCGAGGACATATATCATGGAGGGTCCACCATGGCTATGTGGAGCTACCGCAAGGGAAGCCGAACACCAGGAACGGTTTGCAGGTCAGCCGCGCAATTTTTTGCCAACAACCTCACTGCTCCCACGGCGTCTAGACAGACTGGAAAATCAAAGGCAACACATTCGGTACTTGCAATTCTGGACTTTATCTGCATACTTCGACATAAAATCACTTGATAAGGCGGCTGTGATTCCATACAGTAGCTCTGGCGCCGAGCATACTGGCGATGGCCTTAGAGTTTTCGTGCTTCGCAACAAGTTTCAACAAGACTGTGGTTGGGTTCTTTTGGATGAGGATTGGGTCGAGAGGGTGAATCGGGAAGGGGTTAGGCTCCAAGAGTTTATTATGCTATCAGAAGGCTGTCACCCGATGGCGGATCAGCGTCCACAAAACCTTCAACCTTACAAGGCCAATCACTTGGATGATTTCAAGCAGTTCAACGCGATGATGATCAACTGGAGAGGAGGAATCGCTGAGCGGGTAGGGTTAGGAAGAGTGATGAAGGATGCACTGGTACATGCATGCGGACGAGATATGAAGTGGAAAGAGATATTGCTTGGCTAGGTGGCGTTGGTCCAGCATCAGAGAGTTGAGTCGAAACTGTCTACTGTTCCACACCACATCGAAACCACCATGCAGCTCTCGTCCATCCGCAACCATGCATGTCTTCCCCTTCTTGGGCAAGCAGTCACTTCCAGGATGCTCTACGGAATAATCAGTAATATTCGCTAATAATTGTGCTTTGCTGCCTAGCAGTTGCATTTCCAATTTGTCCATAATCCTTAAAGCTCGCAAAGTCACACGGTGTGAGTATTGATGAGAGCTGCGTCGGCATCGAGTCGTGGGCAGAGTAAAAGTGAGGGAGAGCGTGAGAAATCCAATTTGTGAAAACCCAAGAAGTTTTAGTAAGCTACTGATATTAACTATACCCTGTAGAATATGATATATCGTATTGTATGTGAGAGCATCATAATTTGAATACCAGTCCATGTCGTTCTCAATCCCATGATGCATGGGACACTTTTATTCTCGGCTTTTCCAAAGAATCTTGGAGAGAGATCGTGAATAATCCTCCTTCATGTCATCTCGTCAGGTACTATCGTTTCATCCAGCTGCTCAGGTCCTATAGACAAACCGCAATACGAGTGTACGCTCTTAGCTTTTTTTGGTTAACCGTAAACCTCAATTTGGGGTTGCTGGTTGCTTCAAATGGTGAATGATTTCTCTCCACAGAAATATATAAGCCTAATCTCGCCCGCTCTCTTCGCCCACGAAACAATACTGGATTTCATCTCATACTACCATGTAAGCTGTATCCCGATTTTCACGTCGGCACATTTCTCTACAGCCATTAATTAAACACCATTCCAAACTTCAAGCTCGAAAGTCACCATTTTATCTCTGTCGCGATGGTTGAATTTGTGCTGCTTCTACTTGGCTTCTCTGCAGCTCTCACCACCGCCTTCCAATTCTGTGCCAACATCACCGACGGAGTTACTCCATAACTACCGGCGATGACAGCATCGAAAATATCGACCCCATCTCCCTAACCCCTATCAATGCCCTAATCAACTCGGCCAAATTTCCCCGGCAAACCTTCAATGGCTTAAAATTACCAGACCTGTCTGCCACGACCCCATCCTTCCAACCTCCGAATTTCAGGCTGCTACTTCGAGTTTCTGTGATGCTTGTTGGCTAGGGTGATATCCGGTATACAGATAAGCAGAACCTTTTCGCAATTCGAGGCAGTGCTCTCGCGTATATGTGCTCGTATTCTAAGGGAGGGAATCCGTGCCAATTGCCAGAGTGGGATGATGCTTTTAATTGGGTGAGGAGTCTATGTGGCGCGGGCAATAGTAATTCTGTACCATCTGGTAAGTCTGATTTCAAATCCGATATGTTAAATGGCAGGTATGCTTACAAGGGCTCAGGATGGTGGAGCGTTCCCGGTTGGAGCAAGAGCTACGGGTGACAGCCAAAAGATATTAATTTCTGCTGAGCTCATATTAGAACAGTATATGGGCGGAAATTTTGGTTGTCGCTTATAGTCTGGCATTCTACCTCTAGGATTTATCTACCAAACTATAAAGTACATTGCGAACTCGTTCACTTACGCGATAGACCTCCCTCAAGACTCCTGTCTCTTTATATACCACTTTTTTATTGCACTTTTCTTCCCTTTCGCTCGTTTGACAGGCTTTAATAATTTCTTTTAATTAAATTCGGCTTTATCGAATGATAGATCTCCTTATTTTCATTAGATAAACCTGCGTGAAATTTCTCAATTCTCCGTGATCATTCTATTGAAAGCTCTTTAGGAAACGGCTAGTACATTCACAAGCTTAGAGGTAAGCTGTGAATAATCCTTCTACATCATTTATTTCCTTGTCTGGCATCATTATTCCATTCAGTTGTTCGAGGATGCAAGGATATCACAGCTCATTCTCAGTTCTCGCTTGTAAATTGTAAGGCTCCATTGTGGGCTGTCAGTTGCTTCAAGCTGGGACTATTTCTTTCCTAAATCATATTTAAAACTTTCTCTCGATTGCTTCAATACTTACGCCATCGCTTATAAAACGGGGTTGAGCACTTCATTTCATGCTGTCAATCAACCGCCGCTGCCTCCTGATTAGCACCTTTCTCTAGATTGACACCCTTCCAACATTACAGTAAGCCCTAAGCTCAGCAACTTCATCGTGCATTCTTGTTTTCACCGATTTCGGATATCTAAATTAGAGTTGTCAGATCCGCTCTTAGCGCACCATTTACGTATGGAGGAGCTCGTGTTTTGAACCATGTCCGTGACTAACAGCACCAAGGCCCACGAGTTCATGAAGCTGCTTCACTATCATAGCTTAAGTATTTTCGTGCAGAACTTGTTCCTTTTGAGATCTCTTAGGTTCAGGCATACTCGCAGAGTTTTGGAAAAACATCTGCTACATTTATAGGAGCTCGAGGCTCAGATTTTGGATTCGCTCTAAAAATACGAGCTCATTCATAAAAGGGTGATCAGATCGTGCTAATCCTCCTATGACCTCCTCTCACCTCTGGTTGCTGCACCACGTTTGGTCCTCGCCTGCAGGTACACTTTCACCGCCATTGCAGCAATCATTCTGAAGAACTTTTAGTTCATATTCGCGTAGCTAATTTTGTAGACACCCATTACAAACTTTACAGTTCCCAAGCCTGAAACCAGCCGTGTTTTCATTTGCTCCCTCTATGCTCACATGGAAAGGCTAGGTATATGAAAGAGGCTTCACCTGCATTTCTTTCGATTAACTGTGGTTAACTACTGAACTTTTCAATCACCAACTCACTTCTCTCCCTCGCTTCACCACTCTCCCTCAATTCTCACCCACAATGCGCTTCCCATCCCTCGTTCTCGTTCTCACAACCCTCCTCATACGCGACTCTGCTCAATCACTCCCTGCGATAAACTATTCCTAAACGACCCTCAAGGATGCAAAAGAGAGCGCACTGATAAAGGCGAAAGATGTGTGCCGATTCGAGATGGCATTTTGAATTTGATTTGTGTCTGTTAAACGTGGGGTCTTGTCTATTTGTGAGGCGATTTATAGCGGATGGCGGTGGAAAGAGATGTGGCTAATGGAAGTGGAGGCTTGGATTGGAATGGAGGATATAGAAAGCTCAGGGTGGAGATGGATATAGGGAATGTGGAGACGCGGAATCAATCATGGAATAGGAAAGATGAACATATTTATTCAAAAGACGGGTTTGAACTTTAGTACTGAAACACCATTGGGATATCGTGGTGGTAGATCACTTATCTCCCTTAAAGACTTTCCTTCATTCTCTTTCACCGTATCAACCTCTCGTTGCTTCAGCTGTGTCTGACAATGAAGTTTTTCATTGGTTTTATTGGCAGCCGAAAGCTATTGGGTGAGGCTAATTTCGTTCAATTTTGCTTCATTCAGGGTCTCGTTCAGTTTCTCCATCGCACAGCGAAGAACTCGGACTTCACTCTCCTTTGGTCTTAGCGCCTGCGCCGTATAAGCCGGATCGTTGCTGATTGGTAATCCCCTCGGTGGGATTATGTTGTGTCATAGCCGCAGTCTGTCCTGGTTAGTCATGAGGTTTGCTGAAAAGGTGGCATTTTACCTTAGAAGTTTGAGAGCTCGCCTAATAGTCAAACAGGACAAGTTCCACAAGACAGCAAAGCTCCTAGGCTACCTACCTGTCAGCCAGTCAACTGGATTCATGTTCATGATCAGAGGCTTTGGAAATCGTACACTCAAAGCTTTGGGACTCGGCTGTCGGTGAGGAGAGGAGGCGCAAGTGTCGGTCGAGTGAGGGAGGGGATAAATGGAAGGGGAGATGAAGGAAGAGTAAATGAAACGGTATAGCTATACTCCGTACAAGAGTCTGCCCACCGCCCGGGTCTGGTTAGGATATGAGGAAAAGGTGGTAGTGTTTGATAAATATCTGATTGACTCTCTCTGATTCGAATGTATGGTTTGTGAGTTGCAATTCTTGGTGTGATAGATAAAATCATGAGATAGAAGCTATGGCCTAAGTAGATTGTATGAGCTAGTGTTGAGGTGTTAGAACGTCAACTGATATAATGCTATAGTAACGATTATTCACTGACGCCTTCCAGTCCACCAACTATATGCCACAATCGATATTCTGTACATCAAGCAAAAAATTATGTAGCCTTGAAATTAGCGGCAAAGACTACCAGTAAAAGTGATCCATTCAAAATAAGAAAGACGTAACGCAAGTACCACTTCCCTAAGTCATCTTTCCCATGGGTTGATGTTATACACTCCCCATGTTATCCAATTTCATGCACTCTATTATCCGGGCCATCTTTCTCAACTGGTAGCTTCGGTGACACCAGTAGCCAATATGCAGGTTCTGCCAATGGCGGTGACTTCCGTGAGGCCAGTGATAATGAAGGATCGCGAGATGTGGCATCGACGTCCATGGGCCGAGCGTGGTAATCCATGGCAGTATAGACCTGGACAGTTGCCGCGGCTTCTCTAGTGGCTGTTTTGAGAGCAGCTTTTCGTTTTCTCCATCAACGGGTAAGAATCAATAAGGCGAGGATAGCGACAACCGCGATCACTGTGCATATTACTATGGCCGCTAAAACGCCAGGGCCGAGCGAGGACCTGTTCTCAGCAGAGTTTCGAGGGGTTGGGACTGTTCAGTGCTCCCGATTCTGTGGCGACTGCGACTGACTCGTCGGAGAACTGCCCGGAGGAGAGAACGTAGAGGAGGATGGTAAAACTGCGCCAAGAGTAGCTGCCAACTTCACTTCCTCTGATGTTCTGCAACAAGAAGTACTATCCCCGCAGCACTATGTCGTGAAATTGGGAGTACCATCGCAGGGTGTCATTTTGGCGAATCCACCACCGACCTAAGACGCATAGCTAGCAAGAATATTCAACTTTCAAAATCCAACGTATGAAGGGGGCGGTCAGGAGATGTTTCTGGAATCTATCAAGAAGGGGTAGTACACGTATCACCTGATCCGGTTTAATACACTCGTTCAAGCAGTGTTTGCTGTGTACGGGTGTGGTCGTACATCCATTGCGCTAATATTCGATATATTTGTCTGAAGGAGAGAACACCGCAACATTATGGCAAAGTCCACATGGTAAAACCTTGTCTGCCATTGCACCATTGATGGTCGACTTACCAAAGTGATTTGTATGATTCGTCGCGCAGCATACGAATATGGCACCATTGAGAGTATAATATGTTGCCCTGGAAGATGGAGTCAAGTTGAGAATCAGACACAGAGAGAAGGTCGGATAAGAAAGAGGGAGGAGGTGCTTCTATGGAACCATGTTTACTTTCGAGGGTGAGGAGAAGATAGCAGGGGAAAGTCCATCTAAATATGAACGGGGACGACTAATCGGACTCCTCAAAAAAAGCCCAGTCAGGCCAGCCGCTCAAACCAGCCACCGAAAAGGCTCTTCAGCCAGTCCTGGTACATGTTCACTGCCCGATGATACATTTCGAAGAATGGGCTGGTCGGGCGTAGGAGGCGGCATTGCAGCTGAGAAACATAATTTCGGCGAAGGGGGCAACGATCTCGCACTGGATACATGAGACATTCAGTGATGCATTCTGGAGACTTCCAACAGTCACTTTCTTAAGCATGACAACAAGGGAAGATGATGAGAATGATGAATAGGGCGGCGCTCCATGATCGTACGTGTTGGGAGAACGCTGAAGTTTGCGAGTGTCCGGTAGCGAGTTCTACCGGAAACGTGGTAAGGTCGGCTTGCTGTAGCCACAAGATACGTGCTTACTGGCTCCGTGCACCACGTTTTTTAAACTCCGGCGGGACATGAAAGGGTTCAGGCAGACTAAGAGAACGCGTTGTACTTAATTTGCATCATACACAACACTTCCAGCTGAATCCGAATTTCTCTTTGTCCAGACACGTTAATCTGGCTTTATAAAACATCTTGTAGTCATAAATAAAAGCAGTGTGTAGCCAGAGAGGGGGCGTTGAAGTGGGGTTGGAATTCGGCGGCACGGCGGTAATCTGGCGAAAGAGCTCTAGCCTAAATAGGTAAGTATCCGTAAGGGCTACAAAGCCGTATTATGATCCTTAATAATAGGAAGAAGAGAAAAGTAAGTATATGCACACTGTCTTTCCTTTCAAAAGTTATGGTCATTGCTTGGGCTTTGGTTCTACGAATTTTTAAGTTTTGTGTTCGAAAGAAGTCGGTTTGAAGGCTAACAGCTGTGAGCGCTCTCGCCGCACCTCAGCTCTCGCCCCGATTAGGCACCATATGCGCGCTTGTGTTCAGACTTCTTTATGTTAGACATGGTCCCCTGTCGTCCCTGATTTGCTATTCGTTACGCTATTCGTTCTAATATGAGTGCGCAGACGCGTGCTTAGCATGCCCAGGTGCCAAGCTGCCCGCATGCTTTGCCTCCCTCAGAGTGAACCCGTTGAGCTTGCCATAGACCGCATTCATAATATGATGCGACTCCTTTCGTCAGATCTCTTCTCCGTTCCCTTCTCGTCAGACTGACGATGCGCCTTTGCCCCCACACCTGCTTGCCGGAAACCGCGTCCGCTCGTTCGTCATGACATCGCACCTGAGATACCTGTTCTTTACCCTATTCCTGCTCTTCCTGCTTAGCACTCTCTTTTATTTTAACTACGACACCCCTGGTCATTTCGTTCCGCTCTCTGGTCCAAGAAAACCAATGCATGTTAGTCTTTGAGCGCCTTCTGCTTTCAGTTCCGTCGAGCTAATAAGTGGGGAAAGGTCTCATACCAGCGACAGCGGTGACAGCGGCGACATCTCCCTCCGCCAGGTCCTTCAGTTCATTTACAACCCCGCAAAGTTCTCCACCACATCGCCATCTTTCAACGATCAAGGAAAGACGTACAGCCTGCCCCACAAAGCGCTCTACACATCATCGCTGGGAAAGGACATATGCATCCTCGATGTCGATACTCGGCCCTTCGAAAACAAGAATCAAATCTTCCACAGCCCGGACTTTGACTTCCAGCACCTCGAACCGTATTCCGCCGGCATCCTGAACCACTACACCTACGGTTAGTACCATATCATTCCCTTCTCTCCTACGATCCTTACTTACACTATCCAGCCAAGCTCCACGGCTACGACTACAAATTCATCAACGCCGCCAACTACAGCGACCGCAATCCAACATGGATCAAGCCCTCCGCCCTGGCAAACACCCTCAAATCCTACAAATTCGTAATCTTCCTCGACGCCGACGCCATTTTCCACCACATGCAGGTACCCATAGAATGGCTGCTAAACTACTGGGCAATAAACTCTACCACATCGCTCGCCATGGCTTTGGACCCACCCGAGTCTCAGAATAATGATACTTTCGGCCGCCGATACACGAACACCGGGTTCATTATCGCGCAGAACAATCCCCGCACCTTTGACATTCTCAAGGCATGGGACGAGTGTCCGAACGATGAGCGCTACCCGGGTTGTTCGGAGTGGAAGAAGCCTAGATTCCATGAACAGAGCGCATTTGGAACGTATGTGCGATATGACTACGAAGAGTACATCAAAGAGTTACCGTGCGATGAGGCGAATGGAGAATGGGATCACGATCTGTGTCGGGGAACATTTATCAGCCACTTCTGGTGGAGGACGCCGTCGATGAGGGGCTATTTCGGGGATGTAACGCTGCAAAATTTGATGGGGAGGTTGCATGAACAAGTGATTGATGAGAAAAAAGAGATTATAGAGTTACAGAGGGAGAATAGGATCCTTTAAGAAGCGAAGGGTTGGAGCGGCATTGGAGATGGGTCGTTTGATTGCATCATATTTGGCATCTAAATCGGAACGGTGTTTAACGGGGCGTCTTGGTAGAGGAGTTTAGATCGTTTTGTAGAGATACCATGGGCGTAACATTATTCAGCGGAAGCGTGGCATAGATCAACGGGACTCGGAGATTCTTCCACTGCAATAGAGCATCTAATAACAACTTTGGAACGAATGGCCAAGTTCATTGTGAAAAGTTCAAGGTGGAAGTATGAAGAATTGAGTTGAAGTTAGGATAAAGTCTGAAGTTTGGAAACACTGGAGGGAGCAGATCGAAAGACGGCCGTTTCCGCTATTCCTATTCTAGTCTAGATCGGCTTACGTTATTCATCCCCTTTCAAGGGTTCTTGCGAAGCAGTGGGGAAAACTACCACTACCACGCAGAGCACGAAAAAGGTGGCATAACAAGAAATACAACTTGGGCAGTACCTTCTCCCAGGTCTAGGAATAGGTATAATGTTGCCAACAGGGTTGTATATAGAGCTTGAAAAAGGGAAAAGAATTTTGATTTAATAGGATCGTGTACGGCAAGGCGGAAGGTAGTCTTCGATCGTGGTTTTGGTGGGATGCAAGATCCAAAGGTTCAATGTTTCTTTTGGACTCCCTTTCCGCTTGTTCCTTTATGACACCCCAGAATGTAAATCCAATTGTGCATTCCAAGCCTTTCCAGATCTGTCAATAATATTTATAAAGCCAAAACACCCTGACTGCAATTAAGGAATTATCTAGACCTATTTCCCATTGTACATGTTCCCGTTCCCTTGTTAACCGTGCAATAGATCATCCCTCCTGGGCCCCGGGCCGGGGGGTCCATATCCAGAAGTCGCCCTAGCCAAATCTCAAGAATCACCGACCCAAGCCTGTTTTCTTGACATCAAGCTCTCCAACTGTTGTTCCAGCTATATCACCACTTAGTCAATACACGTCAACGAGATGCTCAAAAGGATGATGCTCACCTTGTCCTCTAAAGCCATATTAAGCAATATCTCCCGAAATCGTTCCTTCGTCTGCACTCTGAACTTCTCTAGCTTAAGTCTCCAAACTTCTTGCTCGTTCTTAGCCTCTGTAATCTTCTCATCCAATTCCTTTGCGGTAGTGAGTACCCCCCCTCGTCTCCATTGACCAATTCTGATATCTGCAAATAAGCCTTGGCCTTCTTGAAGACTGTTTGCATGATTGGGGAGATGCGATTTGGGTTTCTTGCCGAGACTGAAAATTTCCATGCTTCCTCAGCGTTAATTACCAGGATCGAAGACACCAAGAGTCCTTTTTCGTGTTTCGTATTTTCTCGGAGGAGTGTAACAAGTCTAGCTTGGCCGCCACGAACATTTAGACCAAGTTGCTGCAAGCTCTCCAAGCACATGGCGATATGAAAATATGAAGTCCCACCCACCTTAGCCAGTCTACATGTGTGATCTTCGTCCCATTGCCTCTTTATTATGTCATGGGCGTCTTCATAGGCATTGCTATTGTCGTGGGAAAAGTAGAAATGAGTATCCATATTTCCGCAGGCAAGAGTAGTGATGAACTCATGCTGATCTTTCACTTTTAAACGTGTACGATGCACTTCCCTCAAGCATTTGTTGCTTCAGCCTTAAATTCGAGATACTTCGGCAGGGTCTGTAAAACTATGCTACGCCAGAACGATAAGCATCTCATAGACTCCACAAACAGACGCTTGCACGGATATTGAGGATCCACGTCCCATTCCCCCGCCATTCTGAATCCGAATTCCTGGGCTAGAGGCGTATGTGAGTAGACGAAAAAGTGAAGCTAAGAACCGCCTTCCCGGTTGAAGACTTGAAGTGGCCGAGATCGTGGTGATAGAAGTGAGAGGTCTCTAGAATGTTCTACAGGCGGCTCAATCAAATGGAGAAGAATCGATTGGTAGAAGTGAGCGAGTGAGCAAGTTGGGTGAAAGGCTAAGTCGTGACCATTACAATATAGAAATAACTATCGCTCGATTGAGCAAGAGTAGACAAAGAAGAATATCAGGTTGAGAGAAGGGAAGCGAGAGTGTCACGCAGGGCACAAAGAAAGTGGCATACCAAAATCACACCAGGAAGATCACCTTCCCCTCTATCGCACATCTCCTACTAAATATATAATCTTTCTATTAAGATATCTAGATCTAGCCCTATAACGCTTTCTATAGTCGTAATTACGGATAAAGTAGAGCTGGAGAAAGGTGCTGAAGGCAGTATAGTTTAAAGTGAACGTTGCAAAGCAAGCCACTTTTTCTGCGTTCCGCGTGAGTGTGTCAAGTATCCTGACCATTTCCATATGAGTAGAGTGAGGAGGGCGCGCTGAATGGGCAAGTCACAAACAGCTGCGAAATCAGCCATCTAGACGAAAAGTAAAATGCAACTTGAACTCTTGTCACTCAAACGGCCAAGAAATTCCAACTAAACATCATGAATCGTTACTATTCAGACAACTGCAACTACATATGTACAACCACTCCCAACATACTCGACAAACGAAACAAAACATCCTCCAGGCCCAGTCCAGATATGGGTATCAAAAATCAAGAACGACTACTAAACATGAAAAGTTACTCATACCTCCACAGGTCTCCCACCATCTCCAATTGTCCCCCTCTTGTCTTTTCTTTAACTCTCATAACTCTGCTTCTCAACAGAGGCAGGTTTTCTTTATCGCTCTCGCCACTTGTCACGAGGGGAGGCAATTCAAGTCTGCTCCTCCTTGATGGTGATGTTCGACTCATATCGACTGCAGAGTCGACAATTCCAAGCCCTTCCACACTGACTTGGAGTTCAGAGATCTTGCTGTCATCCTTTTCGTCCTCTATCGACGCTTTAGTTGCCGAGCCGTTGACGTTGGCAAGAGCATGCACTGCTTCTTCGGCTGAACCGGGCAAATAGATTCTCTTGGCACCGAGCGTGCGTTTGATGTCTTCGAGTAGGACTTCCATAGGGCAGATATAGGCGACACGATTACGTTCGCACCAAGCCAGAACGTGGCCACAGACACGGTGAGAGCTATTTTGAATGACCCAGGCGCCGGAGTCGCCGCCGACTGTACGATCATTAGCATACTTTAAATCACGAATTTGGGTGAGTGAACAAACCTCCAAATTGACCTAGAACATGCCAGCTCCTACTGAAAGTCTTACGGCGGTAGATTCGCACCGAGCTCATGGTGGCACCGACGATGCCTCCCTGTAACCCTGAAGTGCGGCCAAAACAATGAACACGTGCTCCACCAAGGCTATCAGCGCTGGCGACTTGGTTTGGGTATTCGTCTTCTTCGGAAGAGTAGTGGCGTCTACAAACCGGCTCCGCCAGTCTTCCCTTAATAAGCTCTTGATCCGGTTTCACAGGCCCAATACAAAATTTTCGACCTCCTTGGACAAGGTTGTATGGCTGCAGACGGTCCTGGTTGAGTTTCAGAAGAGCCCAGTCGATTTCATGAACGACCCCATCACGTTTCCAACGTCTGATACCCGAGGAAGCGTGTACATAGCCCAGTTCGTGAGAGTCGAGGTGATCCTCGTCTCGATCTTCCTCGCTCGGAAAGAAGTCGTCTGCCACATCATCAATAGCAGGTTGCGTGATTCTGATATTCTTTCCTTGGCCTAAAGGAATGCCATCAATGTCTCCAGTTGTCCCTCTCGAAGTCATTGAATCCGTGAGGTCATTATCTTCTGACTCCTCATCTGAATCGAACTCTGAATCATCAGAGAGATCAAATGACTCGTCGTCAAAATCTTCGTCAATTTTTGGACCCTCATCATCTGAGATTTCGAGGTGCCACATTGGAAGAGGGGAGTTGCTGGCAATTTGGACGCCAGGTTGAGAGCCCATACCTGCCAGCCAGGGATTTGGATTGCTGTTGGCGGAGGAGAGAACGGCGTCGTTGGGATTTGGGCTTGCAGCTTCGTCGCCGCACTCACTTTCGTCTTCAGATGGGGCGTCAAGAAGGTGATGAACACTCATCCCTAAAGGTTCATCATCCACGAGGATGACCCCACCGTAGGAGACCGGCGGAAGGTGCTCGTCTCGAAAGGCGCCAATAG
This sequence comes from Zopfia rhizophila CBS 207.26, assembly GCA_010093925.1. Lineage (NCBI taxonomy): Eukaryota > Fungi > Ascomycota > Dothideomycetes > Zopfiaceae > Zopfia > Zopfia rhizophila. Next base: position 410,497 of record ML994639.1, read on the forward strand.
ATGCACCACAGAGTGGCCGTTCTTGATGGTATGGATTCATAACCTGCATGTCGGCGTTGTAAGCCTCGTTGTTCATCATTGAGCGATGTGGCAACTTTCGACGTTGGGAAGAACGGATGAGTTTGGACCGTCGGACCTTCCCACTAGATCGTCGAACCTTGCCACGGCGGATCTTGAGGTCGTACACGGTGGTGTTGTAACGAAATCTGCGAGCCAGAACAGCCTTAACTTTAGCAGTACTGGTACAAGTAACGAAGATGGTCGGACGGGCAGTGGTCTGTGTTTCTCCAACAGCGACGAGATCGATACTGATTGTTTCCTCAGATTCCTTTAGGGCGCGCTCAATAAGACGCTCTAGACGAGGTAGCATGTTGGTGTGCCATTCATCAACGATATGGGGTGGGAACTTGACAGGATGCAACCGAAGCTTCGGTCTTGGAGTGGCTTCCGTATCTGTGTGAATTTGAATCGACGAGGTAACACAGCCGAGAATCCGTTTGTCGGCCTCTACGGTACGGACTTCAGGCTCCGGTGTTGGGTATCCTAGAGTTGCTTGGGGCCAGTGGCGAATGTTGGAGGAGATAAGCGCTTGAATCGTGGGGTTTGGGCTTTCATTTCGTTTTCTTTCAAGCTTTTTTCGCCAAAACCTTTGGATGACGGTAATCTTGTCTTTGAATTCTTGGGAATACATAGACCGCTGCGGGGTCAATTCTGGTCTCGACGCCCGCCATGCGCGTTGTATGACACTCGCAGCATCAGCCATCTTCTCTTTGTTTAGGGATGATATATCGCCCTTGTCCTCAGGAAAGGTGGGGGTTGTGGCGTCGGTAGAAGCCACCAGGTCACCTGATTCTTCAAGAGAATCTCTATCGTGCGTAGCCTGCCAGTCCATGGGCTGTAAGGGCTCTTCTTTGGGGCTTGTCAAATTGTGCAAACTGTGCGATATCGATCTTCTAATGAAATGCTGTGATGATTTCGATCCAGACCGGGACAGCGATGAGAGATTGGGAGAGCTTTTGGGAGAAGGTTTCGGCTGCGACTTGGTCCGCTCCAGGATCTGAGTGCCTTTCTGTATGGCCCAGCGTTTGGGACTTCTATGTACTGAAGGGCTTGGCGGTACATCTGCTGCCTGGATGGTGTTAATACTTTTGCGCTTGAGGGGCGATGAGCCGACAGTAGGCGCAGCGCCAGAGCCAAACTCGCCCCATTCCTCGACTTCATCAAGGAGGCAACATTTCTGCAGCCTGATGAGTATGCGGTTGTACAGCTGCGAAAAGTTTTGCAAGCTCTCGGCACCGGACGCGATTCGATCGGCAGCCCAAAAGCAGTCGCGGACGACTTGCATATACGCTGTTCCACACTTAGAAGCCAAACGTCGAATGTAAACCTCTTCTACCCGTTGTTTAAAATCAGAAAGGGTGTATTTCGATTTCCACAAATCAGAGAGCGGCTGCCAAAGACCGATCTCGAGTAGAATCAAGCCTAAGCCATACAAGTCGAATTGAGGTCCATACTCTTTCGATTTGTCCCCCGTGAATTTTGGATCCTCGGGATGTCGGTATATATTCAGGGGAGGCATAGTGGTGGTTGGCTCAATATCATATTCGGAGAACAGGTCGAACGAGCAGATGACTGGAGAGCGAAGAGCGTAGTGGAGTGCTCTGCTGTTAGCGGATTGGCGTCTGTTCTTACGGAAAACCAGTATGTTACTGCTGTTGACGTCCTTGTGTGCGAAGTGGTTTGCATGAATCTTGCTAAAGGTGAGACCGAGGGTGAAGGCGAGCCGAAAGCGATCTTCGAGAGGCGGGGTAGCGCTATTAGAATTATGCAGCGACTTGGAACCTGTCTGGAGCACATTCAATAGAGTGACGGGTCGTAGTTCCTCCAAAGCTTTATGTGAGTCATTGGGTCCAGAATAAACGAATGAGGGGAGTTCGAAGACGAGACCAAAACGGGGTTGCTTCGGGTCCTCAAAATATCCGAGACAGGTGAGGGTGCCGTGGGAAGATTGCTCATCAGCTAAACGTACCAAGATTGATAACAGGCGGTCCAGCCGATCAATGGGTGGAGAAACCTCTGTGAAGCGGTATGTCGAGTCGAAAGCCGCGTACTCTACCAAGACGGGTGTCTCGATTGTTTTGCGTCCATCGGTCTTCCAAGGATTCGTCGAACTGTGGGTGGAACGCAATCGTCCTATTACTCGAATAGATGAACGGGCGCCGACGCTTTCGTATGGTGGTGGTTCCTCGTGGGGCAGGATCAGGTCCTTGGGATCCAACCTTGTAGGTAGTCCAGTGCCGGAGAAGCTCGAGTCTGCTGATGGTAGTGAGGGCTGCGCTGGGAGAGTTGCAGGATTTATTAGTGTGATATCTGAAGCATTATACTCAGATGAAAGGAATATGGATGATTTGGCAGGAGTTTTCGGATGCTCGGGGACGGATTTCCCATTTGGACTGGGTCCATGAGAGCTGTGCGATCTTCTCGTCCTCGAGAGATCGTAGAGGATGTCGATGGAAGTGGTGAGGTCCTTGGCGAGGTCCTCATATCGTGATCGGTTAGAGGCCGCCCATGAGGGTGGATTAGAAGGTCGGGAGCCGTTCTTCTCGCCAGACAAACCCTTTCCACCCGCAGGCTGGACGGGAGCCTGCATCCTCTCCACCTCCTCCACAATATCTTTGATGGTGCCCAGCACGCTCCTTACTGTCTCTGTGAAGCCTGCACGCTCGACGCTCTCTTCAAACTTTCCCTGCTTGTCCTTGGCATCATCGCTCCATTCCAACCCCCAAGCTATTAACCTATCTTTCTGTATGCGGTATTTTCGATGAAGCGCATTTATTTCGGGTAGGGTTTCGGCGGGCTCCTGTTCTATTACGGCGTCGCAGGAGGTTTTCGTGACGTTGTACAGCTGAGTAAGAGAGAGCTGGGTAAGACGTTGAGGGAGTCGGCTGATGGACTCCATGTTAGATTGTTTATAAGCGCAATTGTAAGAGAACGGACGGGCACGAGTTCAAAAGACGGTAGACAATTCAAACATGGAGAAAAAGGATATTGCTGGCGCCTTGGGTAGTCGTCGTCATGGTGGGCGTTGGCGATATAAGCCTACGGGTGCATTTTTTGGCTGCCTGGAGTCGCCATGCGCCGTCGCAACTTGAACCCGCATCTCAGTGCCGCGTGCACCACACAAGAGGGGGAACGATCACTTGCGACTCAGCCTCCCTCAACAGCCACACCCCGCCCACCAACCGCATGTCGCGCGTCGAAAACACCTGCCTGCAACGCCGGCTTCTCCGTCATCCGTTTCCGGACACTACCATCACCTGCTCAGCCCCAGGCTTCTTCCACGCTCCACGTTGCAGCCAGATCTAGATATCTGTTCCCAAGGCAGATGCGGCGCAGCCAGGAACCAGCTTCTAGAAACCTTCATTCAAGCGTCTTAGTATTTATTTAAGTCGGTGAGATATATTTCACTGTCCTTATTGATTCGTGTATTCATCCTGCTCCTCCTCGCAATACCAAAACAACAAACCATCTAAGACACCAGCCTTTCATGACTGACTACGTGACCTTCACAACTCTCATTCATCATCTGCCAGCTCCAGGGACCGAGTCAGTTACTTTCTCAGGCGCAACGGTGATTGAGATCTGCAAGGTTATGTACTGAAGTCTGGATTTATTCCTTCAATGTAGACACCGATATGAGCGGAGCAATTTTGCAATCCTCATAGAAATCCTTGATGACTGTACCAGGCACAATGACGAGCTTTTCTTTTCTGCCACGGGGCTAAAATTCCGTCGATTTTACGACCGTTTTCAATACCTGCTCTAAGGTCTCCGACTGTTTTCTTTGGGCAGAACAACCTTGAGACCGTCGATTCTGTACTGAAAAAGTGCAACATGATTCTTCGACGTTCGTTTTGAGACTTTAAATTTAACTTTAAGTTTATGGCCTTTCAGCAGATTACAGCACCTTCGGATATCAAGTACACCGAATCAACCGTTAGTCATACTTTTCATCCATCGTCAGTCAATATAAAGCCGGTATCACTGCTCCAACGTCCCCATCTGGAACCACAGGTGTTCAAGGCTTCAAGAATCACTCAAGAGAAGGGTAGGCACAGGCTCCCAGCCTTGTTGAGGTAGGGATGGCCTATATACCTATATTTGGCATTACCACCTCTTCTGTTTACGTAACCATGTTATCTCCATGTTTAAAGATGGTTTTCACTCGAGGCCCTCTTTTTGGTATGCTATCCTTTCCTTGCCCTACTCGCGTCCAATTCCAAAACTCTCTGCTAAATAATATTGAACTTGTGCTGCAATGACCAAACTTGGGTAAAGTATCTGAGGCGCAGTCCCTGTGGCGACCAATCATACACAGATGTCCTTCCCCTCCCCCCAAAACCCACATAATGATGTAGATCGGCCCGCAAGCAGGTTGTCACTCACTGGCACTACCATGAACTCGTAATGCGGTAGCGCTCTCCTTCTTCACCGCCATCACCCAACCCGTCGTTGATTTGAGCCGGACTCCCAAAATATGCCAGAAGACGATTCACTAGGGCCTGGACCGCCATCCTATGCGGGGCCCATTACGGAGACCCAACCCCAGCTCGACCAAGAGGAGCAAAGAATTACAGAGCGATTCAATGGCCTTGATGTTTTCTCACGAATGGAATGGAGTCTCAGACGTCTGGATGCGAATTTGCAAGGAGACGCTCCGCAGGCTTGCCCTTTGACCTACATGTTTTTAGGCAATTGATTGAGGGGGGGACTCTATCTGGGCCTCCTTCTGGACTGTGATTTTCTGGTGTTATCTTCTTTTCGTGTCTCTTTTGGTCGGTGAAATTTTTCCTCCCGGAAAACGTAGAAGTGCCTACGACGACGACGATCCGAAGGAATACAATACCTAATCATCGAACCAAAGGGAATGCGTAAGCATTTAAACAATATTTTGCGACCCACAGCCTTTTGGATGCCACTCTCAATTGTGACGATCATCATATCGTACGGCTTTCGAGCTAGGAAAATCATGTGGCATCTTTTGGAGATTCGGCCATGCTCGTCACGTCCTGTCCAGATGGCTGCAGGACCCAGGCTGGAGCGTTTGTAAAACTCTTCGCTGCTACGGTTACCACATTAGGAATCCATGACGATCTTGGATATTTAACCGGCTGTGAGGCTTGGAGACGCGAACTTGTCAGGAGTCTAGAGGTCCTCCTCAGCCCTTGGCTACTCTCTTTAATGTTGCTACGGCAGTCTACTTCGAAGTCGCCTCCCCCTTCTTTCCTCCTCTTAAACCTCTCCAAGAAGGCGTTCGGTATCGTCTTGCTCGATTGCGTCGTTGCCGGTTATCTAGAGCTGTCAACGCACAACACTTACAGTACGTAAGCTCCCGGTACAAATGCCATGTCCCTGTCTTACTACTTCCGCCTTATGTTGTCACTACCGAGATGCTACTCAGGTGGCATCTCAAGTTATGAGTCCTGGTCCACGCGTATCAAGTGGGCTCTGGTAGTACCATATCCCCTGTTGAAGCTTATGCTAATTGTACTTCCGCTTTTAGATATGTGCCGCTAGCCCGAGATCTGAAATGATACGGGCGGTTGCTCCTATTGACCATCCTACTAGAACAATACATTTGGACGGGATTGCTTTTAACTCGAAGGTTCATGTCTCAGGCGGCAGCTCCGTGGACACTGCCATGCTATTCCTGACCGTGTCTGGAATTGTCGCGTTGTTACATTCTCTACTAATATCTCTGATCATCTCAAAATGGATTCTGAGCGAGAATTCCTAGCCTTGCTGGAACAGAGCCTGCACTTTCAGACAGTTTAGCGAACTCAAGAAAAGTCTCGACCTGCCAGATGACACTTTTCGCTTCATTTTGTTCGGCTACGAGATTACGTATGCACCGAGATATATACTCAGCAATCTCGCTAGAAATGGTGTGCAACTATTCATGCTCTATAATTCTGAGGTTAAACCGATGAGCCGCGTACTCAGCCTGATTGGACTGTCCTTTCCCTAGGAGTCTGATCTCAAATTCTTGATCTATATGGACCCAATTCATGATACCTGGTTTAACACGTTTTTGAAAACGGCTTCTGATTCTGATGACACGTCAGCCACGTCCGAAACACCAGCTCTACCACGATCCTTATCTTCCACGATGATACATCTGATAGGCCTTAATAAATTTTTTGTCGTTGGCTTATACTACACCTCATTATGCTCCTCGGTGGAGCTGCGATCTTACTGTTAGGGTGTTTATCGCTATGCACGTAGACCTCATCAAAGACACACTATCCTGGAAAACATGAGATGCTGCCAACCCGTGCCCACAACTCTGGAAAGACGATCTTGAAGACACGTTATGGTGGTTCTGAGAGTGCGGGGGTAGTAAATTTGATATGTGTGCCTGTCTCGTCGGGAACGATTATAGATATCTCCTACCATTCTACTTTCCACTCCCCTCCCCTAAGACGCCGGATGGCCTTCCCGCTCGGCTAGAGTACCATATGGGACATATAAAATAAAGCAACTTCCAAATCACACCATATCCAGAGCCCTCACTCTCTCCGTTACCCATGAGGACAGGAGGCTTCGTGCGACCAGATCTACGTCCCTGGATGAAGATGATCCTTTCCCCAAGCGCAATGTAGGGCAGAGCGAAGCGCATACCCTAAATGTTATGTTGGGTATGCCACTATTTTTCTACTGCATGGACGGGCCTACGCCATAATCCCGCCGTCGATTATTTGCACCGTTCCAGTGATATACTGGGACGCATCACACATCAACCACACGATCAATGCGGCAACCTCCTCCGGCCTCCCTTTCCTCGGTATCTGGATCCTATAATCCCCCTCCCTTCCCCTGATCCTCACAGACTCTCGATGCATCTCGGTATCAATGATACCCCTGACCCATCGCGTTAGCATTCGTTTGATCCCACAGCATCCTCCAAGGATAACTCACGGCGCAACGCAATTAACCCTAATCTGCCTATCCCCAACCTCTTTCGCCGCCGTCTTCGTCAACCCCACAACCCCATGCTTCGCCACCGTATACGCCGCATTCTTTGGGAATCCACCTAATCCCGCGATACTGGCCGCATTCACGATACTTGCTTTCTCATTCATCTGCCTTATCTCGGCGCGCATACATTGCATCACCCCGGTAATATTCACATCCAACACGAATTGCCAGTCCTCATCGTTCAAATCCTCGACTCTTTCGATGTTTATTGATTTTGGAATTACACCGGCGAGATTCGCGGCGCCGTCGAGTTTGCCGAGTGTGGAGACGATTTCGTCGATCCAGTTGTCTACTTGATCTCTTCTCCGCACGTCGACTTGTGTCGCCATGATTTTACCGCCGCCCTGACACTTTGTTTTCAGGTCTGCGGCTGCTTTTTCTAGATTCGCCTTATTTGCGTCCGATATTGCGACTTTGGCTCCTTGAGTGACAAGCAAATGCGCTGTAGCCAGTCCAATGCCTGCCGCGCCGCCTGTTATAGCGATAACCTTTCCAGCCATATTGAAGAGAGGGGACGTCATACTGAAGTTCCTTGAAGCTGCGGTTTCGTTAATGGGGATACCGTTTATTGACATTCTGGCTATGGGAGGGAGTCAATTAGAGGGTCGAATATGGATTCGGAACAGAGATGGGATTATGACTGAATTCAAGGTTTTGGGGAGCTATCCTATCCTGATATTGAAAATTAACTAGACGATATACCGAGGACTTTGAAAATGAAGAAAGTGAGGAGTGGCAACGGACGCCACTAGCAAATATGCACTCAAGAGGCCGGAAAGACTCGGGATTCCACGAATCCTTATTTGACAAAAGAAATTTAAAACGCGCCTCCATAATACCTGTCGGAAGTGCTCCGGTTGTGCACATATTGATATATTTCAGGCACACAAGAACTAAACTCCAGTGACGTCTTGTGTGCCCCGCCTCCACAACCCCACCCGCTCGGTCACCGTCGACTTTGGCCCAGTCGTATCGGGGAAGCAGTAATTATAGGTTGCAGCTATACAGGATTGGGGACTGGCAGATGTAGACTAGGAAAATGGTCTCCGAGAGAGGAAGATGTAGTTCGGCTCACGTGATGTTGAATTTCGGCTGCGCAATTGCCAGGTGGACATGAGGATGAAAGACGCGAGTGAGTGTACAGAATCAGAGCTCATGGGAAGTATATATTCTGTACATTTGGTCATGGCGGTGAACTCATAGTGCTATTATTCGCCCGGTGATTGCTAAATACCTACAAAGCAGTCGTTATACTAAACCGCCAGTGGAGCCTCACGCCGTATCCCAGGTCCTTCTCACTTATTTCTCACGGCTACAGATTGATGTAGTAGAGCTTCAAAGGAGTTCAAAACTCTTCTTGAACTTTAGTATTTCCAATCCCGCGTTGAACCGCATACACTATGGCACTTGAAACTACCTCACACCACCGAATCTTGAACAACGTCGCCCTAGACGTCCCAGACCTTGACGCGGCTATCGAATGGTAGACAAAACTCTTCGGGTTCAGAAGATTCCGCTCAGCGCCCGCATGTTGCGACTGCAGTATAGGCCCCTGTGCGCCCATCTTCTGCGTCTACGACTCCAAACTGCAAAGTCAACCTGGCATTTCTATTCACCGGAAACGAGATCGGCTTGAGGCTTTTCCAATTCATCAATCCACCTGTGTCCGAATCCTCCTCCTTCAACTATACACGAGGCGGAGTATTTCACTTAGCAGTGTGTGAGAGGGTGGTTAGGGCGGGTGGAAAGAAGACTGGAGAGACGGTCACACCAGCGATTTGTGAGAGAGGCGCAGAGAGACAAGTTGCACTTTATTGTCGGGATCCGTGGAGGATTGTTATTGAGGCTTGTTGCTGTAGTTTTGAGAAGATGATAGCGAACAGGGAGTAGTGATATCTGCAAATGTAGTAGGGGTGAGGAGATGAGGATCTGAAAATGATGTTTTAGGTATCAATTTGAAAACAAGCAGGTACAGGTAGTGGTATTTATATATTTATTTAATTTTATTTTAATTAATTAATTATTTATATTTTGAAGCAAAGCCTGTGCAAGAAGGTTATTCTGGATAGGGCAAGAAGACAGTTCTATATACAATTCGCAAATGAGGCGTTTGAAGAAGTCTATTATAGGAGATGAAATCGATCTCAAGAGTAGGCCAGCGGCCAGTGCATGTGCCTGAAAGTGATGGTACCCACAAGACCCGGTTGCATATCCACCAAATGGCACACTTTGGACAAAGGGATTGCTCATACCCTGCGGCGCAACCTAATGGCGTCAACAGTATTGGTTTAGTGCTGAATGAGGTTCCCTAAACTAAGAGATTTTGACTTCAATAGGCTGGTGCATAGGAGGACCGAAGGTAAAGTTCCAAATTGTATTTTCGGAAAGCCACTTTTCCTGTGCGGCGATTGAGCTACTCCACCATCCACTGACAATGACAAGAGTTTGGTGGTATAATCTGTCCCTTCTCCCTTTCAATTCCTTCGCTGAACTCATTTTCCCTAGCTTGCTGCAGCGTAGAACCAGTTTCGCTCAGCTTGAGCAAATTGACGGTTGCTACCGGTAACAATTTCTTATTTCCCATCATCTCCATTTGAAGACAATAAGGCCGCGTAGTATTTGGTAGACGTTCCTCCCTAATTTTCACCATGTATGGCAATTGCATCGTTTTGACTGCTTTGCCGTCTTGCATGGTGATGATCGACCGGTTTTCAGAAGAAAAATTTCGAGAAATATATATGAATCCTTCGATTGCTGTTTCGTTGAAGGCACAAAACCAGGGACGGTCCCCTATTGCTACGCTGAAACCGGTTGTTGGATCCGGTGGATCCGGCCGTCTGCTTCCATCTACGATCTGATTCTCTTTCAGCAGAACTGTCCGATTATATGTTGACCGGAAATGGTATGCTGGACCGTATGTGGGGTGTTCGGGGTCGACAATAGAAGTAAGAGAGGTTGGCTGAATTTCGGGTGCTTGTACCCCGTACCAGGTAAAGTTATCAACGGCGAGTGGTCCAAGGGAGACAATCGTGAGGTTGATTTGGTTTGCTGGTGAAGGAAGCAGACTCAGTCGGAGAGCTCCCGGTGCTGGTACGCAACTCCATGCGAGGGACTCATTATTCTGTGCGAGACAGCGCGAGTCTTCGCTTTTTAGCTGACGGCCGACGATAGCGAATGTTCCACGTTGAAGAGGAGGAATGGACGGTATTGGTGCAGATGTATTCGGTGTCACAGACGCTGTACTGGAGGATGGAGGATTTGATAATCTATCTATGATTCAATTATGCGTTCCTTGCTGGTCATCGATGGACCAACCTTTGAGAGTCTTGGCGTTTTGCAGCAACTAAGCTTAACCCTGTTGCCAACACCATACATCCTTGAATGCAGAGAAGGATGATGATTCGATATTTGACGGCCATTCGACTCCATCTGGTACCGGGGAGATTTGGAAGAGGTTTGACCGTGATATTACAAGGGAGTTTCGTATTCGGCACGACCTCCTTCCCCTCTCTCCCAGGTGTGAGTTGTTTGTTGCAGGTACTGTTTTGGCGTTCGATAGGCACCAGCTCGATTCCGTCCTCTATTGGTACTGCTGAATTTCCTGCCAATGCATTGCGTGTTGTACCCCGGCCATGGTTTCCTGAGAACGTAGTCTGAAGACTTGGAAGCTGTAGATTTTGGATGCTCCTCACCGACCTGCGGGGAAACGGCATGGAGTTTTGAGGCCTAACACCCAATAAAAACGAATGTGATTTTTGAATATCAAGAGGACGAAACAAAAAATAATGAACGCATGGGGGCTAAGAGAGCTATCTTTGTCCTTACCAATGCCAATTGCTGATAGCAAAGGCTTTGGGAAGACAGCTACGTTGAGACGAAGATAGTAACTCGTGCACATAGCAGATATATGATTCCGAACTCCCATGAGGTTGAAGGAAGAGGCATATGGACAAGGCTTTTGCTGTCTGTTTCAAGACGGTACTGTGCCTCTCCCCTACTTCCCGTCACACAGTCTTGGCGCCAATCAACTGGCAAACTAGGAACAGTCTGCGGAACAAATTAATTAACGTGGATGATATATTCATGCTCTGCGGCCTCTGCTGCAATTTCAACCAAGAACTTCGAAGGAATACCTACGGAGTTCGAAGAAAAATGTAGGAGACGCGGGAAGGATTGGCTTCTGTTCTCTCACCATAGGCGCGCATGGGCCGTGCGCAGCCGCCCAGGTCCTCCACCAGTACTCTAACTGGACGTTTTGCGGTCCGTTAGTAGGCGAAATTCGTCTAGTTTGATCTTCTCCAGGGTCATTCGGGTAGAAACCAGAGAACAATAGACACCTATCGTCCTCACAGTGAGTGCCTTTAACATGTACAGTCCGAGACGAAAGGAGATCACAACTGCAAAGCACAGCCACAGCCCTCGGAATAAATCAGGATCTCAAAAGCAGAATGGATGAAGAACTGAGGGAAGTTTAGTAAGTTGAATTTGACCTTAATCGAGATCCACTCTCCCATGATACCAACACAAGGCGGACATGCAGTTTGAGGGAGCTCGCATAATGATGCAAGTTTCCCGATAGGCGGATTGTTACCCTCGAATACTACTATGGGTCGATGTTTGATGGCTTGGAATCTGTGGGATTTTTTGTATGAATAGCTGAAATCCACCTCAAGCTCCGCTGCCGTCCCAGACACTTGTATTGCGGGACTCGTTTCGTTTGACGAAGCACGCCAAAATTGATTCATGCATCGCTTGAGCAAACTAATGAGAGTAATAGTTTTGACGACTAGACGGTTCTTGAATGGGACCATCGCGTGTGGTTGCTGAAATCCTATAAGACCAACAGTTTTCTCGAATCTTATAATTGAGATAGTTTCAAGAGTGAATGGAGAGAACTAAATAATGCTAAACGGGGAAAAGAGAGAGGAAAGCAAGAATCTGTGCTCTGGACCCAAAGTACTCAGACACGTCAAAAATCTAAGCTAAAACACCACAGTGGTAGTGGATATTTCGAGAGACTTATGACGATAACACAAGTTCAAGTTGACTGATGAACATAAGGAAAGCTTTGTCAAAAGTAGGCAGCTTTTGCAATGCGGTCGAAAGAGGACCCACGAAATTTGATGGAAGTCCGGGTTTCACCTCTGGGTTTCGACTCTTGAGCAGTTGCAACATTGATTACGGATCTGTTCATCTAGAAGTCGTCCAGAAGTCGGGCCCATCCACCTTGTATGCATCAGTCAGACCGCAAATAAATTGAATAATGGCGGTCCTTTTTTTTGGGGGGGGGGAAGTGCCGGGTTTACTCTGATGTGAAATGTGATGAATCGTGGGAGTTGAGAAAGGGGACGGTTATGAGATCGAATGTCAACGCTAGTACAGAAGTAGTAATTGCCGAGGCATATAGCCCCAATCACTAAGCCTTCGCCTCTTTTCATCTACACCTACTCACATCATCACATCTCTCATCAAGGTCATCAATCATCGGGCAAATCTGTTCAATAATCCAGCCATGAATGCTGTTGTCAAGATCGAGTACGCTCCGTACAGCAAGCACACACACACATAGCAGATACCACCTTGCCAGCTCTCCTCTTCTTCGCCAAGGTTCCAGTCCTCCCATCCTCGTTGAGGCCTAGCCCGCATCTGTAGCGACGTGCCGCAGTGCTGTACATACAGAGTAGGAGCACGACTATTTTGGATATCAAAAGACCACTGATGCCATGTCGGTTGAACAAAGCTGATTTTCCTAGGCACCTGGCCCTAAGGCCCTATGGTGGAATCCAACATCAGCTCTGACAAATACTGGTCTTGAATTCCATTGACGGTGGAACAGGACTCTTCAAATATTCCAACTGGCAACCCCCGGGTGACAGAATGTGAAAACGGTGCTATGAAAAGCTCTCAGGTGCATCTTGCTGGCTTCCGCTTCCTAAGACAACTCCGTCCACGGGTACTACCGACGAGGCTATGAAGCCTTTGAAGTCTGGTTCGATATGCAATAGTTTGAGGTTCTCGGCGGGCCCTATGCATATCTTGGCGACTCGTGGACGAATGATCCTTCTGTTGTTGTCAGTTGAAGAGGCTGAATCCTCTTTCTTTGTGGGAAAGGCTGTGAACCTGGAGCAGGTTGTGGCTGAGCTGATCCTGTCTAGCTCAAGCGATCCTCAGCCCCAACTGTTCGAATGGGTCAAGTCTGCATTCGGCGTGCCACCACGCGTTCACCGTGAGCTGGCCACCCAAAGTGGCTTGCATAAGTCTCTGGATGTCGAATTCATTGGCTTGGTTTCGCTTCTTTAAGTTTGGGGCCGTAAATCGGTGGGAACACTAACCAAGATGGCGCTGATATCATCAATCAGCTCCAAGAAGACTTGCCATCGATGGAAAGTGATGGTTTGTTTTGTTCGCACATATATCTCCACTCAGGTCCCTGGTTTCTTATTTTCATCATCGTCAGCTCTATAAACGGGTGACTGCCTCTGCACGGCTATAATAATACTTAATACTCCTATCTCTACTTCCATCTTAACATTCATATCTACGTGTCACGTCAAGCAAAATGAGCTTTCTTTCCATATTCCTTTCCAACGCCCTTCTGTCAGCCTTATCCATCTCCAACCTTGGATTGATAAGTTCTATGGTTAGTTTCCTTCACGATCAGAAGGATAATGTCGGGACCTACGAAGTGAATTGGCCGGGCAATACAGTACAACTGGTAGTGGAGCCGAAGCACCTCTGGACGGACCAAGGGCACGAAAGTAACGGAGTCGCTGGTTATGGGTTCTTCTTGGGTCTCTTTGGTCTATACGTGGCATGGAGGCAACGCAGCAGGCAAGGGAAGGTATGTCATCTACTCGCCTTAGGAAAAGGCTCGGAACTGATTTTTTTTCCAGGGTCCTTCCAAAACTTTTCTCGCGCTGTTCATTCTTCAACTCCTCGCCGTTCTCTTCACCCTCTCCGCCATCATCTTTGTATTTCTCGTCACGAACCAAACCAATGGCCAACATATCTCTCCCGATATTGCACGCTCGAATGTCGCATACCCCGCCGACAAATGGACTCCCGAGACCTGGTTCAAAGCCGTTCTAGAACTCCCTTTGGTGGACCAACACCATCATGACAACATCGACTCCAAAGTCACGAACATGGTGGCCTGGCGATGGATACTGATTCCCATCTTTCTCGCCGATGTTCTTGCATTCAGTATCACCAGCGCGGAGATGCTCAAGCAAAGAAAGGGTGCGAAGTCCGAATACCCTGTCGAGAAATAAGCATGCGCTTACTGCCCATGTAGACGACAGCGATGCGGAGCAGAAGGTGCATTTGATGCCGTATAAGAATCCAAATCTTTATAACAGTCCTCAGCCGAGTCCCAGATACGAAAGTTATCAGCACTATGCTGATCATCCTCGGAGGCCTAGCCATCGTCGTTTTGAAAGCGGAGCATAGCATTTCTGAATGGATATACCCTGTCATTCTCTATTTCATGGTTTGGCGTTGCTGTGATGAGTTCGCTTCTTGGAAACATTTACAAGAATTTCGTTCAGGTTTTCTTCACGATATAGTTTGATTTAAACAAATGGAAAATATCTAACCGATTTGATAAGCTGGTCATGCAAACGTTGGGATGGTGTCGAAGTGATTGAGAACTTGGGTTATGTTAAACTAACGTCTACTAGCTCTTATTAGTGGAAGCTTTGTACCTTGATATTTCGACTAGCGTCTCCCTCATATACATAACAACCTGAACAGCGAGCTTTTGAACTATCATGTTGAAGTTTGTGCATTTGATTTCTTAGAATGGGCATGCCAGGAAAGCTCCGAGTTGTTACGCTCGGGACAAGCCCAAGTCTACGAGGTAACCAAACTTTGCAATTATCGTCATGACGATTTTCACGTCACGCGTACATCTACGTGACCTCGAACAGGCATGTGGACTGGTGATCCACCGGAAAGGTGAATGTTCAAAACTAGGAAGAAGTCTAATTCTCCCGCTTCTTATATAGTGAACACTTGGCCACATTCTCTTCCCCGCAATCACCAGAAGTTTGAGCTCTTCGATAAGGTCAACACTAACCTCCTGGTCCTCTTGGTGGTGTAGTTTTTAGCGAGCTGCTGCAACCTCGGCGCCCAACGCAGCACCAAAAAAAGCATTCCACCCACTCACATGCCACCTGTTGTATACACCGAACTCAACCTCCCATACTGTTTCTCCGACCATTCTCCAGAAACAAACTAATACCCTCTATAGGCTACTAAGTAGACCACCCATTAAGCTCCTCTCTACCAAACCTCAAAGTCCTAATTCAAAATCCGGAGTGGAATCGGAGCTCAACTTGAACCCACCAAGGTCCTCCCGTACCTGCAGAACCCACCACCACGAGCACCACGCACAATGGGCTGGCTGTTCTACTCAATGATCACGCCACCAGCTCTCACCCTCATCCTCCACGCCATCGGCGCCGTCCTCCCGCACCGTCCCGCCCAATTCACCATCTTCCTCGCGCGGCTTATAACCTCATGGTTTGCGCTGCTCTTCTGCGCGTCGTGCGGCGTCTTCACTAGCATATTTCTGAGGATCGTGGGATATGGAGGACTAAGCCAATGGACGGTGGCGAGGGTGTTTAAGTGGACTATGTGGTGGGGTACTGGAGTTACATTTCGGGTTTGGGAGAGTGGGAGAATTGAGGGGGGGAGACGGGGAGGGGAGGATGCGTTGGCGGTTAGGCCGGCGGTGTTTATAGCGAATCATCAGACGTAAGTTGTGTTTCCTTGGGTTGGACTGGAAGCGTTTGGGAAACCGAGGAAGGGATATTAGAAGAGGTGGATGAGGTGTGATGTGAACTTTACGGCCGCTCTCTGGATAGGCGATTCAAGAGGAGACATTGGATTCGCATGCAGACTGCTGTGGGAAGAATAAATGCTAATATCCTTAACAGAGAACTCGATGTCCTAATGCTCGGCTGTGTCTTCCCCAAATACTGCTCCGTCACAGCAAAGAAGAGTCTCCGCTGGGTTCCCTTCCTAGGCTGGTTTAGTATGCCCCCTTTCGCCCCCTCCCACTTTCATTCCAACTAATCTCCCCCAGTGGCCCTCTCCAAAACCGTCTTCATCGACCGTGCCAACCGTGCCACCGCCCGCGCTGCCTTCGACGGCGCCGCCGAACAAATGCGCTCCGAACGCCAATCCGTCTTCATTTTCCCTGAAGGCACACGCTCATACGCTGACAAGCCAGATCTCCTGCCCTTCAAAAAAGGCGCCTTCCATCTTGCGATACAAGCACAGGTCCCGATTGTACCGGTGGTGGTGGCAAATTATAGTGATGTGTTGAATGTGAAGAGGAGGGTGTTTAATGGGGGTGTTATTGATGTTAGCGGTATGTTATATCCCATTACAGAGAAGATGAATCCAGAATTAGGAGCTTTGGAGGATGGAGGTTTTAGGGAATATGGGATTTAAGGTGTGCTAATGAAAGGATAGTCCTCCCACCGATCCCAACAACAGGCCTCACCGCTGCCGATGCCGACGCCCTCACAACACGCACGCGGGACGCCATGATGAATGAGCTAATCCGGCTCTCGCACCTCTCGTCTAACGGAAACGGAACGCCGCTGCCACGAGCAATGACAACAGGCATCGATTCAGAAGTCCGTCCCAAAGCGAGGACGAAAGCGCAGTGATTGCAACGGGGGGGAATGGAAGGCGTAATTTAGCATTCACGTGATGCATTTCATGGTTGCAGACTGGCATGGGTTAGCATATGGATAGGCGATCGGAGTCCTGGCATCGGGAATGGTGAGGGGCTTAGCTAGATATTGATATTAGATCTTGATGGCGTGGACACTAGGCGGTGGCAGGTTATCCCATTCTGCGTAAACCGTGCATATAAAGCCTACATACATCAGAGCTAGAGGGTATATTAGGCATTTCAGTAGGGTAGACGGTATGAAAATAAAATTTCGAAGACATTTTACATCAATCAGACTTTGAATGCCGGAAATAGTGCGGTGAAAAAGAATTTGGGGCGCAGTAAATCAACGCAACCTATTGGAGTTAGGTAATCGTGGTTTATGAATTGAGGAGATGAAGAGAGGGTGTATATTAGGGTAGTAAATAGAAGGTACGAAATAAAGATATTAGAATGTAGACTATGGATTAGACCTGTGTGTAGGTGATAGTACAGGATGGACAGTTAAATGGGTGGGTGGACACTAGTTGGAAGTGATTGGTGAGATGAACGTTAGGCAAGATTGAAGTTGAGTGCGTGGAAGTGTTGGATGGAATAGAAGGTCATAAAAGAGAATTTTAACGCTCATAGTGCTAGTAACTATTGGTTGTGTGAGGGTGAAGGAGAAATAGTGCGGAAATAGTGAATAGTAGGTTGTTGAAGCTTGGAAATCAGAGTTATTGATGGATGAGACGAAGTGCAGGTTAGGAGGAGATTCAAATTCTCACATAGTAAAAAGTAGGTAGTAATTAAAGTGAGTTCTGGAAGTGGGTAATCGTAGATGGAACGCAATAACTAGATGACTATGACTGAGAATTGGTGAATAGAGGCGAAAATAATGATATGGGAAAGCTACGGAGTGAAAGCTAGAGAGGCAACTAGAGGTGGCAAATGGGGAGTGAGTAGAGGTACTGAATACTGGCAGCCTGTTGAAGTGGATAGTGAATGGGTGGCGGCGAAGAGTTGGTGTAGGAAGGGAAAGGTGTGTTGTGAAAGATTAGCTGTGCATGGTATCCTGTGGAGTAAGTGAATAAATGTAAGGAGATCTATCATGCAAGTCCTTTTTATACAGGAAAAGGCGTAGAGGAAACACATGGAGACATGCCCGTTCCGCGATCAACTCATTCTGCATTCAGGTATCCTATCTTACAGTGTCTTTTCCCCCGTCTCACTCCGTCCACTCCATCCCTCCGTAATCCCCAATCTCACTCATTCATCCTTATCCACCCATGATACCTAAATCCGTCAAACCCCAGCCGACACCACTCCTCCACGCCAAACATAATGTATTAGCAGAAGCCGTAGAGCCAGGTCGTGGGATCGTCAACCAGTCCAATGCCAGAAGCGCAACAGACAACACCCTTCCTTGCCGAAGCCAATAAGACAATAATTCCAACCAAAAAACTCCACTCCTGAAATGCAAATGCAATAGCACCCTAAGTCCCACGCTAGCCCGCCGCTCGTATGCCCCGGAATGCAATGAATCGAAGAAAGGAGGTAGTGAGGAGGCAATTAGATATAGGGCTGGACAGGGGATGTATATGCAGTTAAGTTGCCCAAACCAATTTGGCCAAGGGTAGCCGGGATGGAATTTCGAGTCGAAAACAGACAGGATGGCATCGTCATCCAAGGCCGATGACAAGGTATTTTTGTTTCCAGAAGTTCGCTCGACGTCGATTCATCGAGTGCGGTCATGGGGTATCCAGGCGCCCAAAAAATGACTTGATGGTCAAGTCAAAAGAGAGAAGTAAGGTCCATGGAAACGTTCTCCTCAACAAACTCAACCCCAATCAACACCCTCATCGCTCATCGCTGCTACTCCATACGCCTCCTTCTTCATCTTCTAAGCTCTCCATCGCTTCCTTGATATACTGACTCGCCTTTGGATCCAGATTCAACGCAATCGTAAAATGGCGAATCGCGTTCGTCCTATCTCTGAGCTTCTTATATGTCCTCCCAAGTAAGAAATGGACATTGGCATCATCCGGCGCTGAGTCTTTGAGATATTCGAGATCCTTAAGAGCTTCACTTGCGGCACCGAGTTTGAGGTGGATTTGAGCTTTGCGGAAACGGGCCAGGTTGGAGCGCGGGTCAAGGGTTACGGCGTGCATGTATTGGACAAGGGCTAGTTGGGTCTTCTTCATGCGGTCGAGAACCTGATAATTGGTTAATGTCGTTGATCGTGATGCATGCTGGTTGATAGAACTTACCGATCCAATCTTGACTGCTAACAGCGCGTTGGTCGGATTGATCTGCGAAGCAGCTCTATAGTGCTTCTCCGCCACATCATACTTGCCCATTTTCTCGAATACCTGTCCAAGACCATACCAGCCGTTGTAGTGTCTGTTGTCAGCACTGATAGCACATCGATACGCATACAAGGCCTTGTCAAATTCCTCATTGGCCACGTGCTCATGTCCTTGCAGAGTGAATGCATATGCAAACTTCGGATCTAGCTGTGTGGCCCGACTGAAGCATTTGATCGCCTGATCGTGCTCGCGCTGGAGGGAAAAGGCGTTTCCGATGGCGCACCACGCCTGTGGAGAGAGACGATCCTGATCTACAAGAGTGTGTGCGAGGTAGGCGAGATCCGTTTCCTTCTTCAGCTGCCAGAGAACGTTGGAAAATACTTCCATATCCTCCATTTGAGAAGGAGCCTTGTCGCGTATGCGCTGGAATACCTTTTCTGCATCCGAATACATGGAGCGTTCATAGTAGGCCTTGCCAATCTGAGCAAGGACCCACGGGGTTTCTCGGTGTTGAGATGGTATCGAAGCAAACGTCTCCAAGGCTTCCTTGCATTGGAACCGACTCAACTGCGCATAACCCGTTCCGATCTTGAGCAGGAGATCCATTAGCCACTGTAAACCTTCCTGATCTCGTCCAGGGTCTGTTTGAGGTGCCATTCTCAGTGGCGGTGCTCCTCCGGCTGCCGCACTTGTCGGTCTGGACTCCGGCTTGCCCGATGACTCTGAGATCTCGACGGTGGGTTTCCGATTTCCGCTGACGACCCGTCCAACCGTGGAAACAGTTCCAGCCTTGCCTTTCGTACCCGTTGCTTTCAC
Source organism: Zopfia rhizophila CBS 207.26 (assembly GCA_010093925.1). Lineage (NCBI taxonomy): Eukaryota > Fungi > Ascomycota > Dothideomycetes > Zopfiaceae > Zopfia > Zopfia rhizophila. The sequence continues at coordinate 430,327 of ML994639.1, forward strand.
CTTCCTAAGCTCACGCCGCTCTCTAGAATCTGGATCTCTGCTTGTTGCGGCTGCTAGCCTGCTGCTGGACGGCCTGATCTGGCTGATTGAGTTGAGTAACCTGACACTTCTCCTTGGTGGTGCTGCAGTAGGATCTAGTGACTGCCCGTTAGCCTGCTGCGTCGAATGTCCTGACACCGTCCTCTTATGACCATTTTGTCCTATTGGTCTCGGAATTTCCGTCGATTCTGAACTCTCAGAACCCATCTTTAATCGAGTCCTCGATGTGATAGATCTCATCTTTGGTGGCTCTTCTGCTGAGGCGAATGGCTGCAGGCGTGTCTTCCGTCCCGGTGCATGGGGTGGCTCTATTCCTGGCTCGTTCATGACTGGGCCTCCTATATCACCCATCATCACATCGTCATCGCGGATGTTCTGGTCATTAGAGGTAGGCGTCTCAACATCATGATATCCAGATCCTGCTCCATTCCCATTAGTGACGGGGATGCTACCATTGAGCTTCGATAGAAGATTAGAACCTCCTAGATTTAGTCCGATGTCGCCTCCAGTGCGGATAGAAGGATTGAATGGATCAATCTCGGGGGTTGAAATGGACAGATTCTTGGCGTCCATATTGCTTTCGCAAGGGGCGAATGGATTTGCACCATTTCCATTTAAGGTAGAGTGAGACAGCGCTGCAAGCATTTCTGGGGTGACTTTGAAGATGTTCAATGGTCGAACCAGAGCGCCGATATCGCACAGATCTGTAAACGCGTCCCACATGAACGGATTTAGCTTCAGCGCTTCGATGTCATAGTCGACCGCCTTCTTGGTATCGCCGTGGGCACTCCACAGCTTGCCGAGAAGAGCGTAACAAGCGGCGGCATCGGGGAGATGTCGTCGCGACGTCTCAGAATGCTTGTCTAAGGGGGAAAATGTCAGTTAACTGCACGGAGCACGGTAGAGAAGAGTAGACATAGCAGAAGAACCGGTCGCAAACATACTCCAGTGATTTCTAGCCGCCCAAAACCCACGAGCCCTCTCCAGAGCGTGAGCTCCATCCACATGCTTCTCCAGTGCCAGGCAGGCTTGCGCAAACACGTACGCGCATCCCAGATGCTGTCCTTGAGAGCCTTTTGGTTTTGAATAGTCCAATGCAGCTTTGTAGCGGCCAAGGCGAAGGTTGCAAAGCGCTAAGAGGTGAGCAGCGTCCGGACTTCGAGGTTCCAGGCCGTGTAATCGTCCTGCAAGGAAGAGAGCGTTCTCTAATAGGTCGTTGTCGAGGTGGTAGTATATTAATTGCCGCAGCTGGCCTGCGACGCCAGAGGGAGGAGGAGACATGGTCGAAGTGGACTTGCAGGGTGCGATGACAGTGGCGGGGGTGTTTATCGAGAGCACGAAGAAAACTCAATAGGCAGCAAGCTGCCCTATGAGCGCGTAACCAGGTCGTGAAATAGGGTATTCGTGTGGTGTATTCATGAATGCGGTGTGGAGTGGATTCTCGAGGATATTGATGGGGGCTCGGGTGGTTGCTACAGGTGAGGTGAAGTTGTTGCTATGTGACGCATCCGGCGTGCGGCTCGACAAAGCTAATTGGCAAACCGCCTCTCTACTGGAGCTCACTCCGCCGTTAGTAAAGCATATCGACAGCCTGCTTCGAGGAGAGGTTGTCTTGGTGAAGAGTAGGGAAGGGGGTGGCGGGTGGTTGCTCGTTGTCGGGTGAATGAAGGGCTGGTTTTGGTGATAGAGTTCGCGCCTGTAATGTTGTGACAGGCGGGTGCAGCGTGCACGGGCCAGTTCTCAAGCCACCGCAACCAACATATGCATCCGTCTGACATATTCACTACCCACAGCCACGAGGGTAGGCACATTCATACATACGTCTTCAGCGCAGGTCTTAAGCAGTGCATATATGCAACATGGCTCAGGTTCGCGCTCAATTTGGTCCCCCAACAATAAGAACATAACTAACAACCCCCCCCAGAAAGCAGCCAAAACCCTCGCGGCCTCCAACACCCGCCGCCTCAACACCACCCTTTATCTAACCCTCGCCATCCACATATTCTTCTGGCTCCTCCGCGCCCTCATATTCCGCCCATCCTTCGCTCGAAAATCTCTCGTCCTCTACCTAATCTTCAGCGCCCCGCAACTCTTCATCCAGTTCCAATTCGAACGAATCGCCCGCCCGACATATGGACCCGATGGTCAAGTGCGTAGGAGCGGCGATGATCTGGAAGCCAAGGGGTTGACAGAGTATATGTGGGATGTGACGTATTGGACATATGGATGTATAATACTGGTTAGTGTGCTGGGGGATTGGGCATGGTGGTGGTGGGTAAGTCGATATGCCTCTTTCCTCGCTGGGAATATATATTGGAAGAGTATGTGCTGACTTGTTTATAGGCTGTGATACCTGCGTACTCAGCGTGGCTGCTCTACACGACTTTCATGGGAGCAAGACAAGGGTATACTGATGCGGCAGACGTGCCACAGCCAACGAGCAAGCGACAGGCGAAGATGGAAAAGAGGGGTGGGCAGAAGGTGCAGTACCGGTGATGGGGAACAAGGGCTCAGGCTATGCGATCATGCAGCACAATTCATACCCCGCAGGACATACAGAGGTCCACGCATCAAAGAGCGCAGAGTAGAATGGGTCGGTATACCATGCCCAATACTTCCCATTCTGGTTCCAAATCAGTTCACTTCGCTTCAGGGTAATATGCTGAAGCAATTGATTTCAATGTCCAATGTAGTTGGTCACAGAAAACCTACCACATGTATGCTACATAATTGTACAAAAAATATGCTATAACACCCTAAGCTCTTCTTGTATATCCCTCCATTTATGCTTCCACCTTCGTCGGAATCTTGACCTGTCCCTTCTTCCGATCCTCGTGGGGGAACCCGTATCTCCAACCTACACCCTTCGGGCTTCTACCATCCCTACCAACATTCTCCACACTGACATCCTGGAACACAAAGTCCCACCTTCTTCCGGAGACGGTTTGAACTTTCTTGAGCTCTTCCCGCCGCCTCTGCTCCTCCTTCTTCTTTTCCTGCTGTTTGACTATTCGTTCTTCAGCCAAATTCTTGCGTTCTTGAAAGCTAAGCCCAGAGACCAATTCACGCTCTGCGAGCACCAGCTCTGGATGTGGGATACGTTCATCTGCGGGGAGAAGATTATTGTCAAATGCTTTCCCTGCGTCTACACGGGTGAATTGCCGCGACTCGGATACTGGAACGAAGAGCTGTTGACGAGTCGCTGGGTGCACAATGAGGTCGTTGATGGCTTCGTGTGTGATGGGTCGTTTGCCCTTGTTTTCGGGGCGTGATGGGTCGATGTAGGGAGTTGTAGGTAGCATCTCGAGGACGGCTTTGGAGTAAGGAGCAGCGAGTTTTTTGCCCTAGTATTTAATCGTTAGCATATGCCTTCCAAGCCAATGAAGAAATAATACGTCGTGTTGGGAGGTGTATCAGAAAGAGCATAGTTTAGTTTTGTAACCATGTGGGATGTCTTCAAGACTAATCGAATTTTAAAGTGTCTCATCATACGAACCAAATACCAGGAAAGTAGAGAATACAGAACTCACCTCAGCAATCCACTCCTTCTCCATCTGCTTCAATCGCACAACAGCACCAACCCTCTCGTTCGAAACGCCAAATTCCACACTTGCTAGCGACACCGATGCGCCATCCCGTGCAACTCTCTGGTAGATGGCTTCCCTCAGCTCCTCACTCAACACTGGCTGACTCCTAAAATATTTATTCAGCGGGAACGGTCGCAAGTCTTCTGCTGTCTCAGGTGGCAGCTTGTCCTCGTCTTGATTTCCTTCGGTTTTCTTCTGCTCCTCCTCCCGCCGAACCGACATCTCTAATTCATCAACGGCCTCCTGTGCTTCTGGTGTCCCCTCTCCTCCCTTAGGTACTTCTCCCTCCGTATTCGCAGCTTCTGCCTCGGCGTTTTGCTTCCTCTGCCAACCGGGACGCGCTCTAACCAGATTCCCGAATCTATCATATGCACCCAAGTAATTCGTGGAGCCGGGCAGAGGGTGCCTCAGAGCTGCACCGGGCCCATTCAACCACTCGTAGAACTTCCTTCGCCGCAACGTTGCTTGCTGACATGATGTTTGGGAGAATTCGCGGGATATTCGAGGGGAGTGGATTAGTGGCTGAGGTCGGATGGCAGGACAGGAGGTGAGTGTGGGGGGAACATTTGAGGTCCGTAACCGGGGAAGCATCATTCGGTTGAGGGTAAAGCTACTGCATTGATGAAAAATAAAGAAGAGAAAAAAAACCAGCAATTGAGCGGGGTTAAGGAGCGTTGTAGGCTGATGTGAAGCTGAGAAGCTGCAGCTTTGGCGAAAAAAGTAGTGCCAAGCTGCAGACAGTGATTCGTATCACGTGATTACCAGCCAATGAACATTAACCAATCTAACCCTGATCACGCTGCATGGCATTGATTGCCCGGCCGTCCTCCTCTTCTGGAAGATCGTTTCTTGGACGTGTCCCTGCTTTTAGAATAAAGTGCTCACGCAAGGATCTGCATGTACGGTTACTCAGGAACGGTACGTAACATCTGCATGGAGTCGTCACTTCACGTTACCAAGTGCTGGAATGAGAAACGGCATTTTCGCGGCTGTGATGAGACTTTTTATTGGGCTCTCCACCATTAACCTCTCTATAGTGCTGGGGTCGATGACTCTGGAGAAAGTGGGCAAAAAGTACTGATGAGCCCCCATCACAAAAGGGGAGCCGGCTTGAAAAAAAAAAAAGGAAAGGTGAGAAACCAAAGACGATCCGAGTCGATGCTAGCAAAAACAGAATGCAGTAAAGACAGGATATCGCCCAGCTCCCCTGATGCCGCAGAGCATAAAACGCGATTCTAGAAGTAACACATGGCCCAGAACAATTTCCCTCAAAGACATGTGGGAACTAGGTATCCCAATCAAATAGCCGCCATGCAAGCAAAAGTGAGGACAACATATGTCTGCTCAACCAAGATGTGATCCAGCCATGCACGTCCCATTGTAGTTGCGCCGTACCAATATGTGCAAGGCCCATGAACGAAGAACTCCGTCGCAGATGAACAGACGCCGAAGCAAACCAGCCATGACCGGCCCTGCTGCCACACAAATGGTGATAGAAGAAGTGAACAAAATCCCAGTGAGCATCTACCCACACGTATCCCCATCCATCCCTTTTCCATGCAACCTTCGAATAGTCCCGACAGACCTGCTTTTCCGAGTCCCTGACCAGAACAAGCAGGAAGAAACGACAGACAAATGCAACCCATAGGATGCGCAGCAAAGGAACCAATAGAACCACTCCCAGACGCCCGCTCCTAACAAAAAGAACCTTTAATCAAATCAACGCACAAGGGGGAATCATCGCTGTATGCTTGAAATGGAGCCCACCCCTAACGGACCCCACGGTCCTGAAGGAGTTTCACGCCAGTACCCATGCCCGTGCAAGAATGAGAAATTGAAGCCAAACCAAATGACACAACACCTCGCAATGACAGAAGTGACAGGATATAACGCAACAATAGACGAGACAATGTTTCGCACGCGTGCAGTGATGGATGCCCCCCTAACTCCTAAATCATCACTCGTGACGCCGTACCGGACTCAGCCCGTCAAAAGCCGTTCAACGTCCCATCATGTACGCAGAGTACCCTCCGCCTATACCTCCGAAACCGTTCCCGGAAACGGTGGTTGCAAGTCCAGCCGCCAAAGGCTGAGATCGGATCGGACTGGCCATGTCATTGGCACCCATTCCGAAACCGCCGTTGGAGTACATGCCAAATCCAGAAGGGCCGTTGGTGTGGACTGGCGTAGATAATCCTGGAGGCGCTGAAAGTCCTGGTGGAGGCCCAGTAGCTGTAGTAAAGCCTGGAGGGACTCCAACATTGCCGAAGCTGGACAATGCCGTGGCAGGAGGTATGGAGGAAGCAGGGCCCATATTGTTCGACTGCCCTGTGCGTACACCTAATGGGTTCTTGGAGAAGCTGAGTCGAATGCCGCCTTTCACACTATTATGCAATGGATGACCGTAAAGCTCGTTTAACGCCTTGGTAGCAAATGAAATGTCTTCGAATTCAACAAAGCACATTGGGCCGTTCTGCTTAGTCCGGAAGCAGAGTCTCTTGTATCCACGTTGCTTAGAGAACATGGCCTTCAGTTCGTCTTCGGATGTATCGATCGGCAAGTTTCCAACATACAAAGTATTACAAGGGGGGTTCTGATCGGCTGGATTAACGGGTGGGTAGTTGTGTCTCGGGAAGTGTTGCGAAAACTGCTGATAAGTGGCATTTGGGCCGAGGCTATTCATGGCGGAAGGGATCGTATGAGGCGACATGGCTGACAAACTTGTACCAGCTGATTGCATCGTCGCTGCGGACCGTGGAGATGCATAGTTTGGCATAGGCGGAGAATTCATTCCGTTCACACCATTCGTGTTGAGGGACAATGACGAGAAACGAGAAACAGGAATCGAAGGATTAGTGGTCCGTCGAGGAATGGCAGTTTGAACTGGGGGCCCGCCTGTGGTTCCGTAACCAACGGATTCCTTGAGAAGGCCTTCAGTTTCATCGTCAGCTTCGTCGTTGATCACGGACTTGCCCAAATTGCGATGGTTGAATGACGTGTTAACTGGTGACGTCGGTGAAAACAGATTTTGAACCGGAAATTCGCCGTTGCCAAGGCCGGGGGTTCCATTTGGTGGGGACATCTTCTCCATGTTTTGGAAGGTCCCGTTGTATCGCGATGATTGTCGGCCATTTGTCGTGGTGGCGGAGATCCCAGATACAGTGGAGACGGACCCTTGCCGAGCCGGCACGCTGTCAACTGTATTTCTTCGTGAACCAATAGTTCCCGGAATGCCATCTTGGACCAGTTCCACGATAATATTTGCATCGTTCGAAGCGTTGCGCTTCCCATTCAGAAGGTTCCTCGCCTCTTTTGCACCGTCCAAGGTGCGGAACCTGGCCACGGCGGACACGAAACCCTTATCTTCGGGATATTTTGTCGTGGGAACTAGTTCGCAATCGATGAGGTCCTTTGCGAAAAGGAGGATATTCCGCACAGCGTCCCGATCGCTATTGCTCGGCAATTTTCGCAGGAAGATGGCGGGATGACCCTTCGACTCCGGGCTGGACTCAGCCTCGCTGAATGAGAGTAAAGACATGGCGCTCTTTTCCAGGGTCCTACGCTCTCCTATCGGCGCTGGCAAGTTATAGGTATGCGATGCGGAAAAGACGTCTGCTGTCATGGTGTTCTGCGACGAATACGGCTGCTTCGGTGGGGACGACGAGGTTGAGCTGAAGGAACCGTGGAGGAAAGGACTGTTGGAGAGATTCGAGGGACTTGTGCTGCTCGGACTCGGCCCACCGGCCATGCTTCCCTTTGTTTTGCCGTTATCTTGGTGGCCGTCTATGCGACAAAGAATACCGGTCGTGGCGGGTCGAGGCTTAGAAGCGAACAAATGTACGGACCCGGGGACTGCGGGCCAGATGCGCTGGGTTCCGGGCTGTATGCAGCAGAACGTTGATGAAGAAACCGCACCTAGGGGTAAAACAGCTTCGAAACGTCGTTATGCCGGGTGAACTTTCTGAGGGGGGCAGACAGAAGGATGCGAGTCGGACGCGAAAGCTAGCAGGGTGATTGGCGCGCAAGTACAATCAAAACAAATTACCACGATAAAAAAATTGGTGAATGCAGCCCTACACTGGGCCGCTGCAATACAGACGGTGGACAATGACGCGCTGAGTTGGTGTGCGGTGCAATGCGATACCGGGACAATGCGATCTCGAAGGTGAAAAAGGTTGGCCCAGGCTTGATATGAGACCGAGTCGAGGCAGCACGCGCGAGGAATAAAAGAAAGCAGATGGTCGGCGCTAGACTGCGTGCGGGCGAAGGAATGCGCATGCAGTTTCGTGCAGCTGGGTGATTGGATTGTCGCTGTGAGGAAACCGTTGAGGAGGCCAATGAGTGGGAATATTTTTGAGGGTAGATTTTGGGGGGCAAGGTCGACTCGAGGAAAGCGCCACCAAAGGGCTGAGAGGTTGGCCAATGATGGGCAGCCCGGGAAAGAGCGTCAAGCGCGAACGGGAGAGGGGGCAAGACGGAGAGGAAAGCAGGCAGGAAGCATGGGCGTGTGCTTGCACGCAGGTAGGAGCGGCAGTAAGTAGGTAAGTAGGTAGGAGAGCGGGAGTAGGCGATGGGGTGCGTGGTGGTGTAGTGAAGTGTAGTGGGTGTGGACGAGATATGACAGTGTTTGACCGCGCGGGCTAGAAGACTTTGGTGAGGAGGGATCCCTAGCACATCTGAAGAGGTGCCAGGGCCAAGGGTTGTTGCACAGTGCGGACCTTTGGAAGCCAGCGGTAGCTTACCACGCACGCAGGACACGAAAAAGGTTGCACCCAAAAAAGCGATCGAGGACTCGCTCTACCGTATATTCCCTACTGGATTTATCATCTCTCTCAAGACACCCAAATCTAGCGCCACAAAGGCTCCCTGGAGTCGTAATCCCAGACGGAGAAGAGCCGGGAGAAGCGTCTTGGGGGTAATGTAGTTTGTCTGCGCACTACATGCCACCTATGGCTACGTACCGGAATTGTTATTTGCAGAGAACTGTTGGTGTGCCCAGGACTTGCTGCCAAAACATAGCTCCTCTCTTGTGTCGCCTTCAGTGCGCGGCCTCATCACACTCCGGCCGCTGCAACACAGTCGAGCACGATGCCTGCCCAGGTACTCGATGCTCGATCTAATACTGGGCCCTGATATGGGCTGGCCACGTCCGTTTCCGCTAGCTGCCTCCCAGCGATCTTGGGCTCCGAGTGGCCCGTGTTGGGAAATGCATCGCCGTTCTGACTGGCTGCTGCGGGTATCAGCCTTTTGGCGAGCTGAGTTTCATCAAGATGTGGATACCTAGCAGCGGCGTGGGCAGTTCAAGCCGTTCTGCAGTCTGTCCGTGGGCCCGCTATCATATCGCCATCCGCTCCAATTCGAACCTCATCGTCGGTCTGCGTCGTCTTCCCAACACCTGCAAGGAGCCTGGAGGGTGTGCTTGTTGCAACCGAGGGGATATTCGCCCCCCCTGAGACTGCCAGGCAGGACGCGTTGGAAGCTTCAGGCTATTGGAAGCAAGCATTTTCATCATCTTCCACAGCCGATTCACAAGTCGGCCCTCCTCCAGGAACCCAGAGAATGACACCGCAGCAGTAGCGTGCCCTCTCTCACCGCGTACCTCAAGGCTGGCGCTGGCTGTGGCTCACATGGCGCGTCGAGAGACCTCATTCGTGACCTCCGACAGTGGTTCGACGCACTAAAAATCCCGGTCCTTTGGCAAACTGCGCAGCCCTGCAGCGAATCACCGTCTCGAGGCATGGTGTTAGAGCTGCCAGAGGAGATCCCCCTCGTTCCAAGACGCTCAGGAGGTGGACCTCTCCGGCCACTCCCCGAGCTGATGTGCGAACGCCTGAACGACGGTTCATTGACTCATTGCTGCAGCGCAAACAAGCTTCACACGATGTGCAACTGGCTTTGCTGGCGCCCCAACGATGTTGACGATCTAGATGCCAGGCTGAAGAAAGCGATGAGGGGCACATCAGACGTTTGGAGGCCAGACTGCATCACTCAACCTCCTCTTCCCTGCCAAACGGGGTGGACGCAAGACCCTCTCAAGGTTTCTGTGCCATACCAACAAGGTCTTAAATGTAAGCATTAGATCAGGCAGACAACCTGCTGCGGGGCATCGACCTGCCAATCACAGACACCATTCACTCTCGTCTAACCGACTCCCGATCCCGCGCCTCCAGACTCTTTCAAAAGGAACTTCAACGAGCACGACTCGAGGACAACGCATCAAGAGCCGCACCGCCATTATTCCCGACTTTTGAGGGCACGTGGACGGCACCATCACATCCTCATAATTCTTTTTTCATCATATCGGGCGATCATTTTGGCGCTGGCTTACCACTGCCCTGGTCTATTCCCGGTTCCACTCCCTTGGCGTACCCAATCAACTCGATACAGGAGTGAAAAAGGTGATGAACCTTATCGTCGAAGGCAAGCGTGGACAGAAAGAAACTTCCATTCCAAGGTCATTCGACGAAATGGACTCCCTTTTTTGACGCCGCCACGTGGATCCATCCAGGGTCCATTCCGCAGTACATACAGTACACAATCGACCACTTTCCCTTTCGACTCCCAACTGAGTCTGTGTAGCCGACGGTAGCCATGCGATTGGAAGGCTCGAAGAACGCTCGCCTTCCGTTGTGCCCCGTGTAGCAGCCGGACGGACACCAATTGTCCTCTCCCATGGCGCCTCTAAAGACCAAAAGAACGAGTCGACACTTCTGTCCGGTCACAATTCATACTTCTATCCTTGATACTTGTGCCTATTGCGGAGCCAATACGGAAAACATCACCTTCACACCATCATCGAGTTACCACCCGTACCTTGACTCGTTACTACACACAATGTGACGTGTGTCCATGAGCGGGCCGAGACTAGATCACGTCTGTATTTTCACTGCTTCCAATGAAAAGCGGTTCTTCATATTCATTCTTGTTTTTTACCATTTGCAAAGACCGGGCTTCAGCCACAGCAAGACAATCGCATCAGGCTTGTCTCACGTTGGACTGGCAGAAGTCACGCAGATGTCACCTCGATGGAAAAGCAAAGACGTGAAAATGTCTGGCTTGCACCGAGCGCACCTGCCGAAGATAAGACTTAACCTCTTAGGCCAGAAGTCCAATTAAGGGTTCCAATTCATCGCCACCCCCGCATCGACCCGAGGATGATCGCGGCTTGACTGCTCCACAGTGTCCTAACAAGGCAGAAAGTCAACTTATGGAATTGAATCAACTGATTCTCTGGGGTAGATTCAGCAGCTGGCTGCCGCAAACCCGTGGCTAACCACAGAGCTCCTCATTGTCGATGTTCATGATCAGGAGTTATACGAAGTTTTTTCTAGTTCCATGTTGACTTGTTTCTACAATCACTTATTCATCTTCGCAGCCAGGGTAGTGTGTGCAGCTATCACGTCGGCCCCCTCTTAGTATTGTGTATACTGGCCCCAACCCGTAGCTTGGTTTCTTTCAATATCTAAATAACAAATCCAAGGGTATGGTGGGTCTAGGACCATACAAATTCAAAATCAGATGTGCCTGTATGTGTTCCTAAAGTGCTGAAGCACGTTCACGGCACATGTTATCCAAGAGGCTAGTTTCGTGTCTACAGTGTTACTTGAGGCGTTGAAGAAACCCTATAAAATTCAAGAAGGGAACTTGGGTGGCCTTCCCGTACAGCATCATTTGCATCGCTCTGTCAGCGGCCATCGGCGTTCTTGAATTGCTTGATGTTGCAAGCCTCATTGTCTCCAGCCAGTCTCCATCTTGAAACTCTTACTACATTAGATCAGTGCGGAAATGAGAGGCAAATGTGGAAATGCCTGTCCCCGCGGCGCACTGCATCATCTCGGACCTTGGTACAAGGAAGTTTATCATTATGACATGGTTGTTATATGCTACCTGGATAAAAGCAGTACTTGTCACGATTGCAATACCGGTATCGGCCCATTCTTGCCCCAAGTGGCCTTCTTCAACTGATGGCATTAACGTGTCTCAGCGCTAAAGAAAGGAAATGCCTCCAGAAAAGCATCAAACATCCTTTCATCAACGGTTGGGTGATCTTTCTGTCCTCGCGCACCCTGCAGCCCTATCATGGATTGGCCGACTTCCCCGCGATGCGTCCAACCATGGCTTTCGGTCCCAACCCGGCTCCGATTACTCGCTTCCCGAATGGAATCAATTGCAGACCTTCAACCTCTCAAGACCCCGCGCAAACAGCTTCTCGAAACGAGCTGCCTATCCAAGACCCCATTTTACTTGGCCAAACACCATCGTGACTTGTTCTCACCACTTTTGTTGGGCCTTCATCTGCCGGCTCAGATTCCATGACTCAAACAACTCTTTTGAAACCGCTCACCTCTTCCATGTGCATGAAGGAGTCTACAAGCGAGCATTCCAAGGCTGTTAAACGCTAGAGAAAGATGGCGGTGCGGCCCGGTCAGACTCTCGGCATCCTACGACGACCTCGCTATTCACAATATCTACAACGAACATGCCGTTCTCATTCAACGAAGTAAACGTGGTCCTGCTCCTGCGCACTCTATTCCCGTATTGTAGGTCACCAGTCTATGGCTGCATGCGTTGAGGATGTCAGACCTCCTACTCACATGCTAAACGCTTCTAATCGGTCCTACGTAATCGCCTTCTCACTCGTCGGCGATTATTCTAAGAAACCCTCTCAGAGTCGGATGTACCACTTCGAGATATGTAGCTAGGGGCCATATCAAAACTCTCCTGATCATTTGCGCGCTTCTCTAAGTCACTCATCAATGTCAATTCCTACTCCTCTCTCTATAATTCGGAACACCGCATTTTCAACTACCGATTACTTCCAAGCTTCGTTCGGCATCTGATAACTATACTACTCCTGGATACAAGATTGTTTTTGGGTTTGGTCCAACCAAGACATGTCTCTTCAAACTGTACTCAGTCGGGGCCCCCTAGTCACGTAATCTTCGGCACCGATATGCAGTTTCCTTCACACCGAATGTAATTACATTTCCCCGGCGTCACATGAACAACGAAACTTTCCATATCATGAGGGCACTAGGAACTCTCCTATACGAGCGCGAGCTCGCTCTCAAAAATTCCGGTTGCGCTGTCTCTTAGCTTCCGAAACGTATGAATCGCTCGACAAGCGCAGTTCCACACCCGGACCGGTCACATCGTTAAACAGACATACCGAAAAGCTAATGCATACCAGAGCCAACAACCCGGCCGAGCCGGGCGTTTCCGTTCGCTTGAGTGTCCGTCCACGTTGAACGTGCGCAGAGCTAGCAAGAACCTTCCCCGCCAGATCTCATTGGCTCACAGTTGGAATTGTCCTCGAAGCTCGCAGGTGGATCGAGTGCAACTCTGCAATTTCCCCACAAGACCCTACAAATCTCCAGACATCCAAAAAGTCCACTACAAAACGCGTACTCAAAACCTTTGTCTTACACGGTTTCCTTCGGCACCCTTCTACGAACGCTGACAGGTCCTTGGACTTTGCCCGACAAGTCTCACTGGAGCTGAACCCTAAGCGCTACGACGCCGCCAATAAATTTCTCATTCAACAACTGAGCCGCTGGCATCCGCACCACCGACCTGTTATGGACAGCGATCCGGTGCCTATGTGATCTAGCGCCTATGTAGATCGCAAGGCCGTTGTGTAGAAAATGTGGGACGCCATGGCGGGGATATGAACCCAAACTCCACTTCGCAAGATCAGCCATTTCAGAGACGGCGCTTTTTTTGGCCGCGAGTCTATTGGGCAAAGGTACTCGGTAACTGCCTGCCCTGCGCTCACATGACTACTTCTGCATGCGGGTTACGGCGCCACTTACTCTTAACCTCGACCCAAGTTTGACGTCTTTTTTGGATAATAACATGTTCAATTCCCAAGTATTTAATCGCAGTAAGGCCACACATCAGAGTCAAACGGATGTCGAAGGGCATGGTGTAACTATATCATAACGGAGTAGCTCACAGATAGCGCCGCATGCTGCCAGCTCCGCCAGAAGAGACCGTGGACTTCAACCCACACCGAAACTCGTTCTATTTCCCGACGAATCCGATATCTTCCTATCTAAAGACCTACTTCTAGCTCTACAATATTTTCCTGTAGCCACAATTCCCGTAAACGTAGTGCCAGAGTAAAGGTGCTAGAGCGAATGGAGTTTGTAGTGTCCCACAGGAGATAGAATGGACAGTATCCCTACCATGGTTGAGCGGCGTGTAGAAAGTATAGGGCATGAGCTATACAAACATGGCTTCCCGTCAATTGCTTCAATACCGTGAGGACGGAATGTTCTTTTTCAAGTCCATGCTACTCATACTTCAATTTCGCAATTAAATACAAAGGTATGACATAGGAAGATTTCTAGTTCTATCCCTATACTCCACTACCTATTCTGGTTTGTGGATACCAAATATGGCTCTTCCCATCTCTCCCCCTCATAGAGAGCATCATGCAACACATTCCAAAGCTCCTCACATCAAACCCCACCTAGACACTATGCCACCCACCGCTCACATCTCTTCCTCCATCTTCTCAGAATGATATTCATCACCATCCAAACCCCCATCTCATCCCTGGCGAAACCTAGTTACCAAACACATGCCATCCATCACCATTTCCAGAGTTTAAACATTTATCTTTCCTTAATGGTATCGTCGATCCATATTCCCTTAACAATATATAAATCCGACCCAAATTAATCCTTTAGTGTATTATTAAATAAATAGGAAACTCCGAAGTAGACTGGATACGACTTGCATGTCAGGATGATTATCTCTAAGAAATGAGAGCCAAGGATTGAAGGAACATCGGAACACGCATGCTGACAACTCTTTTGTTGCTATCAACGTGCTTTTATTCTTTCTGCATCAGCGCCGTGGCCTGCCGCTGGATTTCTCAAAAAAAAATTAATTTTTTTTGTTAAGTCAAAGAGGTGTGTAACTCAGTTTCACAGGGCAGAGCGCAGTGGAAAGGACCCCTCTTAATCATTTTCAGATGTGATTCATATTTAATTCCACGGGCATGTGCCATTGAGCTCGGAACCCTAGTGATCCGATAACCGCTACCGCCTTGTGTCAGAGAAATTCCGCAGTGGTGAGAGACCGAGGGCAATGAGCAAGAGGGGCAAATACCCTCATTAGGTCACAGTCCTATACATTTTCAAACCCACGTTCACCACATTGATCCACCATTTCGCTCGTGTGGCCTATCATCCCCAAACTCCTCATCCGAACCAAAGACCCTCGAAATCAGTTCAATCTGCCGCCCCAAATCACTACCCCGCCTATGCTCCTACCTATGCCTTTGGCTTCAACTCGACATAGACCTTGGATATGAACTGCTCCGCCGGCGCGAACGCAATCTTACCGTCTTGCTCGAAGGTGCGGGTATCGAATGAGGAAGCGACTACGGCTTTGTACGGGGCAGGTGGGTTGGACCAAGTATAGTGCACCGCATCATTCACACACTCAATCTGAATGCCTCTATAACCCTTCTGATCTGCCTCACGCATCAACCACCGTGCTAACCCACTCATAATCTTCTCGCCTTCATACTCCCTCCTCGTGCTCGTCGCATTGCGGAATAAGACCTGTCCGTGTCCCGTCGGTTGCCATGACTCTGGATCGCGCTGGTCGAGTTCGTGAAGGGTATGGTAGATGAGTCCGAAGTGGGGTAGACATGCCATGAGCGGCCCCATCTTCTCCATATCCAGGGGATTGGAAGCATCATAGCTCAACGCCACACTCACAAGCGGAAAATCCATCTGTTCAGTTAGACGCTTAGATTCAGCATCTAGTCCTTGGGTTTCCTCAATACTGGACTCCGATTCATCCCAGTACAGCTTCCCGCCCACGGCCTCGCTCTCAGCTCGCTTGAACTTGTACTCTGTGTCGAAGACCCCGAAGCTCATTCCTGAGGCGATTTGGTGGTCCACGAGGTATCCGGCTGCGGCGAAGCACTTGTGGACATTTGCGGTGATGTTCTTGGGGTCTAAAAGTAAAAGTCACAATTAGCATAAGCTTCAACAACAGATTTGGTACTGCCGGTGCCCGCTTGGTATGTGCAGAGTCTACACGTACCGCACCAGTTCACCTCCGGCGGGACACCACAAACTACATCACCCCCAACACCCTTTTTCTACCCCTAGGCTGCCTGTAATTGTGGCCACAGGAAGCTTTATAATACTAGATTTAAATACCTAGATAGGAAGATTCTAGATCCGATTTAAAGTGTAAGGTAGAGTTGCAGATTGATGCCTAAGATGTATTCTTGTGTGTCCCGCCGGAGCTGGAAGGGTGCAGTACTAGTCTTCATAGCCTGAGATGCCATTCAAGTGGGCATCTCGGCAGTGACCATGGAAGGGGGAAGCAGCAAGATGGGGATATGGTACTGGTACCAGCGGCTTACGTACATAGGACTGGCCAGACGGGCGAATGGAAGAGGTTGCTATGGATCACGATTGCGGCGGCCCATGATGACTGTTCTGGACCAAGCTTGCGGATCTGGTAGCGCGGCTTGAGGGACAAAGGGTTGGAGGGATTTGGGGTCTTTGTGTTGGGGTTTGACATGCTTCTGTCGACCGGCGATTTGAGGGTTGTAGTGAGTAGTTGCGGGTGAAGCAAGAAAAGTGAGATCGAGGTCTGGAGGATCCGAGTCTGTTTGCGAGTAGGGGGTAGGTGGTTACTGAGGTGTTTATAGTTGTGTATTTGGTTGTGGTAGTGCTGGGGAACTGGAGTGGAAGGAAGGAAGCAAATATTGAGGCGAAGTTGAAAAAGTAGAAGAAACGCTCAAGGTGAGGTTGAAGATCAGGGAAGCGCGTTCCCTCCAGCTCAATATATGCTAACTGCAGCTGCACTCTATAACAAGTGAAGTCGAAATACAGGAGTGGGGTCCGCGGGGCCGTAATATAAATGTGAGAGACTGGACGGTGACCGCGTATTCCTTGTCATCGCCGTACTCCTGACCGCCAATTCCGTTTGAGGCGCAGGCGGGTATCTTACTGTCTGGGGAAGGTACGTTGGTGCTATGCGAGATCTTCGTGACATGTACGTAGATGAGTACCTGATTGCTAGTGCTGACATCTGCATCTCAATTCCCCCACCACTGTTGTTTGGACGAAATTAACCTCCTTGGCTACCTCAGATCTTCCAAACACAGATTCAGGACCATCTTTGTAAGCTGCAACTCGCACCACAAATTCCCATTTCGGTATAATGGCATGGCTTGGGGATACCGAGATGGACGCATTACATCACAATCGCAACACCAGAAACAAAGACCATGAACTTCTAAAAACTGAATTCTACTATACTAGTATAACAAGTTATATTTCAGAAGACTCCCATCCTACACTTCTGAAAAACCAACCTCAAAAAATTAAAACCAATAAGCAGTTGCTACCTCTCACTCCGAGCCCCGGACAAACAACAACCCCGGACACCTGAAGACAAGCCCTTCAAGAAATGAAAGTAGAAAACTGGAAAGTATGTAATACAGTCTTCAGTGCAGTTGGAGGCTTACGCCTTGCTCAACATCCTAAGCACCTCTTCCTTCTCGCCAGTCGGCAACGTCGCAAGCATCTGCACAACTCCCCTCAACCCACCTTCTCTGTCCTTGCTGATCAACTGCGCAACCTCCATCGCAATGCCCTCTCTCCTCAACTGCTCGACTTTGTCATGCACATTCTTCCTGTTCTCCTCATACCACACCGCAACGCTCATATCATCCTGTTCGAACTTTGGGATGTTTGACCATGCCTTGAGCATCTCTAGACCTTTGGCACGGGTAACAGCGTCGGGCTTCGTAGAACCAGACGCTGGCGCAGCCGCGGACGCCATCTTCTTGAGAATGTACTCCTCGTTCAGCCTGCGGCGCAGACGCCAGTAGAAGAAGCGACGAGCATTTTGCCAGCGGAGAGATTGACGGATGACACCCTTGGCCTGCATGCGCCCAGCACGGTCATGAAGATCTGCAAACTGGATAGAGATTTGTCCGTAGATGGGTAGAAGTTCCTGTTCGCGTTCGTTCATCTTGGCCTTGATGCTCTGGAGGTCGTCTTGCGGCGTAGCGGGGTCGTTGAGTTTGCGTTTCAGTTCTCCGTATGTCGAATCGAGGCGAGCCATCGTGTCGAGTTGTCGATTCTTGCGGTACTTGATGCCGACGATACCTTCAGGCTCAAGGACACCACCACGAGAGTCCTCATCAGCGTACATTTCCATGAGTTCCTGGTTGATGGTTGGATCAACGACAACCCAAGAGCCACCACGGAGCTCACCGAGCGGAGGAATGTACACGAAGATTGGCTGCTCGTACTTGACGAGCGCGTCGACAATGTAGGAACCGTATTTGAGTACTTCGTTGTACATATCGCGCTGACCACCAGAAAAACCACGCCAGTTGGCAAGGATCATCAACGGCAGCTGCTCGCCGTTGTTGAAATCCTTGATCGCCTGGGCAGTCTTGAAGGCTGAGTTGGGATACCAGACACCACCAGCTTCCGAGGTAACTTGTTCAATGGAGTCGGGGTTAGCAGGATCAGCTGGTGTGACGTTCTCGACTGATCGAGTCTCGACGCCAATGACGCCAACTGGGATACCACCAAGGCGAGCACGGCCAACGACAACAGTCTTAGCCCAGCCACTGAGGGCTTCCTCAAAGGAGCCACGGTCGAAGAGACCAGATAAGAAACCCTCCTCATCCTCTTTACCAGCGATCATATGCCTGACGTCGTAGCCGGACTTGGTTGGAGGATAGTAGGTGACATCGCGATCCCACTCATCAGCTGTTGGTGAGACAGGGACAGGGTTACCCTTCTTGTCTGGCACATACGATATCCACTTAACAATCTTTGATACACCCTCAAAGTCGTCATCGGCAGTCATATGGGACACACCGTTCCTGTACATGATTTGAGTACCACCGAGCTGCAAGTTGGAAGTGTACACTTCACGACCAAGCAACTTGTTGATAGCCTGAGCACCCGTAAGGATGATTGGCTGGCCCTCGATTTGAATAGCACGCTGGCCGAGACGGACAAGGTAAGCACCAATACCTGCGCGTAATTAGCCTCCAGTAAAAGAAATGCAAGAATAGATAAAACATACCAACTGATCGACAAGTGACCAAAGTGATGGTAAACACATCTTCATAAGCCCTTGAAGTCTCCCCGGCAATCAGACCGGAGCCACGGAGGGATTCAACACCAAGACCCTCCTCAGCACCGATGATAGTGGTAATCTTATACCTCTCTTCGCCATCAACGTTGACCTTCTCGGCAATTACATCCTGTCGCTTGCCATCAACGAAATGCTTGTACTTCTCAGGAGTCAGGTAGAGGTAGTCGAAGCCAGACTGTGGCTTGGCGGGATCCTTCCAAGCGACCGAGAAGTGAGGGATGAGCTCCTCTGCCAGCCCAAGACGAGCACCAGAGTTGGCAGAGAGGTAAATTCTCGGAATTCCCAACTTCCTAGCAAGTTCAGAGCACTTGTGGAAGAATCGGTCTTCCTGCGGGCCGAAAGAGCCAATCTTGAATGTGATGTCGTTGGCAATGATGATGAAGCGACGGCCACGGGGATATTCTGGAGTCTTAGCGGTCACGATCCAACCTACCATACCAATGGTATTGGAGCCAGGTACACGATTGACTTCGGCCAAGTTGTCGCTGTCATCAAGGACTAATTCATAGTACTCGATGCACTCGCCCTTCTGTGGTTGCTTCTCTCGGAGGTAAGGATGCTTGGCAACGGAGTTGTTCCAGCTGTTCTCAATAGCTTGCCTGAAGAGCTCAGGGAAGTCATAGACATATTGAGTGCCCATGAGGTGAGCCTTGTACCTCTTTGGCTGGAGGGCACCCTTGGTCGGGTAGGGGGTGGAGACAGGCTGCAAGTGGAGAGAGCCAATCTTAGTTGTTCCGCCAATGCTGTGGAAGACCCATTTGCCGGCCTTCTCGGATTTGCGCTCCGCATACATCTCAACGTTGATGACATAACCGGAAGTATTGGTGATGATTACACGGAGCGGGTATGGCATACCAGTCGCCGGGTCAGTAACAATGATGCGGATCTCGGCGCCAGTGACACGAAGCCTCCAAAGTCGTCGGCCAAAGCGATCCAAGAAACCACCGATAGCCTCCTCGACCTCTGACGGCACGAGAGGGAAGACATGGGAGAAGTTGATGAAAATGTGGTTCATGTCAGCCTGGGTGTGGCTAATGACCTCCATAGCATCCAGAATATCAGTCATCAACCTATCAGCCTCAGAGATCATGTACTCAGCGGTAGGAATATCCTCTCGGAGACGGCCAGGCCTGACGACGGCCCTCATAAAGTAGCGCTTGTCGCTCTCAGCGCCCTTACCAACAGCCTCGTAAATGTGAATATTACGATTCTCCGTAAAGACGGGCTTAATGTTGAACTTAGAGAGACGCCCAAGCTCAAGTTGGAAGGCAAGGGCAGGCTCAACGTGACGGATGCTGTCGTCTTCGAGGTAGTTGGGACCGCGGAAGGTATAGTAGCCTGGGTAGGTTCCGTCTTTGTGACCGCAGATGAATGTCAGACGGCGGATACGGCGAGCATAGAGTTCATCCTTGTACTCTTTGACAATCGGGAGGATGCGCTCGAGGATCTCCTTGTCATCGAAGCCCTCAGCATCCCGGACAGCGACGTTGCAGACTCCAGTAAGCTCATCCTCGCTCTTGATCTCGGGGCTACCTGCGGCTGGGTTGCGCTTCATTGTCAGACCGTCTTTCAAGCTCATACCACCCTTCTTCTTAGAGCCAACCGATGGGAAGATCTCGAGAGCCTTTGCAAGGTAGTCTTCAGCATCGTCAAGGTACTCTACAGGAACAACTACACCCTTGCGAGTTGGCTCACCCTCCATTCGGGCGTTGAGGTAAGTCATATCACTGATAGAGTGGATACGAGGTGGGCGTTCAAATCCTGGGGTACCAGGAGTTGAGGGGTGAGAGGACTCAACTGGGAGACCGAACTCAGACTCGCCAACCTTGCGAAGGGCGAAGTCCCAAGAGAGAATATATGGCTGCTCCGTGTCGGTATGATACTGTATCTCCTTGAGCTGGTAGGCGCGGTATGCTCGACGAGTATACACCTCGAGAGCAGCAAGGGCGACCCAAGGATCCTGATGGGCGAAAAATTGAGGCAACACGTCAAAGACAGTGTACCGTGAGTAGACAACCTCCTTGATGACATCGATGTTGGGCTCCCTGTGGTCCCAACCGTTCTCGCCGTATCGGGATTCAACGACGGAAGTTCGGAGAATGTGCTCCATCTGAGAAGTTCGCTCCTCGAGTGATGGCATAGCGCACTGGATCAAGACCTCACGAGCCTTGAGTGAGACCTTAGCAGTCTGCCTAGACTCAAGTTCAGTTAACTTCCTAAGAGCACCCTTGAAGTATTTGGCAACATTGCCCGCGCCAGGCTTGTTGGGTCGATAGAGCTCCAGAATGGCAATGATGAGGTTGTTCTTAGCACTAACCCTGGTATGGGAGAGGACTGTGTGAACGACATTGGAGATGTTATCCCTGTTCTCATCACGGAGCTTGAGAATTACCTCTTCGTCTCGGGAGGTTCGGGCGGAGAAGAGGGTCTCCACGGCCCAGTACATCTCAAGGAACTTGACCATGACGCCGTACTCGTGGGCCTTCAACCCTTCAGAATAGCGGGTGATGACATCAGTGAGGGGAGCCAGGGAGGCTTTGAGGATATCGGCATCGTTCTTAGGAACATTCTCATCAAGGAAGCGCTCAAAGGCCTTGTTGAGCTGCTTAGCTGGGAACTCCAAGTTTCGGCCATGCGCGCGGTCGACGATCTGAGAGAAGGTGGAGTCGAGCTTCTGAGGCATACGGGCGTGGAGAGCAGAGGCTTGAGCATTCCACTCGCCGTATGGAAGCTCGGAATCGCGGAGGACTTCGACAAGCTCTTTGAGCGTGCCCTGCATGATGACCTGGTTGTCAAAACCTTGGAGGATGTTCTGAAGGACACCTGAGAGGTAAGCAAACCGCTGCGGGGGCTTGTTACCCATGACTTGGGGAGGCCCGAGATCAGGGAGAAGACCCAAGAATGGCTGCGCTGATTTGACTTTGGATGGGTCGTCCAAAGCGAGTATACCGAGGATATCACCAGCTTCGAGCGTTGCTCCCGGCTGTTTAATGAGGTTCACAACACCATCCTCCTGCGCAATCAGAGGCATGTACATTTTCATGACCTCGACTTCAGCAAAAGGCTGGTCCTTCTGGATGTGGGCGCCATTCTCAACTGTAAACTTGACAAGCTTACCTGGGGATGGTGTTCTAAGTTGCGTAGGATCGTTCTCCTGCTCAAGAAGGCAGGTCTTGCCATCGACGGAGAGACGAGTAGCGCCAACTTCTTCCTTCCAGTAGATGTTGTGAGACTTTCCGTTCAGGAGGACCAAAAGACCACCATCAGCAAGCGCCCTCACACCAACTGAGCATTTGGAACCGTTGATGAAAAGGGTGAAGCTATCGATGCTAGACCGTGTAGCGGTGAACTTGTATCGGTAGCCTTCATAGATGAAATCGATGGGAAAAACAGTCTTGAGAACATCCTTTGATGGAACCTGGCCTTTCTCCAAGCTGGTTCTGTACTCATTCATGCACGCATCGCTTGCGATGTGAGCTTCGGTAACTGCTCCGCAGATCACAGCGACCATGGGGTCTGGTCGCTCAGCGGTCAGCTTCTTGGAAATGAGCTCATCAAGCCACCCGGTTGTGATAGTATTGTCCTCGAAAGCCGGAGTTTCGAGCAGCTTGATAAGGTATTCGACTGTTGTTCGGAAGTCACCACGAATGCTCAATTCCTTAAGCGCAACAACCATGTGTTTTCGCGATGCCTGTCGGTTCTCGCCGTAGGCGAAAATGTGACCGAACTGAGAGTCGGAAAAGCTGTGAATACCACCTGCAGTACCGACAGAGAAGTAACCCCAGACATTGGAGCTACTCCTGAAGTTCAGATCGTGCATGGTACCGCCCGATGGCTTGAAACCCTCGTCAGGGTCTTCTGAGGTGATACGGCAGGCAGTGGTGTGGCCCTTCGGAGTCGGTCGTCGCTGGTTCTGAGCGCTGCCCTCCTTAGAGAAGTCGAAATCGATTGTAGTAGCAGTGTGCGGATCAGCGCCGTATAGCAATCGGATATCCCGGATTCGGTGCAATGGGAGACCCATGGCAATCTGAAGCTGGGCAGCTGGCAAGTTGACACCAGTGACCATCTCAGTCGTAGGATGCTCGACCTGAAGACGGGGATTCAGTTCCAGGAAGTAGAACTTGTCATCAGCGTGGGAGTAGAGATACTCGACGGTACCAGCGGAGACGTAACCGACAAGCTTGCCGAGGGAGACAGCAGCCTTCTCCATATCGTGGAAGGTCTTCGGGCTGGCGACAGTAACCGGCGCCTCTTCGATGATCTTCTGATGTCGTCGCTGGACGGAGCAGTCACGGCCAAAGAGAGAGATGTTGTTTCCGTATTGGTCAGCAAGAAGCTGAACTTCCAAATGTCTTGCGCTTCCAGCAAGCTTCATGATGAAGATGGGAGATCCAGGTATTTCGCTAGCAGCCGCCCGATACAGCTGCACGAAATCTTCTTCTCTCTCAACCTTTCGGATACCCTTACCACCACCACCTTCCGAAGCCTTCACCATGACGGGGTAACCAATCTTCTTGGCCACAGCCAGACCCTCTTCCGGAGACTTTGTGCAGCCCTTCTCGTAAATGTGGTCCTCGACAGTCACAATTCCGTTCTTATCGACCTTTACCTCGTCTACACCTTCTCCTGACCATGGAATACATGGCACCTTCGCGTGTTGTGCAACAATTGTGGAGGAGATCTTGTCACCCAGTGATCGCATAGCAGACCCTGGGGGACCGATGAAGACGATCTTCTTCGGTGATGCGGCGAGGGACTCGGGAAGTTTTGGGTTTTCTGAAGCATGACCCCTAAGGCGGTTTTAGCAAACATTCTCCAACTTTCGTATTTGAGCTTCAACCTACCATCCTGCCCACACAGCGTGCACATTCATACGCTCCGCAACATCGACAATAAGCTCGACGTTCGCATAGTTGTTGTTGTTGGTACCGCCGGGTACCTACATTCATCATTAGCACACATCCAACTTTCACCGCTATCTAGAGTGTCACACACACCTCAACATATTGATCCGCCATACGAATGTACTCAGCATTGGCCTGCAAGTCCTCCGGTGTCGCCATGACAGTGAACTGGATTGCCCGCTCATCGCCAAAAGTCTCGTATGCCCATTTCCGTACCGATCGGATTTCCTTGACTGCCGCAATACCGTTGTTTGCAATGAGGACCTATTCCCGAGCCACCACGTTAGCCACAGAACTACAAAACCAGAGAAGAAGCTCATTCAGGGGGAAGGAGTTGCATTCTAACATTTGTGATAACCGTATGTCCATCGTGAGCCGCCACAAAGTCTTTCACTTTCCCCGGCGGTGCAACCTCAAGATGCGTTCCGCCGATGAAATGTGAGGACAGATTGTGCTTTGCAGCCGCGGAGCTTGGCGTGCCATTGGCAGAGCCATTGACAGCTTTTGAATCAGCTCCCGCCATTTTGTCTGTCGAGAGTCCCATTCAGGGAGTGATGTCTTGGGAGAATTCGCGTGGTGGACGGCGTGAAGTTTTCCAGCAAGGGAATGCTCGGCTTTGGGTCAAGAACCCCAAGTGACAACAACAGATGCTAAATCGAGGTGCAATCACAATCAGATCGATGGTTCAGAAAGATCCAGATTGCGAAGGTGGAGTTTTGCCTGAGAAGAGGAAAGTATCAGTAGGAAAAAGTCTATAGGCGAGTGCACTTGAGATCAGCGGGCAAAGCTGCGACTTGGTACCTGCGCATCCAAAATATCTAAATGCAGAAATGCAAAGAAGGAATAAGAGAGGAAGGAGGAAGGAGGTAAGGACGAGGATGGCGGTAAGGTAGTAGATGTCACAGAGGGTATATTGATGTAAGCAGAAGGGATTTCTGTTAGGAGGGCGATGTAGGTATAAAATTGTTACGGTAACCCCAAGGTCATCCCGAGCTGTTGAGCTGAGGCCGGGCTTGAGCATTGCCAAACGATGCCGAACCGGGCATGGCCCTGCGTGATGACCCAAAAATTCCATTGCTTTCGCCGAAACCCCGTGCGCCACCCACATTTCAAGATACGTTCCCCAAGCACAGGGACCGTTTCAACACATTCGCTATCGGGACCCGACTGCACGCTTGCGCCTTGGACAGGGACGCTGTCTTCTTTATCAACATCAACAAGCCCTGATTGTGGGCCTGGAAGGATTGAGGAGGGGGTCTGAGGGGTTCTTGACGCCGTAGTGAGGCCATGATGGGGGAGTTGTTGAGGGGATTCCGCATTAGTCCTATCTTGCGAAGTTCAACGCTCTGAAGATGTGCCTCCATTTCGGGTTGAGAGGCTACCAGCGCCACTGATCAAAGAGAACGCACCCAACATAAATTTGCCTCTACCCTCTTGTCTTCCCTCTATCCTACCCTGGTAACTGCACCTGAGGATAGATCTTTGATGGAGCCGTTCGCCCATCTTCTCCCTACAAACGTGACTTAAGACCACTCAGCGCCAGCGGCTTTCCCAATCCACCATCCACACCGAGTCCGAAACATTTACGCTGCTACGGTCTATTATCAACACAGCCCATGCCCCCAACCCTACCCAGCATACGAAATAAGCTTATTGATCGTAAAGATCGGGTCTCCGCACCCCTTCGGAGTCCGTCCGACTCTGCTCTCCCGTCCCAGTCAGCATATCCCCAAAGCCTTCCTCTAAGCCATCTTTTGCCCATCATCTGGGAAATCGGAGCGGGACTGAAGGTAATGGTCAAGGCATCGGTCCTACTTCGCCCATGTTTGATCGATACTTCAGGTTTTGTAGTAGAATTCTTAACCTTACCGTTCACTGGTTGGAGGCCTGTCGCTATTCTTGTATGTGTACCACGTCCAGCCGCAGACGTATGTGAATGTCTTTGGCATCTGCGCGTCAACTACTCTGTGGCAGCCTTTAAAAGCCAGCTCCGACTCCAGTGACAGCCTTGCGCAGCCAATTCCGACTTCCAGGGCTGCGGTCCGATCCTTGGACCGATGAGCTTGACATGGAAAAATGATGAAAGAATCGTACGATGTCCGATGGTGAGAAGGTCAACACAAGGGGCCTGTGCTCCAAGTTATCTGAACCCTATCATCAGAATAACCTCTCTACACTACTATGTACCTCTAACCTCTAGGTCTGATCTTGAATATTCAAAATATAAGTTAAAACACTCGTTTGACGCAAATCACACTACAATATTTCAACGGCCAACTTATATTTTCTTAAGGAACTTGAAGGATTTGCCATTTCGCTCCATCTGATCTAAAGACGCTCGCGGTATCATAATTTAGCGCAGGCCCAAAAAGCCCCCCTTCCAATCATCAAACATGCATAGACATGACCAACCACCTTCATGGTCAGCATAGCTTGTTCCGCCAGCCCAGTAGAACCTGTCGCATGTCCCCAACTCCATACCCATGCCAAAAGTCGTAAGGTATATCGCCATTCGAATGATATATACCGGAAAGAGATGCGTATCCACATGCAGGCACCCGCCCCTCGCTCCACTCCACCTGTACACACTCAACCTAATCATCCATTCCCAGCTCAGTAAGTCTCTCCAACCTCGCTCAGCTTCCGAGACCGTGCAGGCCGCTCGGGAGGTCCCATATCCCCTTCCATGCCAGAGCTTATCCTCCGCCCCGCACTCTGTCGTCTTGGCAGACCACTTGGTGTTGGGAGCCCGGATTTCTCCATTGTCATACGCCGAGCAAGTGGGGTGGGAGCATTGCTCCCGTCACTCTGGTTGTCGTCGCCGTCCCGCAGAGAGGTGGAGACCGACATGGATTGGGAGTGACCGTGCCCGCTGGATTGGCCGCTCATGGAGCTCCGCGGTCGTGGAATCCGCCCTTCCACTCCGCTGATGGACGATGTTGAGTAATGACCCAATGGTGTCCGTGTACTGCTCCTGCTGACTGGTCTTTGTATTCCTGATTGTGATGCTACTGACGCACGGCTGCTCGGCCGGCTGCTGCTTGCTTCCCGTGATCCAGTTGGCATTCCGAATGAGAGCCGGCTCACACCAGAATCTCCTGCGCCATTGATGGATGAGGCTGCTGATGCTGCTGACGCTCGTTTTCTGCTGCTTCTCACGGTCACAGTGCTCGGTATATGATGGCCTAGTGCGCTTCCGTTTCGTGGACTTGCTCGTGGCGGAGTATTCGTCGGTGCTGGGAGCTTCGACCTTGCCGAGTATACCCGTTCCTCGAGCTTCTGCATTTTGCCAATCAGTCCCCGAATCTGGTACAAGGAACCAGACCTTGGTAGACCGCCTGCAGTATTCCCCCCCACACTAGGCTTTGGGCCCTTCTGCGCAGGCGCGGTTGTGCGAATGGAAGGAGTAGTACGGCCACTGCTTCCTGTCTTTGCCGACACAGAAAGGCTGGGTCCCCTTGAGTGGCGTGGTGGGCGTGACTGATAGAAGCCAGGCCTGGGTGTAGTTGCGGGATCGAGAGCAATCGAACTCTTGCGGACCGGCATGGGAGTGGAGGGGACTGGTTTCGCGGTGACGGAAGCCTCCGATAATGGTGGAGATGGTGGGGTGGTATCCGTGCGGATCGTGTCTGCCTTGGAATGTGGTGGGGTAGACGCTGTCGGAGAAGATAGGGTGGTTGCGGAAGTGGAGGCTTCTGAGACTGGTGAGCGAGGACGCAAACTATCACCAGAGAGCAGCTGTGAGGTCTTGCGCTGATGGTGTGACTCAATGGCTTGCTCTGCGATGCGTAGTTTCTCTTGCACAATCTCAGCCTCGATCCTGAGATCCGAGAGCTCGTCTCGCAATCTTTGGTTCTCTATTCGTAGCGCCTCTCGTTCTTGCTCGCCGATCTTGATTTCTTCGTCCAGCATTACCGTACGCTCGATGGCAACATTGTACTTGGACTCCAGATCCTCCAGCGACGATGTCTGATTGCGTGCTTGTCGCTCGAAGTCATCGTTCTGTACTTCGATATCCCGCAGTTTGAGCTGTAGCGTTCGCTGCGAGTCGCGGAGGGCGGTGATTTCCTTCTGAAGAGTGTTTTGTGCGTGGTTGGCTTCGGTTTTGCTTTGCTTGTATTTCGTCTGGAGGTGCAAAGTTAGCGCATGTCGTGTGAAAGTTGACACCTGCCAAACCGTTCATGGGTGGAGACAGGACTCAGGAGATTGACTCACTTTCCACTCCTCAGCCTCAAATCCTAGCCCTTCTACCTTCTCTTGTAGCCTTCTTTCCCTTTTTTCACTCTCCTCCACGTCTTTTTCTAGTTCCACTTCCAACTCCTTACTCGAGGCCTGGAACTCCTGAAGTTCTACCTCAAGGGTCTCGTACTGCGCCTTGTAATATGCCAACTCTTCCTCGATGTTGTTCCAGCCGCCGCTCGGCGGCGAAGAAGGGGCGTCGTCCGCTGCCATGGTGGCAATGTTGGGGTTGCGATGTAAATTGGCAGGAGGGAGTCAGGAGAAGGCGTGAATCACTCGCGAAGTGGGGTGAAGCGGTGAAGCAGCTTGGTCGTAATAATAAATCCTATCGATGAGCTAGTTCAAAGTCTTTCGGTGCAAATCTTCTCGCAGGCGACGTGTGTCGTGGTATCGTAGTCGTTCTTGCCTGGCCTGCGTGGACAGTGTCGATGTTTCAGTTCGGTGCATGCGGTGTGTTGACAATAGTCATGCGCCCGCTCCTGGTCCCTATTCTGCCGGATGGCTCTTCCTCGTTCCAATAGCACCTCAATAATACTGTTTCTGTGGGGGTTAGTAGTCCTGGGGTCTAGAGGCCTGCGGTGGCCGTGGTGTTGTATGTCGTGGTGGTGTTGATATTGTGACATTACCAGCCTTCTGCTTTTGGGATTCAGGTGGCGCTAGCCCTGCGGTTGGCCCGGTTTCGGGACGTGCGCCAGACCCAACATGTGATGGCCAAACCGCCACACCTTCACTCACTAGCTAAGTAAGGGCTGGGAACACCTATACATGGTAATATATGTGTGTATGCTCTGCACCTCTCAAAATCACTGCATGCGACTCAAACTGCTACAGAATTCATTGAAAAGCGGCACTCTTCGGGGAGAGGGCGGTGGCTGATCGCATCTGAAACACCTTAGGAGATGACAATTAAGATTATCGAGACCCGATCCAATTTGCCTAAGGACTAACGAGCCCCAAATATATGTACCGGCATATGCAAAAGCAAAAGGAGAATTATCAACCAGGTATTCATACAGATTCGTCCCAGACAAAGAAACGTGGCATGCCAAAGTACATCACCTGCACCTGTAACCGAGTGCAGGGAATCAATGTAGCAACCCATGATGAATTAAGGGCTATCTAGATGATGTATATATATGTAAATGAGTGACTAGGCAGATGAGCGCCAAGCAGGTAGCAAGGAGGCTAGAAGGGACTAATGAAGGCAGATGGACCTAGTGTAGGCGGTAACCAACAAGTGTAGGCTACAGTACCAATCAATGCTGTTCCGTGACAGCACCGACCTTCTTAGCATCTCCAGGGCCGGGACGCAGAACTTTTCTGGCTACAGGAAAGATGACAAGGCCACTTTAAGGTTTGAAAGAAGAGACTTTTCGGGTATAAAAGAGACGTGAGGATGAGCGGGAGGTGAGTACCAAGGCGTCCTTTCGGTGTGGCAGTTCCTTACGCATGTTGCCACTTTCGGTCAGCCGCCTCGCCAGATATCAATCTGTACAACCTTTATCCCCACTCTCAATATCTTTCACATCCGTGTTGACCAGCGTGTCCTGAACCTGTTTAAAGGGTTTTTTTGCCATGTCTTTTCCTTTCTCAACCAACTCTTCAGCCTGATTTCTTCCACCAGCCAATGTCTCTTGCGCTTTTTGCGACGCATTATCCGCAAGTTCTACGCCCTTTGCGTACGCATCTCCAACCTGCTCTTTTCCCTGCTCATAAGTCTCCTTTGCCTGCTCCGAGGCCATCTTCGCCAATTCTTCTGGGCTTGGGTACTTCTTCAACGACTTCAGGATCAAGTAGTACAAATTGATAATGACCATGTGAACCCGATCTTTCATGAGCATAGTGATTCCGTGGGAAAAGAACCCTTTCAAGACTTCTGCCCCTAACCCTTGGTACAGTGCCCAGAGTCCTTCGGTCCTGACAATCTGAAGGATAGTGCTGAACACAGTGCGTTGCCTTGTTTTTACTACCTTTGACTTCGCAAGGCTCTCGTCTTCTCTGTCCTTCTCAGAAGTTGGCCCAGTTTCTTCAGAAGGCTTTTGTGGAGACACTTGTGCTCGAGTCTTTGCCAGCGAGAAAGGATAGGTAACGGTGGAAGCTAGAACCTTACTGATCGCGGCCAGTAAGAATGTGATCTGAGCGCCAGGATCGGAACGGCGTGATCGGGGAACGAGAATCCTCAAGAGAACCTTGTGGAGAAGGAAAGTAATTGAGGGGTTAAGGGTTAGTATCAAGCTCGCTGAGTATCCTGACCAGAACCCTTGCAACCCCTTCTCATGCCGAATCTGGAGCGCAATGTCTTTCGCACTGAAGTCCGGAGATATGAAAGATGTCGGATCCCGTGCTGTGATCATAGCAGCTGTTTGTTTCCTCGTGACAATGTTCTGAATAGGTGTTGTCCAGAATTTTGAGAGAGCACCTGCCAGAACGCCAACCCCAATCTCGTCGATCACCGGAAGACTGCGAGGGCTTCCGCGTGCTATTAACCTCTTCTCTCTCACATAGGTATACGCGAAGAAAAAGAGGAAACTGTCCACAACGCCTTTCAATGTCTCGTGAAGCACTCCGCTGTAGAATGCCTTCATTCCTCCTTCCTTATTATAAATCTTCTCGATCGCGTCGCCAATGCCCTTGTAATCTGCATCTTTATCGTCTGTTTGAAATTGCTTCTGTACTTGGAGGCGGGTGATTACAAGGTCGAGAGGGTAGGTTATGAGCTTAGAGATGGCGGTGCCAGCCGCGCCGGAGGTCGCATGGCCGAGAGCTGGAAGCGCAGGGCCAACAGCGCTTCGACGGGACGATGAGTCTTCTTGGGAGATATGGTAAAGGGCAAAGGCGTCCTAAGTTTTTAGAGTGTAGAAGTCTTCAGGGCATGCGAGAAGCTTACAAGCTGTGAATTATAAACATAAGCCATTTTCGCGGTAGGTAGAACTATATTCTCGTGAAAAGAAACCCAGTTGCGGTCTATGAAGTTATAGAGACGGGATTAAGGTTTACCATGATATAGGAACGGCATAAAGGCCAGAGATGTTGTCATGGTGTTTTGTGGAGAGGAGAAGCTTGTTGCCCGTTCGCAGACGTCATTGAAGCTCATGTGCCCCACATTTCGGCTTGTGAAAGACGGCTCAGCAAACAACCGTTCGTTCACGAGTGCTACACTAATTTGACATCATTTTGTATCATATCGTGGCACTACTATTCTGATTCTTCACCCCAAGATATCCTTTCCGTCAATAATCTGTCCGTGAATGTATGGCCAGAAGTTGGACTGCGAACACAGAGATTCCACCCTCTATCCATATCATTGAATAGACATCCACCTGCAGATATGATACCCGTCAAAGCCGCAACCTCCTGTTTATGTAATGTGTTTAATCCCCTGATACGAGACACAAATCCAAAAGCTGTCCCTATCGAACCGTCATATTACGACCACGGAGAGATATGGATGGAGAGAATTTCCGGATCGAGGGTCATGCATGTTAAACTGTACAGCTGAAAAGAAATTTTGTTCCTAATAAGCCTGATATAAGTATAAGTGACAGTAAGCATGCCTATTGATGAACATGAACCAGGAGGGGAGGATAGGACCTTAATTTTGCCAGGTAAACCAAACTATTGTACACTGGCATATCTACCGACCCCTCACAGGGACCACAATGCCTCATCTAATTCTTCGCCAAGCAGACGAATCTATGGCCCAGATCAGTATAGGGTCGGTTCCCGAAACGCGCGGAGAAGGGGGCAAAAGCTGCATAGATCTTGGCCTCGAGTGGAGGAAGGATTTTTGCCTCTTCTATCGAGTAAAAGCGCGTGCGCTTCACTGCGTGCCACATGTAGATTTTTTTTCAAGCATGTCGGGAAACGATCGATGCCAGGATCCATGAGCAATGCCCTCAACCAAGAACTTATGACAGAGGTCGGCAATTGCTGTAAGCTCGCTGAATGTGTAGAGGTCTACCTCGTTGAGGAAAATAAGGAGTTTATGAAGGTCGAATTCGCCGGACGCGTTTTAAGGTTGCTTGCCAGACAGTACATCCGATGGTTGCAACGGTTTGAGAAGCTTTTCGAATGATTCCTCACTTGTTGGTGCGGGATTCGCATCTGAAGATGTTGTTTTTAGCTCTTTATTGCGGCCTAGTCTCATCCTTCTCCTCAACCTCTGCCGGGTGTCGGGCATCAGTACCTTTTTTGGAGAACGCGGTGATGCGTGTTTGAACCATTGTGGGTACTCGATCACAATCCGAACCCGTTGGGGTGGCGGACGGCTGCCGTTGCTGCAAACGAGTGCGCGAGTGGTTAGTAAAGGAGGGTGTCCTCCACATCAATGTCGCGTTACCGCTCAGCGGGAGGTTGAGGAAAGCTGGGCGGTTGAAGCTTGAAGAAAAATGGCTAAGCCTAGTGCGGATTAGCGCCATTCTTTATCTCCCTCCAGCTCCGGCGGAACACACAGAAGACATCAACATGCGGCCTACAGTCATCATCAACTGAATCAGATATCCTCTAGTCTAGGCACCTAGATCTAATGCTATGAAGCTTCCTGCAGCCATCATTATAGGTAGAATAGCATCAGCGTCAGGGTTCTGGGGGTGATGTACCTTGTGGTGTCCCGTTGGAGGTAAGATAGCGCAGTAAGGACGACCCCCTGCATCACCCCTTCCACAGATCCCCGTCCTTGGCGTGGTGTTGTCAACGGAGTGATCTGAAGACCTAGAAAAGGTAGGGAGATTTGGACCACAATAGGGCGGTGTAGGATAAGTTGGAGGCGAAGTCTGCGACTTCTTGTGGGTGCCTTTTCCACGGTCTAAACCCTCTTCAACTACCTCGATCAATTCGGTCTTTGTAAGCACTCGAAGTAGAATTCGTAGGCACCTCCTCGGGTGCCGAAAATTTCCTTTCCTTGTCTACTCCATGTAGATCCCCCGCATCTGGGGAAACATCGGTAGGAAAATCCATGGCACGAGAGCTATGATGCAAGCATTGAACAGATACAAGGGGAAAAGGCAAGCTTAAACTATCATGGCAACGGTCAAGTTTACAGAAAGTGCCGCGGTAATGCAATTCCGGCATGCAAGAGCGGCGACATATATTGTTCCTTTCCCTCCCAAGCAAGAATTGACTGCTCTCTAAGTTTGAATTGAGGCTCATATCGTCAGTATGAGATCTAACACCATGTTCTTTCCGTCATTGTATGCTTTATTGGGCCTTATGTCTCTTTCTTTTGCTGCAATTGATACTCGCAGGACGCAATGCGAGCCATGGACCGTGGACAAGAAGAACCGCATCTTCGTCCTCACAGATATCGCCAACGAACCAGATGACACGATGTCTTTAGTCCGTCTCCTGGTTCACTCGGATTTATACGACGTCCAAGGCTTAGTAGCAATCACGTCAATCTGGCTTCCCAATGCCACTTACCCGAACCTAATTCAGGAACTTGTCGACGCGTATGGAACCGTGCAGGAAAACCTGCAGACACACAGCAATTCAACGTTTCCGACCGCCGAATACCTTAGCTCGAAAATCAGTAGTGGGTCTACAAAATACGGCATGCAGGCACTCAAGGCTTTGGAAGCAGGCAGCGAACTCACAGCTGGTGCCCAGCAGCTGATTGACGCCGTCGACGCCAGCGACGAACCTCTGTACGTCCAGATATGGGGTGGTTCCAACACCCTTGCGGAGGCGCTTTGGTCTGTGAATCGCACACGGCCAGCATTAGAGTTAAGCACATTTACATCTAAGATCCGCGCATATTCGACCTCGGACCAGGACGATACCGGCATCTGGATCCGGCGCAACTTTCCAGATATGCGATATATTGCATCGAGGCATGGATTCAATCAGTATTCCCCGGCAGCATGGTCCGGAATAAGTTCCCTTACCGTGGACGTTGGAGGAGGCGACCCTTACATCGTGTCTCAGGAGTGGCTCACCGCAAATATCCAACAAGTCGGACCTCTAGGAAAGTTGTACCCAGATGTAGCGTTCATTATGGAAGGCGATACACCATCGCTGCTATACAACATCCCAAATGGTCTCGGCGATCCAGAACACCCCAGTTGGGGCAGTTGGGGCGGTCGGTACATGCCCATTCCACTAGATAGCGATGCCCAGTACTCTGATACAGTAGATTATGTTCAGGGAGTAAATGGACAGACATTTGGGACTAACCATGCGACGATTTGGAGGTGGCGCGATGCTTTCCAGCATGAGTTTGCGGCAAGGATGCAATGGACGCTAGAAGCGAATGGGCCCGGATCAAACACTACACATCCTCCGGTGGTAGTTGTCAATAACTCTTGCGGCTCCTCTGCACTGAAGCTAAACGTCAGTGTTGGGCAGAACATAACGCTCGATGCTTCGACAACCTTTTCGCCCGATGAGAACGCAAAGCTCAACTTTACTTGGTTCCAGTATAAGGAACCGTCCACGTTTCTACAATCACCTCGACAAGTGCCTGTTATCAATTTCACCTACCCTTCTGGATCCGAAGGCCGTGCTGTAGAGTTTACAGTACCGTCCCCAGATAAGGGATATTGTGTTGCCCCCGAAGATGTGACTGAGTTTGGTCACTGGGGAGAGGAATCGAAGTGCCCAATTTTCCATGTCGTCGTTGCGGTGAAGGCTTTGGATGTGCCGAACCCAATCACAAGATATAGGAGGGTTGTATTGTATGTTCAACCATACAAGAAACCGGCGGAGAGGTGACTGGAATGTGCCTGTAGTGACCACCTTATTGTATGGGCTCGGTGGCTGCGAATGCCTGTGGAGATCTATAATAGGAAGTAGTAGCTTGAAAAGTTTATGTAGATAGCAACTCAAGGCAATGGGTCAATCGAAAATCAAGAATCGATTCTGCACTTTTTATTTCATCTGTTTGCATACATCTTACTTCGAGAATAGCTAAAAGAGGTTCAAGGTTGCCAGGCAAATTGCCTCAGGCTGCAGGAGCAATGACATCATCCCTCACCATACCCCCAAGAAACGCCCACTATCAACTGGTCTGACCGCCCTCCACACTCCAAAGGTCCAGACCCTCAGCCTGCATCCAAACACCCGTTGACGCGACGTCGAAAACAGGCACTCAGGGTCCAAAATACCGTTTAAATCCTGGCAAACCTCGGAAATGACATCAGTGGCATCAATACACCCCAGGGGCTGTGCGTTTCAGCTCTGACACCAGAACTTCAACAGCAAAATCCCAGCCAAAACAACACGCAATTCCACTCTGTTATATGCAAGTCCAAAGTCTAGACTTCTGTCATACGACACGTGGACAAGTTATGATGGCATTTGATAGGGCTGAGTGCGCAGGTGGGCGCTAGATGAGTGCTGCCTTTTGAGTTTTGAGAGAAGTATGATGTCGATGGGGTTTGGGAATGAGAGTCTGGACTTTGGATGCAGTGTAGCCTCTCAAGGCAGATATGGAGGAAGTTGATAGTTGTGATGCGTGTAGGATTGAGGCTTGACAAGTAGGTTGCTGTATAAAGGTTAGATGTTTTCTGTGGGTGCATTGATTCATTTCAATTCCAGCTCATCGTCTTAATCTTAATCTCATCATCGCAAAGTTCAAGCTGAGATCTTGTCTGAACATAGAATCTTCCATTCCTTCTGTCAAATTTCACATAACCTTACCAACATCTTCACCAGTCACCATGCGTTCACTATCAACAAATCAAACCTCGGTCTCGCTCAGGGATTTCAACCTCGACATGTCCCACGTCGAGTCCTATAATTTTCATATTACGATCAGAAACCATGAGGAGCCTCACAAGCGCATCGTCTACCGCGCCGTCCAACGGGCAGACGGGGTCATAGTCGAGAAACCACGGTATCGGCCCTCCAACGGCAATCCCTCACCAGCAGTACACTTCCACAAGGCCACACCTATTCTCACCCATGGGAGAAAAGCACACAGAACAACTTCAATCCTAAAGATACCAACCGCTTATCAACAAAGGGTTCAACTTCAGGATGACCTCTTTCAGGGTATACAACCATTCGAAAGCAAAGCACAGGTTCAATGCGGGAGAGATGGTTACAACGGTCCTGTTCAGTATGGAAGAGATGGGTATAGTGGTCCGTTAGACCATGTGAAGCAGGACTTGGATGTTGGTAGTTTTGCTCATGAACCAGATATCACCAGCACGACGATGCAACGTTTCCTCAATTCGCCGGGACCTTGGACACCGTATTCTATGCGTGCGGGCTTGGGAGGCAAAATTTTGTGAAGAGTGCTACTGTTCCTTGATTGAGTATTGTGGTCGCCGGGAGCATCTCATATTCATGGTTCTTGCAGCCCCGGGGTAAGAGCGTGAAGCCATAATATTTGTGATGGAGATAGTTGAGTTTGCTGTTTGTTTGCTAGACCGATCAGCTCATTAGGCAGACGCTTCTTTCAGCTATCATCGTAGAATCAAGCTTAGAACTTTCTTATTACTAGAAGGCCACATCAAAGCAGACAAGGGCAGTAGCGGAGGAAGTGGATTCAGCCCAAACGTATGATGAGGACATCAACCAGAGCGGATAGGACGTTCAGGGAGTGGGGGTAGCCGCATAACGAATGACAGTTAGTATTTCATCCTCTTCTCTGCCC
Organism: Zopfia rhizophila CBS 207.26; assembly: GCA_010093925.1. Classification (NCBI taxonomy): domain Eukaryota; kingdom Fungi; phylum Ascomycota; class Dothideomycetes; family Zopfiaceae; genus Zopfia; species Zopfia rhizophila. Next base: position 466,854 of record ML994639.1, read on the forward strand.
TTTCAGCGAGGTGCTTAGACCTATTCAATTCTCAATGAAGTCATGTACCGGCCCATTCTACCTCCGGTGGGACAGTACAAAGTACATCACCTCCAATATCCTTCCTCTAGCCCTACGCTATCTGTAATTATAGTTACAGGGTATTTTAAAAAGGCTTAGTCTAGATATCTCGATAGAGGGACTGCAGATTTAGTTATAAATATCGTATGGGGGTGCAGGTTGATATCTAAGATGTATCTCTGCGCGTCCCCGCCGGAGCTGGAAGGGTGCTGTACTCCCTCGCGTATCTTATGCATGACCATATATCGTGAATGCAGCCATCCGTCTAACGTCTCGTGACATCCCGATCGGTACCGTTCCGACTCAAGGCTCTCCAAAGAATGCTCAACGCCGACCTGCATGTTGTTGAGGCCAGCTTCGCTAATCCTGCGAAAAGAAATTCATAACCCCGATTATCAGCGTCATCTGCCTGAACTTGAAACGCCATAGAAAATGGTGGTGGAATGGGAAGCATCTCCCGCCGCCACATGTAACCGATCCCCGCACCTGTTATGATGGGGCTCTGAAAAAAGGATAACACTAAAAGAATCGAGATTCTGGTGGAAGCGTTGCACAGCAAGGATTAATCGCGGAACTTGCGTCGAACTCGCATTTGACCCCGCATGCGGTACCCAGCGGATTTGGAAGGTTGTGTAGATGTTAGGTTGATGACGAAGCCGTCGGAGAAAGTTTGGTCTCATGCTTCAATATTTTGGGACTGGTCTGTGGGAGATGGAGGGAAAGGGAAGGGACAACTTTGGTTATGAACTTTTACACGGGAAGAGACATGAGGACGAGAAAATAGTGCATGAAGTTCTTTTCATTGATCATATGAAGCTATGTGCATGGAAAGGGTATTATCAAGTACGCTCTTGAGGAGAGGATGTGAACGCCGGGGCCCTTCAGGGTGCAGCCCAGAATTTGTGTAAATAAAATTCCAACCGTGCAAATCATTACTTGAAGTCATCACATATATATGTTCCATCCTGTGCATCTTGAATGCACGTCACCTTGCTGGACTCCTTTATCAACATCCTCCAGCTGGGCAGAGGGCTAGGGAGGTCTGTTTTCACTTCTCCCGCACCGTGATCTTCAAGAATGGAGGTGGGTTCGGTTTATGCGCTGAATGGCCGTTGAAATTAATTTTTGGAGGCTCAACAAGGGTCTTCCCGTCCTTGTCTTGCAGTGATAAGTCGAAGGTGGCGAGGAAGTATGCGGTGATGATGTGTTGTTCGAGTTTGGCGAAGCGCATGCCAACTAGAAACACGTGTCAGCAACGCAGAACATAAGTGAAGCGAAAATCTCGAACTCACGACACGGATGCCTTGCAACTCCCCAACCTACAAAGCCATGCACCTTCTTCTTGTCCTCCGCTCGCTCTGGCAGATGCCTGCTTGGATCCCACTTTTCTGGGTCTGGGTATATATTCGGGTCTAGATGGATGTCCGCAATAGCGTATGTGACAAACGCATTCGGAGGAATCACTTCGTTGCCGTTGCCAGTTGGAATTGGCTTTCCGCTTATATTCTTGCGGAAAGCGGTGCCAAGAAGATTGAGGCGGATCGAGTCACGAAGGCACATGCCGACCACTGGGAATTCGGCTTCCCAAGCTTCGAGTGGGACGTCGTCCAGCTGGTGGCGGAGGGGAGCATTGGGGTTAGTAGCATATTTAGCAGCGATGGTGCGGATTTCTTCGCGGCATTTGGCAAGCCATTCGGGAGAGGTAGCCAGATAGCATAATAACCAGGCAGCGTTGATACCGCTATTTAGAAGGCCAGCAAACAGCGATCCAACGACAAACTCCACAATTTTGAACATTCGGTCACCCTGATCGATCAGATATTGGAGAGGGTCGTCATGTTTCTCCCCGCTCTCTTGTCTCTTCTTCACAATATTCTGCACCAACATGTATAACCGAGCTCCAGCATAGGTACGCTTGAGGATAGCGGGAGAGGGGAAGCTCGGGAACATGACGGATGTAGCGGTCGTGCTCTGGTCGATCATTTCGAAGAGCTTTAGCGTTCGTTCGAGGAGCTCGGGGTCTTCTGCAATCTCATAGGCGCCCACTATTCGAATAGTGAGTCGGAAGACGAGGCGGTAGATGCTTTCGAATGGGTTAGTGACACCATTAGGCTCATACTGAATCCTATCCAGAGCATCTTGAACGTCTGAAATGAGGATATGAAGCTTCTTCTTGAATTGATCATTCTTCAACAGGGATGTAAGGCGACGATGGAAGTGGTTTGCGTATTCTTCTTTCTCGCCCCCTTCTTTGTCCTCCAATTTGGGCGATTGGCCAAACAGCACCGCGTAGCTAAAACAGCCTGTCAGCGCTATCCCATTGTCATGATATAGCAGACTAATTCCTACCCTTCGGCAAGCCCAAGATCCCGACTCTCGAAGAACAATTGGCGCCCCTTATCCCCAGACAGCCCCACAACAGTATGTGGCCCTGCATGAAAGCTAAAGTTGCCAGTAGAAGTATGGGCGCGGGCATTCCTAAAAAAATCCCATCGTCTTGTCCAGAAGCCAAAGGCGCCAGTTATGGGTAGATCGTCACTGACTGTCGGCGGGGCATTGGAAGGCAGTCGACGGAAGTAGCTATGTAGAACCGCGTATGCAGTCAATAGGACAGTTGCAGCGACAAGTAAGAAGAGGGTGGGCGACGTGGTAACACGCTCGATGTAGTCAAAGACCGACATGATTATTTCTTCATGCGAAAGAGGTCTGTGCTCTTTTACAGAAGAAAAGAAAAGAGGAAAGACAGGTTTAACGAAAATTGACAGGTTAATGGTAGAAGGTGAGAGGTGGTCAAGGTGGAGGTGGATGATGTACTTGGACTGAGAGAGGTACAAATAGAGAGAGATAACGTCACGGACCGATTGGCCCGCCTTCATTCGTTTCGGCGACCATGGGTGGCATACGCAACACTACTCTTTTACCATGACAAAGGGAGGCACGCCGGGTGCTTGTTCCGCTGGAATTGTGCAAAGCCGAGGCGGCGGCGGTGGGTTGGCGGCTGCCAGGTGTGCCCATCGCGCAGATTTCCTTGGATCGCACCGTCATCAGTTGCTCAGGATGGACTCTGTCGCATGGAGGCTACAGACGTCTTGACGATGTTTGCGTCGTAATTGGCCCCCCAGGTGGAACAACGTGGCTGGAGAAGTCCAAACAGAAGAGAGCGGAACGCGCTCTATCCGAATCTAGCAGCCGTCGTGGCGTAACCGATCACGTGCACAATCAATCGGAATGCAGATCGTTAATCTGACATCCGCTAGCATCTGCGCTGGACCCCTGTAATATCCACTCAAAAGCTTGTTACGCTGCTGGCCCACTTTCTTGTTTCGACTGCTCAGAATCATATAAAGTAGTGAAAAATCTGCAATCGAGATTCAGCCCAGCTTGCGGAGAGAAGCGCGAGTCATGACAATCTCCGTCCAGCAACCCAATCAGCTCAAAGAGCTCGTAGAACGCGGCGACATGCTCCTTTTCTCCTTGACATGCACACAGCTGCAATGAATCGAAGGATTTTGTAACTGCCCGTGGTCTTATCGGCCTTGGACCAGGCGTAATGCTACCAGGGAACACGTTGAATCTTTTTCGGTGCAAAAGTGCCAATAGTGTGAGGGAGATAGCTGACAATGCATTTTTGCTTGTTGGAGAATGTTATCTGCATGGTATGATGAATGGCGAGGTCATCGAGCTGTTCCAGGCTGGAAAGTTCAAGGAAATTTCTTTCCATTATGGTAATAAAGTTATGTTTGCAGCATATCCTGCATTTCCACCCACTGACTACCACGACAAACCTATCAGTCACTGCATATCCAAAAAAAAATAAAAATAAAAATTCCATAAATGGTATCAAGTGTCCAATCCTATCTCCCAAAACCCGGATCTACAGGCTGAAAAGCTCTGGGTACAGCTGAGCCTACAACCGGCCATGCCATACATTTGTCATGAACCCCATACTTCAAGCTCTCCTCCCTTCTCGTCCCCTTCTCTGCCTTCCACTCTACGGATCACCTAACTGCACCCAGATCCTTCCTCACTTTTACCCTTCTCCTTTTCCAGCTGTTCAAACGAAATCTCAGACATGGCGTTAACGGCATGCCACGACACTGCCTCGGTATGCATGTACGGGATATTGGCGTCATCTTCGGCGTAGGTAAACGTTATATCATACCTCTCAGTCAGTCAGATAAATTCCACAATCCGGTACTGCGTCAACCAGTTACTTTTTAAAAACCATTCAAGAATGCCAAGACTGGTGGTAAGAGGGCGCGAGGGGAGAATACGGGGATGATTCCCTCAACTCAATAAGTCTCCAAAAGGGTCGTGACATCGGTGAACGTTGTGAAGGACACAACGCCGGCAAGAGAGACATTGCGCGTGGCGGGGCTTCTGACGAGAGACGCCACTAGCTGTCCCAAGTGATTGACCGAACAGCATAATGCGTGATGGTGCGATTTTGGCGGCATTGATTGCCCAGTTGAAGACGGCGAGGGTATCGAGGAGAAGGCCTTCTTCTGAGGGTACAGCGACAGAAAGGCCACAGTCTCGATAGTTGATGGTTATGACATGGACCTTGTCGGGTTCACAGAGTAGACTGCGCGAAGGCTGTCAGGGCGGACGCCTGAGGCGATTGTGCCTGATGTGCCGTGCAGGTAGATGACCAGCTGTGCATCGGAGTTTTCTCTGAGCAATTGGACGTTCAATCTTGACATGTCCTCTGTGAATCCTGAAGGAAGCTCTAGAGGCTGATCTTTGTGCTTCAGATAGGTGCACAGGGGTAGAGTATGCCACGCGTGGAGCTGGATGCCATCCTCGATGGTGATTGGGAAGGGAGTGACTTGGTTCGGGAGGAAGCCATACATTTCTGGGACGTTCAGGTCCTTGAACCAAGTCAATGTTACCAGATGAAGATAGAATGCATGTGTCTGGATACTTGGAAAAACAGCAATCATGCCTAAGAGGCAAAAGTAGAGTCCAACTGGAATTCAACTCTGAGCAGAATGGTTTTCACGGTAGAGCGAATCGTGCTAAGAGCTATAGCGAAAATGGTGTGGTCTTCAACTATTACACACCGGACTTTATCTCTGTGATGAATATGAAAAACGAAGAGGATGTTGATAAAAGTTTGAGATTGACCTCTTCATCGTGTACCTTGAAAAGGTATAGCCATTGGAGTTAATGAAGGTGCCTGCAGCCATTACAGGATCCAAGGTCTGAGTGATTATCAACATGTAACTGGTCAACTAGCGAGTTACGATAATGGAATGGTAATTGAGAAATGGCCAACATAAAGAGTAAGATACATGACAATACGTGAGCGAGCGATTGAGTGATTGAGTAGGAACCTTGAGTGCACAGGCCATTTCCTTTCCAGGGCTAGCTCCATGTCCTGCATGTCATACCTTGAACTCCTTCACAACTACCACTCTGGAACTTCACTCGTAGAGCACTTCACGTTGGCAGAGTCCGCCTTTCAACCAGTTTTACCTAGAATATTAATGTTCTAGCGGTGAATTTGTGTCGCCACCACTATCGGTTATACGGGCTCTTTTGCATGTAGCATCTTGATGAATTGTTGCTTCCCCACCTTCTCTCCTCGGATGCCTTAATCTCACTCACGTGGAGAAGCATATATCATCCTCAATTCTACACCTCTTTCCTTAAGCCCTTCAAAGTCTGAAGAAGAAATTCGAGCAGCCTAATATTCTTGAAACTTTTTATTTCCTCTCAACACATTGCCATCATCCTCTTCAGCCCGACCATCAACATGGCTCATTTGACAAGAGAAGATCTCATCAGATCTAGCGAAGTGGACCCAGAATACAAAAAGGTATCTTCGGCATTTCCTATATCCATATCCACCTTCCCTTTTGCGTTGTTCAGGATTTTGTCTCTCCCCTGTAATCGTCACGTTTTCTGCCCCTCAAACTTCTCAAAGTCCTATAATCACTAGAAAATATATGCATTTGTACACTCAAACTAACGCAACGACAGGCTTACGATGCCCGTCCCCGCCACGCCCAAGGAGTCGACATATTCGACCATCGCGCCAAACGCGCAGCCCACCTCGAGAAGCTCCGCCACTTGTACCCCATCCCCGGACCGATTCCCAATGAAGTGATTGAAACTATGCATGATGTCCCAACTCGTGACGGCGCTTCAATCCGGGTGCGAGTCTATCAGCCAAAGTCTGGACCGCCGGACGGAGGAAGTCCGTTGATCATGATGTATCATGAAGGAGGGTGGTGCATGGGTGATTTGACTGATGAGGACCTTAATTCCCGAATGTTTGCGAGAGATTTAGGCGCCGTTTGTGTGAATGTGGAATACAGGTTTGTCTACTCCATCAGCACTGCACTAGGCGGATGAATTAATTTTAATTGACTCACTGGTAGACTCGCACCCGAACACGTATTTCCGATCGGCGTCAACGACTCCTGGGATGCTCTCAAATGGGCCATTGCAAACGCTGAAAATCTCAAGGTGAACCCTCGCCGCGGCATTATCGTTTGTGGTGCATCGGCTGGAGGTAACATCTCTGCTGTCCTTGCGGTGCTTGCCCGTGATGAGAAGCTGGATCCACCGATCACAGGCCAGTACCTTTGCGTACCGGCACTCTTGCCAGCCGAGAATGTACCAGAAAGATTCAAAGATGAGTACAAGAGCCGGTTCGAGAACGTCAATGATCCGGTGCTTGGGAAGCTGGAGGGCAGTGGGATTATGGAGATCTACCAACCCGATGAGCATTCTCCCCTCTGGGACCCGTTCAATCATCCCGACGGTCACAAAGGCGTTGCAAAAGCGTACTTCCAGGTTGCGGGTCTAGACCCGCTTCGAGATGAGGCATGGTTGTATGACAGGGTGTTGAGAGAGAATGGTGTGGAGACGAAGTTTGATTTGTATCCTGGGTATGGACACATGTTTTGGACCAACTATCCGGAGATGGAGAGGAGTAGGGAGTTTGTTCAGGATACTCTCAAGGGTGTGAAGTGGCTGCTTGATATGTAGAAGGGGAAATGTTGGATCTTCGGCTCCTTGGGCCATGAAGTCTACTAGGGATGTCAGGTTTTACCTACTCAGAATGAATTCAACAAAGACAACGATCTGAATATAGATTTGCAGTATGAGGTAAGATGTATCAGGCGAACTTCTGCAAACGAGTTGCTCCGAAGTGGTGTGACGTTACACCGGAGAGGACGTGGGGCAGAAGTCCATCCCGATTTCAAATCCTCACCTATCTCAATCGGGAAAGCCAATCGAGAAATCCAACCGGGAATATCATCCCCGTATGCGAACCTGAGATATCATACAGCTTTGAATATTCAAACTTCCACACTACGTAACCATCAAAGATCCTGCATTTCGCATATCCAAAATCAAAGGCCGACAATTAACGTCCACACTCAATATGCCAATCTACCACATAGGCACGTATACACCATTCCTCAATCTTTTTACTATTAAGAAAGCAAAGTTAACATCAGTTAGTCCTGTTCAAACTCAAGCCAAACGTCACCTCTGCCCAACTCGCCGAGCTCAAAGCAGCAGGTGAAGCCATGGTCGGCGTTGTTCCTGGTACTTCTTCCCTCAACTCAAACACTTATACTGTTACTCTTCTCTCTTACTTTCAATTGGGGGGCAGTATAGTAATCACCATGTACAGGACTCAAATCCTTTGAATTCGGACCTCCATTAGCCAGCACCGCCCACCGATCCCAAGGCTTTGATATGGCGCTTATGACGGTGATGGAGACAGAGAAGGATGTTTTGGCGTATGCAGGGCATGAGGCACACCAGAAGTGAGTTTCTGGATTTTTCTTTTGCTCGGGAGAGAAAAAGGGCAAAGGGCTGTGAAGGTTTCGGAGGAGTTCGGCGACTGACTTGTGTGGGTGAATCTAGGGTTCATAAGATTCGAGAGGCGATTTGTGATGATACGCTGGCTTATGATATGGTAGTATGAATGGGCGGCCAGTCTCCTAGTTTTGGAGGGAAGAGAGAGGGTTTTGTGATACGCGCACATTCTCATTTGCTCGGCTTACTTGCATAGCTGTTGAAGTGGAGAATTGGTACCGGCACAACGATTTTACGTATAATTGCTTAAAAACCGCTCCTTTCTCTATCCAGTTGTACTGCGATTGATCTTGAGCCACGTTGTGTGAAGTATTATCTTGTGCCCTGACCAGAGCGAGATCGGAAAAAAGGTTCCGCGTCAGTCAACTGACATATTTCTCTAACGCCTAGTCTCAAAAGACTCAAGGTATGCCCGATACCGGACACTACCCCTCCATCTAGCGGGGTACGTCTTCACTGCAACAGTCTGGGGAACAACGTGGGGAGACTAAAGTTGGTTGCATCTCGGGCACCTCTAGCTCTGCCACCCCACCGTATACTCCGATATCCTCACTTCGGTGTTTCTGGTGCGTATCTATCGATATAATTCAAGCAACATACAAAAAAAATGTATCCACATAATACCCTCGAAAACCATTCACTCCCTTCCAGTATAACCATCTCCGTTCCCAGTGTGACCAAACATTTCAACCTTCAAAAATGACAACCCAAGGAACCGGCAGACTAGCAGGCAAGGTCGCCATCATAACCGGTAAGTCCCACAAATCCCCTCACCGTTTGCTCTCCATCACTCCAGATAACACTTCTCCAGGAGGTGGTTCCGGCTTCGGCCTCGCCATTTCCGAAGTGTACGCTCGTGAAGGCGCCAAACTGCTCATCGGCGACCTCAACACATCCGGCGCCGCCAACCTCGCCTCCAAATACCCCTCCACCATCATCCTGCAAACCATGGATGTTGCAAAACGACCCGACTGGGACGCCGCCGTTGCTCACGTGATTAAAGCATTCGGCACGCTCGATATCATAGTTAATAATGCGGGGACGAGCTATAAGAACAAACCTAGTTTGCAGGTTACCGAAGAGGAGTATGCGCGGTGCTTTGATGTAAATGTTCTCAGCATATTTCATAGCGTTGCAGCGGTTTTCCCGATCTTTGTGGAGAAGAAGAAAGGTGTGATGGTTAATGTGAGTTCTTGTGGAGCGACCAGGCCGAGACAGGGATTGGTTTGGTATAATGCTAGTAAGGGGGCTGTTTCGAATGTGAGTGTGCTCTCCACTGAAGGAAGATCGAATCACGAAGGTGGGGATATGGATTTGCTAATGTGATGGCTGTATCAGGCGACCCAAGGTCTGGCGTTGGAGTTTGGTCCACACCAAATCCGAGTAAACAGCATATGCCCTTTGTTGTGTGGGACGGGACTGTAAGTTCTAGATATCCCATCATCTGTGTTTCGGCCAAAACTGATCGGGTCCGTTAGATTCGAGAGCTTTGCTGGCGTTCCGGATACCCCCGAGAACAGAAAGAAGTTCCTGGGCAACGTTCCTCTTGGACGACTGACAGAGACTGTGGATGTGGCGAATGCGGCGCTATTCTTGGCTAGTGATGAGGCATCCTTCATTACTGGCGTCAACTTGGAAGTAGATGGTGGAAGGACGATTTAGAGGAAGCCCAGATAGAAAATACAATTAGGGCAGACAGATCAATATCCGAAAAAGACTCTGAAAAGATGTCTATGTAACTCAATATAGTGTTCAACTGAACTTATTTATCGTCTTGTAGAATTTTCCTGCTATGCCCCATACTTTGAGATCTGCTAGGGTCTTAAGAGCGACCTGCTTCAGCACCTCGAAATTCCGTGCGTCGCAAATATTGGTTACGGACTCGAGCGATGCTCTTCCACCAACCTCGATCCACCTTTCGATCCTCTCCAGGGTATCGGGAGTGCGGGTCCATGGGAGATCATCCAGTTTCACAGCTAGCCATCCGGGGGTAGCATTTCCAGTGCTATCCGGGTCGTACTGCTCGAAAGGAAAGAACTTCGTAAAAGCTAAGAGGAAAGCATATGCCATGAATACTCTCATGGTTTCGCATGGGGTGTTGATGGTGCATTCCCGCGAGATGCCGGTGATTGATGCAGCGTGGGTAACTAGTTGTCGCGTGCGCATTGGGTCTCGTACATATATGTATCGCAGATGCTCTTTCGTAAAATCTAGTTCGCGCGTCGTTTGTTGGTTCGAATCTCGCCCCGAATTGCGGAAAATATAGACTACAAGGTCCATGGCTTCGTGGCTGTTGCTGAGATAGGAATGATGAGCGCCCAAACTGCCAATGCTGTATAGTTGTTTAGCAAGTTCGTGCTCAAATAACGTTGTACAGACACTACCTACTTCATGTTAACAATATCTGATGTGCACATTGGGCGGGATAAGGAGTCCTGAAGAAGCGTGAGGCTCGCTAGTAGAGCTCTCTTTGTCTCTCGATGAGCAACCGTGAGAGAAGAAAGCCCCAAGATGTTCGGCGCGGACGCGTCCTCGAGCTCTCTCATATCATACAGCATTCTGTCGATTGCATGCACACAGAGTCTTTTGGCCCATGCCGGCACCGAGTCCAGCCCCGGCTTTTGTGCAATAACATCGCGCAGCAAGGTGTAGAAGGGGAGGCCTGCAGGAGGACATGTAGCAAAAGGCAGTATTGCAGCCCAAGCTTGTGCCGAGTGAGCCTCCCAGATACTCTCACTACAAGGTAGCCTTGACGGCAATTCCGCAATTCGGAAAGCGCCTCTCTTTGAGGTCAGAGTGGAGAGGGTACAATCAAACTCGAAAACAGACCAAGCCATACGTTTCTCCATCTCCTTATCCCTCCACTGCAGCCAGGCAGCTTCCAATGCTGCGGGATCCTTCTTTTTCAGCTGCCTCATATCCCATGTAAAAGGGTCCATTTGCTCGGCATCAGAGGACAGTATGCCCAATCCTCGAAGACTCGTGACCAATAGTCCCCGGGATGCATCGGCGATCTCATATAAACGACGGTTGCCCGTGCCCAAGGCATATATTTGGTGGAAACAAGATGCAGTAATGTAGGAGGAATTTCGAAAAGCAGTAGTGTCTTGTTGCCCCTATGCAAATATTTTAGCTGGGCATGTGCCTAAGCTCGGTCATTATCCATACCATCCAGAACAATGCACGCTGCGTGATTTCTGCGAGTAAAGCAGATATCTCAGATGACCCTTCAGTAGTAGAATAAGTCGCACCAATACAGGCCATTGCAGCCAGGAGAGCCGTCGGGCACTTCTCAATCCGCCAGGTCGGTATGTGAATGATAGGAAGGACTGCGTGGAATTCTGCGAAATATATCTTCACAAACTTTTCAAGGAACGCAACAGCGGGAAGTGCTTCAAGGGCAGGAGTATCATTAAGAGAAGGGATATGAGGAGCGGAAAGGATCTTTATCAGGTCCATGAGAGTATTCTTCTCAATCGCTGGCCGATCCCCTAATGTTTGTTCTAGCACCTGCCTAAGCGGAGGTAGTGTGATCTTTCTATATCCTTTATTCGAAGTATAGTCAAAAGGCCACGTTTCATTGCCACCACGATCGAGAACGCCAGGCCAAGTCTCGCTGTTTTCTCGATCTTGAGTTGAAATCTGGTTGCTATGTGATGACATATTCATTCCGAGTGCCGCCGGAGAGAAAACGGTTGTCGTCACGGCTGGTGTGGGCTGTGGATCTTCACCAGAGTCATGATGATCAGCATAAGCTGGCAGCTGGCTCAGAGAGTCGGACACTGCGGTCTCACAGCCAAACCAATCCATTCTAGAAGCACGCACGATATCCCAGTCACAGAGTTGGAATTGTGAAGATGGTGCCTGTGATTCGGGCTGGGATGTCGGTGCACGGCAGTGTTCTGGGTTCAATGGGTTGAAGTGACTTTGATTATCTAGGAAACCCCAATTAGTCGGTTCGTTATGTGGCCGGATTTGCTGAGATCGTCTGCTAAATGAATCAAATTGTTCAGAATTGATCTCATCACAGTTTGGCACAATGAAAGGGGCGAGTTGGCTATCTCGGTTTGCGTTAGTTGTTTGTGCCGTATGGTTTTCAGCCTCGGAAATGGACGGGGCTGATAGACTACCTTGGCCTAAGAAAGACGCTCCGGGTTGAGTCGCGCGTTGGTCATTCCTCGATACTGGTACTGCTCCGTCAAGTATATTCGCGGCTGAAGCTAGGTCGCTGAGGGTCGGTGGCGGCCAGGCTGGTTCTCCATCAGTCCTGAGAGGTTGGGCTGACGAAAGATCGCTAGTAGCGTGCGGCGCGATTGAAGGAGGCGGCCCACTAAGGTCATAAACGCACTGCCGATTGCTGTGGAGACAGGCTTCACATGGTACCTCACGCGAGCACCGCAGCTTTTGCTTTATGCAACGGTGACACGATTTCTTTCGGCTTTCTCGTTTAGACAGTGTAGGTTCATGCACGTTGCGCCTGTGCCGTTGATAGACGTCTTTCCTTGTAAAGCGCTTGTTACATAGCTGACAAGTGAACGTTTCCCTTTCGGATCTAGAAGAACGTTAGGGGGATGATTGTTTGACGACTTCGACTCAACATACCTTGAATGGAGCCTTTGATGGCGCTGCAGATGGGCAGGACGCGAGAGCTTCGCGCCGCATATTTCACATGTGTACGTTTGCTTGGGCCGTGGAGATTCCGGCTACAGTGCTGGTCAGCTTTTCCGATGCTCTAGTGGCATAATAAACGTTCGAAAGTGAGAGATGAGAGGAAACTGCACCGTTGAGCAAGCTTGAACGTCGTCAGGGCCAGACGAGAGGGACATGGCAGCGTGTTTACAAAGTTAATGTTGAATTTTGAGACGTCTAATGCGAAGTTTGGAACATCGTCATTCATGCAGGGTAACGTTAACCCAGGAATCTGGGGAAATCATGGGGAATCATGGGGAGAACGTTAGCTCATTGTCAAGCAGAGCCGAGGATCCGGTCTCGTCGTAGCTGGTAGCTCACCACCTCACATGAAGCAAGGAACAGATGGCTAGCGAGAGGAAACACGATGTACGCAAACAGAGCAAAGCGATGGGAAGTGGAGATGGAGAATGGTTCGGGTCGCAGAGCTATCGTACTATACCGTTTTAGATAAGTATGCAGGTTTATGTAATCACTCCCCCACTCCCGAGGTCCCAACACCTGCGCCACTGAATAGTCCCTGTTCTGTCCACTCGTCCATCACGATTCACGGTATCACTCCATACATCTATTGACACGGCTCCTCTATCTTAATACTGGCCCTCCAGCGTCAACGTCCCAGTCTTGGTGATCATGTATTCATTCACTGCCACGTCTTTGCCGGACTCCTTTCCAAACCCAGAGTCTTTCATTCCTCCAAATGGCGATTCTGCTGCCGACGCATTCCCTATTGCTGTTTAGCCCATTACATGTGCAAGACTTCAGAAGTGTCATGAGGATATTACCTGTATTCATCCCAATCATCCCTGCTTCCAGATTTTCTAGCAACCGCCACGTTCTATCCACGTTCTTGGTAAAGAAGTATGACGAGAGGCCCATCTAGACGTGCATTAGCAATCAACTCAGCCTGGGGCGCAGTCAAGCGATGAAACAACATACACTTGTGTCGTTTGCAGCCTCTACAGCTTCTTCCTCCGTCTCGAACGGGAAGAGTGCTAGCAACGGGCCAAAGGTCTCCTCAGTCGCTACTGTCATACTTGATCCAGCATTTTTGATAATAGTTGGCTCGAAGAAATACCCATCATCCTTATTGATGCGGTTCCCGCCTATCAGCACTGTAGCACCGTTTCCCTTCGCGTCCTCGATCTGGCTGGAAACCTTGTCCAGCCCTGCTAGTGTCGTGACTGGACCAATCGTGGTCTCCTTGTCCATTCCGTGGCCTACACGAAGCTCGCGTGTTCGTTGGACCAAGATATCGGCGAACTTGTCGTAGACGCCCTTTTGAACATATACGCGATTGGCGGTAATGCAAGCTTGTCCAGCATGGCGAAATTTCAGTGCCATTAATGCTATGCACTCGCTGTTAGCGCGTTATCCGACTTTCAAGTTGCTAGGCAGGGTATGACGACTTACCGTCAGCAGCTTGGTCCAAGTTTGCGTCATCGAATACCAGGAATGGACAATTTCCGCCTAGCTCCAAGGTGAGCTTCTTCAGACCAGGAGCACAGTGACTTGCGATGAGCTTCCCAACCCTAGTCTAACATTACATTAGTCAATACTTTTAGGCATGGTATGGAAGATCCTTCTTACTGAGCCCGTAAATGTCACTTTCTTGATGAGTGGATGTTTGCAGAGCGCTTCACTCAAAGCTGGTGTGTTCACCAAGGTGGTAGGCAGTACGCTGAAAACGCCTTTTTGAAAACCAGCCTTCTCTGCCAGATATGCCAGTGTCAAAGCAGACAATGGAGTCTCTGGCGATGGTTTTACGATCATGGTGCATCCCGCCGCCAAAGCAGCACTGGCTTTTCTAAGGATCATTCTAAGCTTGATAATCAGCATCAACGGTTCCATTCGACGAGTGTATTTTCTACTCACGCAACTGGAAAGTTCCACGGCACCAAAGCTGCAGCAACTCCGATCGGTTGTTTGATTGTAAAGACTCTCCGACCAGGAGTGGCTGAGGTAAAGTTTGTCCCTTGTATCCTCTCTGCTTCTGCAGCGAACCACCGCGTAAAGCTTGCCGCATATTCAATTTCGCCGTGAGCTTCTGCTAACGGTTTGCCGGTTTCGTAGACCAGAATGGTTGCCAGGTCGTCTTTGGCCTCTCTTATCAACGCATCCCACTTGGAGAGCAGGTCTGCACGGACCTTTGGATTCACCGTGCGATATTTCCTGAAGGCTTTATGCGCGGCTTGGATTGCGTCTTCGGCATCTTCGGCGGCCATATCCGTGCAAGTGGCCCATTTTTGGTCAGATCCAGGATCTATACGATCCGTTAGCTGGAGTGGAAATCCGTTCAAGCGGGTTTACCAACCGATGATGTCGAATTTCTTTCCTGATTTTGCTTCCACCCATTCTCCATTAACATAGGCTTTGTCTCGAAACAAGTCTGGGTTTTTTAAGTTGAGCTGCATGTTTTCGTCAGCTACTAGACTGTTTTCCTTTCCAAGCTGCAGCGTCGAGACTTACGTTGATAGTTGATTTTACCGTTTCTCCCATCGTGAAAAGATTCTTCCGCGAGACTTGATAGTACCAAAGGATTGATTCGAGGGCAATCTACATTCAGATATGTTGTACTACACTTTTATCATTCTATTATGGCCTTGCTGTCAATTCCTTTCTCTGCCCCACCGCAGTTCTCTGGTCGACAGCTTCAAGGCCAACGATTGCGAGGCCATATGGTTCCTCGCCGGGTTAGTAACCCCCGTTTCGTCATCACGAGACCTGCAGTTGTTCTTAGGTTCATCTTAGGTTCAGATCCGGTATCGGAAACCTTTCATCTCAACCATGCGGGCATCAACACAAAGCTAATTTACTGATCCTGAGAATCTTCAGCCATTTTAGCTTCCTCGCTGGGTTTTAAATTCTGAGTTAATGGTAATGAGTTCTGCATCTAGACTATCAGTCAATGGCACGGGTGAATGAAAAATGAGATGTCTGATATAGGATGTTCAACCGAACTAGGATACCAAGATACTTCATATAACCAAAATTTTCTCGCTAACATCAATTTGGCACATGACGCTTCCTCAAGTATTCCCTGATGGCATTTCCCATCTCCTTTGTCGATGCTGACCCGCTCATATCCTTTGTCTTCAATCCACTATCCAAAGTCATATTCACAGCATCTTCGATTGCCTTTGCCTCTTCCTCCATACCGAAACTATATCTTAGCATCAGCGCTGCGCTTAGGATTGCCCCGATTGGATTCGCAATGCCTTGTCCCGCAATATCTGGCGCCGATCCATGCACTGGCTCATAGAACCCCTTTACCGGTTTGTCTCCCCATTTCTTGACTGGAATATCTGCAAGGCAAGCCGAAGGCAGCACCCCCAAGGTCCCGGGAATCACGCCGGCCAGATCCGAGAGGATGTCCCCAAAAGTATTATCTGCAACCACGACGCCATTGAATGAACTTGGCTTCATCATCATCAGCGTCGTTGCACTGTCTGCTAACTGATGCACTAACTTCACCTGCGGAAATTCCTTGGTGATAGTCTCTTGCACCACTCGTCGCCATAGCCGTGACGACGCCAGCACATTGTCCTTGTCGCAGCTGATAACTCGGGGCACGGGTACGGCAGGTGACAGGGCAAGATGCGCAGCCATGCGAGCTATGCGCTCGACTTCAGAACGCTTGTACGCCCACAAGTCCGACGCATAATCCGGCTCCTCAGCCTTGGGTCCATAAAACGCACCACCACAGTTCTCGCGCAGAACGATGAACTTGGTGCCCCTAACCAACTCCTCCTTCAATGGACTCCTGCCGCCGGGGAAGTACTCAGCGGGCCGGATATTTGCATAAACGTCTGTAACTTGGCGCAGTCGGAGCGTAGCACCTTCAGGACCTTCGAAGCCGCGTCGTTTGCCGTCCCATTTCGGACCTCCGACTGCGCCCATCAGGATGGCGTGGCATTGGCGGCCTTGCTCGAGCGTTTCTTCCGTCACAGAGACGCCATGCTCGTCGATGGAGCAACCGCCGAAAAGGCGTGGGACTAGTTTGAAAGTTGCGCGGCTGTTGGGGTGAGAGGAGAGGACATCTAGGACTGCTGTTGCTTCGGCAGTGACTTCGGGGCCGATGCCGTCGCCTCCGAGGATGAGAATGGAAAATTCGGGCTTGGACATTGTTGTAGGAGTTTGGGTTGTGTCAAGAAAGGGCGTTCCGTGGGCTGAGGTGCCTAACTATGAGGTAGCTTTGGGGGAAGAGAAACCGGGCGTAGAAAGACTTGAGAATATGTTGGGCAAGACTACGAAGAAATCCGAATTAAGGATCCGCCGATCATTCTCACACTATACAGTCGCCGAAATCGGCAATGAGCAATCCAAGGATGAAATCTCTTGATCTGATTAGGATATAGACCTCCAGCTCAGAAACGTGAGGGGTGGAAGGTTGATGATGTAACATATTTGTGGTGGGGTGAAGCGTTTGCTTGAGGTCAGAAGTCAGCCTCGAACCTCACCATTGGAGATAGATGGTGGGGAGTAAGAAATATGGATTGATGTGAGAGGCGGGTACATCCGAGGCCATCGGAGTTGTGTAGTGGGGAGTGCGGGGAAGTGAACATACTACAGATGTACTCCTGACTGACTGACTCGTGAACTCCACACTTCGTCTCCAGATATGGGAACCTCTTTTCCCAGCTACATCAATGCTGTTATTACCAGCCTGGCCGCATCACTGGGATAAGCCTTTTGAATAGATTTTGGACTAGCCTTATCAAATGTCCAGCTCCATGACAAAACGTGATCATGTGATCGACTCACTTCGACAGCATATCACTCTTTATTAAATCTATGGAAACAATGGCTACGATCACTAGCAAGCCATTTCGTGCATCAAGGGTCATCTGTATTCGGTTGACACAACGTTTTCTACAGACTTGAACCCGGCCCTCTCATTTCCAGTTTTCAACCACTTGGAGCACATCTTCTCTTATGTACAAAGGCAATGTCCACAATATTTCCGTTCCAATCTATGGTGTTTAGACGACGTAGCTATCAAAGCCATTAGCGCTTCTTTTGACGTACTCTTACAATCGGACAAAGCACTTACCGGTATCGAGGAGACTTATCACCCATATCCAACAACTCCTCCTCTGAATACTTCTCCAGAATCTCTGCCTCACCGATCACGTCCCTCGCTTTATTCATCCTACTCCACACCACCTTCAGCACCAGCGTACACATAATCGCGGCGGCCACAATCCCAAGACTGAACCCATATCCAAGCCAATAATGCGGCTTCTGCGACTCGATAAAGATATTGCTTCCAATGGCGCCACCAAAATTGCCTAAAGAGATTAGCAACGCCATTCCCACGGCTCGCTTCCAGGACGGTGCCAGGTTATTTCCTGCCCAAGCCAGGATGCCGATGAGTGGGGGATAAACGCCTGCCGGGATGGTGAAGAGAAATGCGTAGGTGAGGCCGGGGTAGCGTGGATGCGGGATACTTATCAAGCCAATTAGGCCGCAGAGGGCGATAATGAAAGGGGTTACGATGAAAGGCCAGCGAGCCCCCTTTCTGTCGGCCATTCGGGAGAAGGCGAGGGTGCTTATGACACCCAGAATGTAGATTGGGATTGCTGGTGTAGGGTCAGATATTCTCCCTTTGGTCTTATCGTAAAAGGGGAAACCGCTTACTGAGAAGCTGGGAATTAGCAGCCGTGTATCCTAATCCAAGGATGATACTGGGTGCACTGTAGGTGAAAGCATACAAGCAGACGCTACAGTATTAATCATTAATTTGAGACCAGCGCAAGGAGTTTAAGGAATAAAGGACACATACGAGTTGCCCCAGTACGCAATCATGGCGAAATAAAGCTTCCATTCCGTCAAAGCAGCCCGCAGGTATCGCCATTGGAAATTTTCTCCAGTCTTAACTTGACCCTGCGATGTACCAGCATCTTGTTCGAGCCGTCGGCGGATGAATGCTTTCTCATCCGGATGAAGGAAGCTTGCTCGGTCGGGACTATCGGGAAGAGTCCACGGCAAGGAGAATCCCACCAAAACAGTTACGATGCCTTCGAGGATGAAGATCCAGCGCCAGCCCTCTAAACCACCGGTACCATGCATCTTTTCAATGGCGAAAGCTAGAAGGCCGGAAAAAGCACCAGCGAGCGAAGCCGCGGAGTAAAAGATTGCGATACGGGTCTGGACTTCGAAACGGCAGTACCACGTTGTCAGAAGGTAGGTGGCAGCTGGGAAGAAACCGGCTTCGGTGAAGCCGAGTAAGGTGCGAGTGATCACCAAGTGATGGTAGTTCTTGACTAGGCCTTGCATTGTCATAACCTGGGTGCTGTAAGCATGTTCGATGGAGATTTTGTATGGGTGCAACACGTACCAAGCCCCATGAACACATCATGATGCAGATCCAGATAGAAGGTCGCAGCAGCTTGAGCAGGATGTTGCTTGGTACTTCGAACAATGCATATGGAAAGAAGAAGACGGTGAGTGCAATGTTGTATTGAGAGCTCGTCAATTCTACAAAGTCTGTCAGGGAAACGTTGGAGTGACAGGGAAAACGCCTTCTTACTCAAGTCTTTGTTCATCCCGGCAACTTTGGCGTTTCCAATATTGCCTCGATCCAAGAAACCAAGCACATAAAGCAAGGTCAGCATCGGTAGAAGTCGATAGTCAACCTTTCGAAGGATACGTCGCGTTTCTGCATCTCGATAGGTTGGCAACTGATAACATGTCAGACAGATGTTGATGTAGAATGGGGGGGACGCGTACATTGGCCTCGTTCAATCCAGCTTGATTGTCAATTCCCACCTTCTCAATATACTCTTCTTGCATTTCTTTGCCAGATCCACGAGATGGTGCTGGTTCTGTGTTTTGAGTAATGGAAGGCATCATGAATGGGGGAATATCAGAGAAGATACAAGGGAGAGACTGGAAGATGGGAGCAGTACACAGGACTCAAAGATATAACAGGGTCCAAGCATGAAATTAAACTTCATAATCAGACGACTATTAGATCAGATAATGACCCTACTCCGAAAACCCGAGGAGGGAGTCTTGGGGCCCCGCACACCAAATACTTCCCCACAGTCATCTCCGACGCTCGAGCTTTCATCCCCAGGTTCTCGTAGCAGAAGCCAAGGGACCAAACCGATCGGTTCGCTGCATGTATCCCGGCGCCGGTAGCTAACTATCGTAGTACCAGGAGCCTGGTTGAGTGTATGGCATGCACATGGCTTTGCAGTTATGACATTCTAGTGTCCGCGTTCTGGCTTCTTGATATAGGCGTTGGATTCTGTCAGCTTCCAAATTACAAGACCTTTAGACCTCGAGCCTTACCAGTGCTTATTATTATTCATCATTATGCCATGACGGCCGACGATGACAGAGGGGAAAGTACTGACACGGCGAGTGTATATCCTCGGGTTAGACAGCATAAGAAGTCTAATTGCACACTCCCTGAAGGCTTCAGCCGACACTCGTCCCATCTCAATATTTCTACACAGACCTTCTTTATACAATGAGTTTATATTGCGAGGCAGGACGATCAACTTGACGGTCAAGATGTTAGGTATCATTCATGAACACTTTTGGATATGACGTCGATATACTGGAAAGCCGTGATGACGGCACTGCATACTGGTCCTTCAAGCCTGATGGAACAGGTGGATCCGACGGCAGGGAATCCGAAGAGATCTTGCAGTCCGGAGAAACCTACAGCAGCTTATATCATAATAGTCAAAGTACCTATGAGAGTGAATGCTGAGCGGACTATTAAACACGGTGTCGATCGGAATTCGACGATCTGTCTCATTCAGAATGGAATGGGCCAGATTGAACGGCTCAACCCTGATGTTTCAACCAATCCCGCCACACGTCCGACCTACTTGGTAGGAATAATATCGCATGGCGCTCACATAGAGAGAAACCTCTCCGTCATACATGCGGGCGCGGGAACTTTGTTCTTGAGAGTTCATCGAAATACAGACAAACATCCACCACCATCACAGGACGAATCGAGTGATCATATCTCCGAGAAAGACAGAAAAAAGACGTATCCGACTGAAGACGACTTGTTTTAAACTGGTCCCCACGGTACTTAGCTCAAGTAAGGACTCAAGAAACTGCTCTTAATGCAACCGTTCTCCTCATCTGGAGATCTTTTAACGACAACTAGAGAAACTTGCTCTGAACTGCGTTCCCAATCCTTTGACAGCGCTGCTTAATGTTCCCAATGACTCTATGCTCGACAATCCGCTCCTACGATCATCCCAACGACTGTTACTTGAGGAGATATCGTCGGGTCTGCAGGGGCTCCCGGAACTTAAAGATATGACAGACACGCCCTTGTGGTTCTCGTCCGAGCGGCTGGAGGAATTGTTCATTAATCTGAGTACTGCAACGGCGAAGAATTCGAGCAGTACGAAAGAAGACATGCGATAGACAACGGCTACGGAGATTGATTACCTCAACGGATACATTGCGGAGAGAGTAAGGGGCAGGAAAATAACCGTGTATTGAATGAGTTACTTGTGCAGCTTGTGAAGGTTGAGACATTGATGGTGCAAAGAGTGTAATAGCGGGACGGACCTTGTGAGACGTGACGAGATAGAAGGAGTTTCTACCAACTAAGGTACCAATACGTGTTTTATACTTAAGTCGCCTCCTACTCTTCCCCTTTCGAGTTAGGCGTATCATCACCTGAAGCAGCCCCCCTCTTTCCACCTCACTGCGCAAACATCCCCATCAACACCCATAACTTTATTCGTCACATATCCCGTCTTCACCGTCCAGAGCACCCTTCCCGCAACCTCATCCGGCATTCCCAGTCTTCCCATCGAAGTTTCTACGTGTATCAGCCATCTCTCTCGGTATTAGGCCAAATGGTGTAGGAAGCCATTGAGTGGGTACGAACGTACTCTTTGCAAGCCCCTCCGTCGTCCCAGGCAACATCTTTGGCAGCCCAATCAACGCCGGTGCAATCCCATTAGCCGTAATCCCTTCTTCGCATATGTCTGCGCGAGCTAGTGCATTAGACCTTGGCGTGTCGATTTCGAGTTCCTATGCTTTATCAGTCCATCAACTTTAAATTGTCATTCTCCTCCTCCATTCCCTCTTTTTTCTCGATTGGGAAGTGAATGAGAACTTACATAGAGTGCGCCCCAACAATACTCCCCGTAAACCCCGTAACACTACTTATAAACACTACTCTCCCCCATCCCTTCGCTAGCACGCTATTTATACACAACCGCGTCAACAGATACGCGGAGCTGAAATTAATCCGTCACGTCTTCTCGAATACCTCAATATCCACACCATTAATAGACGTAACGCCTGACTTCCCACCATTCGATCCTGCATTATTGATTAGAATTGTCGGGGGCACTGAGGTCGAACACCACACCTGCATGCATTCGACGAAGCTGGCAAAAGTCAGCACAAAACTTTCTTGCAGCAGCCTTCCATCTCTGGCGGGACATATAAGGGTCCACCTTGAATTTCACCCTGTACTGGGCCCACATTTCCAGCCGAAGCTAGAAGCTTTCTGTCTAGATTTCGTAGATTCAGCCCCAGAAAGCTTTCTGAAGCTACGGCTGCAGACAGCATAGAGCTATGGTAAAGGTGTCGGAGGTGACGGAATATGCTATGTCCACCAGAGGTAGAGAGATGCTGTACTGCTTTGTGATCCGGGGGTTGGAGCAAATCGGATCCTTTGGATGAAGAAGGAAATCAAAACTTCATCTTAGATTGGCATATCGGCGGCCTTATACTCATTCACGTAGCTCCATACTTCATAAACAGCTCATGCACAAAATCACTCGCGCTATGTTTATCGGAATGGCAATGTACAGTGATGGAGCATCCGGGCGAGGTTAGAGCATGGCATATCGCTTTGTCGATACCGCCGGTCACGAGCCCGACGTGATTTTTGAGGTCTGTGGTCAGCTTTTTGAGTGGAAGGGTGGATGCGGGGAATATTGCCAAATTGGATGATTACGCTAACAATGAGGTTCGAGGCTTTCCGATGGGTTTCTTAGACGTATGGAACTGTCGAGCTAAGCTCTTTGTGCTCTTCTGACCGCAGTTTTTGAAAAGTTTGTTAGAGACGCGGAAACCTTCCGTAAGTTGCGATATAGAATCCCTGCGTCGTGAAAGTAAGTAGTTCGGGAATAGTTCGGATCTGGAATATGATGAGGGGCACTAGAATTCCGAAGTCGGCAAGTTTTGATTATTGAGATTTAGAAGAGATTGGACTGCAGGTAGAAATGGTGAATTATGAATGGAATTTAAGCTTTATGTCAACAGAACGCTGGAATCATAACAGAATTTACATCTAATTCGTAAAGTATCCAGCCATTTTTTGAACCTACTGTTCTAATATCTCTCAATCTCCTGATCACCAATTGCTTAGAAGCAGAACACTTGGTCTTCGAGTTTGCTGACAGGTTTTGCCTTGGTGTAACCCAGCGACTCGGTGGCCTTCTTCATGGCGCTCACCATAGGTGGAGGACCGCAGACGAGAATCTTGATATCTTTGGCTGGACCAGGAAGCTTGGCCTACATAACTTATTAGCGAACTCCTTAATCCAAGAATTGGCGTAGCATACCTTGATCATATCCGCAGTGACGAATCCCACGCCGCCGTCCCACTTCTCCGGCGGGTTGTTGAGCACATAGTGCACCCTGAATCTGCTGTCCTTCTTCGCCAACTCATCCAAATCCTCCCTCAACAGAATATCATCTGAATTGACATTTGCGAATATTAGATCCACCTCTGTGACATCACCTAACTCTCGTCCCCGGATAATAGCTTTGATAATTTGTAGCATGGGAGTAATACCTGTTCCGCCTGCAATCATGCCGAAATGTCTGACCATGTTTGGAGTGTACACCATTGCACCTTTGGGGCCCCTGACCTTCATTGTCTGGCCGACCATGAGCGACGCGACATGCTTGGAGATGTTGCCGGTTGGGTACGATTTGATTAGCAGGTCGAAGTAGCCCTTGTCTTCATCGGAGGAGATGGGGGTATAGGAGCGGACGACTTCTTTCGGTTGGCCGGCGAGGGTAGCGGCGAGGGAGATGTGCTGGCCAATTGGGAGCCCGAGGATGTCGGTTGGCCTGGGGAGCTTGAAGCGGTAGCTAGAATGGCGTCAGCTTGAATTTTAACTGCGAGGGACCATTGGAGTTTCGCACATAGCGGTATTGTGGGAAAGAATGGTCTTCTCCTTGAGTTCGAACTGCTGGAAGTCATTTGGCTTGAGAATCTTTCGGGATCCTGGGCACAGTTAGGATTATAGTTTCAGTGTGCGAAGGAGTACGAAGGCCTTTTACCGCTGCTGTATACTTTCCATCCTCCCAATACCGCAGCCACTGCTACAGCGTATGGCAGCCATTCTTTCTTGACAATAGCAATGCCGACTATCAGCAATGCGGAGGGAATATACACCCCGTGCACATATTGCGGCGCGAGAGGAGAGGCCATCGGGAAAGTTATTCGGAGGTTTAGAGGAGGGTGGTCTTCTAAGTCCAAGGAAATGCTGTGTTCTCGCAATTCTCTCCCTTCAATTGCGGCTCTGTTAAGTGGTGAGGAAGGCGGAATGAGTACGCAATGTGGAGTGGTGAATCTTATGTGTCGGCGATGTTCCGGTTGAGTCCAGCAAAAAAAAAAGGTTCCCAAATCTGTGCCCGATCGAACCACCCCACGAGCCGCACTGATTGGCTGAAGGTCCGGCTTGGCAGGGTCCAATCCTCTCCCACCTCGGATGAAAATCGGAGCGTGAATGAGTGAATTGTTATTCTTCTTATACGTGCATATCTTCATTCACCCCGCATGGTATTCACTGGATACTTACGGCTTCTGTGCGCACGATGCCAAGAATGTCGTCAGGGCACGGATTTGCTACTCGCTTTGGGAAAAGCAGTCCAGGATAAAGATTTGGTGCCAATCTTCTGCATCCTTCTTCAACCTCACCTCGATTTTCCGCTCACGGCTATCTATTTTCAGACATCGATGTATTCAGTTGCAGACGGGTCAGAAATTCGTACAATGTCAATTTTATTTCTAACCTGAATCACGGGACGAATTACCAAATGACTGACTCTTCGAACACCTCCGCCACCAACTCTGTCAAGCTTCCAACCATCCATCTCCAAAGCATCAGCTCATTTGATACATCTAGTTACCCTTGTCACTTGCTCCGGTTGAGCTCGTAGACACCGAAGCGGTTTCCTTCTGGATCTTTAAAGTTAGCAAACCATCCATTCTTCCCCTGTTCGGTCTTGGGCAAGCACATAGAGCCACCAAGTTCAGCGATTCTTTTATCTGTCTGCATCAAAAGTCAGAAAATGTATCAATTCGATGTAGTTTCTCATGCGTACCTTTTCAATTGACTCGACAAAGTAGTACACAGTGAAACCAATACCCATGGGCTGTTCACCACGACTCTGAACGCAGCCTTCGGGCAGTTTGACTATACCGCCACTGATGCCTATCATTTTGTCAGTATTTCAATCCAGGTAGAAGCTATTTCTCGTCAGACGGATAACTCACCTGAAGGTTGCTTGAAATCGTACATGGCGATGAAATCCTCCTTATACTCCTCATTCGCGGGCTTCCAGTTCCATGAAGGAAAAAGAGAGGCATAGAATTCCTATTGATTAGTTAGCGTCGATAGATAGGAAATTGAGAGACCGCTCATTATACCTTGAGCTTCGGTGGATTGGTCGACATGATCTCGATCCAGCATGGAGAGCCCTCGGGGGGGACCGGTGGTGGGTTGTTCGTCTCAGGAGCTCCAGATGACGACATTGTGGGAGTACTATTGGTTCGATAGGTTTGGGTGTATGAGACTCGATATGGAAGACGGGTACTGATATGGTTGGCATGCAACGACCAATGGACAGAGCAGATGGACCACTTACCGGGGTAATGGGAACAGAATTTGATCTTCAAATACTCCAACGTACCAAAATGCCAGTGTTCTTCAAGTTCAAGTTGAGAATTCAATTGAATTTGGATTGTAGCCTTAACCTTCCATTGTCCCTTCTTTATACACCCTCAGGCCAAAACCTCAAACTCCTCATTTTCGATGATCACTAATCTCTGCCCTTCCAAACTTTCCACAAAGGCGCCACATCCATCAAGGGCGTCCACAGAGCGCCCTACTCTATCCCGTACTCTCTTTCAACCACTCGCTTTCCCATGGGTCGGTGTCACAAGCGACGCGCCGAGGCCGATGACTCAGAACACGAAACCCGCACGCAGTCGCCTGATATCGCGATGGCGCGCATCAATACGAAAAGCACTTTACGCGGTGTGACGACACGTGCAGGATGGAGTTTTGACACCTTATTAGGCAGGCGATGCGAGATGGGAAAGGTTGTGGGCTCATTTTAGCACAAGAGGCATCAAGAGCATTGAGGCCGCAGGAGGGATCCTGTGTTCATCGTTTCTTTCTTTTTTGCCTCGGAGTTTCAACTACGTCCTGCGCCTATCTTGCCTAAACACTAACTACTCTCTTTGTTATTTCCCTCTCCGTCCCGACCCCTGTCCCGGCTTCTCCTTCCCTGCCCAAAGCCTGCCCCCTCGTTCTTATTTACTCGCCCTTTTCCTTTCGGCTTTTCAGATCCACACAAACAGGTTCTAGTATGTACTTTGAAATCCTCCCCAAGTAGCACGTCAGTCGGTGAGCATAGGCGCTCGGGCTGTACACCCGAACCCCCTTAATCAGGCTGAGAGGAATTGTTGCTGGTCTGGTTCATGGCGTTCTTGAATGAGGAGCAAGTGCAATGAAAGAAAATTGAATGTCTCGGAAGCATGGCATTCATAATTCCATTTCCCATCCACCGCAGACCGAATAAGTGGAATACCGTACTTTCAATCCAACCGTTTCCTTCGAAGCACTTTAGGCGTGGTTTAATGGGTCTCCGCGGGCTTCACCGTGCGATGAAGGACCTCTTGCGTATCGTTTTTGAGTTTAGATACTCTTCATATCTCACAGTTCAATCCATCTTGCGTTTTAAGTATTCCCGTCCCCGTCCTTTACAGGGTGCTAGAATCATTTCACGCAGAGCTTTAAACTATACTAATGCACTCTTCATGCGAAGAAAGCGAAGGTGGGTTAAGGTGAAAATAGAACGACGAGCTCATGTCCCCCAACCCGGCTTCACTTTTATTTTTACCTTCACTTTACACTTTCCCTTACCATCCCTTCTACGAATTTACTAGGATTATCGTCACTGGAGCCGGAGGGTTACTATCTGCAACTCACGGAATGCGCGACGGGCTTCCATGTTCTAAAGTTATGTATGGGATCAAGACTGATATAGGCGGGTTGTACCTTATTAAAGATAAGGCGCTTTATATATAAACGGAGAGAACAGCAAAATCCAGAGCGGCTTTGAAAAGTTGTTCTAAGTTGTATTGGCCTTGCAACGAAGAATAGCATTTTGACTTCATGGCATTTCAGTTAAGACTTTACGACCTGCCAACAACGGCATTTCATATTAATCCTTACAACACTTCAATGGCGGCCATTCAATGCAGTCCTATGATACTTCAGGTATTGTTTGCAGACTTTATTCTACTTCAAGTATAATCTAATATATTCCATATCTAAGGGTGATCTGGACGGCTCGACTGGATATCAAATAACTTCCAAGCTGGAGGCGAGCTACCGCTACTTGACTTCAGGCTCAGGGCACCAAAACCCGTCGATGGTTCTTTATACCTACGAATGCGCGGGTATGTATTAGGTTGTAAAAATCGTACGTCAACCCGAATTCTAGAGGCGACGTTACGATAGCGGCATACTTCACAAATCTAACCAAATAATAGTATGAAGAGAAAATTCATTTCGCTGTACCGTCGCTACATCGGCAAGACGACGTCAGGAAGAACAGACTTCGACACCACGCTTGTTTCTAATGTCTCCAGCCGATATGCAGATGTATATGCAACCCTAAATATCTACGTAAGCTCGGGGACTGGGAAATTGGGAGAAAGCTCCGCAGAATTCGGAAGGAAGTGAGGGTTTACATATGCAGTAGATAAATGGAAAGCCCTAGCAAAGCACTTCTTTTCCAATTATAAGTCTTCCTCCTGGGCTCGGCCAAGATCTTCTAGAAGGTACGCCCACGGGACTCGATGAAAAAGAGGGAAGAGAACAGCAAAATAAATGTAACTCTCTGACTAGGACTCGAACCCAGATCGCCTTCGAACCATTGGAATCGTGAACTCGCACTGACAAGCAGCAATCGTAACCACTTGACCATCGGAGGTGTCTTGGCTGCTTGATGGGTGAATTGGATAATTATTTTGTATGAATAGACACAATTAACAGACTTAGAGGGAAGAAGAAGTGCGAAGGGAAGCCGCGAAGGGAGCAATGACTTCGATCCTGATTGTCCGCGATAAGGCTGAGAAAGCATTCTGATGTGTGTAAGCACCACCCGCATGCTCGAAATGGAAGGGGTCGTGGATGGTGTACTGCAGTTGAAATGCGAGACTACCTATCCACATCATAGCTCCCCAAGTCAAACCACCACTCATATCCAGCTCACCTCCAAGAAGACCCCCTTCCAAAACCCCAACCCATTTGAGTGCTCTAGGGGTAAGTTTCGGCGTCCCGATTGAGACTTTCGCACACATCTGTAACCGCCAAAACCCGAGATACGTCGCCTACACGACCCCAATGTCCTCAATCTACTTCTCCTGGGTAGACAACAGTCTTTATCCCTACTCCTCAAACGGGGTAAATACTTCCAACACCGCCTCTGCCTCCTTCTGTTCCTGTTCCAAAACTTCCCTATGCGCCTCGCTTCTCACCTTGATATCACACTCAAACGGCCTAGGCCGGATGTTGAACCCTTCCGTATACGCGAACGTATCATATCTCCGACCCTCAATTGGCAGGATGTCAAATGCCCACAGAATCTTCGCCAACGCAACAAACAAACTATTCCCCGCTAGATCAGCACCAGGACAAATTCTCCTTCCCCATCCGAAACTTGAATGGCCGGACTTGGCAGGATGAGGTTTTCCTGTAAGCGGGGCTGGTGCTTTGGCCTTCTCAGCGAGAGCAGTGTCGAGGAAGCGTGTTGGGTCGAAGTGGTGCGGACTGGGGTAGTATTCTTCGTTGAGATTGATGGCCCAAGAGTTGCCCAGGATGGTGGTGCCGGAGGGGATGAAGTAGCCTTCGTAGTGGTCATCTTCGGTCGAGGCGTGAGGCGTGCCGCCCAGAACGGCAACGGGGCGCCAGCGCAAGACTTCTTTGACGAGAGCTCTGATATAGGGGAGGCGAGATTCGTCGTCGAAGGTTGGGGTTCGAGACGGGCCAATTATGGTGTCTAATTCCTCATGTGCGGCATGTAGTGTTTCTGGATGCGTGATCAGGGCCAAGAATGCGGTGCAGAGCGTTGAGGCTGTGGTGTCGGAACCTGCGCCGAAAAGCGAGGCAGGGATGAAAGAGAAGTCGCGATCCGAGAGTGGTATGTGCTCTTTTCCTCGAAGTTCCAGGAGAAGCTTGCATAATGAGTCTGGGATATCAGCGCCTTGCGTCTTGGCTCGTGCAAGGTCGGATCGCACGACATTAACAAGCCCTATATTCGCTTCCGCCTCTTTCCTTCCATGCGCCTTGATATCGGCTTTCCAAGGAGCGAGCGCATCTGGGATGTGTTTCAGGAAAGGGAATGATTCGACTGCGTATTTGCCAGGCATATTGAGA
The DNA here is from genome assembly GCA_010093925.1 of Zopfia rhizophila CBS 207.26. Classification (NCBI taxonomy): domain Eukaryota; kingdom Fungi; phylum Ascomycota; class Dothideomycetes; family Zopfiaceae; genus Zopfia; species Zopfia rhizophila. Next base: position 496,133 of record ML994639.1, read on the forward strand.
GAGGCGGAGTAGTGCATGAACTCGAAGCGTTGCCGGATCACTTCCGCATTGAGAGAATCGATGCGGTGGCCGTAGGAAACTGAGAAGACGATGCTTGAGGTGAATCTTTCGAGGAGCTTCTCCCAGCTGGAAGGCGTCTGAAGTAACTGGAAACAGAGACGCGAAGCTTCTGCCGTCTGGACTGGCTTATAGAGCCTCAGAGCCTTGGGAGTAAGAGCCTGGTGAAGCAGCTTTCTCCTGATACTCCATTCCTTCCCATACCGCTGAACCAGAATGCTCGCTCCATCCCATAATATCTCCCCCATGGCCACCATACGCGGTCTGGAGGAGTATTTGTTACTCCTCTTCTCCATCAGATCCACTGCGATGACAGGATCCGATATAACCACAGTCGGCTTCCTCCCAATCCATATTGTGAATATCGGTCCATACGTCTTCGACCACCTCTGGAATTGTATCCATGGCTGCGATTTGGGTAATTGAAGCTTGTTGCCAATAAATGGAAGCGGTGTTGGCCCAGGAGGCATCCTCAGCCATATCCAGACATCGTGGAGGAGCGTGAGGGCAGGGATGGCGACGAGAAGTGAGAACCACAGGTAGGGTGGCCAGGAGGTGAGGATTGATTCTAAAGCCATGTTATTGTTCTGTCGTGGGATGCTGGTGTGCTGGACGAGGGAAGAGGATGACTTACAGGCCGTTGATAAGAAGACGAAGGCGATGAAGTCAGTCCTCAGCGGTGTACCTCGATATTCGGCAATTGCATCGACCCACCACCCTCAGCCTCTAGGCGCTCTTGCCTGCCACTTTTCGCGATACAGTCGCTTGCAAAATCGGCTTCCCCTCCAACCGCGCAGATGGAATTTTGCCCCGCCCCCAGAAGTAGAACTCTTTAGCAGTCGCTTTACCAAACCAGGTCAAGTGTCCACAGTCGTATCAAATGGTAAAATACGGTTAATTTGCGCATAATCATTTAGCGTTCTCCAGGTCCTGGGCTCTGCCAGATGTGGCTCAGTTTTTTTATCATACAGTCCCATCGAATTCAGTACATCTCAACAAGGGTGTGGCTGGTGCGGGTGCGTACTGAACAGGAAGAAGTGTAAATGCTGCCTTGTGCAGCGACTTGCGCATGGCTTTGCAGGAATGGCTATGCTGTGTGTGCTTAGACGCTGGCGTTGGGCGCTGTATCTGCGCATTCAACTCTGCAACCCTGCTCTCAGCATGGCATCCCTTCATCCCTAATTCTTATTCGATGATAATAGCTGCTACCTGCGATGCTCGGATTTTGCACGGTAAATGAGCAACACTCCCCAAACTGCACTACTATCCTAACAGATATGTAGAGGTGACTGATAACAACCGCTGCAACGCTTTTCTGTCACGCCAACCCTGTCCCGCAGCCCTTCGACCGCTTAGCTTAGATGGCCGATCCTTTAGGCATAACCGCTAGTATTTTTACAATAACGAACGTGTCTAGAAAGGTCGTTGGGCTTTGCTTCCGATACTCGGTTGCTGTGAGAGATGCCCAAAACGACATCAAATGCCTCCAAGAGGAAGTTGAGGGCATTAAAAATTTTCTCAAAAACATCCAGAAACTCCTCAAAAGGCCAGACGTCGCACAGCCTTCAACTTCTGAAGAGTTTCAAGGACCGCTCAAGACTTGCCTCTCCAAGTTGAAGGAGCTAGAGAGACGGTTAGAATTGAGCAAAAAGCGCAAAGCCATATCAGGTTTTGAAGTGCCCCTCTTACGGTTGCCCTTCACAAGCAAGGAGGTGGAAAAGGCTATCAACAAACTTGATAGATGCAGGCGAGCTATATCTCAAGCTCTACAAGTTGACCAAATGTAAGCCATTTATTCCTAGTTACCTGCCATTAGCTGTGTCCGCTGATTTATTGACGTAGCACGCTCATCCTCGGCATAGAACTGAAAACCTACTTGGAGAAGTTGCCTACTGCCAAAGGAGCATCTTTTGACTCACATATGGAGGACCATAATGCAAGATGCCTTGAAAATACTAGGGTGGAGCTGCAGAATCAGATCACAGAATGGGTAGAGAAGCCACACGATAAATGCATATTATGGCTTAACGGTATGGCTCGCACAGGAAAATCCACAATTGCGCGAACCGTTGCCCAGTCTTTTGCTGATAAACGTCAACTGGGAGCTAGTTTCTTTTTCAAGAGAGGTAAGGGTGACCGTGGTCATGCTGCTAGAGTTTTCACCACGATTGCGGCTTAGTTAATGACCCATATACCTGGAATGGTATCGGGTATAAAGTACGCAATCGATGCCGAACCAGCACTCTCCGAAAAGGCCTTGAAGGACCAGTTTGAAAAGCTCATCCTCCACCCGCTATTATGGATGAAGCAGGATTCCCTGCAGATTTCGAAACTAGTCATTGTAATTGACCCGTTGGATGAGTGTGAGCCAGAGGAAGACATTCGAGCAATCCTTCAGCTTCTTGCACGGACTAAGAACATTAGTCCGGTCCTACGGGTTTTTGTGGCGAGCAGACCGGAGCTCCCGATTCGTCTCGGCTTCAAGCAGATGTCGGACGGAACGTTCCAGGACCTAATTCTTCACAACATACCAAAGGAAACGATCAAACATGGCATAGCTCTCTTCTTAGAGCATGAGCTCAAGGAGATAAGAGAGCAGCGCTCGTTACCCCCAAACCGGCCCGAAAAGGATCAAATCCGGACCCTGGTTGAGATGGCTGTTCCGCTGTTTATCTTTGCTGCTACCGCCTGTCGATATATTGGAGATAAACGAGATAACCCCAAGAAACATTTAGATACTGTACTACAATATCACATGGCAAATCAGGTCCCTAAGCTCGACAAGACATATCTTCCCATCCTGAAACAGCTTTTTGAAGAAGATGACGTAGATAAATAAAGATGGACTGGAGAGTTCCGAGAGATAGTGGGAAACATCATTGTTTTAGAGAGTCCTCTCTCTATTATTTCACTTGCATACCTCCTTGGTATTCCTAAAGAGGATGTTAGCTGCAGGCTAGACTTACTCCACTCTGTACTCAGCATCCCTGTCGACAAGGATATGCATGTAAGACTTCTACATCTATCTTTTCGCGACTTCCTCCTGGATCCTCAAAAGCGCGGAAAGAGTCCATTCTGGGTAGATGAAAGGGAAATGCATGAGATGCTTGCCAGCAAGTGCCTTCAACTGATGTCCGGTCCAAAGGGTCTAAGGCAAAACATGTGCAATCTCTTAATGCCTGGAACTCTGGGAAGCGAGATTGATCAACAGACAATAGCTAATTGTCTGCCACCCGAAGTCCGATATGCCTGCCGCTACTGGGTACACCATTTAGAGGAGAGGAAACGCCTTATATATGATGGGGATTCAGTTCACCTCTTTCTCCAAAAGTATTTCCTTTATTTGGTTAGAAGCTATGAGTCTTATCAGAGAAGTTTGTAAAGGGATCTACATGATCGATAGCCTACAAGCGCTTACAAACGTAAGATTCTTTTAGCCCTCTTATATTAGCTACTATACTTACCAGTTACGCAGTCAGATAAGAGTGCTATTTCGAGCTTTCTTCGTAATGCGAAGGGATTTACGCTACAGTTCCGATTGATAATAGAAGTTGCACCCTTACAACTCTATTCTTCAGCCCTAATTTTCAGTCCAGAAATGAGCATAATACGAAAGGCATTTACTGATAATATTCCAGGATGGATTAGCAGTTTATCAAAGGTAGAAGACGATTGGGATGCTTGCCGCAGCACGCTTGAGGGCCATTCCGGTTCGGTTAACGCAGTAGCCTTCTCGCGGGACGGCCAGCTGGTAGCGTTTGGATCCTACGACAACACAGTGCGGCTGTGGGATGCAGCGACGGGATCTTGCCGCAGCACGCTTGAGGGCCATCCCGGTTGGGTTACTGCTATAGCCTTCTTGCCGGATGGCCAGTATCTAAAGGCAGGTAAAGGACAAATCCCTCTTTCTTTACCTTTCTCTAGTACTTCTTCCTCTCAGGAAAAAAAGCTACCCACTATCTTTGTCAAAACCCAGTGGATAAGTTATAAAGAACAAGATCTACTATGGATTCCTTCTGAATATCGACCAAGCTGCTCAGCTGTCTATAGGAATGTAATTTGCATAGGGCATTCATTAGGCCATGTTACATTTCTGAAATTTCATCCAGAAAAGATAGGAATTATAAAGTTCTGTATTTTATATTCAAATTATAAAATTGGTCCTGGTAGGCATTGTCATTATGTTCTAAGCAAATAACAATATATCTATTTATTATTATTTTTTAAAGTCTTTATTTTATAGAAGGGTCCAGGACAGCATATATTTATATCTCAAGGAGGTCATTTGTAGTATCTTCTAATGTCTCTCTCCCGGTCTTAACCCGACCTTACGAGATTCGATAACATTCTAGAGAACGGAATAATCTAGGGTTCTACCCCTTCACTACGCTAGCAGGGAGGGCGGCCGACTCGCACCGGTCACACCCTTGTGAATAGTTGCATGTGGATGAAGAGAGAAATTGGGTAGCGGAGGAGCGTTTTCGCCGCAGGATGGCATGAAGCTAGGAAGTTAGGTAGGGTAGGCGCTAAGAGGTTCCCAATTGCAGTTGCATTCCAGCAAGGACTAGGTGACGCGGGGTCATTGTCCGCCTCATAACTTCACCGCCGAACTGATTAGCACATCCCTTACGTGAAATATCTAGTGAAGTCATTTGACGTCGTGGAAAGCATGTCCACTCCGCCAATTTCGCAAGATATATGAGAAGACAGTCTGGCTAACCCACCAAATTTTTAGTGTGCATCACTCCTGTCAAAGATCCGAAACGACACATGCGAGGGCATCATAAGGATCCACCTGCCGCAGAAGCCCGCTGGTCTTAATTCTTGGAAAATGATGAGGGAAACAATGATCCGGCCGTCTAGCATTATATCGGTCCAAGTCCATTGCCGAACAGTTCGTCCCGTTGGTGGAGAACGTCCGCTCCATTTATTGGCTTCCAAATTATCGATAAGATCACCCCAGATCTTCTCATCTGGGGAACTCAATGCTCCTTTTGTATATCTGAAGAACATAGCATCAAGGAATCATTTATTTTGCAGTTGAATAATTATATGAATAATCGTACGGCTAACTCTCCAGATTTAACAGTACAATTATTCAGACACAATTATAATACTACAGGAAAAACTAAACAATACGAACATCTTGAAATTGCCCGGAAGTTACGGCACTGCAGACGGCAACCTTACGAAATGGCGCGATTCCAATTCTCTTGTACTCTTGGCCACTATATTTATAATTTCTAGAACTAGGCCAGATATTACATGATGGCCTGTCAATGTGCTAGCACTCCGTTGCAACATTGGAAGGAAGTAGGCAATTCGCTAGCGTAATTCCCCAGCGGGTTGAGTATCTCTCGGAGAGTCGAGGATTGCAATGCCTGGGCTTTTGTTGAGGACAGAAGGCCAGATATACCTTTTGTTTTCTGGCATTGTCGGATGGTACTCCTGGAGTAAACCCCCGCACTCAATGTCAGAACCGATGAATATCAATATAAGCGGACCTTTGAGGTGTAGGTGACCCCCTGAAAGCTGGCCAAAAGTACGCGACGCGCCCTCAGCACCGGTAATGCGTGGATAGCATTGTGCATCAAAGATTTCCACACGTTGGGTAGGGTCCCCCAGTGGAACAGTTCTGGAATTATGTCTTTAGATTTTGCCTCAGAGAGATCCCAATTGATTTCAGCACCACGTTGTGATGCCCAACACCAAGATGGGGCAATATAATGCTCCGCCTTAGTCCTGACGGGATGAACACATCCGACGGACCAAAGCAAGCTTACAACCAGATCGTCCTTCCAAAGTCCTGCCAGATAGTCCGCTTCAGTCCCATTCATTAGCTGGCAGAGCTTTTTGCCACTCCTGACATTGCCGGTAGCATATCTGTGTCAAAAGGATAATTCCCTTAGGCTGAATCTCCGTACGTAGGCGTACCAGCACGTGTAGAAATATCGGTTAGGAGTGGTGACCGATTTCAAGTACGATCCATTCAGTGCTTCTGCCGAAGGTAGTTCGAGGACATATCCATGATAAAGCAGAGACGACGGTATCTTATCAGCATAGTTCTGGCCGTTGCCAGCTGGATTGAGCTCCGAAGCATGATCGTATATGCACTCCCAGTATATTTGGCGATTTCCAAATTTTAGTAGTCAGCGTGAGAGCAACTCTTCCTGAAATGTCCATCCCCGCTGGTAGAGAGGAAGTGAACGTGTTTCTTGGGGATCTCGAAGAGGCGCACCGTAGGGTGAATAGCATGCGAAGACTGCTCCCTTCTCTGGATTTAACGCACCTTGTTTAGAATGATGCCAGTTCAAGCGGCATGGACGTGCGAGAAATATATTTCTATCCACGAAGCAGCCCGCTTCGCCGTCACTTGCTCTGGTTGCAGCGATCGTTATTGTAGCGTTCCCATAGTAATCTGCCATGCGTTCAGCTTCAAAGGCCCAGTCCTTCTTATCACCTTGAACAATGCACAAAGCATCAATCCAGAGGTATGGGATTTGTAGACACCTTATCACGTGAACTGCGTCCCGGAAGGTCTTCGACCAGGAATCAATCCGTGGCAATACTTCTCGTTGGCATGACGGAACGTTCATTGTCTTGATGCAAAGCCCATTAAGACCCAAACAGTGACTGAGAGCGGCATAGTGAGCGGACTCCATCGAACAACTTGAATATAATACAGGTACTACTCCAGCATCCAAATTTCAACGTCAATTACCCTTGTTGGCAGATATGATGGCGCGGAGCGGTTACAAAGGGGGTGCGATTTAATGCATCTTTCGAGCCATATCCGAGCCACGTCCAGGGTTTGGGAAGATCCGGTCGAATGATCAACCAGCTCTTTCTTTTCAAGGGCGCTGGACAATTGGTCGCTGATGAATTCAAACTCACCTACCCACAATGCTAGTGAAACGTATCGAAAATTTATAAAAAATCCTTCGGAACTTAACAAAGTTCGTAAGGGAAATTCAAATTGGCTGCCGTCACACCAGACTTTCACATTCGGCGTTGGAGCATCCTTCCACGTACTGACCTTACTGGTTTTGCTCTGGAATGTTGCTGGAACCACGGACGCTGTTGGTAGATTCCTAAAGGCTTCTGCGCATTCCTGATGGGGCATATCTGTGCCCGCTGCAAGTCCGTTCCACAGCAAGGTGCAGAAGTGACAACCTTCCTTCATCGATCGCAGAAGCGCATCCTTGCTATAATGGTGAAAGAAATAGAGATAGCTTTTATGGTAAGCCGTGGAAGTTGGGAGAGTATCTATTCTTGCTGGTATCCAGTTTTGCAATGATGAAAAGTCCATATCAAAACAAAAAGTACAAAACATCGTGGCACTCTTCCAATCGAGTGCAGTTTCCAAGGGAGTGTACGTTTTGTAGTTAATGGGACTTTGACGGAGAAAGATAGTTCAAATTCAAGCATCGTGTGTAACAGCCATCGTCGTGAATAAGAATTGAGGACGGTAACGAGATAGCTAGGCTGAGGGTAGAGGTGCCGAGCTGAATGTGCTGACCCGCACGCACGGCATAGTCACCCTGCTAAGTCTTTGGACAGGCACAAGGCAGCGCTTACGCTTCTTCTTGTCTAATATCCACTTCGCCACCGCTTGCCGGGAGGGTGGCCGACCCGCACAGGTACAACACCCTGGTCGAGATGTACTGAATTCAATGGGACTTGTATGATGGAAAGATTCAGCCACATGTGGCGGAGCCCAGTCTCTGGAGGGCGCCATTTGAGGACCGTATTTTAGGACGGTGATCTCTCAGCCTGTTTTTTTTCACTAGCCACTGGCGTTATCAAAGTACCGTTGTTGACGCTTGACTTAGTTTGGCAAGGCGATTGCGGTGCGGGGCAAAATCTCGGCGCCGTGGTTGGAGAGAGAGCCGATTTGGCAAGCGACTGTAGATGCATGTGGGGTGGTTGCAGGGTGATGATCTTGTGCCTGCTGCCATTCTTCGTCGGTCGGCTTCGCGCCGAGGTTTCCGGTAGGTAGGTGCGCGGGGTCTCTTCTGGAGACCCGACTCCGAGGAACCATCGCTTCGACCCAAAACTTCGAATTGTTCCATCACCAGAAAGGGGTGTCCTACGGGCCCTATCAATAATGCTAAAGATGGGCCAGAAAGAATATCATATTTCTCAGCTATTGGAGTTGGATAAAGCAATGCATATGCGGGTTATATAGACATCCCAATCCTACGGCATTTATCAGTCTACTCCACCTAAAAAATTATCCGGGTGTCCTCCCCCACACTCTGGGTAATGGGTAATAACGGAGGTAAATAAAAGAGTCTAGATTTCCCTAAGTATCTCCGTCTTCATTTGCCGCTTTTCAAAACATTTTCTCGGATTTTCTTTCCTCTAGTTTCTTGCCATGGCAAATCCCTGTGAAGGTCTCAAAGTGCTTATCGTTGGGGCGGGATTCGCAGGCCTTACCGCAGCAATCGAATGTCGAAGGAGAGGGGCACCAGTCTTACTGCTTGAAGGCAGTTCTGAGCGAAAACAGCTTGGAGACATCATCAGCTTTGGCTCCAATTCTGGAAGAATCTTCCAACGCTGGCCAGGGGTTGAAGAAGCCTTTGATCCTATCTGCCATCACAGCAGTGGCCTCGACTTCTATACCTACGACAATGAGTTCCTTTGCCGTCAATCTTGGGACGCTGAAGCAGACTGGGGCAAGATGTTCAACGGTCACCGAGGCGAGATGCATGAGATTGTATGGGATCATGCGCTGAGCATTGGCGTGGAAATTAAAATGGGAAAGAAGGTTTCCGAGTACTTTGAGACGGATAATGAAGCCGGTGTCATCGTGAACGGGGAAAGAATTAGTGCAGATGTCGTTTTAGCGGGAGACGGAGTTCGCTCGACTGCCCGAACTATTGTCCTTGGATTTGAAGACAAGCCTAAGTCTTCTGGATATGCTGTATACAGGGCTTGGATGGGCACTGAAAAGCTGAAAGAGAATCCATTGACGGCCTGGTTGGCAAATGGACAGGACCACCATGCTGGATGGCTAGGCCCAGATGTTCATTTCCTTGTTGCAGCGTTGCAAAACGGCACTGCATGCAGCTGGGTATTAACACACAAGGTAGGTTCACCCTTAGACTAGTATTATACAGCTTCTAACATAGCGCATAGGATGAGGCCGACGTAGAAGAAAGCTGGTCAGCTCCAGGAGATATCGAAGATGCAGTAAGAACTGTGGAGGGTTGGGCACCCATTGTCCACACCATCATCCGAGCGACTCCTCCAGAGAAACTCGTAGACTGGAAGCTGGTTTTCCGCGATCCCTTACCAACATGGGTCAGTCCAAAGGCTCGAATAGCGTTGATCGGAGACGCTGCCCATCCATTCCTGCCAACCTCGATTCAAGGAGCCTCTCAAGCAATGGAGGATGGTGTGACTGCCGCTGTGTGTCTTGAGCTTGCGGGGAAAGCGAATGTACCTGAGGCCATTCGAGCATACGAAAAGATCCGATATGGCAGAGTCCTTGCTACCCAGAAAACTGGTGTAACAACTCGTGATGCGTGGCACAAGGCCGATTTCGACTATGTGAAGAAGAATCCAGAGTCCGTCAAGCTGCCTCGAGAGAAATGGATACTGGATTTCGACGCTCAACAGCACGCGCACGATGTGTACGCTGAGATAGTGAAGTCTTTGCAAACCCCATCTGAATCGAAGCCTTCGCTATGACGTTGACATGCCATTTGACGCTCCTGTGGTTCGATAGCTGCGGGATTAGATATGGAATACCTTAGAATAGACCTCGGGTTCTGCCTGAATAGTACCTAGCGATCAGAATGGTCTCAAATAGTCGTTTAGACAGCCCCTAAACGAAATGATGAGCGTTCCCAGGCGTTCGGGAGAGAAGCTGACGATGGACATAGTGCATGAAACGTTTATTGAATAAATTAAAGGGCGCTAAGACAGAACTAAACTAATTAGGAATCATCTGTGCGTAACTCGCTTCAACCGCGCCGCAATCAACGTAACAAACCTCTTACCGCCCGGGCCAAGGGACATAGAGGGCCTTCATTTGCACGTACATTTTCGGTACCACAATCTCTCGCTGCTTACGATGCTGGTTTTCATAGGCGAACTCGCATGGACGCTTTCAAAATAAAGTTTGAAAAGTGCCGGACTCAGCTCGGATCCCAACCTCCGGCTTTAGCTACAGGGGTACACTGATGCACTCACTTCAAAATTGGCCTCTTTCCTGGAACCTGAGCTCTCTGCGTGGAAGACTTCTACGCCAGTATTCAACACGTGGACCGACACAGGCGATACCGGGCTTTGGTCGGCAGTAGCCAACAGCCGGGAGAGACTAGAAACGACAAGGGTCAATTGCCGGCTCCAATTTTTCGACAGACCAGATACTCGGGACGGGATATCACGCATGAAGGTAGCAAAAGAGCTGTTTTTGGACATTTTAGGGCCATATGCTTTCATATATTCGGCTCCTTATGCATCTGCCGGCCAGACTGTTTTCGTAACACTACCCATTTTCGGCCCTGTAGATATGGGGATACGGGGGTTCCGTTAACGTCATTCGTTCCCAGGATACCGATCGTCGACCCTCAACCGGCAAAAGTGCTTCCACAAGGGTTGTATGGATTGATTACCATGCGCCAAACCCCATGAATGTCCCCTGCACGTTCACATTTCCATGCTAATTTTCCTTTCCGTGCCGCATACACTAACATTAGTGGTTGATCACACCTAGCAGTTGTCCAACCTTGCCACAACCCTCACATTTCACTCAGCCCTCATACTCTCCAACTCTTCGAGAAACCCTTGGCAGGGTCAATTTTGAGTGTAGAAGTCCCATATATCCTGCCTCGGATCGTGCGGCGCAGCACGCTCCACTAATTTTAAAGATCGATCCCCTTGGCTGTTCCTTTTCATATCTGCCTCGCATCGTCGAAATCAGACTAAAAGCACGTTAATTCTCCACCTTTCTAAGTTCTCCACACCACCTCTTACCAGCATCCTGATCTTTGTTTCTCGGAGAGCCATTAGGATGCCTTTCGGAATAGTAGAGAGTAACAGCACGGAGCTTGTCCCTGGGACAGGTAAGTCTTTCCAAGCTTCTTGGGTGATAGCATTAACATTTTGTGCAGCTTGCATGAATGATCAGGCGGATCTACCAGCAGAGCTCCATGACATTCCAACTGAACAACTGAAGCATGGGACCGGGAAATACTCTCATATTATCCTCGTTCCCCAACCAACAGATGATCCTAATGACCCATTGAACGTACGTTATTGATATCCCGTCACCTCTACCTCGCATTTTGCGTATCCATGCATTTCCGGTTCCCTCAGTTGAATTCACCATCTGACATCTACGTAGTGGCCAACATGGAAAAAAGATATGATCCTCTGCATCGTCGGTCTGTCCGCCGCTGTCGTCGGAGCGTATGGACCAATGCTCGGTCCTGGCTTCATCCCAATATCCGCTGAACTCGGCATCTCGATCAACACATTATCTCAGTCCACAGCATGGCTAATTCTCACCATCGGTCTCAGCGTCTTCATCACCAATCCCCTCGCCAAAATCATTGGCAAACGCCCTGTCTACGTCCTTGCTGTCATATTCCTCACCGTCGTCAACATCTGGGGCGCTGCCGCAAAGACCTACACATCTTTCCTCGGTTCACGCATTGTAGGCGGCTTCGCGATGGCTCCCTATGAGATTCTCGTCCAAGCGACTATCGGCGACATGTATTTCGTCCATCAACGCGCCACCCGCATTGCAGTCTGGAATCTATTCTTGCTTTGCGGTATCGCAGGCGCAAGTTTCATCTCCGGCTACATTATCGAAGATCTGGGCTATAAATGGACCTTCGGCATTTGCGCCATTTTTTTCGGCATCTGGATCTTTGTGATCTTCTTCCTCGTGCCTGAAACCGCGTACAGGCGACCAAAATCGATGACATCTGCCCCTAAAAGCGCATCCGGGCAGACATCTAAGTCGAATGTTGGAACTCCAGCTCAACCTTCCACGCCTGAGAAAGCAGGGTTTTTGCAAGGTGAATCAGCGCCATCAGCAACGACCCTCCCTCCCAAGAAATCTTTTATTCAGAGTCTAGCTCTCTTCAGCGGAACATATACGAAGTCTCCATTCAAAGTCTTCCTCAGACCCTTCATCATGTTCACCTATCCTGCCGTAATCTGGGCCTGGCTCCTTTACGGCACAGTCATAACCTGGATCGTCGTATTCTCTGTCGTAAACGGCGTTCTCTTCCCCACCGTCTACGGCTTTTCCGTCTCAGAAACCGGGCTCACAGGTCTCTCACCCTTCATCTTCTCCCTCATCGGTGAAGCTGTTTCTGGACCGCTGAATGACTGGATTTGTGTCAAGCTCACAGTTAAGAATAAGGGGATTTATGAGCCGGAGTTTAGATTGCCATTAATGATTGTTGTGTGTATTCTTGGTACGGTGGGATTCTATGGATTTGGCGCTACTGTGGACACGAAAACGCATTGGACGGGTCCAGTCCTCACGTACGGCCTTGCGAACATGTCTCTCGCTTTTCTTTCCACCTGCGTATTCGGCTACGTCCTGGACTCTTACCCCAACCTTGCTGAAGAGGCGTTCGTGGCCATCAACTCCCGTAACCTTTTTACCTTCGGACTGACGTATTTCGTAAATGATTGGATCGCGAAGGATGGACCGTTAAGGGTGTTTGTGGTTTTGGGCAGCTGCTTTCTGGGGGTTACGGCTTTGACCATTCCGCTGTGGATTATGGGAAAGAGGTGGAGAGGGTGGATTGCAAGCAGGGAATTCTTGAATAACTTCATGAATGATCGGGTGTAAAATCCAAGAGAAAGGCAAATTTTTAGATTTTGACCGCGTTTGAACGAGCGATGGTGTTTGGATTGTATCTGAAAAATGGGTCAGTTTAGTGTTGGGCAAAAGCTAGAATGATTAATGATACAATATATCTTAAAAGTAAAATTTGTATCATACATCGTAGCTTTCTCATGGTCCTGAAATGAGTTTTTGCGGTATTCCTTCTAAGTGATTTCTGGCTTTTCCATGAAGTTCCATTCGCTCTTTCCTCATTTCTCACCGTTATTAACCCAACGCCAAGCATCAAAAAGGCACTCACACCGCTCAACACCACCATGACCCCCTTCAACCCTGCATTCACCGCCATCCAACAATCAAAAAGGAAAAGAAAAGAAGCAAAACGAAGCGGATTACTCCCCGGCCGGGAATCGAACCCGGGCCGCCGGCGCGTCTACAACGACTCATGAAGGCTTTTGCTTGACAAGCCGGAATCATAACCACTAGACTACCAGGGACCTTTTTGTTGTTGAAGGGGATATGGAATTATATTGTATCTATAGAGGAGTAAAAGGGGGGAAAGAAAAAAGAAGGGAGGAAAGAGGTGGGACTGTGTTCGGGAATTGGGAAGGCACGATGGGAATGGGGAAGTGACGCAAGTTGTTGAAGGTTCCTTCCGCAACTGTGAAAGTAGGTCCAGGTCTCGTATGTATAACTCTCACTTTTTTTTCTGGTGGAGGGCTTCGGACATCCTTCAAGCTATCTTTGGTCAGGTACATTGTATGCACCATAATGCCGTGTACACCGGCACTTAGCATCCCACCATCCCCTTTCTATATACCCCCTTTTGGCGTCACCGACACATTCTTCTAAGAGCTGGCGACCAAAACTCCTATAGGGATGCACTCCCGACTCTAAAGTACATATTAGCATGTCGGTATAGCTCATACCTCCTCCTTCTGGTAAAGAGCCTCGAGGACCCTCCAGAGCACCTTAATTTAGAGCTGCGACACGTCCTGTATGCTCCACTGTGCCGTTTATACTAGAACCTAGAACTCTGTTGTCTGCTTCCTATGTTCTCTTCTCTTAGCTTTACCATCATGTTTAGCTTCAACACTCCTTCCCATCTCTCCTTTGAATCTTACGAGGCTTGGGGTCCTATGAAAGCGTCCATGCAGTACTGTTCGGTACAAGCGTCATTGTCACTGCCGATGGTGACCTAGGATTCGTGCTACGGAAATCTACAGAGTTGATCGGACAATGAGCATGATTTTTCTGTTTTTGCCCGGGCTCCCACAACATGCATTCTCGTCCCATGGACAGCCACACTTACTTCGGGACTTAAAATGCGGTTCTTCCTAGTCGGTTCCACATACCTGTAAGGAACCATTTACGGCCGGGTTAGACCTATACCAGTTGCACGGCAGCGGTGGATGACCATGCGCATCATTTATTGCATTACGAGTCTATCTGCACACTTCCATGAACCGCCATTGCGTGCAGGTTATATTCTGTGGAATATTACACTTCACATTGGAAGAAATGTGTAGGCCTATTGGGTCTGGAAGCCTGATGAGGCAAAATGGTTGATCAGTCATCGGGCCAGTGAAAGGGTCGCGAAAGTTGCTTGCCCCCAAAGGCTGCACGTTCACCCATATTCACGTTATACAAATGAATCAAGGAAATATTCGGTTCCACATTCAGTTGATGAGTAGAAAAATATAATTCACAGAGACATTTTCAAAAGTCAATAGCAAGGGGTGTTGATATTTTCCAAGTGACAAATCACCGACTCAAAGGAAAACGACAATTCAAAAATGACAGACACCATGGGTATCCAACTTCCAAAACACCAAAGATGCAAACGACAGACGCTTATATTATTACATAGTCAAAATGCTTGGGATTGACCGCAACGGTCATGCAGTTTAGAGGATTTATGGGTATCGCTGAAAAGCGGAGAAAAGTATTCGGGAGAAGGAATCAGAGGGACGTTAGCATCGGATCGTTATGCTGATCTCGATCTAACGCTCTCTGTTAGCCAGAGTAAATCCAAAATGCTAGGCGAAGGACAGTGAAGGCGTTTAAACGTGCACCTCACCGCGGCCAGTAAGCAGGGTTCGTGCCTTGCGGTGCTTCCAGAAAATGATGCCGCCGTACACCGCGGTCATGAACCATAGTAGCATGGCAGTAAGGATAACCCAGACAGCGTTCTTCATCCTCTGAATTCCCTTGTTGCCTTCTGGATCCTCCTTGATATACATCTTTCCGAAGGTACCAAAAAGAGCCAAATGCAAAATCCAGAGGAGGGTGTCCACGCCAAAGAAGAACCAGGCCTTGACGAGGGGTAGCAGGCAGACGACTGCCCATATTGCTCCCATTCCTGCGCAGACCACGGCATACACCCACTTTGGGTCGGCGTACTTGTCGGCTTTTGCGGCATTGTGAAGGTCCTGGCCGTAGAGACCAGCGATCGTGAGAGCGATGACGAATTGGAGTAGTCGGGCGAAGATGCGCAGCATGCTACCGATGGTGAAGTCCTTCAGGAAACCCCCAGAGGAGGACTTCTCAGACTTCATTGTGTGCCGCCGAAATTGGAACATTTTCGATGTTTGTATGGGTGCTCGAGATCGGTGAGTGTTATGGTTTGGGTGTTGTTACTAGGCGAAGAATCGGTCGAGCGTTGGAAAGGGTTGTCCCAGACAAGTATTAAGAGTGTTGAGGTTTGGAATTGGTACGAAACGGGTGAAGCACTGCTAAAATAGTGTCGCAGCTTTGAAATAGTGGCGTTGTTCAGCACGGTGAATCGCACAATGCTATTGAGCGGTCGTAGACAATAAGTGGGATATTGTGCAGTAGGGAGACTGAGGCTATGACGTTCTCCGATTCACTGTGGTCTAGGCTACCGGGCCCGAGTCACAGGGTTGCTCTTTCAATGTACAGATCGACAAAAGGAAAGTAACAATATAGGAGAGTCGCGATAGCCTTGCGCAAAACAAGACAAAGAGATGCACACAATATAACAAAGAAAAGGGCCGACTGTCAAAGCCGGGAGAAGAAAGGTATTGGTGTAGAGCAGAGCGAACTGAGAGTATACTGAAGACATGAACAGTGAGTGACTTGCGGTTATATATGTTGTTCAGGACATCGTTCAACCTGCCTTTGCAGCCGTTTCATGACCTCAGGCGCCTCGTGAGCTTGTGCCCCGCTATAGAGACCCTGGTGTCGTCCATTTCCAATCGCTGGGCTGACGCAATCTCCCCCGCGCGCTAACGTTCACCGCTGCAGGGTCGACGATCGCGGTGATTGGCTCACAGCTTCGCACAGCGTTTGGTCTCTAACGAGGCCACAACTATTCTCGGGCTGTTTCATCCTTTACCTGGACACAAGAGAGGTCGACAGGAGACCGTTGAACAAGCTGCCGCCAGCCAGTGAATGTGAGCGTCTCGACCTGTACCCAAAGTTATTCTGGCAAAACCTCAAGGCTGAAAACCACAACACGCGACTCTGGGTAGAAACCCCTTAAGACTTTGTGTGATTCGTCTATTAAGAGCTCTAACAAGTCCACCTTTGACTCAAAGCATACTTTACATCGCGAAATTTGCCCTCTCGGAACGTACTTCCGATCTCTGCGCTTAGGGAGATGCGTATTTATATCCATACTGGTCCTTAGCCTTCTGAATGGCATCCTTGAGATCATGTTCCTTCTGGGCATACTCCTTGTCATCCTTCAATTTCTGCAGGTATAAATCGTTCCCAAAACCACTCCTCGACGGTACTGAGAGACCTTTCTGCACCGCAGGACGGGCAAGGATCCTCTGCCACCATGCTTTCAAGTTCGGGAACGCATCAATATCCACGCCAGAGAACCTAAGCCTGTTTACCCAACCAAAGCTGGCGATGTCCGCGATGCTATACTTGTTTCCGACGAGATAGTCGTTGGTCTTGAGGTGGTTGTCGAGGATGCCGACGAGTCGCTCCGTCTCGCCAGTGTATCGCTGCATGCCGTATGGGATCCGCTCTGGTGCGAATCTCTGAGACGATTTTAGTATGAGTTCGTGGGAGTTTGAGTATGTCAAATGCCTACGTTGAAGTGATTTGCTTGACCCTGCATCGGCCCAAGACCGCCATGCTGCCACGCCATCCATTGTTCAGCGCGAGAAATATCGAGCCGGTCCGTGAAGCTGAATTTGTGGTCGGGATCGTAGTGCCTCGTAAGATAGGTAAGAATTGCTGGTGGAGTCAATGCCGAACCGGACAGCACTCTCAAGCGTCAGCACTCACCAAGGCCTTCCTGCACAGCAAACCCTCCTTGGTCGTGATCCACGATAACAGGAATACGTCCATTAGGACCCAGCTTCGTGAACCAAGGCTCCTTCTGGATGTTCTGATTGATGTTGATTGCCTGCCATGTGTATTCCTTTCCATACGCCTCCTTCAGCTCCTCGAGAATGATAGAAGCTTTCACGCCATTGGGTGTTCCCCAGGTAAGCAGCTCAATGCCTTTGCTAGCCTTGAGACCAGTGGGTCTTTGATCGGCCATCGTATCGGGCAGGGCTGGTTGGGATTGTATCGGAGAGATATGAAGGTGGGTTTTGTGA
Source organism: Zopfia rhizophila CBS 207.26 (assembly GCA_010093925.1). Classification (NCBI taxonomy): domain Eukaryota; kingdom Fungi; phylum Ascomycota; class Dothideomycetes; family Zopfiaceae; genus Zopfia; species Zopfia rhizophila. The sequence continues at coordinate 513,587 of ML994639.1, forward strand.
TAAGGCCGAAGGATGCGAGTTCTCAGGGTTCGAGAAGTATTCTGTCGCTGTAGCAGGGTCAATCGTCGCAATAGTGACATCTGGTTAGCTAAATGGCACAAAAGAGGGGTTAAATACGGCTCCTCTCATGCTTTTGCATATTAGTTGCTTAGTGATCCTACGTCACGCTTGGGCGCTTCCCCCCGGGTGGGGAGCTTTCGCCAGAAAGAACTGCTTTGCCTTCTAATACTGCTGATTACGGAGAAGATAGAATCAGCGAGCGTATTTGAAATGTTGGGAGGACCGTGCCACCGAGTTTCCGAGTTTCCGAGTTTCCGAGTTGCTTATCAATAACATTGTTTTCCTGCCAAGCATCCGCACCATTGGGCAAAATTTAGAACTCTTCTGGTTAGCGTGCACGGCTGGTCAGCGTGCACGCTTAGTTAGCCACATCACCACTTCAAAATTGAGGTTATTCGCAACTAAATAATTGTCAAAATTGCTTCAATTCATGGTGTAATAGGCAACTGAGATCCGCGAGTTAGCCTATCTCAATTATATCGTCCTTAAATTGTGTAGGAAGCTTCTTCATATGTCCTAGGCGAGTTGAAGGTAGATCTGCCTTAGGAGGACTCTTCTTCTCACCTACATCCAAAAGAGATTCTGTAATGACAGTAATTGCCCTAGATTTCTTGTTTCTCTTACCCTGTATCGATTTCAAGTCGTTTTTGAGTTGCTTTTCAGCTTTCTTAGCGTATAGAGCTTCCTCACGCGCAAGCCTTTTCTTCTCCTATTTCACCTCGCACCGAATCTCCTTTTGGATCTTTGTAGCCTCACGTTCTTGCTTCCTTTACTCAATAGTAAGTCTCTCCTACTCCTTAGCTATTACCTTGAGTCTTTTTTCTTCTTCCTTTTTTGCCTATTCCTGAAGAGCAGCCTGTTCCCTCTTAGCTTAAAGGTCACGTGTGAGGGACACCTTTTAGGGGCTAAAGAAAAGGTAATTACTTTTATCCGCTTCTTGAAGCTCTTCAAATATGCCCTCTTTGCGTGTACGCTTCTTCTTTTCACTTTTTAAGGCAAGCTTAAGCCCCTCTACCTTCTTTTTTAGTAAATTCTTTGCATCTTCTAGTTCCTATACAGTTAATTAGAACTGCCTTCCTTCTTAGCTGGTTGTTAAGGTTGTAGTGTCAAGCAGCTTCTAGATCTTCTTTATATCTTTTACTAATAAAGGTACAATTAGTTCTTATTATAGAGGAGGTGTAGAAGCTCTTTTTTATACTTTTTTAGTAGAGAGTTGAGAATTACCTTAAGAGTGAAAGGATGCAAGCTAGTTCCTGGCTACCCTTTTAATATATTATCTTTTGTAAAGGCCTTGTTAAAAGTAACCTAAAAGAACCTAAAAAAGTCCCGTTTGGTAATTCTAACAAGTGCGTGTTACGGACGGTAACAGTAAGGCAACTGCACCCGAGGAGCTGAAGGAACTGGCGACAACGGCCAATGAAGCTCTAGAATGGAAACGTATGTTCGAGCTTGAAAGGAAGAACTGTAAGCGGGCACGGGACGCATTGGCGCAGGCCAAGGCGCGGGCCAAGAAGCGAGGATAGAGATACGGAACCATGCCAACGGATTGGGAGCAGTAGCTCACGTGACCAAGACAAGGCTTAGCAGCCAGAGGTGTCAGAGGAAGCCAGAGGCTCTGACATCTCTAACAGTCTCTGACAGTATTCAACATACTGCCAACAAGTATACAATGTACGCATGGAGGATCTACTATAAGTATGAGGCGTCGGACGGTTCACGATTACTTTTGATTCTTCGTAGTTACTCTAAAATTGAGATTCACACCTCAAGTGACATAGTTCAATACTATCCTGTTGAACCTCAACTTACCGTATTACTTCCTTCTTACCCTCTACTGAGTCAACCAACTTCCACTAAGTCTAACGAGCTATCCGATCCGGAAGCGAGGGAACTGCTGAGTGTTACATAAGTAGTTGGACGGCTTATTGCCAGTATAATTTACGTTAGTAAGTTAGCAACTTATAACAGTGCATTTAATGTGTGTACTTTGTTACTTCCTTAGTATAATAATTTAAAGTAGCTAGAATAGCTTTATATTAAGTAGCTAAAGTATATAAGTAGAGTAAAGAAAGAAAATAAGAAGCATTATATAATAAGTAATTACCTAATAAATAAATTACATGTTGAGATAAGATCTATAGCTGTTAATAATTAGTAAGTATTAGTTCTTTTTATTTCTTGCTTTTAGCTTTTAGTAATAATTAAACACTTTTGTTAACTACTTAAATTCTAGATTATTATTTGTCTAGCCTATAGAAGATATAGTAAAGAAAGGCCTTTTCAAAAAATAGTTTATAATCTTAATGTTATGGTTTGATTATAAGTCTTTAAGGTTAAGCTAGTGAAGAGTTTATTAAGAAACTCTTCTACAGCTTCTACGTACCTAAGGTTATTATATATAGTAAATATACATAACCTTTATTACTATACTATAAAGACAATATATAGATTTCTTTAATATAGTAAGTATGTATGTAATTTGTATTAGAGTTTTAGTAGTAATATAAAATCATATAATAACTTACTAACATAATATTCTAATAATATAAAGATGTAGTAAGGTATAGTTTAACTAATTTATTATATAACGAATTCCAGAAAGTTATTTTGAAATAAGAAGATAAGTATAAAAAAGAAAACTATCTAAAAGCTAAAGAGAACGCCTTTTATATAATAAATTCTCTATTTATAATTTACTTACTATTTAGTTCTACTATAGTTACTTAGTCTCTATTAAATCTAATTATTTATATTATACTTATAACTTTATATATGAGATATTACGTGTCTTTTTTACTATTAGTTTTATTAATTATTTTAATAATATTAGTTAGAAGCTTTATTTTTGCTTTTTTTCTAGAGTGTTTACTTTACTTTTTATCTAGTATTAAGTTTTCACACATGTTTTTTTACTAATAGCTGGTAATTCTTTTTTAGTTAGTTTACTATCTTCTATCTATAATTATTATCTGTAATAAATTCTTACTTATTACTAACTATAATACTTGCTCTCTTTTTAGACTTTTAGCTTAAAAGTTCTTTTTACTTTAGACTTTAAGTATAAGAAAAGCTAGTCCTCTTAAAGATACTATAAACATTTCTAAAATCTCTTTTTTTTTTTATCTCTAATAATACCTAAGGTTAAGTCTTTAACTGTTTGTAATTATTATTTCGTAAAATTAATTTAGAATTATAATTATTTTATGCCAACTCTATATAGTCTATATAAGAAAAAGAATCTTTATTATTTTATAGATTTCTTATTTAGTTATTGTTACCGTGATTGGAGCTTGTGGAGATTGAGAGACTGAACAAGATTGCATTAAGGACCTCAGAATTTAGAGGGCGAGCAGAGGCTATATACAGCTGAGAAGTGCCAAGCCGGCTGATTGTATATCCGACCAGCAGGAGGTCGCTTTACGGCAACACACCCCCCCAGATTCGAACGTAGTTTGAAGCTGTCCTGGCCCCCGGGTCCTTTCTCGATTGAGTAGTACATGATAGTCTCCCTGAGTAGTAGTGTCTTGGCTCTGTGCGGCTAGAGAGACGTTTTGTAGTGGTAATATGGCGCTGTACGGCCATTGCTCCCAGCACTGTACGGCCAGGGTAGTGTCTGCCTTGGCACTGTGCGGCCGTGGCTTGCTTCTCCAGCTCTGTGCGGCATGGAGAGGTGGAATCTAGGCTCTCTGTAAAGAGGCCCTCTCTGCTCTGTGCGGCGGAGATCGATTCCTGATTGGGAAGCTGTCGATGGAGAGAGGAGGCGTCCCTCGCTCTTTTTCGCCATCAGTCTTTCAGCTGCCAACCATGTAGTGTATGAGGGCTGCCATGTAAGCCCATGTGTACTGGCAAGATGAGGCCGCCATGTAAGCTCCGTGTGTACTGGCTAAGATTGCTTGATAGGCAGTTTTATGAAGCCTGATCAATGAGATGTTGTATGTCTGTGAGCCGTAAGAGCTTTATCCAGTGTTCATGTCGTTGTCGAGGGAGGATCTTTGTAAGTCCATCTGCTGGCTGATTGTTTGTCGGCAGCCATTGTACAGCGATAGAGTCTTTTTGTACTTCTTGCCGTAGCCAGTTCTGGTGTACGTCGACGTGCTTGAGCTGCGTTTTCAATTTTGGCGCTTCGGCTGTAAGAAGCCTGACAGTTTGCTTGTTGTCGCAGAATAGCAGGTGCTGATTGCCTGGATGGAAGCCAATCTCAGAAAAGGTTCTCCACCACCAGATTAGATCTGTAGCAGCAGACGAGACGGCTAGCAATTCAGACTCGGTAGTAGACTTGGTGACGCAGCGCTGCAGGTTCGATTTCCAGTCGATAGGTCCTCCGAATAGAAAGAAGATAAAGCCTTGTGAGCTCTTTCGTGTAGCCTTGTTGTCGGCAAATGAAGCATCAGATGCGCCATAAAAGACAGGTGCTTCCTCATCCTCTATGTGGATTTCTGCTGCTGAAACCTCTGTGTTGTACTCAATTGCTAGCGACTTTGTATGAATCAAGTATCCTAGTGCTTGAAGTGCCGCTTTGAGGTGTCTGTCAGAGGGATTTATAAGAAACTCAGCAAGCTTAGAATGAGTTTTGGCGACATCTGGCCTAGTAGCGTTAGCGACATATCCAATAGAACCTACTATCTGTGCGTAGTAGTTGAGTCGAGCATGATTCATTAGCTCGTTTATAGCTAGCAGCTCCTCCATTGGCAAAGGTGTTGCTGGCGTTTTCCAGCCATTAGCAGGAGCGAATTTAGCAGCTATTTTGTCGATGTAGCTGTCTTGGCAGAGCCAGATTTTGGCGTTTTCTCGATCGCGAATTACCCGGATTCCACAGAAAAGCGATAGGTCTCCTAGGGCGCGTATCTGATAGCGTTTGAGAAGCTTTCGTTTGAAATTGTCGAGATGCTGCTGATGAGCAGGCCTTGCCAAAAAGACTATATCATCCATATAAAAGAAGACCATGAGTTTGCCGTCGGTGTATAGACAGCTGACGTCAGGAACAGCACGAAGGCCTAGTTCTTCTAGAGTTTTCGTAAGCTCTTGATACCATAGCAAAGGCGATATTTTCAGGCCATATAGAGCTCGCTGTAGCTTCCACACGTTGCCTTCTTATTCGAATCCATCAGGTGGATAGCAGTAGACTGTTTCTAGCAGCTTCGCATTGGTGAAAGCATTTACTGCGTCATACTGTCGAATCTCTAGGTTGAAAGCAGCAGCAATAGCCATTAGAGCTCTAAAGGTTCGAATCGCCAGGGTTGCCGCATAGGTCTCTTCTTCTGTAGACTGTAGGTCTCCTCGTACGCACAGGTGAGCCTTGTACTTGATAAGAAAGCCATCTGAATCGAACTTATATTTGAATACCCAGATTAGTGGCAGGATCTGATTGCCAGCAATTCTTGACTTTAGAATTTTAGTAAATGCTCCTTGCCGCCGTAGTGTGTTAATCTCTCGTCGCATTCCACCTCTAAAGCCATATTAATGAGCATGATTAGCTAATTCATGAAGCGTTTTTAGCTCTAGAGGTAATTCATCTTAACGTAGCCGTTTTGTATAAATGCGAGACGAGGATGCGCAAAAGCTGCTCTAGTAGCTTATAAAGGCGCTGACGGAGGCTGTAGCAGTACAGTATACTTGTTTTAATCTTTTTACTCGTTTTGATCCTTCAGGAAGGATGTAGGCAGCGCTAGGATCAGCTGCTATAGCTTCTTAATTTAAAGCAGTGTTTCCTCTTACTCTTTTCCTAGATGACTAATAAGAACTTTCGCCTGTTACGCTTGCTGGTAGGGTAACGCTTGTTAGTGGCGTAGATAATAGCTCTAAAGATTAAGCAGTATTATTGCTAATAGGTGTGTCGCCTTGTAGTGTAACTGAAGATTCGCTTTCTTGAGTAGTTTGCTCTTACTCAATAGCTAATTCAGCGTATGGTAGAAGCTCGTCTTCTGAATCTTCTTCTTCTACCAAGTTTTCTTCAGCATTCGGCCAGTCAATTGTTTGTATAGTGTCTAACAAACGTTTAGGGATTGTGTAGGCTTCTGAATTGTCTCCAGGATAGTAAAAAGCATCGTCTTTAAAAGTAACATCTCGAGATCGTACGACTTTGTTTTTGCTGGGCATCCAGATGCGATAGATATTCGTAGAATTATAACCTACTAGATGGCCTATAAGAGCGCGTTCAGTGAGTTTGTCTTCTCAAGCAATCTTTGTACGTAGTACATAGGCTTTACAGCTATAGATATACCTGTGAGCAATTAATGGCTTGCGCTTGTGTGCTATTTCGAATGGCGTCTTCCAGCCTAGCGAGCGAGTCAGCGTACGATTGAGAATATAGCCTGCTATAACATACGCTTCTAGTGCTAGCGATAGAGAAAGATTTGCTGCTGCCAGCATAGCTCTAGCTTTCTCAATTAGAGATCTTCCTGACTGTTCTGCTGCTCTATTTTGTTCGGCTATGTAGGGCGCTTGAAGCTCTAGCGTGATTCCTTATTCTTCGCAGAAAGATCGTACAGAGTCATTAGAATCGTCTTTTAAACCAAAGCCTCGCTCAGCGTCAGAGAGAAAGAATGCAACAGTACAGCCATAGCGTCTTTTAATTAGCTTGTCGAGTTTTCGAATAATACCAAGCAATGTAGGCTTGTCTTTGTGAAGAGCCGTAAACACGAAATGTATCTTTGAAAATAGATTAAATCCGTGTAGCACGAATTGGTAGCGATTGTAGCCAGATACGTCCAGCCCAATAAGATCGATTGCCATTCTTTCAAATGGTTTGCCAGTTATCAGTTCGTGTCCTAGTCTTCTTGAAACAATTTTGTGAGCTTTTATGGTAGAACAGTAATGGTAATTTATTATTACTGGCGCTGCTTCCTCGCTTAGTACTTTTGCACCTATCACATGCCGATGTAGCTGCTCGATTGCTTCGTCTCCTGCATGTGCTAGTAGGCGATGAAAATGGCGCTTTCCAGCAGCGATTGGCGTTCTTGAGATTTGGCTGATTCTTGGGCGAGTGGCAGATGAAGCAAAGATTGCTGCTCGAGATGTCGGATCAGGCTGTGTTTGCTGTGGAGGCTGCTGGTGATGCATCAACACCCAGTGTCCGCCATGCTGCAATAGCCTGACTATAGTCTTAGTAGCCGTACGACTCTGGTTTGTAAATCGATAAAGCATATTTCGACCTGAATCAAAATGGATGCCATTAGAGGCTAATCGCGACAGCGAGACGATGTTGGTGAAAAAGCTAGGAATATAGGCAACGTCATGCAGCGTCGTGTTGGCTGGTCCTTCTGGTATTTTAAGATCGATTGTTACCTTGCCAAACGCCTTAATTTGCTGGTAGGAACCTCCAGTTATCATATAGTCGTCTTCAGAAGCAGGATGTGTAAAAGTAAAATCGTCAGCATTGTTGCATACATAAGTGTCTGCTGCTAGGTTAAGAATAAAGCTGTGCTACAAAGGATAGCTGCCTGTTTCTATAGAAGACGCGGTAGGAGGCGAGCAAGTTGCGAATGCAGAAGGCGATCTTAGCATTACAGAAGGGTGTTTTGAATCGAGATCGATGCTGCTAGTAGTTCTGGCCTTAGAAGATGCTGGTGCTGATGCTGATGTTGGCGACGAGGATTTCTACTTTATACGTCGCTTCTTCTCTCTTTCTCGAATCTTCTTAACGATTCTTTTGAGCTTCCTACTAGCATCGATTTTGCTCTTTACTAATTTGCCAATCTCTAGATTGTAGTCGAAATCCTTATCACGTGCATCTGAATTGACATAGCCACATTGCCCCCATAGATAGACCCCTTGCTCACAGAGACACTCTGATCCCTCTAGTGGGTTGGCATCAGGTGATCGAGCTCGTTTTCGGGAGTTTAGCTGCTTCCCTCCTCCTAGGGTGGCTGTAGCAAAAGCGCTATTATTAACTGAGACAGTGGTTAACGTATGTGTCGTACAATAGAATCAAATAAACTTTGCTAACAAGGTTGGTACCTGTAGCTCAGCAGGGATTATATCACCTGATTCCCACTTCTCCTCTCTATCTTAAATCAGAACTGCCAGGTTGGCTGCGTAGGCTGGTTCCACCGGTTTGATAGCGCGTATCAGGTCCCTGTGTGCGCGAAATCCTACGACAATCAGCAGTTTAGTGGCCGAGGCTCGTAGATAGGCTGCCTCATAGTCTGTTGCCCATTTGTCAATGTTGGCTTGGCGTGCATCAAAAGGTTTGATAGCTCGGTATTCGCTCTCAATTTACAGCTCTCTGTCGGCATTTATCGGCAGAACATTTCTTTGAGTTTGACTAGTTCCTTGTGTGTTGTCTTGCAGTCTTCCAGTAGCAGTAGATTTTCCTTCGCAATGTGGGTTGAAATGTATTTGTCGATTTCCTTGAAGGCGTCTTTCTGGCGTTGGTATTTCTTTTCTTTCCTAAAGTAATTTCGGTTGGCGGTTGCCCAGGCTATCTGCCGTTCGCTCGGAATCGTAGCTTCGTTGCTGTCTAGGCTGCCAAAAGCATCAGGATGGGGTTCTGTAGGCGGGTCCAGCTTTTTGATTTCAGTGTCGGTTTTGCTGGGATCAATGTAATCCCACACATCTCCGTTGGTAGCGATTCTTTTGACGACGATGAGCCACAGTTCCCAGTCGGCTGATGAGGTAAGAAAAGGTTCTGAGCGCTCCAGGTTGGTAGGAGGCATGGTTATTACGAGTAGATAGAGGCCAGAGAGCCAGATAGATAGATTGTTAGGTTAAATGTGTGGTGGGTAGGTAGTAGTAGGTTAAACAGCACGAGCCGGGCTCATAACTGTTACCGTAATTAGAGCTTGTGGAGATTGAGAGACTAAACAAGATTGCATTAAGGACCTCAGAATTTAGAGGGCGAGCAGAGGCTATATACAGCTGAGAAGTACCAAGCCAGCTAATTGTATATCCGACCAGCAGGAGGTCGCTTTACGGCAACAGTTATTATTCTAAATATATTAAGCATTTATAAAAGTGTAATCTAGTAGTTTCTATTTAGGAATTTAATAAATCTCTTACTAAAAAGTATCTGCTTTAAGAGTAGTTAAAGTTTACTTAAAATCTTAAACTAAAAGCTTAGTTCTATTAGTAATAACTATATAAATAACTTATTCTAGTTAATAATTATAAATGTAAGCTGTTTACCTGTAAGCTTATCTTAATTAAGAAAATATAAAATCTAGAAAAAAAAGAAAAATAAAAGATTTTTAAATTATTATAACTTGTAATATTTTTGTTTGCTGTTTTTATTAATTTTTTTTTAAATATTTCTTATAACTAAAAGGCTACATAGACTTTTTTCTAGAATTTAATATTACTAAATTCTTTAAGTAGTACTAGTTAATTATTTTAAAATATTACTTTAAGTTTTTAATAAATTCTTAGGTATTTTTCTTTAGTTTATAGTTTTTTTTATTTAACTAGGTATTTTTACTAATATCTAAATTATTATAGCTCTTAGATTTTTTTAACTTTATACTCTAACTAGTATAGCTTTATATTTATATCTATTACTATTAGTACGTCTAGTAGTGTTAATTTAAGTAATAATATATAAACTACTAAATAGATTTTTATATTCTGTAATAGTTTTAGTTTATAGTTAACTAGTTTAATAACTTTATTAATATTAAATAGTTTAACTTAAACGTAATTTAGTTTCTTATTTAATTATTTAGTTTTTAAATTTTTATGTAGTAGGGGAAAAAAAAATTTTTTTTAAATTAATTTTTTAACTCTTAACTTATTAGCACTCTTTATAGTTTATAAGTTTTTTAAAGTAATAATTTTACTAAAATTATTATATAAGTTTTATAGCTGTTTTATTTTATTTTAAGTTTAGTAAAATTTACTTTCTAATTTATATAATTTTCTATAAGTTAACAGTTTATACCCGTAATTAGTATAGAATAGTAATATGTTAGTTATAGATAATTTTATATTATTATAAGTAAATTATACTAAAGGTAGTAACTTAACCTAATTCTCTTAAAGATAATTAATATATATTTTTAAATATTATTCTAGAATTTAATTAGTATGCTTTGTTTATCTATTTATCTAAAAATAAAAGCTTATTTTTTAGCTTTAACTTAGCTAACAAGGTTTTTTAGAAGTGCAATATAAAAAATTTATTTTAATTAATAATAAACTTTTTAGGTAATTTATATCTTAAGACTATTATTTTTAAAATCTTATATACTAGTTCTTTTACTAATAAATTCGTGACTATAGGATTAAAAAATATATATTTAGTTAGTTTATTTATAATAATAAGTATTGCGTTATATTCCTTATTTATTTCTAGTTCCTTAAATAATAATAATTCTATAATAAAGTCTATTAAAACTAATTACTATAATTATTTTAGTACTTCTAGTAGTTATAAAAGTTTATAAGACTTATAATATACTAGTTTATTCTTTTTATATTTTAGGTAAGCTTTAATTACCTTTTTTACTTTTTATTTTAAGTCTTTAATATAGAAATTCCTAGAGATTTACTTTATATTTTTTTTCTATTTTTTAGTGTCCGTGTGTAATAGCTTTATGATTTTCTATAATTAATTTCTTATATAGCTTTTCTAGCACATAAATGAGTTTATTTATATATATATGTTCTAATTTTAAGTTCTTAAAGTTTTATTACTTAAAATTCTGAATTCTTATTATCTAGTAATCCCTAACTCTTGTAACTGTTATAATTTTTAGTTGATTATAACTTATAAATCTATTTAATTCTATTAATAATACTGTGCTTAGTATTAGTTTATGTTGCTTTATATAGTTTAGTTATTAACTAAATATATCTACTACTTCATTTTCTAATCCTTTTTAGTAGAATATTTTGAAATTATAGATAGCTAATATTTCTACCTAGCGTATCTATCTTTAGTTTAGTTTTTTTTTTATAGTAATAAAGCTTATTAAGTTTTTATAGTCAAAAATTTTTTTTACTTAATACTTAACTTTTTTAAAATAAATTTACTATTTCTTAAATACTATTACTATTATTAATAGTTTCTTATTATAAATATTATAGTTTAACTTAGCTCCTATAAGTTTCTTTAATAAGTAGTCTATAAAATAAAAATATTTATTATTATATTATTAACTATAGACTACTCCTATTACATAATTAGATGTATTTATTTCTAGTATAATAAGTAATTTTAAGTTGAATATTTTTAATATTAGTGCCTAAGTAAACTTTCTCTTAAGTTTTATAAATACTTACTACTATTTTTATCTCTAATTAAATCCATTATCTTTCTTAGTTAACTTTGTTAAAGGTGTTGTAATCTTTAAATATTCTTTTATAAACTTTTTATAGAAATTTATAAATTCTAAAAAAGACTATATCTTTTTTACTGTTATTAGTATTAGCTAGTTATATATCTTTATTAACATCTTTAGATTTACTAAAATATCTTTTCTTAAAATAATAAATTCTAGGAACTTTGTTTCTATAATATAGAATTTACATTTTTCCAGCTAAATAAAAAGGTTATATTCTTAAAGTTTCTTTAAGACTTTTTTTATGTGTACTTTGTGCTTTTTAAGTATTCTATTTATATATATTAGCATATTATTTAAGTACGCTATTATAAATATATCTAAGTATTTATAAAGTATATAATTAATAACTACCTAGAAAGTTACTAGCGTGTTTATTAATTTAAATAGTATAATATAGTACTTAAAGAGTCTATATTTTATCTTAAATACTGTTAACTATTTAAATCTTTTTTTAATTCAAATCTTATAGTATCTTTTATAAATATTAAATAAACTAAATTATTAAGCTTTTTAGAGTCTGTCTATTAGCTTTTGAATTAATAGTAATAGATATTAATTTTTTTATTATAATCTAATTTAGTTATCTAAAGTCTATATATAATTATAGCTTTCTATTTTTCTTAGGTATAAATAATATTAGTGAAGCTATTAATCTCTTACTTAGTTATATATATTTCTTTTTAAGATTCTTTTTAATATACTATTTTAATTCTTTTTATTATACTTTTAATAGAAAATATATTAGTTTTAGCTTAAGCTCTTTCTTATTTCTAACTAGTATTTTATAGTCTTAAAGTTAATACTTTAGAAGTACGTTCTCTTCTTTTTTACTAAATGGATATATAAATTTCTTATATTCCTAAGGTATTTAGGCTTTAGTAGTGTTTAAGGCTTTTTAAATTTATACTACTCTAATATTCTATAATTATTATTACTATAATTATTATATAGCCTTATATAAGATTTTTTCTATTTTAGAGTATTTTTCTTTTATGTTTAGTTTTTATATTTATGCTACTTTCCTTACTAAATTATACTATTAAATAGTTTTTTATTATTAATTTATTATTAGGTTATATAATGAGAGCTAATTTTATTCTAAAATTATATCTAACTCTTTTATATTTAGAATATTAATATAGTAAATATCTATATAGCCTACTACTTTTAATTTTATTATTATAATCTTTAAATTAATTAAATTTTTCTAAAGGTTATTATATTATTATTTACTTATTTTACTCTTACTAGATACGTTTTTTCCTAATATGATATATTATTTCACTTAATTTATTAATTTAAAATAAATGTTTTATTTGCTTTACTATTTACTAGTGTTTTTAAAAATTTTCTATTTACCCTTACATTAAGGTAAAAACATAGTTTTTATTATACTTATTATAATTTAAAAGCTTTAATAGCTATATTATTAGCTTAAGTTTTTTATTAATAGTTGTCTAGTTTTTTAATATAGAATTACACATGCTGTATTTTTAATTTTTATTATTTAAATTAAAGTACTTCCATTTAATGTGTATAAGGTAATAGTTATAGTAGTATACTAAATATAAAAATTTACTATACTCTTTCTTAGCTTTATTTTTATAAACTAAACATTTTTATCATAGAAAATATTTTTTATAAGAGAGTTTATAGTACTATATATTACTCTAGTATTAGCTAATTTTTTTTTCTATAGTATTTACATTCTAACATATATTCCTTTTAATATTATTATTAGTATAGATAGTCTTACTAGTTGTTTTTATTTTCTATGTTAACTATAGTATTTAGGGCTTTTAGAATTTATTTATTAGGTCCCTATTTTTTCACTACTTTTCTATATACTTTCTTTTCTTTTAGTTTTTTTTATCTAAATTAGATATATTGCTTATGTGCATATTTTTCTTATATAGTTAATTAACTTATAAATCCAATATTCCTAATTTTTTAGTTATTAAAAGATATTAGTATTTTTAATTTATATAATAGGTAAAGGTGTTTTTATTCTATTATATTTATTATCCTTACTCTTTAGCTTAATTTTTTATTTAATTAAGGTAGATTTTTTTTCTTATTTTTAAAATATATACAGTTTCTCTTATTAAATTTTTATTAGGAATTGTAATATCTTTTTTCTAGTAAGACTATTATACTATAGAAACGCTACTTATTTTAACTAGTTTTTTAAACTATAAAACTCTTTTCTTAGCATGATTTTCTAATGCTTGGTTTTATAATTTATGTTTAAATATTAGTCTAATCTATAGATTTAACACGCATTTCTATTTAGTTACTACTAGATAGTTATTGTTATAATTTTAAAAGCTTTATATATTAAAGATTAAATTTTCTAGAATAGTTATTATTCTTTATTAATCTCTTAAAGTATAAGGTTTTTTGCTTTTATGCTTACCACATAATATTATTCTCTTATTACCTTTTATAATATCTTTTTTAATTATTATTAATTATCTATAAGTTTGTGCTTTGTTTTCTAATGCTGTTTTCTATAATTTTTTTTATAATACCTATTAAATTCATAAATTTAATACTAATTATTATTAAGTCTTTTATTATTAATTTTAATTAATAGAGTTCTCTTTTACTATAGGTTTTATTTTATAGGCTTAGGCTTTATTCTAACTATTATAATTCTTAATTTCTTATCTAGGTATTTTTTTTATAAAGTGTTTAATATTACTATATCTTAGACATGCTTTCTTATTAAGTTGTTTATAATATTTTTAAGTTATAAACTACTTTTTTAGCTCTTTTTTCTATAATAGCTTTTTAATTTAGATTTTATTAATATTTATTTCGTTATAAGTCTAACCTTATTATATTAATACTTTCTTTTTTTTATAGTTATTACTTAACCTTTTTTATGCTTAAGTTCTTACTTATACTATTAATTATTTATATATACAATAGATTTTATAAGAGTATAAAAATTATCTAGTTAATTTCTTTTAGCTAGTTTATTTTTAATTTAATTCTTAAGTTTAGTATAATAAGCTACTATTAATAGCATGTTATTTTAGTTAATTTATAACTATAATTAACAAAATTCTACAGTATATACTAAAACTAATTTTATTTATTTAAGGTTTTATATTTTCCATTTTGTAGTCTGTTCTTTATTAATTTCCTTAAAGACTATAATTATCTAGGTTTTAAAATTATTATAACTTTAGAAAACTATTTTTATTTTATTAGTTATATTAGTTTCTTTAGTTTTTTTATTTATATAATTTCTAGCTAAGAGCTTGAACTAATTTATAGTTCTATTTTTTATATTTATACTAGCTACAAAAGTCTTATTCTAATTTTTAGAAAAAAGATTTTTATTAAAGTAGGTGTATATTTCTATTTTTGTTAAAAAGCCTTTAAGGTGTTCACGTGTTCTATTAAACTTTTTTAGTAATTATACTTTAATACTAGATATATAAACGCTTATATTAATTATAAGAATCCAGGCTAATAATAGTAATTAAGTGTAAATAAAGTAGATTTAATAAAAAGTTAATTATATATACTATAGAGACTTAATAGTTAACCTTTATTAAATCACTAAAGTCACGTGGTTACATACGGAGTTAAAACTAAAATAACTATTTTAATTAACTATTTTAAGTATTAGCTTATTATATTATTTTTTTTCTTATAAACTAGGTAAAGACTCTCTAGTGAACTATTTACTTAGAGACTTTTATAAGTCTATTTTAAGTTCTATTTACTATAGCTTTTTCTAAAGCTCTTATTAGTAGTTTATTAATAGAAGTTTATATTTATCTCTTTATAAAAACGTTATATGCTCCTTTTAATAATCTAATATTATTATATTTTCTAGCTAGCTTATTAGCTCTATAGTTATTAATATATAGTTTTTTTATTTTACTTTATACTATAGCTGGTGGTCTCGCTTTTATTTTATTTATATTTTAGCAATAATATCCTACACTACGTGCTCTTTATAGTTATTTACTTAAATTAATAATAGCTAAAAGTTATTTATAGACTAGCTTAGTAATAGGTTATTACTTACTAGCTATAGTTTGTCTATATAAAACGTTAGGTTTAGTTTTAGAGACGTATTTAGCTTTATAGCATATAAACTAATTATATTTTCTATAATATATTTAGTATTCTTTTAGTCTAGCTTTTTATTTTCTTGTCTAGTAGAAAGTTAGTTACTAAGCTTTAGCTATACCTTATCTCTAATATATAGTTATAGAGCTTTATTTTAATATTAGTTTATTTATCTTTCTTATTCTTATTATACCTTAGCTATAGTTATTTATGCTAAGTTAATATACTTTTTTAGTTTTCCTATAATTTCTCTACTGCTAGCTTTTAGGTCTTAAGCTGTTATATTATATCTAGTTCTAATATCTACTTATAGCAGTTCTATATTATATTTATGCTAGAGAAAGAATAAGCTTATTTTTATTAAAATAGTATTTTTTTTATTATAATCTTAGCTATTAAGTAAAGCTTTACTTAGTTTACTTAGTTTTACATAATAAACGCTTAAAGATAAGCCTTAACTGTACTATTTATTCTTTTTATTAAACTATTTATTTATAAATAAAACGCTATTAATAATCGCCTTTTAATTCTTAGGATTTTATAAAGCTTAGTTTAGAACTTACTAATAAATTAGCTACTATAATTAAATACTATAATATTAGAAATTTAATAGTAAGTAATAATCTTACAAATAAAAGCTTATATTACTATCTTAATATCTATATTTAGAAAAGGGTAGAGAGTTATGTTCTTGCTTAATTTATTAGTAATTACTAGTAAGACTATACAGCTATTACTTTCTAGTAATCCAGTTATAAAATCTATTAAGATCATTTTCTAAATATAATTAGGAATAGATAATAGGCGTAATAGCTTTTACTAGTAATCTCTTTATAACTTTATACAGCTATAAATATTATAGTTTTAAATATAATACTATATATGGTTTGATATTCCTAGCTAAAAGTAATTTCTTATTAATATTAAATAGGTACTCTACTATCCTAGGTGTCCTATTACTTATAATAAATAAATCTAGTAGATAATTAATATCCTTAATAGCTCTAAGTTAGGCATCTATTTTTTATTCTAATAATAAAAAGTTTTATCTTTATTAATTATGTATTTAGCTAGTGAAACTTTTAGTTTAAGCTTTAAAGAAAATCTCTACTTCTAATTATAAAAGGTCTATACTACTTTTATATATACTTTATTATCTAGTACTATATTATACTATCTTTATTTAAGCTTATTATAAGACTTCTAGGCATAAGATTTCTAGACTTCAGTTATACTATCTTCTATAATTATTAAAAGACTAATTTAAGTAAAGAAAGTTTATACTGTTTATTTATTATTATTTAATTTAAGCTCTTCTTTTTAATATATAACTACTAACTTTAGTAGCTAAATTATATGGCTCTTTAGCTTTTTATTATCTTCTTTATTTAAATAATTTTATTTATGTTTTAATAGTATATTAGCTTATATATTTTCTTTCCCTAGTCTATATTAAATCTCTATATTATATCGGCTAAGGAATAACTGCTAGTATGTATATTTTTTATTTAATTTTTAAAACCTTATAAAGTACTTAAGGTTTTTATAATTAGTAATAACTTAAAACTTTTTAATAGACCGTAATTTAGTATCTTATGCCTCTAGGTAATAAATAATTATAAGAAGTTCTTTATTATATATCTTATAATTACACTTTATAAGTATATTCTTTTTTAAAAAATATATATATAAACGTAACATGTTATTATTGTCGTATTATAAAAGAACTTTTTTAGTTATATAATTTAAAAAGTCAGCTTCTAAAATAGTTTTATAATTAGAATTAAATTAGGCTAGTACTAATTCTAATATAAAAATCTCTTTTAGCTTATTAAATACTATTTACTTTTTATTAGTCTATTAGAATAGTACGTTACTTATAAGTCTTATAAGTAGAACAGTAATTTCTAAAAAAGATTTAATAAACTAATAATAGAAATTAACGAATTTAAGAAAGCTTCTAATTTCTTTTATAGTTATTAGAAGCTATTACTTAGTAATTACTTTTATTTTAGCAGGATCTATTTAAATTCCTTACTCTATTTTAATAATAAACTCTAGATATTTTATGCTCTTGGTTTTGAATTTGTATTTCTTAATATCTAGATATAAACCTACAGTGTTAAGTTTTTTAGTACTAAATTAATTTACTAATAATACTCTTCTAGTAAGCCTAAAAAGTAAATAAGTATATTATTAAAAAAGACTAAATAGAACTTGTTAAGATACTTCTATAGAGTTTAGTTTATATACTATTAAAACATACTAGGGGCTTTTGCTAGTCTAAAAGGTGTAATTAGCTATTTAAAGAGTCTAACTCTTATATAAAAATCTGTTAGCTATTTATTTCCTTTTATAATATAAATCTTATAAAAGACTATTAAAATATTAAGCTTAGTATATTATTTTACCTTACTAATCTAGCTAAGCGTTTTATGGATTAGATAAAGAGAATATTTATTCTTCTTAGAAATCTTATTAAGCACATAATAGTTAATGTAAAAGTAAAAATCTTTACTAAACTTATATATAAATAGTACTAAAACTATAGCTAGGGAGTTACTTATATAAATAAAGTCCTTCTCTAATAACAACATTAACTCTTTTTATAGTACTAGTAATTTCTTTCTTAATATATTATATAATAGTTCTTATAGGACCTTAAGGTCCTTCCTATTAATCTTTTTAAGTTTAATATAATAGTTTATTTTAGGACCTTATAGTGGTAGAAGCTTATCTACTTTTTTTTCTAAAAATAGCTTTAAGTACTTCTAATAGGCCTTAAGAAGTAGTATTTTAGAATCTAGCTTTAGTTTAGACGCTAAGGCCTTTTAAATATTTATTAATAATACTATAAAAATACGTATCTTACTTATTCTTTTTAATTTATCTATCTATATTAAAAAAGTAGCTGTGTTAACTTTTATTAGCTTTTACTAATATAGTTTCTTCTCTTTTTTACTATAAACTCTTATTCTTAAAGTATGAATATAAAACGATTTTTTTGCTAGCGTGATTGTAATATTATTTTAGTTTATCTAAAGCCTACCTAAAATAAGATTAAACTTAAGTATGTTGTTAATAATATATATATAAGCTTATTTAATATATTCTTTAATATTAAGGTTAATTTATATAATCTAGATAACCCTTTTAGGTTTCCTATGTACTCTAATAATCCCTTATAAGGCTATGTTAATATATATTAAATAGGCTTTAGCAGTAAAAGCAAAGCTTATAAGACTATAACATAAATATCTAGTATTAATTATTATATATATAATATTCATCTAGTTAATTAATAAGTATATAATAATAGAGTTTATATTTATATATATATTTTAGAACTTCTGCTATTCTCTTTATAATACTATTTTATCTATTTTAGCTAGAAATCTTTACTTATAACTCTAAGTAAAAGCTATTCTTTTTTTAATACTTTTTTTTTTCTTTTATCTCTATCTTCTTTGTATCTTTTATTAGCGTTTATTTATCTAGTTTTTGTTAATATTATAGTAGCTAGACGTAACTAATTTACTCTTATATATTTATACTTATTTTTTATATAATTAGGAGAATTATATTAATAATAAAGGCTTTACTTATAGCGCCGGTTAAATTTCTTTTAGCTTATTTAAAATATTTTAAATTAATTATTTTATAACTTTACTACTCCTACACGCGTGGGTATTACTTTCTAATCTATTAATTTAAATATTAATATAAATAGTATTATATAGATAGCTATAATAGTCCTATAATTACTTAATATAATCTATATAAGGTTGTTACTAATATAAATTACTTTCTAAGTATACTCTTTAAAGCTTAATATTACTAAAAGGGCTATTATTATGGTATTAACTATTAATCCCATAATATACCACATAAAAATGTAGGATTTATGTTTGTATATAATAAAGGCTTTATTTATTCAGCCTAAACCTATTTATTCTTTCTATTTTCTTTTTTATTTAAACGTCTTATATTTTATAGCTAGTGTATATAGTATTAGTCTAAGAATTTAATACTTATTTATCTAGTGTTTTTATTAAATGTATGTTGAATTATAATAGCTATAATATACTTCCAGAGCTTTCTATCTAATCTTTAAGTAAATATACTTTTCTTTATGTTTTTATTTAGCTAATTACTTTTTACTAGTAGTAGCTTTTTATTAAACTCTATATAGTATTCTCTTACTAACTTCTTTTTCTATTTTATGCTTTACTGTTTGTTTAGAGACTTTTATTTTTAATACTAGTTTTTAAACTAAGAGTCCATAAACGCTTATATTGCTTTAAGAGTAGTAGTATTTTTTTAATTAAAAAGCTATAAAAGAATAGTTTATACTACTTATTTTTTTAAATACTAAAAGAGATAGTCTATCTATTCTTTTTTATTATCTATATAGTATTTATTAAATTATAACTTAGCCTTAGCTTAATACTTAAACATAGAGTAAAAAAATCATATACTATTAAACATAAAGAGTTTAAAGAAATTAAATAGTTTAACTATTAGTTCAATTACTAGTTATGGTGTTAGTATAAAGAGAGTTACTAATATTATTACTAAGACCTATAAAAGTAGCCTTAATAGAGAATTACAATCTTTTAATATAATTAGTTTTTTAAATATTACTTATAATATATTTATAATCTCCTTAAGTAAGGTGCTGTTACTGGCTTTATTTATTAAAAATAAAACTTTCCCTTTATCACGCTAAGTAAGGTAGTTATTAAGTTTAATCTTTACTTAGCTTATTATTACTTTAATAGCTAGAATTTTTAACTCTTAT
This sequence comes from Zopfia rhizophila CBS 207.26, assembly GCA_010093925.1. NCBI lineage: Eukaryota > Fungi > Ascomycota > Dothideomycetes > Zopfiaceae > Zopfia > Zopfia rhizophila. The sequence goes on from ML994639.1 coordinate 533,816, forward strand.
AAAGTAAGTAACTAGCGTAGTTTATAGCTAATCTATTTATTATTATATTCTATATTAAGTAGGTTTATTACTTAGGCTATTAATATAAATATTAAGTAATTATTAGTATTTATTAATATTTACTATACTATTAGATAGTGCTCTTAAATACTGGAGAGCTTTTTACTTTTTTATAAAATTAATTATACTACCAGAAGCCTCTCAGCCTCTTATAAGAAATAAAGTTAATTAAATCTAAATATAAGAATCCAGGCTAATAATAGTAATTAGGTGTAAATAAAGTAAATTTAATAAAAAGTTAATTATATATACTATAAAGACTTAATAGTTAATCTCTATTAAGTTACTAAAGTCATGTGATTATGCATGAAGTTAAAGCTAAAATAATTATTTTAATTAACTATCTTAATGTTATGAGTTGCCTTAACTTAACGGTACGTTTCACGTTAGCAACTCTGCCCTAACTAATTACTTAATGAGTTTTCAGCCCTTTCCGTATTTGGAACAGATAGTCTTAGGTTTAACAGGATAGAGTTTGGTCTTATCGTAAGGTAGGAAGAGGGTGTATAATAGATTTAATAAGATAGTATCAAACTATTTCACTCAAGGTCAGGTCTTAACTTAGAGAGAAGATCTCGATTTTAGAGTAACTATAAAGAATCCTCTATATCTTAGAGCTAGTCTATACCTCATACTTATAGAAAATCCTTCGTGCGTACATTGTATACCTTTGTGCAGTATATTGAATACTGCTAGAGAAAATAAGAGTAATGAGTCCCTCATCTGCCTTATCTGTCTTATCTGCTAAGATCCTATTCTGGTCACATATGTGACTGCTCCCAATCCACTAGCATGGTTCTGTATTTCTGTTCTTACTTCTTGGCTTGTACTTTAGCCTGTGCCAAAGCGTCCCGTGCGTGTTTATAATTCTTTCTTTCCAGCTCGAACATACGTTTCTATTCTAAGGCTTTATTGGCTATTATCGCCAGTTCCCTCAGCTTCTTAAGTATAGTTACCTTACTGTTACCGTCCGTAACACTATCCCCCTCTTCTAAGTCTTCGTCTCGGAAGATAGTTTCTCCCTTCTATAAATAGTATAAAGGCAACAGGTCCTCTGGCCTGTGCTCTAAACTGTAAGATCCTTAACTTCCTTTTCATCCTACCCAGTGTCCAAACGATGACACGTCCTGAATCGTCTCTAATACGTGCTTACTATTTAGCTTCTCGAATCCGTAACGAACCCCGTCACATGCCGTCACCGTGTTCCCGCTGTCGTAACAACGCTCTTCAATGTCTGGTGAATCCAGCTTCCAGTCGTTGTTCCGAATGCGTTGATCGCAACGTAAAGTACGATCTTGTTATAACTCAACCTAAGTGGAATCGTTTCGATCGCGACAAGAAGAAATTGCAGGAGCAACTTCACTGTACCCAGGAGGAGACGGTAGCCGCTCGTTCCCGTGAGTTACACCTTCATCAGCAGCTAGCCTAAATAGATTCTCAAGAGAAGGAAATGTTCCAGCGCAAGCTTGCCTCAATTGATGAAGTTCATGCAATAGAGGAGGAAGAGCAAAACCGTTAGAGTCAATCTGGCACACTGCCACCCACAGCATCCAGTGTCGCCTCACCTTCCTTCTTGGGTTTTGAGTGAAACGTCCTGCACTCCCCTTATACTTTAGACTCTACTCTAGAGCAAGCCTTTGCTGCTCCCTTTGATGGTACTGGTCAATTAGCTCCAAACTGTTCTTCAAGTTCCTAACTGGTTCCCAAGTGTCGTCTTTAGATCCGTATTCTTTCTATCTAACTAAGTACTTCCACTGACGACCAAACCGTTGGTAGTCCAAAATTTATTAGACTTCATACTCAGTACGATCTTCCTCAAGCTTGAGCTTTGTCTATAGTTTAGCATTATATAGTACTGGTTCTAATTTAGAGACATAGAAAACTGGATGAATTCTTATATCCTTAGATAGTTGTAGTTCATAATTCACAGATTCTATTTATCGTTTAACCTTAAATGGTCCCAATTTAACGTGATCTAATTTTCGTAATGGTTGCTTTATTTCTAAATTTTCCTTTTTTAAGAAAACCTTATCCCCCTCCCTAAAGGTTGGTCTCTTAACTTTAGATTTGTCTTTGACTTATTTGCTAAGATTGCCTTTACAGGTGATTTTCTGTGCGATTTCTTTATGCAGTGTCTATAAGTCTTCAACTTTTCTTCTTACAAACTCTGATACTTTGTCTAATATTTGTGGTTCTTGATAAGCCGTAGGCTTATAACTATAGTTTGCATAGAATAGTGATTTTCCCGTTGTTGATGACTTTGCAGAGTTGTATACAAACTCAGCCATTAGTAGTAAGTTAATCCAATTATCTTATAGTTCATTAACATACATTTATAAGTATTGTTCTAATGTTTGATTTATCTGTTCTGTTTGTCCATCCGTCTGTAGGTGAAATGCTGTTAAGAGGCGGTGTTCAGCCCCTAGCCGTCCTATAAACATTTTCCAGAATATTAACGTGAATAACTTGTCTTGGTCTGTGATAAATTCTCATAGCATCCCGTATCATGTAATTAGTATTTTAATTAGTAATAACTCTAGTTTATCTGCTTTTATTTTCGTATAAGTTAGTTCAAAGTAAGTGTACTTTATTAGTCTATTAATAATAACCAGTATCATATTATACCATTAACCTGTTAAGGTAGTAATTGTCGGTATTTCCATAATAAAGTCTATTATAACTGATTCCTATAGTTCGTTTAGTAAAGGTATTAATTACATGAGTCTGTACTCCTTATACCTTAATGCTTTATTCTTTTTATAGTTAATACATTTCAAAAGAATTTTCCTAACCTTACTTTAAATTCCTGGAATTTAAAAGTGTCTGTTAATCCGTTCTATAGTCTTCTTAACTCCTTAATATTCATGTATTTTAGCTGAGTGTTAGTCTTTAATTAGCTCTATCTATAATTCGTCTAGTATATAGATTATTTCTTAGTCCAGATTCTAAAGTAGTTATCTATTATTAACTTTCCTTATCTATTTTTCCTAGGTGTTTTTGATAATAACTACTGATTTAACATCTATTTATAAGCTTCCTAGGGATCCGTCTTATCTTTACTTAAGTATTATATTATATATTTCTAGTATATTTTTTATATAGTCTGCTTATTAACTAAGTGTGTTAGCCGCTGTGTTTTTTTTCCCAGATTTATAAAGTATTTAGAAATTAAAAGTTAATAGTAATTTCTATTATCTGACTTGTTATTGATTTAACTTCTTCATTATTATAAATACTGTTAGATTCTTATGATCTAAATATATAACAATCTAATACTTAGCTTCTTCTAAGTAGTATTTCTATTTTTTAAATACTTAAACTATTACTAATAGTTCTTTATTATGAATGTCGTAGTTCAACTCGGTAATTATAAGTTTATAAGATAAAAAGTCTACTAGGTGTTTTTATTTATTATCTTATATTTATAAGAGAATAGCTCCTGTAGCTTTATTTAATACGTCTATATATATTTCTACTTAAAGTCCTAGATTAAATATTTTTAATATTGGTAGTTCTCTGAATCTTTACTTAAGCTTTATAAAAGCTGTATTTTCTTTATTTATCTACTTAAATTATTAATCTTTCTTAAGTAATTCCGTTAAGGGTGTTGTAATTTTTAAATAACTCTCAATAAATTACCTGCAGAATTCCGTGAATTTAAGGAAAGAATAAACTTCTTTTGCCTTTATTAGTGTTAGCTATAATAGAATATTCTTAGCTTTATCTAGGTCAACTGCTATCCTATTTCTAAATATAATATATTCTAAAAACTTAACTTCCTTTCTGTAGAATATATATTTTCTTGTTTAAATATATAAGTTATGCTCCTTAAGCTTCTGTAGTATTTTCTTAGTATACTTAATATATTCATCTAATATCCTATTTATATATACTAAGATATTATTAAGATATGCTAGTATAAAGATATCTAGATATTCTCTTAGAATATAGTTAATAATGGCTTGGAATATAGCTAGTGCGTTAGTAAGTCCTATAAGCATAACTATATATTTATATAGTCTATAGCTTATTTTAAAAGCTGTTAGCCACTCATGCCCTTCCACTATTCATATTTAATAATATCTATTTTTAATATTAAATAGGCTGAACTATTTAGCTCCTCTGAGTTTATTTATAAGTTCTAATATTAAGAATATTAGATAGCAGTTTTTAACTATTATTTTATTTAGTTATTAATAGTCTATACAGAGTTATAATTTCCCGTTTTTCTTTAGTATAAATAGTGCTAGTAATATAACTTTATTTTTACTTTCCCTTAAGTATCCCTTCTTAATATTAGTGTTCAAATATTATTATAACTCTTCTTATTATTTAATAGATATTTAATATAATGGTGCTGGTCTTAGTTTTTCTTTTTCTTTAAGTATAATTCTATAGTTCTAATCCTTATATTCTAGTATTTAGTTTTCTTGTTTTTTTATAAACTATTTCCTGAATTCCTCCTGGTATTCATTCGGCATAATAAATGTGGTATTATAAAAAGTTACTTTCTTTATCTATATTATGACTTTCGTTTATCTATAGTAGTTCTTCCTAGTTTCTATAAACTTTATTCTCTAGTTAATTAGTAGGTTCTATTATGCTAGCTAGTTCTATCCTAATATAAAATCCTTACTACCTAGATTTATAATCTTAATATAGTAGTTATCTGTGTAATCTGCTGCCTTAATAGTTATATTCTCTATTTTAAAATTAATTAAATCTTTTCTAAATATTACCGGATTATTGTCTATGCATACTACTCTTACAGGTTTATTTAAAACTTTAGTTAATATCTAGTATCTTTATATTTACTTATTTAATATAAGTATTTTACTAGCTTTGTTGTTTATAAGTGCTTATATCTAAAAGCTATTAATACATACGTCTATATATAGCTTATTTTCGTGTTTTTATTTAAGTCGTGTATAGTTAAGTGCTAACTTCTGTATTTTAATCTTAAATTAACTCTCTAGCAGCATAGTTATTACTTACTAGCTTTCTAGTTTTTTATTTATAGTATAATTCTAACCGTTAATTGCTTCTTTAGTGTTTCTTTCTTAAGTCTATAGATAGAATATTATTAGAGTTAGTATTCTTTTTTTAGTAATAATTTATATTTCTTTTTAGCTTTTTCTCCATAATCTCAGTACTTTTATCCTAAGAAATATTCTTTTATTATTAATTTGGCATGTAATTCTGTAGCTAACTATTTATTTTAGTGGTGCTTAGTTTAGTAATATTAGCATCCTAGTTAACACTTATTTTAGTCTAATTATTTATGTTTCTCTGTTTTTGAATCCTGAAGTTTTTTCTTAGAATCCGTATAGATTAGTTCTTGCTACGTGTTGAGTTCCTATTTCTATATTATCTATTTTAGTACTTATTTTATTATTAGTTTTTTAACCTGTATAGCATAAGCTGCCTATTTATATTCCTGTTTAGTATATATCTTTTCTCTATATATCTAGTATTTCTTTTATATAGATCTTTCAGCGGCATTATTATCCTGTACCTATAGTATTAGTAAAGTAGATTTTTTCTCTAGTTTTCTATTCTAGTCCTATTCTAGTTCTAGATATCTAATAGGGTGGTAATAGGTTACATGACTTATAAGTAATATTAGCTCTTATTTATAAATCTTATTTATTTATATGGCTAATTTCTATTTACTAAGTTTTTTATATTACTTATTACTAGCTGCCTGTATTGCCTAGCGGCACTTATATATTCTATTTCTTAAAATAACTTTCTAGTACTTAGTGACATAATATTCCCCTATATAGTATTTTAATTTGTAAATCTAGTAGTATCCCTAGCTTACTTACTATCTAATTATTATAGATATTAACTCTTTACCTTCTAATGTCTCTTAATTCTTTTGTTATCTAAATTTCTAATTCTCTGCTCTAAAGGGTTCTCCCTTCTGTTATATTATCTTATAAAATTAGTTAGCTTCTTCTAAGGAGTTGGCTTAATATTATCTAATAATAGTTTCTTATATAATAGTAATCATATTACTAGTTTATTCTTCTAGATAATCTTTAACTTGCTAATAGGATATTTTATATTCTTATTTAAGATATATATAGCTTCCACAGATCTAGCATCATTCCTTCTAGATTTATTATATTATAGTCTTTATTATTATTTAGTCCTTAGCCGGTTTTATTCGGACTATGGTAATTTTAATCTCTATTAGTGTCTTAGTCTAGATATAAGCTTTTTTAACATCCACTATTTATTATTTGCACTCTTTAATAAAATGTCTTTATTTTCTGTATTTAAGGCATGCCTTACGCGCATATTGGTTCATTTATTTCTTAATATATTTATCCTATTTTCTTTTATTAATCTATGCGTTCTTGACTAATACATAATTAATTTCCATTATATTATAGATTCGTGTATTCTTTTTATTTTGTTGTGGTATATAAATTACTAGCCTAATATTATTCTTCTTTTTTTACTCTCTCTAGTACTAATAGTTATTAATTATTACTACTTATTTAATGATTTTTAGAAGTATACTAAGTTATTTTCCTTATGAAATTTTATCTTTAATTTTATCCTTCAGTCCTGTATAGTATATCATTACTAATAGTTAGTCTGCTTAATTAAGTCGTGATTAGATTTACTTAAACTCTGCTATATAGTTAGCTGTTAACGTTTATTACTTAAGTTATTAAAACTTTTAGATTACCTCTATTTCTTTATTAATTTTACTAAAGACTATAATCAACTCTTTCTCAAACATTTCATAGTTTTTAAAAGTTTTTTTAATATTATTATTATAGTTTATGAGTTCTGCTAATCCCATGTTAAGATTTCCTTTAGCTAAGTAGTTTTTTATAAGTAGTTTAAACTATTTTATAGCCCTTCCTATTATGTTTATACTAGCTACCAGGATTCGATTTTAGTCAGTTATAAATAAGGCTTAATTAAACTGATAATATAGGTCTATTATAACCATAAACGTCTTAAGCTTGTTCTGGTTTCTGTTGAATTTAAAAGGTAGTTAGATTTTTATAGTCCCTTCTCTTTTATTTCTTACTACTTTAACCTGTTATTGCATGCTGATTATGGCATTACGTAACTTTATAACAGCTATTTCTTATTCCTAGATAATCTATTATACGCTCTTAGTTCCTTCTGATATACTTCTAGTAGTAAATAAAAATTCTACTATAACTTCTTCTTCGCTGCTACTATCGCTTGACGAGTAAAGTTTCTATTCATCCTTATAATAAGTTATTATAGACTATAATTAGAAATTCGTTTGTTAGAATCAATCCAACATCCTCTTCTACACTTTAAAAAGGTAGTTATAATATTATGAGTTGCCTTAATTTAATAGTACGTTTCACGTTAGTAACTCTGCTTTAACTAATTACTTAATAAGTTCTTAGCCCTTTCCGTATCTAGAATAAATAGCTCTAGGTTTAATAAAATAGAGTTTAGTCTTATCACAAGGTAAGAAGAGAGTGTATAATAGATTTAATAAGATAGTATTAAACTATTTTACTTAAGGTTAGATCTTAACTTAGAGAGAAGATCTTGATTTTAGAGTAACTATAAAGAATCCCTTATATCTCAGAGCCAGTCCATGTCTTATACTTATAAAAAATCCTTTATACGTATATTATATATCTTTATGTAGTATATTAAATACTACTAGAGAAGATAAGAGTAATAAGTCTTTTATTTATTTTATCTATTTTATCTGCTAAGATTCTGTCCTGGTTACGTATATAACTGCTTCTAATCTACTAGCATAGTTTTATATTTCTATTCTTACTTTTTGGCTCGTATTTTAGCCTATGCTAAAGCGTCCTATGCGTATTTATAATTCTTTCTTTCTAGCTTAAATATACGTTTCTATTCTAAGGCTTTATTAGCTGTTATTACTAGTTCCCTTAGCTTCTTAGGTATAGTTACTTTATTATTACCGTCCGTAACACTTAAGCTCTAGCCCATTACATTAATCTAGTTTTTTAATTTTATAACTATTTATTATAGCTTTATAATTTGTATCTGTTGTTACTACATAATTTAAGCTATAGATAATACTAATACTAAGACTAAACTATTTAAGTCTATTATTATTATATACTATTTATGTGTTATAAATGCAAGATATAAGGCTCTTAAGTCTTAAGATTAAATAAAGTATATTAATTAAATAATATTCTCTAGTTATAGAAATAGGTAGGTATATTCCTTTATTTACTAACTAACAGTAATTATATAATACTATACTATTATATAATTATATACGGAGTTATTTCTTTATACTTTATTTTAGAGTATATTTGTAATATATTTCTACTTTTTAAAAAGACCTTCACGTCCTCATGAAGAGATTTTACTAGAAGAATATTTATTTAAACTCTAAATTAAGCGAACTATCTTCTCCCTAAGCCTCTAGTTAAAATAAACTTATTAAGATTATAAGTATCAAGATTATAAGTGTTAAGATTATAAGTATTAAGATTATAAATACTATTTATATAAAAATACTAGCGTATAATAAGACACTATTCCGCCTAGAAAATCTTTAATTATATAAAAGTAATCACGTTTAAAGTGTGCAGTTAGTTATTAGTGTTTTAATAAAATATTACTATATATTTAGTAGTTATTTAATAAAGTAAGCTTAGAAGTATTACTTATACTTATTATATAAGCTATTAATTCTAATTTATAAATTTACTTATACTAATCCAGAAGATATAAACTGCCCCTAAAATAAATAACTTATATACTTAAAAAGTGTGAACTGTATTACTAGTGAGTATAAAAATATTAGTTAAAAGTAGTATTCCTATAAATTAAAAGATTTTAGTAGTAGAGTAAGTTCCGGCGTGTTTTAAAAGTAAAGAGCTTAAAATAGCTTAAATAAAAGCTTTAAAAAAAGATTTAACAAAGGCTATAAGGTATATAGTATAATTAAATTCATATTAGTAGTTAATAAAGCTAACTTAATAGAACCAGTATAGTCTATAAATACGTCTGTTTAAAGATAGTAGGCTTAAATAGTAGACTTTAAATAATATAAAAATATATTACTAGTAAGTTTAGTAGCTCTAGTTAGAAAATAAGATTCTAGTAAATTAAAAGATTCTAGTTATCTAAAAAAAGTTTTTAGCTATTAATTATTATAAATACAAGGCACAAGGCTCTCAAGTCTTAAGATTAAATAAAGTATATTAATTAAATAATATTCTCTAGCTATAAAAGTAGGCAGGTATATTCCTTTATTTATTAACTAATAGTAATTATATAATACCATGCTATTATATAATTGTATATAGAGTTATCTCTTTATACCCTGCTCTAGAACATATCCGTAATATTACATAACTTATAGATACTTATAGTGTTATAATTTAATTATAGGTTTTTAAAATTAGGCTAGTAAAGAATTTACTAAAGAACTCTTTTATAGCTTTTATATATCTAAAGTTATTATATATAGTAAATATACGTAGCCTTTATTACTATATTATAAAAATAATATATAGATTTCTTTAACATAGTAAGTATGTATGTAATTTATATTAGAGTTTTAATAATAACATAAAATTATATAATAACTTACTAACATAATATTCTAATAATATAAAAATATAGTAAGGTATAGTTTAATTAATTTATTATATAACAAATTCTAGAGAGTTGCTCTGAAATAAGAAGATAAGTATAAAAAAGAAAACTATCTAAAAACTAAAGAGAACACCTTTTATATAGTAAATTCTTTACTTATAATTTATTTACTATTTAGTTCTATTATAGCTGCTTAGTTTCTATTAGGCTTAATTATTTATATTATATTTATAACTTTATATATAAAATATCACGTATTTTTTTTACTATTAGTTTTATTAATTACTTTAATAATATTAACTAAAAGTCTTACTTTTCGTTTTTCCTTTTAGGGTATTTACTTTGCTTTTTATCTAGTATTAAGTTTCTACATATACTTTTTTACTAATAGCTAGTAATTTTTTTTTAGTTAGTTTATTATCTTCTATTTATAATTATTATCTGTAATAAACTCTTACTTATTACTAACTGTAATACTTAAAGTTATGAGTTTTATATATTTTCTAACTAGCCTTAATAAATAAGTACTAGTGAAAGATAAAACTAGTCTATATAAATTAAAGCTAATACTATAATCTAATTTCTATTTCTATTCTATTTAGTACTTTTAAACTTTCTTAATTAATAATTTAACTTATAGTAAATTCTTTGCTATTTATTTAGTATTTTAATAAAAAAGCCTTTTTTATCTATATATTATATATTATGGGGCTAGATATTATACTTAGTAATTTTTTTTATAAAATTAAAGTATTAACATATAAAGAGTTATTATTAGCTTTTATATATTATAAGTTAATTAGTGTAAAATAGAAAAATTGTAAAATATTTAAGTATTTCTTTTACTAGCTAGTAACAAATTTTTATAAACCTAATATTTTATAAAGTTATAAATAAAATTCTTTATTATTATATTTATAAGTAAAAGACTTATTACTGTTAGCTTTTATATATAAGAAATAAAATTATTTTCTTACTTTTAGTAAGAATACTAATAAATTTAATATATTTTTTATAAAAAACAGTAATACCTTAATAGTAATATAATAATATAAATTAATTAATATTATATTTTTGTTATAAATGATAATAGTAAGGTAACTATACTTAAAAAGCTAAAGGAACTAATAATAACAGCTAATAAAGCTCTAAAATAAAAACGTATGTTTAAGCTTAAAAGGAAGAACTATAAGTAGATATAGGATATATTAGCATAAACTAAGACACAAACTAAAAAGTAAAGATAATAATATAGAATTATACTAGTGGATTAGAAGTACCTATCCACGTGATAAGGGCTTAGCAGCTAGAGATACTAGAAGTATTAAAAACTCTAATATCTCTAATATCTTTAATAGTATCTAATATATTATTAGCTAGTATATAATATACGTACGGAGGATCTACTATAAGTATAAGATATTAAATAGTTTATAATTATTTTTAATTCTTTATAGTTACTCTAAAATTAAGATTTACACCTTAAGTGAAATAGTTTAATACTATTCTATTAAATCTTAACTTACTATATCGTTTTTTTCTACTTTTATTAAGTTAACTAACTTCTATTAAGTTTAACGAGCTATCTGATTTAGAAGCAAGGGAACTAATTAACTATATAATAATTAATTAAACAGCTTATTACTAGTATAATTTACGTTAGTAAGTTAGTAACTTATAATATTATAATTACCATCTCAAAAAAGTAAAAGAAGTAGTTAGATAGATTTTAATAACTAATTATTAAATATCTATAACAACCCACTACAAGGACGAACAAGAACTTTATTTATTAAAAGAAAGTAGTAGTGAGGAAGAAGTTATAGCAGGATTTTTATCTATAACTAGAAGTATATCTAGAGAATAGAAGAGTATATAATAAGTTATTTAAGAATAGAAAATAGCTATTATAGAACTACGCAACACTTTAGTAAACCTATAATAATAGGTTAAGACTAAATAACAAGCTATAATAGTCTAAAAAAAGAGAATAGTAAAAATACAATCTCTTAAGAAGTTTAATAGAAATTAAGATAAACTTAAAACCTTTATGGCAACAATAGATCTCTACTATTAATTTAATTAGAAATTATTTTCAACTAATTAAGATCGGATCTTGGCAGCTGGTATAAATATAATAAATAGGATAATATAATAGTTTAAGCTATTAATAAGAAATTATCTAGCTAATAGAGACCTCAACCAGAGAGCGGCAGGATTAGCTAATTATAATAATAATATATAACAAGCTTTAGAAGCTATAAATGCTTTAAGTAAGAAATAACTATTATTTTTAGAAAAATTAATAAAAAAACTAAAGTAATCTAAAAGCTCTAGTAACTTAAGTAATAGATATCAGCAGCTAACTATACAGCAGAGTTTAAATAAATTTAATTATAACTTAATTAAGTAGACTAACCACTAGTTATGATATACTATAAAGAATTAAAAGATAGAATTAAGAACGAAATCTCTAGAGAAAAATAGCTAAATATCTTATTAAAAATTATCAAACAGGCGGTAACTATTAACAACTATTAGTATTAACAAAAGTAAGAAAAAAAGGCACATAGGAGATTAGTAATCTATATACTAAAAAGAAATAGAAAAGATAACCAAACCTATAATCTAATAGATATTAATATTAAAAAAACATCTGTTGGAAATAGGTAAGGAAAGTGAACTAGAGAATAAATAAAATACTATACACATAAAGTCTATCTAGAATACAGAAAACAAAAACACTTTATTAAGGATTATAAATAATAATAATTAGATATTAAGAAAGCTTACGTTTAGACTAAAGCACCTAAAGAAATTAAGATTACTATAGTTTAAATAAAACAAGAAAGAGACACCGTGACAAAAGAAATAATTATAAAAAAAATCTAAAAGAAATAATACTGAATCTATAAAAGCTATATATATCTTAAATAGGAATATAAGATTTTGTATTAGTAAGTTAAGAATTATTTAGTAGAATAACCTAGTAATATAATTACTATAATACAAGGAGTCATATGTTATGAGTTGTCTTAACTTAACGGTACGTTTTACGTTAGCAACTCTGCCCTAACTGATTACTTAATAGTTCTCAGCTCTTTCCGTATCTAGAATAGATAGCCCTAGGTTTAACAGGATAGAGTTTAGTCTTTATCACAAGGTAGAAAGAGAGTGTACAATAGATTCAATAAGATAGTATCAAACTATTTCACTTAAGGTCAGATCTCAACTTAGAGAGAAGATCTCGATTTTAGAGTAACTATAAAGAATCCAAAATATCCCCGAGCCGTTCCACGTCTCATATTTATAGGAAATCCCTCATGCGTACATTGTATACCTATCAGCAGTATATTAGATCCTATTAGAGGCTATTAGAGATATCAGAGCCTCTGGCTCCTTCTAACATCTCTAGCTGCTAAGCCTTACCTGTCACGTGCACGACTGCTTCCAATCTTATAGCATGGTTCCATATTTCTATCCTCATTTTCTTGGCTCTTACTTTAGCTTGTGCTAATACGTCCTATGCCTGCTTACAGTTCTTCCTTTCCAATTCGAACATACGTTTCTATTCTAGAGCTTTATTAGCTATTATAGCTAGTTCCCTCAGCTCCTTAAGTACAGCTGTCTTGCTATTACCATTCGTAACATTATCCCCCTCTTTTAAGTCTTCGTCCCGGAAGATAGTTTCTTTCTTCCATAAGCAGTATAAAGGCAGCAGATCTTCTGCCTAGTATTCTAAGCTATAAGACCCTTAACTTCCTTTCCTATCTGCCTAGCTTCCTAATAATGACACGCCTTAAGTCGTCTTTAATACGTGCTTACTATTTAGCTTCTCAGATCCGTAACGAACCCCGTCACATGCTGACTCCTTATTTGAACTGTTCCCATCAAGGCGATAACTACCTAGTGAACCTAAGTTCTAGTCACTATTTAGTTTATAATAATCGCAATATAAAGTGCGATCTGATTGTCTCACAACCGGAATAGAATCATATTAATCGTGATAAGGAAAAACTTCGCTGTTAGCTTAAAAAAGCTAAAGAGGATGCTCTAGAGGCCTGTTCCCATGCTCTTCAACTTCGCCGTAAGCTTACAAAAGTTAATTCCAAAGAGAAGAAGATATTTAATCAAGAGATAGCCTCAATTCATGAAGTCCAAGCTCTTAAAGAGAATGAGGCTTGTTCTTAAGATTAAGAAGTTTACATACTGTAACCCGCAGTGTCTAGTGCCGCTTCGCCTTCCTTCTCTAGTTTCAAATAAAATGTCCTATATTCTCTCTATGCTTTAGACCTATCTTTAGAGCAAGCCTTTACCGCTCCCTCTAGTAATACTGGTCAATTAGCTCTAAACTATTCTTTAAGTTCCTAATTAGCTCTTAAGTGTTATCTTTAGGTCTATAGCCTTTTTATTTAACCAAGTATTTCCACTAACGCCCAAACCGTTAGTAGTCCAAAACTCATTAAACTTCGTACTTAGTAATGTCTTCCTTAAGTTTAAGTCTTATTTATAGTTTAGCATCCTGTAGTGCTGGTTCTAATTTAGAGACATAAAAAACTAGGTAAATTCTTATGTCCTTAAGTAGTTATAGTTCGTAATTCACAGATCCTATTTATTATTTAACCTTAAATAGTCCTAATTTTACGTGGTCTAGTTTCCGTGATGGTTGTTTTATTTCTAAATTTTTCTTCTTTAAGAAAACCTTATCCCCCTCCTCAAAGATTAGTCCCTTAACTCTAGTTTTATCTTTAATTTTCTTACTAAGATTACCTTTATAAGTGATTTCCTGCGTAATTACTTAATAAAGTTATTATAGTTCCTTAACTTTTGTTCTTGCAGACTCTGATATTTTGTCTAGTGTCTTTAGTTCTTAATAAGCCGTCAGCTCATAACCATAGTTCGTATAGAATAGTGATTTTCCTATTATTAATGACTTTACAGAGTTATATACAAACTTAGCTATTAGTAATAAGTTAATCTAGTTATCCTATAGTTCATTAACATACATTTATAAGTATTATTCTAATATTTGATTTGTCCATTCTGTTTATCCATCTGTCTATAGGTGAAATACTGTTAAGAAGTAATATTCAGCCCCTAGCTATCCTACAAACGTTTTCTAGAATATTAACGTGAATAACTTATCTTAGTCTATAATAAATTCTCGTAGCATCCTGTATCATGTAATTAGTATTTTAATTAGTAATAACGCCAGTTTATCTGCCTTTATTTCCATATAGGTTGGTTCAAAGTAAGCGTACTTTATTAGTCTATTAATAATAACCAGTATCATGTCATACCATTAACCTGCTTAGGTAGTAACTATTAGTATTCCTATAATAAAGTCTATTATAACTAATTCCTATAGTCTGTTTAGTGAAGGTATTAGTTACATAAGTCTATACTTCTTATATCTTAATACTTTATTCTTTTTGTATTTAATACACTCTAAAAGAATATTCCTAACCTTACTCTAAATTCCTGGAATCTAGAAGTGTCTGTTAATCCGTTCTATAGTCTTCTTAACTCCTTAATGTCTATGCATTTTGGCTGAATATTAGTCCTTAATTAGCTCTATTTATAATTCGTCTAGTATATAAATTATTTCTTAATCTAGATTCTAGAGTAATCATCTATTGTTGAATTCCCTTATTTATTTTTCCTAAGTATTTTCGATAATGACTACTGATTTGATATCTATCTGTAAGCTTCCTAGAGATCTGTCTTATCTTTACTTAAGTATTATATTATATACTTCCGGTATGTCCCTTATATAGTCTGCTTATTAACTAAGTGCGTTAGCCGCTGTATTTTCTTTCCCTACTTTATAAAGTATTTAGAAATTAAAAGTTAATAGTAATTCCTATTATCTGATTTATCATTAATTTAACTTCTTCGTCGTTGTAAATGCCGTCAGGTTCTTATAATCTAAATATATAATAACTTAATATTTAGCTCCTTCTAAGTAATATTTCTATTTCTTAAATGCTTAAACTATTACTAATAATTTCTTATTATAAATATCATAGTTCAACTCAGTAGTCATAAGTTTGTGAGATAAAAAGTCTACCGGGTGTTTTTATTTATTATCTTGTGTTTATAAGAGAATAGCTCTTATAGCTCTATCCGATATATTAGCATATATCTCTACTTAAAGTCTTAGATTAAATATTTTTAATATCAGTAGCTTCTAGAACATTTTCTTTAGATTTATAAAAGCTTCGTCTTCCTTAGCTTCCCACTTAAATTATTAATCCTTTTTTAGTAATTCCGTTAGGGGTGCTGTAATTTTTGAATAATTCTTAATAAATTATCTACAGAATCCCGTGAATCTGAGGAAAGAATAAACTTCTTTTGTGTTTATTAGTATTAGCTATAATAGAATATTCTTAGCTTTATCTAGATCAACTGCTATCCCATTTCTAGATATAATATATCTTAGAAACTTAACTTCCTTCCTATGGAATACATATTTTCCTGTCTATATATATAAGTTGTGTTCCTTGAGCCTTCGTAATACCTTCTTAGTATACTTAATATATTCTTCTAGTGTCCTATTCATGTATACTAAGATATTATTAAGATATATTAGTATAAAGACATCTAGATATTCCCTCAGAACATAATTAATAATGGCTTGGAATATTACTGATGCGTTAGTGAGTCCTATGGGCATAACTATATATTTATATAATTTATAGCTTATTTTAAAAGCTGTCAGCCATTCGTGTCCTTTAGCTATTTATATTTAATAGTATCTATCTTTAATATTAAATAGACTGAACTATTTAGCCCCTCTAAGTTTATACATAAGTTCTAATATTAAGAGTATTAGATAGTAATTCTTAATTATTACTTCGTTTAATTATTAATAGTCTATGTAGAGTTATAGTTTCCTGTTTTTTTTTAGTATAAATAATACTAGTAACGCAACTTCGCTTTTACTTTCTCGTAGATATTCCTTCTTAATATTATTATTCAGATATTATCGTAACTCCTCTTATTATTTAATAGATATTTGATATAATAGTGCTGGTTTTGGTTTCTCTCTGTCCTTAAATATAATCTTACAGTCCCAATCTTTATATTCTGGTATTTAGTTTTCTTGTTCTTTTATAAACTATTTCCTGAATTTCTCTTGGTATTTATTTAGTATAATAAACGTGGCATTATAAAGAGCTGCTTTCTTTATCTATATTATAGCTTTTATTTATCCGTAATAGTTCTTCCTGGTTTCTATAGACTTCGTTCTCTAGTTAATTAGCAGATTTTATCATGCTAGCTAGTTCTATCCTAATATAAAATCCTTACTACCTAGATCTATAATCTTAATGCAGTAGTTATCTGTGTAACCTGCTATCTTAATAGTTATATTCTCCGTTTCGAGATTAATTAAACCTCTTCTAAATATTGCTGGATTATTATCTACGCGTACTACTCTTACAGGTTCTTCTAAAACTCTAGTTAAAATATAGTATCTTTATACCTACTTGTTTAATATAAGTGTTTTACTAGCCCTATTATTTATAAGTGCTTATATTTAAAAGCTATTAATACATACGTTTATATATAGCTTATTTTCATATTTTTATCTAAGTCATGTATAGTTAAGTACTAACTCTTATATTTTAACCTTAAATTAGTTCTCTAGCAGTATAGTTATTGCTTACTAGCTTTCTAGTTTTTTATTAGTTATTAACTCCTAAGTAGTAGTTATTTTCTTAGTGTTTCTTCCTTAGGTCTGTGAATAGAGTATTATTAGAATTAATATTATTCTTATAGTAATATCTTATACTCTTTTCTTATCTTCTCTCTATAATTTCGGTACTTTTATCTTAAGAAATATTCCTTAATTATTAATTTAGCATGTAATTCTGTGGCTAACTATTTATTTTGGTGGTGTTTAGTCTAGTAATATTAGCATCCTAATTAGCACTTATCCTAGTCCAACTATTTATATTTCTCTATCTTTAAATTCTAAAGTTCTTTTTTGGAATCTATGTAGATCAGTTCCTGCTGTGTGTTAAGTTCTTATTTCTATACTATTTATTTTAATACTCGTCTTATTATTAGTTCTTTAACTCATATAGTATGCGCTGTTTATTTATATTCTTATCTTATATATATTTTTTCTCCGCATATCTAACACTTCTTTTACATAGATCTTTCGGCGGTGTTGTTATTCTATACTCATAGTATTAGTAGAGTAAGTTTCTTATTAGATTTCTTATTCTAATCTTATTCTAGTTTAGGGTGTCCTACGGGATGGTAATAAGTCACATAACTTATAAGTAGTATTAGTTCTTATCTGTAAATCTTATTTATCCATGTGGCTAATTTCTGCCTACTAAGTCTTTTATATTACTTATTATCTATTACCTATAGTGCTTATTAGTACTTATATATCCTATCTTCTAAGATAACCTTCTAGTGCTTAATAATATAGTATTTCCTTATATAGTATTCTGATCTATAGATCTAGTAGTGTCCCTAGCTTACTTACTATCTAATTATTATAGATATTAGCTTTTTACCTTCTATTATCTCTTAATCCTATTATTATCTAAATTTCTAGTTTTTCTTCTTAAAAGGTCCTCCTTCTTGTTGGATAATCTTATAGAATTAATTAATTTCTTTTATAAAGCTGGCCTAGTGTTATCTGATAGCAGCTTCTTATATAATAGTAATTATATTATTAGTCTATTCCACTAAATAATTTTTAATCTGCTAATATAGTATTTTGTATTCTTATCTAAGATATATATAGCTTCTATAAATTTAGTATTATTTCTTTTAGATTCGTTATATAATAGTCTCTTTAGTTATCTGGTCTTTAGCTAATTCTACTTAGATTATAATAACCTTAATTTTCTTTAGTGCTCTAGTTTAGACATAAGCCTGTTTAACATCCACTATTTATTATTTATATTTTTTAATAAAGTGTCCCTGTTTTCTGCATTTAAGGTATACTTTACGTGTATATTAGTTTATTTATTCCTTAGTACATTTATCTTATCTCCTTTTATTAATCTATGTATTCTTAATTAATACGTGATTAATTTTTATTATATTATAGATTTAGATATTTTTCTTATTTCTTCGTAGTATATAGATTACCGGCCTAACGTTATTTTTCTTTTCCTATTCCTTCTAATACTAATAGTTATTAATAGTCACTGCTTGTTTAATGATTTCTAGAAGTATACTAGATTACTTTCCTTATGAAATTTTATTTTTAATCTTGTCCTTTAGTCCTGTATAGTATATTATAACTAATAGCTAGTCTACCTAATTAAGTCGTGATTAGATTTGCTTAAATTCCGCTGTATAGTTAGCTACTAATATTTGTTACTTAAGTTATTAAAGCTTTTAGATTATCTCTGTTTTTTTGTTAATCTTACTAAAGACTATAATTAATTCCTTCTTAAAGCTCTCATAATTTTCGAAGGTTCTCTTAATATTATTATTATAGTTTATAAGTCCTGCTAATCTTAAGTTAGGGTTTTTTTTTACTAGATAATTCTTTACTAGTAGTTTAAACCACTTTATGGCTCTCCCTATCATGTTTATATCAGCTACCAAAATCTAATCTTAGTTAGTAGTAAATAAAGCTTAATTAAACTAATAGTATAAGTCTATTACAGCTATAAATGTCTTGAGTTCATCCTAATTCCTATTAAACTTAAAAGGTAGTTAGATCTTTATAATCTTTTTTCTTTTATTTTTTACTACTTTAACTTGTTACTATATACTGATTATAATATTACATAACTCTATAATAGCTGCTTCTTGTTTTTAAATGATCTATTATACACTCTTAGTTTCTCCTAATATACTTCTAGTAATAGATAAAAATCCTGCCATAACTTCTTCTTTACTACTACTATTACTTAACGAGTAAAGTTCTTATTCATCTTTATAGTAGATTATTATAGACCGTAATTAAATATTTATTATTAAAATCAATCCAACGTCCTCTTCTATACTTTAAAAGGATAGTTATAATATTATAAGTTGCCTTAACTTAATAGTACGTTTTATATTAATAACTTTACTCTAACTAATTACTTAATAGTTCTTAGCTCTTTCCATATCTGGAACAGATAGCCCTAGGTTTAATAAAATAGAGTTTAGTCTTTATCACAAGGTAAGAAGAGAGTATATAATAGATTTAATAAAATAGTATTAAACTATTTCACTTAAGGTCAGGTCTTAACTTAGAGAGAAGATCTTAATTTTAAAGTAACTATAAAGAATCCAAAATATCCCCAAGCCGTTTTATGTCTTATATTTATAGAAAATCTCTTATGCGTATATTATATACCTGTTAGTAGTATATTAGATCCTGTTAAAAGCTATTAGAGATGTTAGAGTCTCTAGCTTTTTCTAATATCTCTAGCTATTAAGCCTTACCTATTATGTACATGACTACTTCTAATCTTATAGCATAGTTCTATATTTTTATTCTTATTTTCTTAGCTCTTACTTTAGCTTATGCTAATACGTCCCGTGCCTGCTTATAGTTCTTCCTTTTTAGTTTAAATATACGTTTCTATTCTAGAGCTTTATTAGCTGTTATAGTTAGTTCTCTTAGCTTTTTAGATATAGCTATCTTACTATTACCATCCGTAACATCACAGTTTAATAACATAATACAAGAACTAAGAAAAAGATATAAAGATTCTATGAGATTATAGAACAGGAAGGTAGACCATTCTATAAGAAAAATTAGAAATTTAGATAAAGAAAAGATTAAGAGACTATAGAGGGTAAAGAATTTATATTTATAATAATTACACAGCGCATGCGCTAGGGACACTGTTAGATATATAAATTAAAATACTACTAAAAAAAATATTATATTACTAAACACTAGGAAGTTACTTTAAAAGATAGAATATATAAATACTAATAAGTACTATAGTTAGTAGAAAATAAATAGTATAAAAAACTAACTAAATAAAAACTAGCTATATAAATAAATAAGATCTATTAACAGCTACCTATACTAATTATAACTAATATAATATAC
Organism: Zopfia rhizophila CBS 207.26; assembly: GCA_010093925.1. Lineage (NCBI taxonomy): Eukaryota > Fungi > Ascomycota > Dothideomycetes > Zopfiaceae > Zopfia > Zopfia rhizophila. The sequence goes on from ML994639.1 coordinate 554,514, forward strand.
TATTACCCTGTTGGATATCCGGAATTAGGATAGGATTAGAGCAAGAAGGAAAAAGAAAACTCTTTACTAATATTATAAGTACAAGACAATAATATCATAAACAGAATAATAAGAAAGAAGTGCTAGATATATATAGCCTTTAACTATATAGAAAAGAATTATAGATAGAATAAACATGCCATACGTATCAAAGAACCAAAGACAAGAAAAGTATTATAATAACTTATAAATAAAAAGAAACTAGACTTATAGTAAGAGTTAGTTTATATAAATTCAAAAGACAAACTACAGGACCTAAATTCGGATGAATATAAATAACTATTATAGGATAAATACTAGATAGGATGCTGATAATACTAGACTAAATACTATTAAAAAAATAGTTAGCCACAGACTCACACTAAAAGCTTATATATTAGGAATATTTCTTAGAATAGAAATGTTAGGATTATGGAGAACAAGCTAAAAACATATATAAGATACTTAATAGAGAAGTATATTAACTCTAGAGATATCTAATCTACAGACCTAAGAAAGAAACACTAAAAAAGCGACTACTACTTAGAAGTTAGTAATAAATAAAAAACTAGAAAACCAGTAGACTATAATCAAGCCACTAGAGGGCTAAGAACTAAAGATTAGGAATAATATATTAATTATATATATATAACTAAACCAGAGGAAACATAAAAATAAGCTATATATAAACATATATATTAATAGTAATTAAATACTAGCACTTATAGACAGTAGAGCTAGTAAAATACTTATATTAAATAAGTAAATATAAAGATACTAAATACTAACTAGAGTTTTAGATAAATCTATGTAAGTAAAACGTATAGATAATAATCTAATAGCATTTAAAAAAAATCTAATTAATCTTAAAATATAGAATATAACTATTAGAACAGCAGGTTACACGGATAACTATTATATTAAGATTATAAATCTAGGTAGTAAAGATTTTATCTTAGGATAAGACTAGCTAGCATGATAAAACCTAATAATTAATTAGAAAACAAAAACTATAGGAATTAGAAATAACTACTACGGACAGTAACAGATAAGAGCTATAATATAAATAAAAAAAGTAATACTTTATAATACCACGTTTATTATACTAGATGAATACTAAGAAGAATTTAGAAAATAGTTCTTTAAGAAAGTTAAAGACTAGTTACTAGAATACTAGAATAGGAACTATAAAATCACGCTTAAAGAAGAAATAGATTTAAAACTAAAACCATTATATCAAGTACCCATATACCAACAAGAAGAATTACGGAAATTCTTGTAAGAAAATTAATAGAAGGGATATATATAAACTAGTTAAAGCAAAATAGCATCACTAATACTTTTTATACTAAAAAAGAATAGAAAATTAAGGCTATGTATTAATTACAGACACTTTAATAAAACTATAATAAAGAATTATTATCTAATACTGCTAATATTAGAACTTATAGATAAACTCAGAGAAGCTAAATAGTTTAGTTTTTTTAATATTAAAGATAAATATTATTAGATATAAATAGCTAAAGGACACGAATAGATAATAATATTTAAAATAAGATATAGATTATTTAAATACTTAGTTATGCTAATAGGACTTACTAACGCACTAATAATATTCCAGACAATTATTAATTATATGCTAAGAAAATATCTAGACGTATTTATAATAGCATATCTTAATAATATGCTCATATACATAAATAGAATACTAAAAGAATATATTAAGTATACTAAAATAGTATTACGAAAGCTTAAGAAACATAAGCTATATATTTAAACAGAGAAATACGTGTTCTATAGGACTAAAGTTAAATTCTTAAGATACTTAATATTCTAAAATAGAATAGTAGTTAACCTAAATAAAGCTAAAAATATTCTATCTTAGCCTACACTAATAAACACTAAAGAAGTTCATTCTTTCTTCGGATTCACGGGTTTCTATAGATAATTTATTAAGGACTATTTAAAAATAACATCACCCTTAACGGAATTGCTTAAAAAAGATTAATAATTTAAGTAGAAACAACGCAAAGAGAACGCTTTCATGATATTAAAAGAAATATTTCAATAACCACTAATATTAAAGATGTTTAATTTATGACTTTAAATAGAGATATATGCGGATACATTAGACGGAGCTATAAAAGCCATTCTACTATAAGTATAAGATAACGGGCGTAAATATCTAGTAGATTTTCTATCTCATAAACTTATAACTACTAAGTTAAACTACGATATTTATAATAAGAAATTACTAGTAATAGTTTAAGTATTTAAAAAATAGAGACACTACTTAGAAAGAGCTAAGTATTAAATTATTATATATTTAAATCATAAAAATCTAACGGTATTTATAATAATAAAGAAACTAAATTAATAATAAGTTAGATAGTGGGAATTAGTTTCTATATTCGACTTTCAAATACTTTATAAGTTAGGAAAAGAAAATATAGTGGCTAACACACTTAGTTAATAAGTAGATTATATAAGAGATATACTAGAGATTTATAATATAATACTTAGACAAAAACCAGACGGATTTCTAGAAAGCTTATAAATAAATATTAAGACTATAGTTATTATTGAAAATATATAGTAAAAACAGATTAGAGAATATAACTATAGACGATTATAATAGCACGAAACAGGAACTATTTTCATACTAGAAGTATTATAGACTAAACTTATTAAGGATTAACACTCAGCTGAAATGCACAGATATTAGGGGATTAAAAAAACTGTGGAACGAATTAACAGGTATTTTTAGATCCTAGGAATATAGAAAAAGGTTAAAATTATTCTTTTAGAATGCATTAAGTGCAAAAAGAATAAGGCATTAAGATATAAGAAATATAGACTTATATAACTAATTCCTTTACCAGACTAACTATAGGAATTAGTTATAATAGACTTTATTATAGGAATACCGATAATAACCACCTTTAGAGGTTAATAGTATGACATGATACTAGTTATAATAGACTAACTTATAAAATACGTATACTTTAAACCAACGTATATGGAGGTTAAAGTAGACAAATTAGTAACTATACTCATTAAACTCTTAATAGCATGATATGGATTGCTATGAGAATTTATCACAGATAGAGACAAATTGTTCACATCAACATTCTGGAAAATGTTTATAGGGAAGCTAGGGGCTGAGTATTGACTCTTAACAGCATTTTACTTATAAACGGATAGACAAATAGAACGGATAAATCAGACACTAGAATAATATCTATAAATGTACGTTAATGAATAACAAGATAATTGGATTAACTTACTACTAATGGCTGAGTTTGTATACAACTCTGTAAAGTCATTAACTATAGGAAGATTACTATTCTTTACGAACTATGGTTATGAGCCTACGGCTTATTGAGAACTATAAAAGCTAGACAAGATATCAGAATTAGTAAGAATGAAGGTCAAGAAATTGTAATAACTTTACTAGGAAATAGCAAAAAAAATCACCCAGAAAGGAATCCTCAGCAAGTAACAGAAAGATAAATCTAGGGTTAAGGAACCAACTTTTAGAAGGGGGGATAGGGTTTTCCTGCTATAAAAAAATTTAGAAATAAAACAACTATTAAGAAAATTAGATCACGTTAGGTTGGGACCATTTAAGGTTAAAAGACAAATAAGACCTATAAATTACGAACTATAACTACCTAAAGACACGAGAATTCACCTAGTTTTTCATGTTTCTAGGTTAGAACCAGCACCACTAGATGCCAAACTGTAGACAAGACTTAAACTTAAGGAAGATACTACCAAGTATAAAGTCTAATGAATTTTGGACTACCAGCAGTTTAGGCGTTAGTAGAAGTATCTGGTTAGATAAAAGGATTATAGACTTAAAGATAATACGTGGGAGCTAATTAGGAATCTGAGAAATAGTTTAGAGCTAATTAACCAGTACTATTAGATGAACTAATAAGGGCTGTATCCCACAGAAAGGACGACTACAATGCATTCCAATCCAAACTAAAGGAAAGAGAAGGTAAAGCGGGTTGGGAAGAAGTCAGCACTGCGGGTTATAGTATACGAGTTTCTTAACCCTAAGAACGCATTTCAGCCTCTTTAAGAGCCTAGATCTCACGAATTGAGGCCATCTCTCGATCAAACATCTCTTTCTTTTTGGAATCCAATTTTGCTAGTTCGTGACGAAGCCGAAGAGCTTGGGAGCAAGCCTCTAGGGCCTCCTTCTTAGCTTTTTTGAACTAACAACAAAGTTTTTTCTTATCGCGATCAAGGTGATCCTACTCTAGCTGCAAGACAATTAGATCACATTTTACGTTACGATTATTACAGACCGAACAACGACCGGAACTCAGATTCACAAGGCAATCATCGCCTCAGCGGGAACAGTTCGAGCAAGGCGTCGGCATGTGACGGGGTTCGTTACGGATCCGAGAAGCTAAGCAGCGAGCATGTATTAGAGACGACTCAAGACGAGTCATCATGGGGAGGCTGGGCAGGTAAGAAAGGAAGTTAAAGATCTTACAGTCTAGAACACAGAGCGGAGGACCTGCTACCTTTATACTGCTTATAGAAGAAAGAAACTATCTTCCAAGACAAAGACTTAGAAGAGGGGGATAGTGTTACAAACGGTAACAGTAAGGCAACTACACCTAAAGAGCTGAAGGAACTGGTAACGACGGCTAATAAAGCTCTAGAATAGAAATATATGTTCGAGCTTAAAAGGAAGAACTGTAAGCAGGCACGGGACGCATTGGCACAGGCCAAGACACGGGCCAAGAAGTAAGGACAACGATACGGAACTATGCCAGTGGATTGGAAGCACCCATCCACGTGACAGGGGCTTGGCAGCTAGAGATGCCAGAAGTATTAGAGACTCTAACATCTCTAACATCTCTGATAGTATCCAACATACTGTCAGCCAGTATACAATATACGCACGGAGGATCTACTATAAATATGAGGCATCAGACAGTTCACGATTACTTTTGATTCTTTATAGTTACTCTAAAATTAAGATTTACACTTTAAGTGAAATAGTTTAATACTATCCTGTTAAATCTCAACTTACTATATCACTTTTTTCTATTTTTACTAAATTAACTAACTTCTACTAAGTCTAACGAGCTATCCGATCTGGAAGCAAGGGAACTAATTAATTATACAATAATCAATTAAACGGCTTATTACCAGTATAATTTACGTTAGTAAGTTAGCAACTTGTAATAATTTTCTTATAGTTATAAAATAATTTAAACAATCTTATAATTCTAAATTAATAAGTATAGTTATAATAGTATTTATTTTAGTAGTAGAAGATTAATTTAAAAATAAATAAATTTTGATTTTTTTAGATACATGCTAGTAGACTATATAAGCTAACTAAAAAAATTCTAGTTTTTAATTTATTTTACAAATAATTACTAATACACTAAAGTAAATACTATTTAGTTAATTAAGTATATAAAAAAGCTAATTACAAAGTAACACTACTTCTTTATTTTATATAATATTAATTAGTTAATTAACTTTTTATATTTTATATTTTTTTTTTATATAAATTTACTTAGTTAAATATTATGCTATTTTAACTTATTACTAAATAAGAATATATTTAATTTTATTTTAGTATTATTAATATTATTCTTATTATTAGCATTTTAATAAACTTATAATAGTAGTATAATATTATTGAAACTGCTTTATATATAATATTATAAGTTAATTATAAAAATAATCTTTTAAATAGAAATTAAAATAAACTAAATTTAGATACAAGAAATCCTCCTTTTTTTTTTAAATAAAGGCCAAATTATTACTAAAGAATTATACTTATATAAAAAATTTATTATAATATTGCATAGCTGCAGATCCTGGGTTGGGCTTTAGTGATGATGAATTCGCACATAATGGGGCCACTAAATGGTGATAACACACATCACACCTCATTAGCAGAGACGATTGATAGCATTGTATTTAGGGAAAGAGAGTTATATACCAAAACACGCTGGGTAAAGATGTGTGAGTAGCTACGTAGGTATTCACACGGCAGCAACGATCTAGATGAACACAACCTGCAGTCGGATGGAAACAATCTCCATTTTCCGGCTTCAAAAGTCTAGTCGCTTCAGGCCTCTCATACTTTTCAAATTCATCTCTCTGGGTTTCAAAATGCTTCTTTGAAACATACTCGTTTGCAACCAATTATGCCACCTCACATGCAGCCACAAGCCATGAAATCCCCAGCCTGATCGTTATCGTTCGCAACTCAGCTTCCCTTCCAGCCTCGCAACTGTCGTTCCCACTGATATCGTTGTACTCCTTTACGTAGGCCCTGTTCACCTCGTACAAGCCGTAGCAGGAACGCGGTCAGTGGTTCAGACGTCCATAGAATGGAAGTACCATCAAGCTGAGCATCCAGAGGAGTTAATGTCGGACCAAGCCACTTCGCCGTTAATACCGAGCGCGTCCAAATTACAACACGAGCATGCAACCATTAGACTTCCATCAGGAACGACGTTTCAGTTCAACGGTGCCGTTGAGCCTGGACTAAACAGCCCAGCAAAGATGGGTCAGTCAGACAAGATTGATATAATCGCGCAACCTATCCGTAGCAAAGTCTCTAAGAAAGGGTATAAGCATTCGCAATGTACAAAAGTTTTAGAAGCAAAAGGGACTATAAATGCGTAGTCGATTCCAAATTCGAAATCCCTGTTGCCAAAAAGCTCACAAAGGTCTTTAGGAACCACATGCGTAGACACGAGAAATCGTACGTGTGTGATGCCCCGGGTTGCCGGCAAGACAGCAAGGGCTTAACAACCGAAAATGATCTTAGTAGACATAAAAAGAGCGTTCATCGCATGGGCGTGCTAGATAACAGTCACCGGTGTGTCTCTGAGTTCTGCAGGAGCGAGGAAAAGGTATGGCCACGGCTCGACAATTTCAAGCAACACGTCAGTAGGATGCATTCTGAGGAGGATAAAGCAGATATCATTCAACGGTATGAAGATAAAAGGAGACGCGGTATCAGCTGCTTACTTCTTTAGATTGGTGTACCGCTCGCGAGGAATGACCCTTTCTCCCACCCAACAACCTCTGCCAGTGGCACCAAAATATGCCACAATTCCTGGAAAAGGTACAGGAAACTAGTTTTCAGTAGTAGAGGCGACTATGGGGCATATTAAGCATAGGAGTAATAGCAGGTTGTGATATATGCGAAGAAGGTTGAGTGGAATACTGAATATTTTATTTCCAACTGAAAGTTGTTCGGGATGGCAGATTCACTCTCTTACTCCAATGTTCACATACTGTGTACAGGGATTAATAAACGTATTTAAAATATGGTTCTCCAGAAATAATGTTGCTCACTAACGTGTTGCTCCGTAGCTCGCTTTTTTTGTCGCCTAATCTTTCCCTCTCAAGCCTCCAAAAGCGTAAGCAGCTCCAAATTTTCGACCAATCATGTCGACCGTCACTCAGCCCCACGCCTAGATCTCAGCTTTCTCCCCGTTGTTGGCAAAGCAGCCTTTCTGCCGACTGCACCCATTGCTGTCCTTGTCGAACACTCCATTCAGTGAGACGTAAGGAGCATACCCTTTGCAGGCTATTGCGATACCACAGATGATGTAGCAAGATACTGGCATTATGATGTAGATCTTATCAGCACGGTAAGGGAGAGGCGATTCTGAAGTTATACAGTACTAACGAGACGCAGTATTTTCTCCTCCTCTTTCTTCGCGCACACGCATATCCGCTGGCTCCACCGCTATAATCAATTCGGAGGCAGACTGGGGGAAAAGCACGACAATGTCAATTAGCTCCACCAACAGCGCCAAGGACTACTTATGGTCTGCCTATCTACGATGAGAATCTAGAAGAGGATCCTTTCACGTTCAAAGCATCCCTAGATATTGCAAAATGGAGTCAGACTGTAAACGGATTAGCTATTTCTGGACAGGATCTCTTTTTCTCTTCTCCCCCGCACTTCCAGAACACGAGCAGCGCAGGTCACTTTGAGATAGAGAACGACAATGTTTCTGTTCTTAGTATCGCTGACAGCGCATATCGAAATGGAGGAACTTCAATGGCGAGGGATCCTCCAATGCCCACTCCATTTTCGTTTATACCAGCAACTCCCCTGGTCATCAACCGTGACATTCCTGCTCCTATACAAAATGACAAGATTCCAGCGCCCAGCACAATAAGCATACAGGATGGACAAGATTACTTTATTGAAAACGATGCGCAGTTGCCTTACAAGCTTATCAAAAACTTGGGACATGGCCATAGCGCGAGGGTGGAAATGGTTGAAGACACGAATACCGGATTTGTCTATGCGCGGAAAGTCTTTCGAATATGTGGAACTCGAGATGAGAGAAAGCTTATCTTCGAAAATGAGATCAAGGTTATACGCCGCCTTGCTCCACATCACCATGTCGTTCGAGTTTTCGCTACTTACGTTGCCAAACGAGAAGTCGGAGTGATACTCCATCCAGTTGCGGATGCGGGCGACCTAGAAGCTTTTCTAGAAGATTTTATTGAAGCAAACGCTCGCGAATCTCTACAAATTGGGAAAATCAGAATCCTAGAATCCTCCTTCGGATGCCTTGCGAGCGGTTTAGCATTCATGCATGGTCAAAAAATCCGACACAAAGATATAAAGCCCCGGAACATACTCATCCACCAAGATTCTATGATATACACGGACTTTGGATACTCTCTTGATCATGGCTCTGCTGCTCAGAGCACAACTTCTGGTAGGCCCGATACTTTCACAAGAAAGTACTGCGCCCCTGAAGTCAATGATTGGGAGCCTCGCAATTCAAAATCTGATGTCTTCTCCCTTGGTTGTGTTTTCCTGGAAATACTTTCGGCACTCTCTAGGGAATTCAAGCTTCCAAGCCACGGCAAGTGTTACTATGAGAGCATTGAGAGTATTCAGAGACAACTACAAAAGTCCGCCCCTCCTCTTGTGATGCCTACCGCCATTTTCAACATGCTTCACAAAAAGCCCGAAACACGGTATTCAGCCCGCCTTGTTACTGAACTGATATGGAAACTGCAGTCAAGTTCGTTTTGTGAGAGATGTCGTATGGAACATTATAGCAGCTCTCTGCTGTTACTACCAGAGGATGCTCAATGCCACATGTATGCTGAACGGCGAAATTTGGACGCCTTATCCAAGGTATTACCGCAGATCAACCAAGCTGACGGCCTCCCAATATATGCGCCGGCCTTTTCTAGTACACAGTTCATGGGACATGTTGCACATGTCGAATTAGAGGCGCTATCTAAGCAATCAGAGAACCAAGGCAATCGAATGTTGAAGTCTCCTGGAGGTCAGCTTGATCTGCTGGATGCTTCCGGATCAGAGGAAGATCTCGAGCATAAATATTTGTCACTATCAGCGGACAAAAATTCACAACTCATGAAAGATGGGCAATACGGGATATTTCGAGATGACCATCTATACAATGCTCAACCAGATAAGAATGGTGAATATCACTGCCCTAATGAGCATGTTTGCAGTCACAAGCCTACGAAACTCAAATGTAATTATGTGTAAGTCCTCTAAAGATGACTACTTAAAACTCGCTAACAGATTGAAAAGCAAGTACGTTGATTCGCATCTAAGGCCTTTTAAATGCAGACACATCTCCTGCGTTGATGTGCACTTCTCATCTCCAGCATGTCTTCTTCGACATGAGAGAGCAGAGCATGGAATGCATGGGCACGGCTCAAAACCCCATCTCTGCAAGTTTGCAGACTGCGAACGATCTGTGCAAGGGAATGGCTTTCCTCGGCGCTACAATCTCTACGATCACATGAAACGCGTCCACGATTGGACTTCTGAAACGAAAACTTCGACTGCTATCAGTAAGGATAAAAAGGAGTCTGTGAAGTCAATAAAGAGAAAGTACGTGTCTGAAGGGCTACGTACTTTCCTTTAACGATGCTTTCCAATGGTCGTTTCTACCTGGTGATATTACTGCTTGTCCGACAATTGATTTCGACGTGGATATTGGTGAAAGTTCATTCTACAGCTTGGTCCCACGAAAATAGCACTGACCTCTCCGAACATCGACATGAATGCGTGTACAGTACGCTAGGACTCACAGTTCTGGGGAATAATAAGCGCTCCAAAGTCTAGCGTGAATATGGAAGACTGGCCTGGTTTGGTAGTTCTGACAGTTGTGGATGAAGTCTGTGCTCAATATTCCGTATTGTATCTCAATCTCCGACAGAATCTCTTCCTCTCTTGTCGCACCAGGCTCGATAATCTCGAAGCTACCATCTCTCCCGCTAGCCCTCATATTCCTTTTGATCTCTTTACCAGTACAATCTCTTCTTCCCTGCCAAGTACACCCATATCGCCTACCATATCTTCCAACAAGCTTCAAGGATTATCTAACTGTTCTCTGAGTCATCATTAGCACCTCTCTCATATGTGCGACCATCCTAGATTCTTGCCAACGACCCGTCAGTGCTAAAGCAACGGTGAGAAGTAGGTTAAGATGTGGAAAGTTCAGTCAAGTGATACGTACATAGGACAATGATACTGCAACTGTAACGATATGATGCTTAGGGGTGAATACCTCTGCACATAACTCTACACATGGCCTTTGTGAGGCACAAGCGCCAAACCCGCGCCTCGCTGGCGCTGAAGGTTGCAGGATAAAGGGCTGAGCCCCTGTCTTCTAGTTCAGCAGGATTCAGCTTGTTTCATCCTGTACAGTGTTGCTCGCTGCTATATAATTATTCCCATTACACCAACACTGCAGCCGAGTTGAGTGGGGAGTGCGGCCGGGTAGAGCTAAGAACAAACACAGGGCCCAGTGGAAATGGGAGGAGGAAACGCTGTACAATAACTACCTCCCAGCGGTTCAGTTCGATGGGAAACTATTCGAATACTTCGAGTTTCCTCTCACCATTAGATATCATCCAGTTTCTCAGGTCAATTCGAGTTTTTGGAAGTCAAGAAATCAGGAGTGGGTCATTGGTTTTCTTTAATTCGATTTCTGGGGACTTACTCTATAGATTTAGATGCGCTGCTTCTTCATGCCTTCAACGACAGAGTACACAGGTAAAGGAGCTCATAAGTGAGATAATAGTGGTCCTTGGATGTCTACTTTTGCAACTACATTACTATACATGTCCCGACGGGTCGTCTTAATTCCCCGATGAGTCGTTTTAATTCCCCAACAGTCGTACAAAGTTTGCATGTTCAGGATGTCGGCAGACGCATTGTATTTCGGCTCCTAAGAGCTCATCGAACCTTGACAGAATGATTAGAATTGAAGTATCCAAAATTAATACTTCGCAGCTTCGTTTCCAGTGTGTTCGGAGGTCAATATTGCAGTGATTACTTTGCTCAGCCTGATCTGGATATAAACTCTAGCAACCATCACCCGACTTGGGATCCCGGACAGAATTCCATCCAGTTGGTTCGCTTGAGTATTCCTACGGGAGGCCTCACGCCCCAGAGCATCATTTTCACGAGAGCCCCGGCCATAAGCCACCAACGTCAATCCTAAACAGCACTGCCCGACAATCCTTCAGCTTCACAGCCATTCCAAATTTCAAGGACTCGGAGATGAGAGCGCGGAAATATGGGGGCCTTAAATCATGGTGGTGCACGATGCTGTCACCGTACTACGCGCTAGAAACAACCTTCTGAAAGATTCCCACATCTTTGGACATTAATGTTACACTTCCACGGACTTGACGGCTTCATATTGCTGCAGACGTACCGGAAAATCATGGCGAAGTCAAAATCGATGATATATCCACTTCTCTTTCTTCTTCTCTTCTCGCCTCTCACCAACGCGATTGAAGTCGCACCGAATTCAAAATGCGCATCTAAATGTCTCGACGACCCAGCGAAAGGAGACCCAGCCGATAGAGCGGCTTCGTTGACCTTCCACCCGGATCTCGCGTGCTACGACTCGGACTACAATGGGGCAAACGTGACATATGTTGGCAAAAAGTTTCGCGATTGTGTGAGTTGTTTGCAGGACAGTAGTTATATTGATGGAGAGAGTGGGGAGACGGATTTGCAATGGTTTAGCTGTAAGTTTGCATATCCGTGTCTCGTCGCATTGTGAAAGAGATAGGTGGGGTTTGCTGACCCCTGTGAATAGTCAATACCAAAGCAACAGTAGACTGGTGTATATTCGGTAGATTTGGCGAAGAAAACGCGGAGGGCAACGAGACGGACACACTCCCATATAAATCATGCTACCAAAAATGCTCTCCCATTGAAAACGCCATAGATTACAACATCAAAAGCCAGCCCGCAGCATACACTTTCTGCTCTTTGGACGGAAATTTTACTAAGGATGTGGATCCGTGTATTGATTGCTTATATGGTGTTGACAACTCGAAGGTCCTGGGAAACAGTAAGTTTGGTTGATATAATATTACCCAAAGGGCAGAGATGCTGACGATCCCTTGAACAGTCTTGACCGCAGTAAAGCAAGTCTGCCTTCAGCGCCCCACAAACCAAATAAACCTGAAAGTCGACCTCTTCACCGCTACTCGCATCAATACCAGCGATGCGACACCCACCGCTAGTCCAATCGCCTCCACCGCTGGTTCTCCTCCTGCCTCCACCTCTTTGTCTTCTTCATCCGACGATTCAAATGGCATCTCGAAAGGTGCAATAGCTGGTATCGTTCTCGGTGCACTTGTCAGCATTGCGCTTATCCTGGTAGGAATCCTCCTCCTCCTGCGGAGAAAGAAGAATAAATCGAAGACGATGGAACTGCCTAATGGAAACGGAATTGAATATGGACAGCAGTAAGCACCTGGGGGGCATTACCAACATGATCCGGTGGCGCCAAATGGGAAGGGAAATTATGCGTATCAGCCAAAGATGGAGCATCCGCTGGCGGAATTGGGCGCGAATAGTACACCACAAGAGCTGCCTACTGGGCCGACGAGACCGCCACGACCGCCACCGAGAAGATAGATGACGGCTTGGGAGAAAGGGGTCTGAGAACGGGATAATTAGAAGGAGGATATTATTTGGAAGCAGGAAAAAGCATCATGAATTCGATGTTATGTACTAGGAATGGCGACATAAAAATTCTTATCTAGCCATTTTCGACTCTGGTTGTCCAGTCCTATCTAGTTTCACAAGGACCCAGTAAGGATAGAATACCTCGATATAAGCGAACGATGACAAGGACGAACGATTACCCTCCGCCTTATCTCAGATCTCCTGCTGCAACCGGAATCCCTCTATCTAGGCACCTAGATCTAGTTTTACAAAGGTTCTTGTAGTCCTAATTTGGATCTAGTAGAGGCTAGACAAACTGTGCTGGAACCGATGTTGTTGGTGGTAAAATTTCCAAATGATTCACTTTTTCCTTGTCCTACATGGCTAATTGGGTGACTTTCTAGCTCTTACTCACTTCCTGCGCTTATATCATGGGTTTTTCGTTAATACTCGTCTTCTTGACCTCACCCCCTTTCTGCGTTAAAATCATTGAACCGGGCTAGTTGATTTTGAACGAGGGTTTTTTTTCTAACCAAGCTACCCTTTTTGATGACGCCGAGAGTACATTTTATATACTAATGGGATTTTGATGCGTCTCTGGGTAGGATGCGGAGAAAGAAAACTTTTCTTCATCTCCAAGGGATTACGTTAGATGGTATGGTAAGTGTAGGACCAAACAATTATTGGTTGTCCGTCAGGCTCCCAAATTGACCAAGGTCCTAATTCTGAATGATAAACATGGAATACTACTAGTCGAGAGCCGTTTATCGCTTGTCAATTTTGAAATGGAATCTTAAGCAAGCTTAGCTCTATTGTTAGAGAGCACCAATATCACGGAAACATAACGTAAGAGGATATGTCCCACCGATTCTCACTATGGCGAACAGTTGTTTCTTACGAACAGAGTACTTGTCAGGAAATAATTGTTTTAAACACACAAAAGGCTGCAGGTATGTTTAAGTCTACTTTTGATATCCATATGCGTTTCTCGTGGAGTGGTTATTATCCAAAGTTATCACGTATGTTAACCAAATCAACCAAAGTACAGAATCCCTGCTTTTTACCCATCTCCAACCTCCTTATTATAGTCCTATCCTCCATATTAATGCAAGCTCCCGTCCCCCTTCGCTTCCTCATTCTCCCTCTTGATCTTCGTTTTAAACTATTACCTGTTCTACCTTTGTTCTATTAGATCTGCTAGCATAAGTCTCGGACGAGATAAAAGATGGAAGAAATTCAGAGTATATATGTGGAGGAGAGCGCGTAGAGATAGCCCAGTGTGGAGATGGAAGATAGCTAAGCGTCCAGGTTCTAAGCACATCAATGTGCGCCCGCCTTAACTTTCATAGCTTTTATAAGAAGGTATGTATAACATATATTATTCGATATAGACCTCATTAGATGTAATAGACAAGACATTATTCTTCTAGAGACACCTATCTGTCACCGACAGACACAATTGTCCGTTTCAGGTTAGCTTGTGGTTTTGAGAAACAGCTACGCACCATAGTGCTTTTGAATGGACCTCTCTTCAGGACTCTTGCTGCACGTGAATATATATATATATATATATATATTCCTTCTTGACGGCAAGATCCTACCAGGCGTGTTTGAGGATGAAGTCTTGCTCGAAGCTTAGAGTCGACGAATCATGGGCGAGAAGGCAGTCAATCTCGCGCAAAATCCACACAATTTCCACCCGCGTGGTACATCACACCTCACTTCACATCTAGGGATTTCTCTTGTCCCTCCATTCTATAGCAATATCATAGCGATATCAATATTCGCAGGGTGAGCTACGGCTACGAAACTGTTTGAAGTGTCGTTCGTAGGGCTAATCCACACACTTGGGACGAGTATGTGGTGGCACGATGGCATGGTGGTACTGCCTGTGCCCTTTCATCGTGCCGAAAAAGTAACCATCGTCAGCTCAACACGACATACGGACAATCACGACGCCTACCAGAACGGCAGCGTATCTCTTCCATCTGGCTTTTCGAGTTTAACTACTACCGAGCGCTATCCATTACAGTATCTTATCATGTCCGAACGAGCGGTTTCCTCTGATTTCGAATATACTGAGCCAAGGCTCATCGAAAGTCGACTGCAGCTGGCTGTCACAGAAGAAGGAAGGTAACCCATGACAAACGGCTGGGGCAAATCTCAACGAAGGAGGAACCAGTACCAGATTAGAAGAATTTGAAGCTGCGGGATTATGTCAACGTTGCTCCAACATAGGTCTAGATGCCCTCCTCTCAATGCTAACCGAAGGACCGAACCTAGGACGTCTAGGATAGTACTAAAAGGGTGAATGCAGATTCTGTAACTTCTTTCTGCGCATTCTTCCGGGTGGAGCTAAGAAGGTTGTCTTCTAGTGCCATCGTCTTCGATTGGCTTGGTCGAAAGAATTCTGGCTAGTGAGTGCTCTTACTAGTTCTACTGTGTACGACAAAACGAGAGGAGAAGAGGAAAAGCGAATCATGAGAGCCAGATGCCTAGCTGAAACGTGGCCAGCTGTTGGTGTGACAGTGTTGCGCATGGACCTTATTCCACTAGCCTGCACTGAGAGATCTGGAAGGTTCAGGGATACCCTTTGTATTGCCATTATCTGAAAGCACTCGCCCTTGGTTTCTGCCGTTGAAAGATAGCATTGACCTTGACGTTCCGAGAGGACGGCTAAACTTGTGTCGAACGTTGTGTATGCAAACATGCAAGAGGACGACGGGTGCCATCCAAACCATGAGGTTAATTAACCGTTACACTTGGGAAATTGTTTCAGCGCCAAATGTCCAGGGTTGAATGATGAGTACATTACACTGAGCTATCGATGGGGGTCGACAGCCAATGAACGGAACATAGCGATGCCAAAAAAAAGGGCCGAAATCACAAAGCTACCAATTCAATTACCAAAGACAATCGAAGATGCAATTGTTGTTACAAAAGAGTTTGGCATCAGTACCTCTGGGTTGACAAGTACTGCCTTGACCAAGTTGATCCTGAGGATTTTCAGAGGCAGGCACATCAGACGGATCTTATTTACCAAGATTCCGCCTTGACCATCGTTGCGACGGCAGGAACGACCATTATCATGGCTTTCCTGGAGTGAGCCGCCACTCTGGGTAGTCAAATCAACCCTCGGTACGGATCGGCCATCACGAACTGATGTCAACAATGCAGAGGCCTAAGTGGTTTATTGAGTCCTCGCAGTGGAATACGCGTGGAAGGACTTATCAGGAATGCCTGTTATCAAGAAGAAGATTGATATTTACAGACCAACGGCTCTACTTTGAATGTCGTGGCGTTTATTGCAAAGCTTTGAATTTTCCCGTTTCTGGCCTGACCGCTCTGCATATAGAAGATAGACAGCGATTACGGGGCGAACACGATCGAGCGGATGGGATGGGCGCTTTTCCTCTACAAATTATAAAAGAAACCCCTAGGGAAGTCTTCGCTCATATAAACGAGTATGCGCGAAGGTTACTTATGTATGAGAGTGACTCTCTCAATGTATGTTGGGAATATTTAGGGCTATTGAAAATATGAGCATTTCTTTTTGTCGCCTTTGGGAGTGCCCTTTCCTAAGGATTCGGTCGAAGCTATGCGTAGGAATTGGCAACAAGTTTGTTTAGGATAAGGAAGGGGGATAAGGAAGGTACAAGGTAAAATAGAGGGCATAGAGATGGAGTGGAGGGACAAAGATTTCCAAGACTTTTCTTTCAGTCCTGGGATGAATTCTAGAGCACTTCAAAAGTATTTTTAGGTGCCTTCACAGTTTGACTCAAACCGATCTGGATTCCTCAGCAAAATTCCGCCTCTTTTCCAGCTTCTATGTACCATGTCTTACTCTATCATCTAGAGAAAATGAGCCCTGAAGATTGCTGTAGCCGAGAGCAGATACCACATGAGACATTGCGACAGTAAGAAAATTAAAAATATTTCTAATCAAGTTCATATCCCCCTTTCCATTTCAAACGCTCATCACCTCCCTACTACCTCCCTGCTTCTCCTTAAAGTCACATAATCAACGTACCCCCATCGGTCCTAGCCACCGCCCCATCCATATTACAATCCTTCAACACCGCCAAAAAGCTCTCAACAACATCCTCCGGCCGCCCCGCAACCCCCGTTGCCATCCTCTCTTCACACTGCTTAAAGAAAGCTTTCTTCTCCTCTTCCCCCATCTGCCACATATCCGTATCCACAACCCCCGGACTAATCCCATTGACCCGAATCGGCTTCATATCCAGCGCCAAGTTCCGAACCATAGAATGATGACCGCCAGCATACGAACCCACAACACTCCAATTCGGCACCGGACGTTCAGACACGCTGCCCGTAGTGATGGTGTAGCTCGACTTGGGCGAGGAAACGAGATACTGGGCACAGTACTTCCCCACCATCAACGGCGCGAAAAAGCGAATCTGTCCCACCTGCAGAATCTTGGGCATCGTCATCTCGGACAAAGGCATCATGCTTAATGCATCTGCCGCCGTGAAAATTACATGATCTAACTTCCTTCCTTCCATGCTTTTCGCTGTCTCCTTGAACAGTTTCTCGATCTCGGATTCCAGAGTTTCGGGCTTGGAGAGGTCGACGACTAGACCATGGACATTGGATGAGGCGGAGGGGTAGGATTTCCTGAGGGATTCGACGGAGGTGTTGACGCGGGTAGGGTTAGAGGAACTGATTGTGACGATGGCGCCGGATTCGAGACAGGCCTCTGCGACGCCGTAGCCCATACCGGAGGAACCGCCGATGATCAGGACGCGGCTGTTGACGAGCTTTGTGGTGTATTTCTTCTGGTCTGCCATTTTTGCGTGGAGTTGTTGTTTTGGCGAATAGATGGATTGGGATTCGAGATTATCGGTAAGGATGTTGCTCGGCAGGTTCAGTTGAATGCTGTGTTGATGTCGAGAAGGTAAAGCCTCAACTCCCACATCACGATGCCTTTATATGTGAACCATTCCTCTATATGCGCTCCAATGCAGAACGGACATAAAAACACACAAGTCCATTGCCCGAAGGATCCCGAAACATAACTCCGACCAAATTCCCCATGAAAGACATCTCGGCGGCCAAATCAGATACCGGTACGCCCTATACACCCTACAACAACTTGTCCTCACCGTTTCGGATATAAGCCCGGACTAATGATGTAAGACTTTAAGTTATCATTAGCATCAGCAGATGAGGGATGACATCATCCGTCCTCGCAGATCGGCGTGATTATACACACACCCTAAGAGTTAGTAATTCTTCATAAATTTAGCACCGTTCGAATCAAAAGCTTGTGTATGCTTGACTGCGACTGCATATCTCATTTACATTTATCCCTGAGCTAAACTATCCCAACGAGAGAATCTGTGGTATCAAGCCGTCCATAATGTATTAATCTGCTTCCTCCCGACCTGTAATTTCGTAAGCAAATGCTCAAAATAAATCGGTATCGGAAAGACATCAACTTACCAAAGGTGCCACAAACAACACACCGACGAAAAGCGCTGCCACTGTAGCAAGCATCTGCACCTTATTGAATCCCTTGCCTAACACATCGAACGCAAAACTGGGCGCGACTCTTGTCCCAAATACATCAAATCCATATGCAAATACCAGACTCGTGCTCTCCAGCCCGCTTTCGCTGGTAATTACACCTTTCACGCCCATCACTTCGTATTTGTGATTGAGATGCCACTTTGGATCGAATATGATGGCAGGTGTATACCTCGTCAGCCCTTCGGTCGCTTCTTGGGCTGTAGGGTCGCGGCCAACAGGACGTCGCGGGTCGATCACATTACATGGTATCCCGACAACAGAGTTAGATTCAGGGAGGGTGACCAGCAGTTCGCGAGACGTGATGCCCTGTTTGGTCTGCGTAACTGTCATGTGTGATATCTCTTCTGGAATGAGATAAGTTTGGGAGAGGACGTGGGGTTTCGCGGCGTCGCCTCTTACGGACGAGGGTAGTAGAGTGGAGGAGTTGGATGATGCGCCGAGGGGTCCGCGATCGTCGGGGATGGCGGATTCAAAGAGTTCGGCAACGACAAGCTGATAGCCCTTGAAGGTGGAGCCTGAGGCGGAATCGATTGTTAAGGAGTAGGTAAACCAATTCTCAGAGATGGTGGATGGAATGGATCGAGTGATATCTACGTCAGAATGCGAAATGGCATGCAAAAGGTTTCCAGAGGCCGAATCCAGGAGGTAGATGGAGGCTGAGTGAGCAGTGTCCAGGACAGCCGTGACAACGACCAGATTTGGGTTGAGATACTTGTAAAGAACCCTTCTATCACCCAAGACTTTGCCGATAGACGCCACTGGATCCTTGATCGGTCGCGCAGTGAACCCTACGATACGTTCGCCGTTAGGCGGTGCGAAGCCCCAGACAGGTTCTGAGTCAGGTTGAGCGCCAAGAAATCCCTTCAGCTCTCCATTGACAAGGTCAAATGATACCAAAGTTTGGTCTCCAGGCAGTGAAGATGGTTCCACCTTAATATCCTTTGAGGAAAGGAGGCCGCCTGTGGTAGAATTGATGAAAAGTGAACCCTGAAAACCAGCATCCTTGACCTCGACATATCCACGAGACACTTTGAGGGTAGGTCCATGGAATGTGGTCTCAGGTGCAAATTGGTGAAGATCGATATTCCACACTAAGCTACCCTTCGAACCAACATCGAGCGCAGCTAAGCGCCCATTCTCTGTCGCTATAACGACTAGCTTGTGGAAGCCAAAGCTGTCGTGCTGAATGCCATCAATGGCCGAATCATGCGATTTGCCTCCAAGATTGCCTAGAAGTCGAGTTGGTATGTTCTGTAGCCATGCTGGGAAGTGCTCCAGGTCCCGGATATGTCTCTTGACCCTGTGAATGTAAGCAGCTAGCACATTCTGGTGACCCTCCACCTCGAGCTCGTGTGCTAGGGCTTCTTCCTCTGGGAGCTCTGCCCAGACTGCCGAAACAGCTTCTGATAGGAATTCTGGCCGTGTCCAGGCAATCTCACCGTTTCGGATGAGTGCCCACTGGCCGTTGGAAAACAGAACAGCGGACCGAACCGCTGATACTGAATCAGATTTGACAACCACTTCTGATACACCATGAACTGGATGAGCTCCTGTCAAAGCAGTTGAACCCTCGACCGGCCAATGCCCCACAATCCTATGCGAGGCTGATGAGACTACAGTGACCTCACCTGCAGTGATCCTTGTAAAGTACACATTCGCGTCCGATGTACTGGTCGTGAAGGTGCCCCTTCCGCCCAACTCCGGGAGGCTGTATGCTTTCGAAACGGAGGATTTCTTCAGATCGACATGGTAGATCTCCGCCGAATGCCCCGTTGCTGTTTGGTATTCGACGAGGAAATGCACAAGCGAGTTTACTCTGTTCGGGGCATGCAGAGTGATCTTCTCAACCGCCTCTTTTGATGGGGAATTGAATGACGAGATACCCTTCGTTCCGATGATGTTCACTCTCAGCACCTTGTTCGATTTATCCGTCCATGCAAGCAAGGGGGCAGCTGTGTTCGCACCAGCAAAGAGGATGTGCTCGTGAGAAGAGATTTCGCTGTCGGAGTTCAATGTGTACTGGTCAAGCTTCTTCCCAGTCACAGGGCTGAGAGATGTCACTTTGATCTTCGATCCTCCGAGCATCGGCGTGTGGAGGGAGATGTAGTAGACAGTAGTCGGCGACGTCGATACCTGGAACGGCGTGTCTCCGCTGTCATCTGAGGTTAGTCCTTCATCGCATGTAATCTGGAGGGGAATATGCAGCTTACCTGGTGTCTTGGTACGTCCACTTCACGCGACCCGTCTTCCCATCCAATCTCTTCAACCCCTGGCTGCCTTCACTCAGCAGAACGACTGCATCTTTCGCATTGTTATTTGGAGTTCCATCCTCTTGTTGCAGAATCTCCAAGTCTTCCACGGTTGCGCCATTAATCCTGGTCTCCCAAACAAGCCTGCCGTCGGAGGCGCTCCATGCTATGATGTTATCACCCACTGCACTGATGACCGTGTCCTGCTCCTCTCCGGATCTGAGGATTCCATGCGTATCATTCCTCCATGTGGACGGCGCCTGCCGCCAAACAAGTGCGCCATCCTTGGGATTTACAGCTCCAATTACCTGCTTCTGCGACAGCGTGTAGATGAGGGATGCTTTGGAACTTGCATAGGGCTGCTGGAAAAAGGTGGCATCGTGTTTCGGGAACCCTACAAGGGCATGGTGATAGTCTATGTGATATGCATCATCTGCAAACACGGCGAGAGTGTGGGGAGCGAGGCATGCTGTGAGGGCCAGAGCAGCATGAAGACGCATCGTTTTGGGTGGTGGTCGGAGTTAGTTCAAGGGCCCATTCAACCTGGAATTTTGTGTATATGCCCGTCGTCCGTGAATCATGTGCAGCCCTTGGCGCCCGGAACGTCGGTGAAAACCATCCGAGCGACTAACCCAAGGCGGGCAGCTTAACGACCGCACAACCACCGGCAGCCTTACTTTAGCTTCCCTCCGCAAATCTAAACAGGAATTGAGCGTGCAAGCAGAAAGCTTTATTACACCGCCATTTACGGGCGCAGAGTCAGTGCTCAGCTTTAACGAACACCTTAAGCAGCGCTCAAGCTCAGAAGTCAGCTTTGCTGGACACCTCCGCCTCATTCTAGGCTTCTAGCGCACTGAATCATCGTCCGGCTAGCAGATGGTGCCCTGGGGAAGCGGAAGCTTTCCGATGCACGATCAACGTGGATGAACGTCGGCAAGGTTAATATCACTGCGTCCAAGTCTATCGCTGTATCGATCCGAGCGGTTAGCAATTGTGTATTTGTTTTAAGAGTCCGCTTTCCGTGTTCAAACACGTTGTTCTCTGTCCTTAACATCCAGCATTAACAAAACCCCTGCGGCATATCCTGTGCTACGCTGTCTCAGCCTTTAATATGT
This sequence comes from Zopfia rhizophila CBS 207.26, assembly GCA_010093925.1. NCBI lineage: Eukaryota > Fungi > Ascomycota > Dothideomycetes > Zopfiaceae > Zopfia > Zopfia rhizophila. The sequence goes on from ML994639.1 coordinate 576,434, forward strand.
TCTCTTATTGCCGTACCACGTCTCCGCTCAGTCTGTGTATCCATCATTATCCAGGTTTACCTGCACTGCAACTTGACAACAAATACCGGCAGGGCTGGCTTAAACTAACATGTCATTCCCGAATCTCACCCCGAGACTGCTCACGGCAACACGTCACTGGTTCTGATTTGGACCAAGTCTATAGTTGTGCAGCGTCGTCTCTTGCCTCGTCTGGATGGCACTTTGCTGGATATGCTTTGCTGCATAGCTGGCGGGCTTCTGAGGGCCGCCCCGCTTCTGCGTCATTGGTGGGAAAGAGTTTCACGCACCAAAGAGGATTCGTTTGGGGCGTTCTTTGCTATGCAATTGCTTCCCTTCCCGTTGAGTTTCGCATACACGATGTGCTCCTTCATCAGATCCTTCTGAGCGCATAAGCCTGGGTGGCCAACATGTGACGACAGTTTGCTGCGGCCCTACATTCGACAGCAGGGTCGACGCCTGTTGGTCGATGCCAGAACGGTGCAAGCTGCCAAGCTGATAGCAGCTGATGAGGCTTTCGCGTTGCTCGATAGGGCCCTCGGGCTGCACTAGGTCCCAGCGCACCGGCTCACGGGGCCCAACTGGGGAACCTGTCCATGTAACCGGTAGCGCCAAACTCTTCCTTCACCGACGTCTCGCGCGCACGCTTACTGCTCTGGGCTTTTGCTGGCCGGTTGATTAATGCCCACGCCCGATGTAGGTCACGACCGTCTGCCGCATGCGGCCTAAACCGGCCTTTCAGTGCAAATTTCAGGCCTGCATTCGAGCGTCAAGACAGCGCGCTCTCGCATTGTAGAATTTCGAGCGCAAATCACGACTTGCCGATGTAGCGGCTATGGGCCGGCCAGGAACGGCGGTCTCGAAGCTTCAGTAGCCCGTCCAGCGCATCGACCACGAATGCAGGCATGCCGCTTCGCACCCATTTTGCTAAGCCTTGTCACTACTGTACTCGCCTATCACCCAAGCCCATTATTTCAGGTCAGGTCCAAGACATGGCCTAGCAAGGTCGCAAGCTATTAATCATGCAACATCCGCCTTTAAAGTTTGCTTGAGAGAACATTCCCATCCTCACAGTGATAACCGGCCCTTCAGACACCAGTCATTGCGACGGAGCCCAGCAACCACCGCCCGGCTGGTCCTGTTTAATCGATAAGACGCGCAAGGAAAAAAATTGAATCACCCAAAACATCCTACAACACCCGCTGCATCTGGAGGTGAGTCCGAATTCACGTATTCGCTACAACCAATCCTACGCTGTTGATCCCCTGGTTCTCTGCGCCCAACCCGCTCGCTCAATATCTGCCCATAATTCGAATAAATATATAGCTCACCAGCGCAACAGTCCTGGTTGGTGGATATCGCAGCGCGAAACACGCAATCAACTGTTCCTGTGATCCAGTTGGACGCCCAGACGACACCTTTTACCAACACTTCTCGTAAGACGTCTCGAACTGCCGATTCAACTGGCTCTGGCTCGACTACGCGAACGGCAACTTTGGCCGCTTGGCCACCAGTGGCGCGGTTCCCCTTGAGAGACGACAGTAATATACACGCGCAACTCCCTTCTCGCTCTTTTAAAGCGCTGGATCTTGAGGCATGTCACAGCGGGAATACCACATAGTGGTTCTTGGTTCGGGTAAGCTAGCCTGCAGGTCACTAGCTGTTAGAATACCACTGACCAGAATATCATTCCCAGGCGGTGTGGGGAAAAGTTGTCTGACTGGTATGTTCAACTACTCTGTACATGTGTCACTCTACGAAGCTCACCTTTCGCAGCACAGTTCGTTCAGAACGTGTGGATAGAAAGCTATGACCCCACCATAGAAGATTCCTATCGCAAAGCCATCGAAGTGGACGTCAGTGACCCCACCAGAAGCAGCGTCAAGACATTAGCTCAGTAACTTCACAGGGCCGTCATGTCATCTTAGAAATTTTGGATACCGCAGGCACAGAGCAGTTTAGTAAGTTCAACATCCCCAAGAGCGTGAGAACCACGCGCTGACCCTTGTGTAGCTGCGATGAGGTACCCTTTGAGTTATTCAAGATTCGTTGTTCCTCGCTGACCGAGCATAGGGAACTCTACATGAAAACCGGTCAAGGATTCCTCCTAGTCTTCAGCATTACGTCTATGTCATCACTGTACGAACTCACCGAGCTGCGAGAGCAGATAAAGCGAATAAAAGAGGACGACAATATACCCATGGTGCTTGTCGGAAACAAGTCAGACCTCGAGGAAGACCGCCGCGTACTGCGCTCGAGAGCATTTAAGGTATCACAAGATTGGGGGAATGTTCCATACTATGAGACAAGCGCAAGGAGGCGAGCGAACGTCGATGAAGTCTTTGTGGACCTCTGCAGGCAGATCATTCAGAAGGACACATACTTCAGAGGTCCTAGCGGGGGACGGGCGCGACGTCATGGCGGTCATCGCCCCCATCGAGATCCCCGCCGTCATGGTAGCCGCCAACATATGCGATGTACGATTCTCTAAGGACAATTTCTCCCTGATGATGTCCTGTAAATGGATATTTGACCCTGCAGGACAGGGACGGCCCATTTCCATTCATGACTGTCTTTATGAGCTCTTTCTTGCAATATAGAGGTATTAGATAAGTCGCTCGCCGCGAAAATTAATTTCTCCCGTCACATGAAACGCTTGTCTCGGATTTCCCTCTAGCATGCATGTGTGGCGGCCGTGGCTTCAGGGATCTAGTAAATAATCATTCAGCCTCTTTACTCGTGCACCTACGAGAATGCGTGGAGCGGCGAGCGCTAATCCTCAGCATTCTTCTAACCCTGTGTTTATTGATCCTTCATAACCCTTCCAACGTATATTTACCACACGGCGGCAGAGCGACCATTTTTGACAGGCAGATCAAAAACGCAAATACCGCAATTCAATGATGGTCGAGAGCTTGTCCGGACTCACCGGTCAAGGAAACGGAACGAAAATTGATGCCCAAATACCCGTCTGCAGGACGCAGCCAAGGCCAGGTCTATACCTGGGTAAATCTCGATCCTCCGCACCCCGCATCTCCCGTTTTTCAAGCTTTTCGAGCAAAAAACCGCGAAAGTTAATTTTGTCCGCAGGGCGAATACACCTCGGACTTCGAAGTCACTCGGGTTTCGCCGTCAGCATACCACATACAGCTTGCTAACGCACGTTGTACCACATATACATCTACCTCGGAAGACTAATCTCGGCCCCCAATGCAATTGGCTTTCACAGGCAAAACGTTAATACGGATAACCGGGACAAGACCGATCTCATATCCGCCACGAGACGAAGCTGCGACATGGGTTGACGTCACGTCCTGAACCGTGGGCAACGATGCGGCTACTACGCGGCTACGACGGATTGGGAAGTTTCAAACTGTTGTTGCAACAATGGACACGTGCAAGACCCAATGCCAAACCACAAGAATATCAGCCCGCAAAAAAAGCCAGAGATCGGTTACCTGCGTAGGATTTAAAGGTGGGATCTGGACGTTGGATTACGGCCTGAGGATTTAGTTGCGCGAAAATTAGGCGGGGGAATCCGCACCTAGCCACACATTTTTGAGCTATTTTGTTTCAAGTTTCTGGATTGGTAAAATGTTCCCGGGTCTGTGGCACAGAGCCATGAATGTACGACGCGTCTGTAGGGCATTTGGAGACGACCCTGACATTTTGATATGCTATCAAATATCGATTTTACTTCCCTTGTCGAGATGCAATTTTAATATTTCCCGCCAACTTAGTATGCGATAATGCACGGCCACGTCCACCATGCGCGAGCAAGGTAGCTCATCCACATGGAGACGCACAGCGCACTACGGACCCACCGAAAACGTGGGGATTATTTGGTACCTGGTTTGCTATATGCATGTAACCCACCACGGTATACGCTTCGTCCGGGATTTTCGAAACTTAGGTCCTAGAAAATAGGGCTGTCGGTATCAGGTCATGTTGGGAAGCTGCCTATAGGATATTAGTAAGGGTTATCAATTGGATTGCACCTCCCTATCCGGGGCAACAGGCATGCTGTCACAATATCAGTGGAGCTTTGGAAGGTGGTGAACGGCATCCCGATGATACGGCATGCCGAAGATTCACGTGTCGTATCCTGATTCCCCTCCGAGTATGGTGGGGTTGAATGCATGCTTCAAGGATCGGGGAAACACGTAGTGTCAACACCACAGAGAATGGCTTTTCGTCTCCTCTCAACATTGGATTCTATCGTCACTCCAGCTCCGATGAGATACCAAAAAATCGCATCACCTCCAGTATCCCTGGTCTAGCTCAAAGGACCGTATCACAGTGGCTATGGAAGCTTTGTGGAGGTATGTCTAGGTATCTAGACAGAGGGGTTCCAGATTCGGCTAGAAATACAGGCTGGAGTGTAGACTGGGGTCAAAGATGTACGCTTAGGATATCCGCTTCACCTCTTCTGTTCACTTCTTCTACTAATTCTATTCACCTTTAGCACCTCTTCGATTCACTTCTTTTCTTCAGCGCTTCCTATCATCTTTCAAACGAGAACATCATCCATTGGTAATTGTTATCATATTCAATTCCTGCTAGTACTCATCACCACTCCGAGCATATCAAAGACCGTCAGGATCTCTCTACTTCTAACTCCCACAGGCACATGAGCCAGTGTTGTCCCTCTTTTTTGAACCCCACCTCTGCCATCCGCCACGTCGTTCATTCTTTTTGTTCACCCATTGTCCCTTCCTCCCTCCAACCCCCGAGCATGTGCAGGAAGGGCCTTCTTTTAAAGCTCACTGCAGGACAACCCAAGGAAGCCCGGCCGTGAATGTCAATCCGTACCTTTTTTGAACCGCCTAATCTCCTAGCAATGTTTCGCTACGCAAGAATATTTCGGGTGCACGCAAGAACACCAAGGAAACTCGCCATTCGTCAACCCGTTGATATATTTTAGACTCCAAAGCCGTACAATGGCCTTGTCGATCGACGACTTTTGATCTCCAAAACTGCAGCATGCTGCGTCGCACTTTTGCTTCTTAAACTCTGCGGACAGCACCATGTGCTTTTTTTCGGCGAGTCTTTAGCCCGCGTGGCCAAACCCTGCACTTAGTTGTACTGTTTTTAAATCTCAGCAATGGAGAGAGCAGGATTTTGGTGTACAAGATGGAGAGGAGGGAGAGGATGTTTATATAGACGAAGATTGAGGCCCAGGCTTATCCAGCAGGGTGTCAGAGACGGCAGATGACCTGCTTTACTTGATCCGTGGTGAAGGCCTCTTTTCAAGCTACTGTTTTCTAGTTCAAGCCACCCTTTTTCTAGTCCGGGGGTGTAGGTTTTCGTAGGTGGCGCTTTGATGTCTTCAGCTCCTCCTACTCGAGGATCTTCATCACCCTATGTCTTGGAGATCCAGCACTATCGAAATTTAGTATGAAATCTCGATGGATGAACGGGCTGTCCAACCTCTACATATGGTATTGGAAGAAATGATATTTTTGGAGTGCCAGTTACATGAATGGAATCGGTGTTACTTTTTTGCTCCATGAAGCGATATTTTTGGTTACCATGTCTCGTAAAGCACAAGGTTTTTGAACTAGCTCTCACGACTAAGCCGGACAAATTTTTTAAATTATTAACTTTTTTTGGCTTCTTATGTTTAGTAAGTCGCAGGAGATCTTAGAAGCCCTGGGTTGTTATCGTTGTTTTGAGTTCGCTCATGCTACGACCGGACATATTGTCGGTAGATCTAGCTTTTAGACACCCATTAGACAGCCGGATCAACTCGTTGGTATTTTGTCTTTGAGAAGAGAAGAAGTTCACCCAGGGCGCGCATATACGGATGTGGCTTGTTGTTTTAAACACCCATATCCCTCCTATGTTGGTCACTTTTCAGTTCTCCCCGTCGCGAAGACAAGAGGCGTTGCGATCTGCTGTGGTTAGGATTTAGAGAAGAAGGGTTTATATCGACGTTGGAAAAGGGAGAGATAATTCAGCGGAGAATGTAGCTGAACTTGAAGATTCTTAGGGCCTAAGGAATGTTCTGCTCCTTAATGTTATCACAAAGGGCTAACATCGTCGCGGGTTCGTGATAGCAATCACGACTATATTTACTAAAGCATCGAGGAAAAACCGCTCATCCCTCCAATCTCCACCCCCTAGCTCAAGAGACATTTTAGTCGGGGTTTTGGAAATGCCAACTCCACTCACACGCAGAACCAGTCCAAATATTTTGTAAGAGTCTCTCTATTACACGATTTCAACGGCATTTCATCCGAGTCCAGATATTTTGGACAATCCATGAGGGTTTGGTTTGGTTTAATCTTTGAGATCTGAGGATGGCTGGACGGACATACGTCGATGTACCATGTGTTTTTAGACTGTCCATGATCCAAATCCGGAATCTCTTTTCGTGCTCTTCCACCTCACAGACATGTCTCGACGTCCAAGTGCTTTTTAGACAACTCATCTTTCAACACTTCAAACTTTTATTGCTCCTCCATTCAAGCGACCATAAATAGATTTGGAGTGCGCTGTAGACAGCCCATTCCTTCCGACTCTGGTGTTTTTTATTTCTCTTCCGCAAACGCATATGATGGCCTTCTCTCATCTTTTAGACAGCATATTCTCTATCATTCTCGCCGTTTTTCGTTCCTCGTTCTTACTGTTAAGGTAAGCGGAGGTGCTCAACCGCTGTGGTGTGTTGTGGAAGGGTTTTTTATAGACGTACAGGAAAGAAAGGCAATCCAGTAAAAGGAGAAGCACGTGATTTTCCAGTTTGCGGCCTCGTTCGCTGAATGATCGTCGTCCATGGATATATAAGCCCATCCGCCTAGCTTCGTTCCGAGCTTTATGACACTGCAACTGCATTTTCAGTTAAAAAAAATTAGTTAACAAATAAAGAAATAATACTTAATACAGTCTTCAAAAAAAAAAAATTATGCATCGCCGCACATGGGGCTTAGGATAGAGATTTAGAACACCACGAGAGTAAAATATGGCGTAAAATCATTCCCGGAGTCGTCTCGTGGTAGGGAGGTTAAAATATGAGAGGCTCCACAGGATGACCCGGAGAGTACAAAAAGGGAAATTAATTCAGCCACGCGGGGTCTGGGGACTTAGCTATGTTTAAAAATACAAGAAGAGACGCACTATGTGGCCTGCGGACAGTGGAAAGTGATTCAAACGCCAATCGCTCCCAGAATGGGCACAAATCATTCTCAATTACCTCTCATGCTTCGAAGCTCAATAAAAAACTAATCAGGCTCAAGCTTGATCTGGGATTTCAAAACCGGTAAAGTTCTCTCTCATGCGGAGTCTGGATTCAGAGATTTGTATTGAAAAAGCGATATCGAAGCCTACTATGCATGCTTTGGATTCGGATCAAAAATTCCCACCGCAATAACCCATAGAGTGAATTCATTCTTGAAGACGTCTCATGGATTGAAGGTTCAAATTCCCAGGAGAGCATCACCTAAACTTTGGAATTCAAAAAGTCACCCGAACTCACGCCTTGGGGACCGGGGGAAATGGCTGAGTCTAAACATCAATCCAAAGCAAGTTATGTGGATTCTGTCTGGACTGGAATTTAAAACGTGATACACGTCCCAAATGGAGATACGCTGTCCCGAAAGGCTGCGCATGGCTTGGACACCAAATGCTAGAACGATTCGAGGCATGAACTAGGGAGTTTAAAAAGTCGAGCCAGATTGAATGCCATGGGCAGTTTGGATTCTAGGACCCTGTGGTCAAACCAACGGACAAAATGGAAGAATGAAACTGAACAGGATTCAAAAATCCAATCGCCTCCAAAAATAACTCAAAGTTACTCTCAAAGATATACAATGTCTTAGAGTCCCAAAAAAAGCCTTCAGGCACCCCGAGAGGGGGATATCGACTAAATAGAGGCTATCGGTTCTGATAGTCGGTTGTATTTAAAAACGCGTGCATATCGACAAACGCGGACTAGATGTAAAAGTCTAATGTGGCTAGTTATGGAGGTAAGTCATACTCGTATACATCTTATGCGTTCGTCGTTGAACAGATCGCGGAAGGACCGGAAGCTTGCTCTTGGTATTTAAAAAAAAAAAAAAAACCTAAACATGGAGACTTTGTGGATCGTGGAAGAAGATGAGCGGCATTACATTCATATGCTTAAATGTCCCCTCACTCTCTCTCCCAAATAGCTGGCCCAAAGAGTTCTTTGATGCCCATTACAGGAGTATCCCACGGTCGGTACTAGCCATGTTTGGATATCCGAGCACCTCTTCCGTAAATGTTATCAAACTCGTGGAAGCCTTTCTGTCCCACCATCAAATGCTCTCCAAATATCCTTTACCTTCCTGTTTCCTAATCCAACAGATGCGTCCCATCCCCCGTCTCACACAACATGCTGCAACATCGCGGCCGCTTTTGGTGTTCAATCCGGATGCCACAGCACCTGGGGTAGACAATCTCCCTTTGAGGATCGTTTCCACGCTTATAATGAGTATGTCTTATCATGCGTCTGCCACCACCAGCTCATTCTACTCAAAATATGATGTCTATCCTGCTCCTAACTGTCCTGACTCCTCTCCCCCACTCCAACTTCCCAACCGATCCCCTAACAAACATTTTCGCTAGCTCCTCCACAGGAACATCTGTATCATAAACCACAGAATGCGGAACACAAACAGCTTTCATCTGTCAGCGCGCTGCGAGAGTTGTGCAGAACGTATCCGCCGTAATCCATAACCCAGTTTGCGTTTGTAGATCGTGCGTGAGATGGAATAGGAGTTTTGAGATTCTTGCGCTGGCTGTGCCTTGGCCTAGTAGTGGAAGGTTTGGAGCCATGGGTCGCTGTGTATGAAGGTTTGGAAAGCGCGTTTGTGCCGCATAAGTTCACTATCTACACGAAGGCGATTAGATCTGCTTCCTCTCCAATTCCTCAACCACGCTCCGATCCAGCGTTCTTCTGATACCCATTTACTTGCTCGGCTCAGAATTTTATGTCTTCTGCGAAAGTGGAATATGGACAGTGGATAGACGGGATGTACCACGTAGCATTTATCGGAGAAATATGAACGCAGGGTTGATTGTGGGTCCAGCTCGTTATCTGCTCGTGCATCTGGTAGAGCGGACCCGAGAAGCGGATATCGGTTTCCCAACGCCAGTAGTGTTCGAACTCAGGCCGGATATATTTTACAAACAGTTGCAGGGCTTAGTGTGCTTGGAGATTGAATTTGTATTCGGAAACTTTGGTCTACTATACCTCCATCGCGACCTGATTCCAGAGATACCTAATCCCTCTGAGTTCTGGCGGGATGGCTTTTTCTAGGACTTGGGCATAGAGAGAGGGTTTTGTGAGGGTCTAGGGAGTTTGTTCTTAGTTTCAACGAGCATTAGCACTTCGTGCTCTCCACTGGAGAGTAGTCCCATCTCTATGATGAGCGACCGGATGGAAGAAAGAGCATCGTCGATGTACTCCGCGTCCTCAATTGTTCAGAGGACTATTGCAGCTCGTGGTTTCCCGATCAAGTGCACGCCATTGTCTGGTTCGTCGTCTGTCTGATTCGGAAGGATGAACCTCGAACGTATCGGTAGTGTCTTCTCGTGTTTTGCAGCATTCTTTGCTACGCAGCGGCGTTGCCAATGACACTAGTCAATTAAATCCCACTTCTCATTACTCTCCCCGGGACCGTAGGGAAGAAGGCGATTTTCGGCTTCGTAGCAAACACTTTTGTTGCCGAAGAAGTCTGGGATGCTAAAAACTGGACGTATATCTTTCAATTCGTCAGCTTCGGGAATAAATGAGTGATATGTGGTGTAACAGCAGCTTGGAAGGGAATGGGATATTACCTTAGGTTTTAGTCCCACAGGCTCTTTGTCACATGCAGATGACTTTTAAAGGCCTTGAAGGTAGTGTTGCCTCTTCTACCCCTATGTAAAAAATTTTCCTTGCTAAATAAATTGGATTAGGAATTTTGTTGTTGAAATATGATGGCATTTCGGGCCTCACTGGGACAAAAACTTTGTTGCGGAAACGTCAGGGTCTTTGGGCTTCACCGGAACAAAAACTCAGGTTTTAAACGGACATAAATGAGCATTTGGTTTGGTCCGCGGGCCTGATTTGGATCCTTATGTACCTTGAGTACTCGTGGCTAGGTCGTAATCTCAGAAGGATTTAAAAGATGCTCACCATTATCAATGCCACCACAAAGATCTCCCAATCCCTTTCAGTGGAATGCCTGAGGTGTAAGAATTTTGTGATAGTAGGGAAAAGAGAGCACAGTAGGAAGTAGAGAGTCAGATAGTTTACGCGGGAATCTTAAACGATATAGAACACAGATAATATTGCGGAGGCAACTTGAGGTGCTAAAGAGGGTAATTGGACTGAGTTCTCAGTTCCGGATACACTCAGTACGACATGGGGGGAAAAATAAAATTAAAAAAATTCTTATACGGGAACGACGGTATACTACTCCACTATTGCATGCTATGCCCCAAGCCACCAAAATTGCCATCAGCATATCCACCCCTCCCCTCCCGTGCTTCCGAGCTATCACTGCTCTTCTGAATGTATATTTCAACATCTTTTTCTCTCATGAACCCATAACCCAAAAGACGCCCCACTCGAATCAACCTTGAAAAAGAATAAGAGACATAAACACCTCGCTATGCATACAACAAATCGCGCACCAATCTAATGCCGCACTCCTATTCATCACATCCGAACCTTTCCAAAGCCATACAACTTTTCTCTTCTCATGCATCCAATATTCATACTATCATATGCCAAAATCTTTTCGTTCGTAATAACGCTATCAAAGCCAATCCAACAACCGATGCAAACGTTCTTTCAACCTTCTATGATGCGTATTGCTGTTGTTGTCGTCGTTGTCATGATGCCTGTCATGTCTTGCTCATGTAAGTGCCAGGCCGTTTGCAGCATAAAAGCAATCGTGGACGTTGATGGAATCACCTTCCAAACTCAATCATCCTCGGTCGATCTCGGTCCCTTTCCCGGCCACGATCTCGTCCAATATCATCGTCATCAGTAGTATCATAGTCTCGGTGACGGTCCCGATCCTCATCATCTCTCCTGCTGCGGTGTCCGCGTCGGTCGCGGTCTCGACGTTCACGGCGTTCTAATTCGTCTTCTACGCGGTATTAGCACAATAATTTGTTCAAGAGAAACCCGTTCAGGATGACGTACCTCTCGCTTCACGGATCTCCCTTGTCCGGTCCGCTAGCTTCTGGATGTCTTGCTTGGTCAAGACTCTCAAGACGATGACACAGTCCATGCGCTCCTCAAAGCGTTCCTTGGCTTCTTCGAGAGCCTCGGGATTGACGAGTCGTCGATCAATTTTGGTCCAGCGTGCACCAATCGGGATATCCTTTCCCTTCAATTGACTCTTATGCGGCGCAACGCCTTCACGGATAGGATCTGGGTCCTCAGGGAACTTCTCAGTTGGCTTGCGAAGAATGCCCTTGGGCGGTGCGGGAGGATCTTTGGGCGGTGCGACGATCTGGACAGTTCTCCCGCCTTCGCGCTCAGTGGCCGGGGAGGTGAGTGAATCAGGTTCTTGAACGAAATCTTTGTCCAGGACACTGCCGGAACGCTCATTGTAGCGAGAGTGGGCCGGCTCTGCAATGTCAGAACGGGGTGGGGCGCGGGAGTGGCGGTCGGGGTCTTCACGAGACCTCTCCCGGTCCACTTTGCGTCGCTGGCGTTCCTTCTCTCGATCCGAATCGCTATAGTCTCGGTCGCGAGCGCCTCTGACACTTCGTTCGGCTTCTTGCTGGATGCGTCGGCGATACTCCTCGTCAGGATCGAGAGCAGACTCCCTAGGAGCAGAGTCCTTCCGACGATCATCATTCCGAGCGGTATCCCTGTCGACATAGTGACGAGGTCGTTCATCATTACTACCTTCCGAAGAGGGAGCTCGGCGAGGTCGCCGGCTTCTGTCTTCGTCCTCGTATCTTTTGTCACGGGCTTTACGGTCGGCATCCTGAGTTGAGGCATATGCGGCGGCGGCGGGTGGCAACCGTTCTTCTGGTACCCTGTCTCTTCGCTCCTCACGGACTCTGTCGCGACGCTCTTCTTGTATACGGTCGCGTCGATCGCGTTCATCATGCTCCTTGCGCCTCTCCCGCTCGCGATCAGAGTCTCGGTCGCGGTCTCTGTCTCGTTCGCGAGACTTTAGGACCTCAGCAGCGCCATAGGTGGCTGTAGCACCAGCGGTTACGGGAACAACTGGATTGATGTGACCGCGGTCATCAATATCCCTATCACGTCGATCTCTGTCGCGCTCCCTCGGACGCTCATCGTAGGTGGGTGGAACATCCCGCTCCCGAGGAATCGGTGGCTCTGGCATCCGGGCCTCCGCACGATCCGATGCGTAATATGGAGCACCATATTCATCATGTCTGGCTCGCCCCGGCTCTTGGGCAGGCCAGATGGGCTGACGATCAAGTGCGTCGTCACGTGATAGAGTGGGGTTTCCTGTTGCAATACCGAAACCACGTGTTGCAACATCACGATCTTCAAACCGGTCAGCCTCATGGTGTCGTCTATTCTCTAAGTCTCGGTCCCGCCGATCATATTCCTCGTGATGGGTGTCTCGTCGATGCTCATGGGGTTCCTGGTGGAGAGTTGTAGTATGATGACGAGTTGAACTCGACCTGGTAGGCACTGCGTATGAGTCAGGCTCGTACTTCGGAACTTCCCTAGCTCTCTCGATTGAGGGTGAGCTGACATGATGGCTACCGTTTCTAGCGACACCGTTGTTGATCTTATCAAAGCCACGAGTTGATGGAGGTGGACCAAGTTCTCGAGTGGAAGATCGGGGTGCCCGATCCATAATCAAACTGGTGGGTCGGGCGCCACGTTCCAGACTACCAGAGCGAGGTCGACGCCAAGCTGGTTCAGTGTCTCGGTACATGCTAGCAGGGTCGGTGTAGGAATAGCCTTCGTCATCGAGGTCGGCCGTCCGTATTAGAGGCTTATTTTGATAATAACTGCGCCCTCCACTTGTCGTGGTGCTGTAGCCACGAGAATCCCCATTCTCACGTCTATGAGGCTCAACCAAGTCCCTCTCCGCAATGAGCTTTGCTGAGTGGCTGTTGTCATCGACACTGTAGATCCTCTTATGCTCTCGTAGAGTTGGGCCATGGGTAATGTAGGTCTCACCACGATTTTCCCATGAGCGTGCAAGAGGGCTTGATGGCTGTTCAAGGTGATGATTGTGGACTCCAGGTGCGCGAATGGGAATGGACGTGGCCGGAGCGTGAGAAGTGACATTTGGTCTGACTAATCGGTCGTCGGACTCATTGAAAGTGTTCCGTCGTGGACGTCCCGAATACGAATTGTACTTGACATTTCCAGAACGGGAAGATGTAGAGGTGCTCGGGGTATATGGATATGTTGGGTGGTGTGAGCCTGACGATAGCGCAATCTTCTCGCCACTTGTCCTTGGAGATGTTGCACCTCTTGCATAATAAGAGTCGTAGTGCGAAGGGTCGACGAAGTTGCCAGTCGAGGACCGTGCTGGGTTTACCAGTCGCCGTACCGGTGAGGATGGCCGATAATTATATCTCGACTCCATTCCGCCAGACAGAGTTATCGACTTGAGTTGCAGAGGAGCCACTGGGACGGAATGGCGTCGAGAGGGCGACGAGGCCGGCGGGGTGGAAGAATAAGAAGGCCTCCGCAAGCCGGGAGACTTGGAGGGTATCAGGATGCTGCCCATGATGTTCAGTCAGCCGGTGAAGGTGGCCAGAAGGGGGTATATAGAAGCAACAAACGAGAGGGACTCCGACGCAAGTTCTGGAGTGGAACTGTGCCTCAGCTGCACATACATTCTGCCAGTATATGACAGTCAGCGAACGGCAAAGCAGTTGGCTTGACGACCGTCACAACGGTTTGCGGCGTTCTGTCTAGGTCTCCCTGGTGTGCTGTGTTGTCAAGAAGATGGCGGCCGTCAGCTAGCCTGATCGAAGTGTGTATCGCAGCCCAAAGAGTCGGTCAGGTAGATTGAGGCCGGTCAATGCAGGGTCGAGGGTGTTAGAGACTGCAGAGTCAACGTGAGGTTTGCAGCAGCTCGCAGGGCGGACCCAGGAGAGAGTGAAGCCACGGTGCAAGCAATCGATTGTCCACGAGGCAACTAATGGGGGATAAGGGTGTTCTACAGAGTGCGTTGGCAAGGCAGGTTGATCGTGGAGGTGTGCAGTGATATTCGACGGCAAAAAGGAGGTCACAGGAGGGGGAAAATTAGATATCGTGAGTTGGGAGCGTGGGTTGTGCTAGGGCATGGCCTTGGGTTGCGAGCAAAGTGGACGATCAGCCAAGGGTATGACATCGAGTCGTCCTCGAAACCACGGGTCCCGCAAGGAAGCTGCCCCGCCATTCGTCAGCGCCCAACCCACCGGAGACCTCGTATCAAAATTGAGAGTCGAACGCTTCACTCTTCAGCCTTAAATTGGGCAGTAACATGGCATATCACGGCACTCCAATACTGTTACTTAAAGACACCGGACGTCGCCTCTCGCGCGTCTGTCAAGACCGCCAATCTGTCCCACTGACCGCGCTACACTTCCCTTTTTGCCATCCTGATTTAATCTTTACTCCGGGATAGCCTGCCACATTACCCTACTAGGCCTGATGGCTACGAAATCAAGGCTTCACCGTCTACACTCGGGGTCGCGGTCAGAATCACCGGCCAGAATCACCGGCCAGAATCACCAGCCCAACGACCCTAAGAACCCCATTTCTAATGAGATCTTCACCGTCCAGAACACGTATCACTGCATAGCATATAATTTGCCGGATATCTCGAGCATAGTAGTGTTGTACAGAACAGCTTCACTTCCCTATTTTGCCTCCCGTTTTACGCCTCCCGTTTTACGCCTCCCGTTTTACGCCTCCTCGATGTGCTGCACCCCCGTGACCGTCCCCTTATGCCCAGGCTCTGCGTCGTTTGTGACATGATGGTTCTGCAGCTTCTTTGCTCGCGAATATCGAGGGATCGTATCCTTGGTGCACCCCTTGATGATGTTGCCTTCGAATAGCAAATGAATGGATTCCAGTGGCACGTTCTTCGTTTCCGGCACGCAAAATACCGTGTAGACGCCCATCAGTATGCAGCACGCTCCAAACAGAAGGAACGTCCCATACGTGATATCGTCCAGCATGATGGGCGTAATCTTCGCAATAACGAAGTTGAATAGCCATTGGGTCATTAGAGCTGCCGCCATGATAAGAGACCGCACTGTTTCGCGACATCAGCACATCGTTCGAGCGGGCCCACCCCTTGCCAGCACATCAAGAGGACGTGGGTGAGGTGCACTTACCATGATTCGGACTGCACTCGCTCGACAGAACGAACGGAATAGGGCCCTATTCGCCATCAGCAATGCGAGACCAGACGCATGAGATCGTGGATACTTACCCAGCCAAAGGAGTAGAAGACAACGAAGAAATACACGCAGATGATCGCAAAGATGCTCGTGCCGGTTAGAGGATCACCTTCCTCAGTCGGATTCACTGCGCTGTTCACGCCAATGTAGAACATTGCAAACGCTTGCCCGGCTGACCCCACAAGCAGACTCCACTGATCTGTGTCAGTAGGAAAGTATGGCGGGGAGTAATGCATACCGTAAATGGACGGCCCTGCAGAGGACAATACGATGGAGGGTAGGCTATATGAGGGGTTTGCATAACTTACCTTACGCCCCATTTGTTCTGTAGCAAACATGAGACCCAAAGCAGTGCACACTATTTTCACAATGCCGTAGATGCCAGTGGCAAAGAGACCGGCAGATTGGCCTTTGAGGCCAATGGATGCGAAGATCTGCGGAGCGTAATAGTTGATACTGCCACGTAGTGTAAGCGCCGTGGTTCTTAGGGAGTGTAGTGGGTCTTACCTGTTCGTTCCAGTCCATTGCTGCCAGAACATGAGAATGACCGCGAAGGATGCTTGGTAGAACATTCTCTTACTCTCACACGCAGCCCTGAGTTGAGCCATGAGCGGTAGCTTCTCGTGCCCTTGGAAGTCAGTGACGATCTCGTCGAGCTCTTGAATCACGTCCTTATCGTCCACGGCCTTGGAGCGAACACGAGCTAGCGCCTTCGCGGCGTCCCCCAGACGATTCTTTTCAACCAGCCAGCGGGGAGATTCGTTCTGGAGTACGATTCCTGCCAACAAAAGAACACCTGGCAGCATCTGGAGAGCGAAGGGTATCCTCCACTTGGCCGAGCTAAGGGATTTAATCTGTATGTTGATGCCGTAGTTGACGAAAAAGGAGAGACAGATTCCAGTGACGTTGAACAGTTGCATGCTATTACCATCAACCTACTCACACTTCAATGAGCAAAGAGCTAGGTCTGCTTACCATCCAATACATCGACCGCGAATCTCCTTATTCGCATTCTCCCCAATGTACGTTGGGACGACCGCCGAGATCAATCCTACGCCGAAGCCTCCGATGACACGACCAACATACAGTTGGGCCAGGCTGGTGGTGTTGATGGCACAGAGGGTCTGAATAAGTGACCCTATCAGGAAGATAACGTCTGCTATGATCAAAGCAGCCTTCCGGCCACTGCACAAAGGAAGTCAGCCGTGAAGGAGGAAGGTGCTATCAGCAGGCAGGAAGAGATCCATATCGGGGCACGATATGAATATCTGGATCTTGCAAGACATTGACAAGGGTCCATAAGGTACAGTGAAGTTGACTCAATACTTGTGGAAGGGAAATCGGAGGTGAAAACGCACAACTTGTCACTGACGTAAAATGAAGCCAACGCGCCGAAGAAGCACCCTGCCTACCCATTGTCAGCTACGTCCCTTCTCCGTATCAATTTCGCGTTGCATACCTGAAGGACCGAAACAATATTCCCTTGGAGGTTGCTGAAATCGGGACTATGTCTGTCCAGATTAAATGAGTGCTGAAAAGCGTCCATGGTCAAGACACCCCCAATGAGTCCTGTATCCCATCCGAACAGCATCCCGCCGAAACTGGCGACAGCTGTGAGGATATAGGCCCGACGATAGGCCTTTATGTCGTCAAGCACTTCACTCATGCTGAACTTCGTCATTTTAGGCGACACAGAGAGCGATGGGCGCAGGGATGACGTGTGGCTCGGGTATTCGCACTCGAGAAGGGTGCAAGCTCAACACTCTCACGATAATGAGAAGGAATGCTTGAGGAGAGTAGAGTGATGGACGACAGTTCGAGATGATGGGACGATAGCATTGATATACTTATACCCGCTCGACAAAATTTCCATGATAGCCGTACCGACGGATCGGCACCTAAATGCAACTGTCTGGGGTATTTCGGAACATGTCTGTACGAAAAGTGAAGTGGGGTATGCGGGGGCGAGCTCGACCGAGCGGTATCTCCGCATCGTAGAGTCGGTCCCGATGAACATACGTTCTGTCAGATGCCGCGATGCTCACGCGTTCAGCACACGTTTGTTGAAGTTTGATGTCCAGAGACGGCTGAGAGAAAAGAGTTGGAACAGGTGTTTCGGCAACTGATCAAACGCCGCGGCTGAGGCACCCAGCCACAACTGCAAAAGCTTGGCACTTCCACTTTACCGTCCATGCTGAGTCCATGCCACTCCATCTTCCATATGCCGACATCCTCATGCTTCACAAAGCCTACGCATCTCAAACTTCAATCAATTGATATGTTTGCCGATTCTATTCGTGTTTCCATGCCGTGAGAGTCATGGTGATGCCGATAACGCCTTTAATGCTTCCCTCAGATCCCCACCGTGCAAACCCCGATCCCTCAGATATTCGCCTTCTTCTTCTTCTGCTCCGGCACTTGAGTTATCAACTTCCCGCTCGTAATAGCCTCCTTCAGGTTATCCAAGACTAGTAGCTCCATATCACGCTAATTATAGTAATCAGCCTGGGTCTCAAAAGCACAAACGGTCCGACACTTACCTGCGTCTCGAAAGTCGCCGTACCGATGTGCGGCAGCAGCACAACGTTCTCACTCTCCAATAAGCCTGGGTGTATCTTCGGCTCCTCCTCAAACACGTCCAATCCCGCTGTCCACACCTTGCCACTCTTCAACGCGTCAACCAGCGCAGCCTCATCGATTAGCGGTCCGCGAGCCGTGTTGATAACGATAACCCCGTCCTTCATCATATCGAACTGAGGTTTAGATATAATATGCTTGGTTGAGGCATTGAGGGACAAGTTTAGGCTTAGGACGTCTGACGTCTTTAACAGCTCCTCGAAGCTGACATACTTGGCGCCATCCTCCTCATTTGGTGGCAACTGTCGCCGATTGTGATACTGAATCTTCATTCCAAATGCCTTTGCGCGTGTTGCTACTGCTGAGCCGATTCCGCCCATACCTAAGATACCGAGGACTTTATTCTTCGGGTCATGACCGAGTTTGAAGTCACCCCGCCAATTACCTACCCTGTCAGTTACTGCTCAGATTCACTAGTGGGGGACAGCTTACCTAGTTTTACCGCCTGAAAACACGGTGTTACCCTTCGGAGAGCCCCGAGCATGAGGAACAGTGCTATATCTGCTGTTGCGTCATTGACAGCTACAGGAGTACTCGACACAGCAATTCCCCTCTTTGTGCAAGCAGGAACATCAATGTTGTCATATCCAGCACCGTTATGGCAGATGTACTTCAATGTGAGCGGTAATGCGTCGAGAAGCTCCTCATTAAAGTTTCCGGTGATCTTATTCGATTCGTTGCTTCGATACAGAGCGAACAGGTCCTTGAATTCGCCATTCCTGCACTTCGAAAGGAAGTCCTCGCGTGAGCCGTCCCCGTATTCGTAAAGCTTCGCGATGCCACTGCAGTCCAGCCATTCTTTCCTCGCGTGAGTGATATTTCCAATCAAAAGGGCAGCTTTCTGGGCCATTTTGGATTCTCGAAAATTTCTAAAGATTCAAGCAATATCAGCATATAAATATACACTTTTTGAGGCAGAAAGATACGCTAGCGGAACGTAAAACTCTGCCACTTAAACAGCGGCTACAGGTCCCTTTTTATTCTCGTACGTCTAACTACTCCACATGACGGAATTCTCTCCGGCATATCTCGGGCCGAAGGTTAGTGCGGGACGCATAGCCCGATATGGCCACCAATTTCAAAGACCGGCTCAGGTCCATGGCTTTCGAGCGTGGAAAATTTCCATTTCCATTCTTCAAAGTTGCCTTTTCTGTCCACGCCTACCAAATCTTGTTTCACCTCCAATCATTTATGATTCAATCCACCTGCCAACACCACACTTTGGCCAGTTATATATCCGGTTGTGCAGAACATTGTCACTACATTTGCGACTTCCTGCGGTGTCCCTAGCCTTCCAAGAGGTATACTGTCTACCAAGCCTGGCACGCTGTCGCCGCTGGGAAGCAGTCCTGTCTCTCCAATCATAGCAGGAGAGACATCATTGGCAGTGATGTTGTATTCTGCGAGGCGTGTAGAGAGATTCTTCATCATGGATGTTAGACCGCCTTTTGAGGCCGCGTAGTCTCTCAAGATGTAAGACAAAGCATTGGCATCCAGGGGCGTAGGGGACGTACGGCATCCGTTTAATCCAACACCATAACCTGATATCGAAGAAATGAAGACTATTCGACCCCATCGCTGCGCCTTCATTCCTCCGGCGACGCTCTTCGCTAAGAGAAATGGTGCGCGGAGATTCACATTGATCGTATGTTCGAAAACATCGAGTGGAATATCCCTATTCAATAATTGGTCAACCGAGTCATTTCGGTACGATGAGAGTACAAGTCTAGATATAGGATTTTATCTCTTTGAATATACAAAGAGCGCGTGCATACTCGATATCGGTAATCCTCCGCCCGAACCCCGCATTCGCAATGAGAATATCCACCGGTTTTTCGTGTACGCTTTTGGCTTCTTCGCAAAGCCCCAATGTCTCTTCGACATCGGATAAGTCGGCTTTATGGACTGAAGACCTTGGAGGTTGTCGATTTGGATAGGTCCTTTCGTATTCCTGAATCAAGCTTACGACCAGGTTCTTGACGCTTTTGGAGTTGGAATGATATGATAGTGCTACGTTGACATGCTGCAGATACAGAGCTCGTGCACATGCTCCGCCGATTCCGCAAGAAAGTTAGACTCAAGAAAGGACTAATGCGAGAATATGGGTAAATGGACTCACCCTCCAGAAGCTCCTGTGATGAGAGCTAAACGTCCAGCTAGGTTATTGTCAATACTTGAGGAACTCATCTTTACATGAGGTAGAGATCAGCTGCTGCGTATATTGAACATGGAATGGAGCGAGTTTATCTGTTCAGATGGAAAGCATTCACCGATCTCAATCGCCGACAGCTTCACGTGACGAACTAGCTCTTCCGATGACGCCACTGACGATGGATTGCCTAAGATGGTAAGTCGTTAAGCCGTACTTCAAACTAATGAGCAAGGTGTAGCGTCGGAGGTAATTCTCACGCCGAGGCCTGAAAGCTTCATCCTTGATCTTACTTTGCATTTTTCACGATGACTTCGAGATTGTATCGGAGGTAATTGACAACAACCTCCCGAGAAATATTTCAAACCATGAAGTAGCTTGACAACAAATGATCATTCTATGTCGTGTTCGGACAAAATTTGGTGCTTTTGGAATAAAAGCAGCGATCAGGCTGCCAACAGCACGACTAGGACGGACATCAGATGAGTTTGTATATAACGTCGAGATTCTCTTACGCTTTTCAGTTCATCAATTCGTCCAAATCAATTCCGTTCAGCGGTTTCAAATTTGTGTCGTTCCTCTGAAGCCTTTGATCAAGACATCCTCAGCTCCAGTACCATCAAGCCCATCCATCTGCAATGGACCTCAAGAACATCGCTATCATCGGGGTAACGTCACCTCACCACTAACCACAAACAAGCACTCAAAATGACCCTAATAAATCACTCGACAGCCCCGCGGCAACGTCGGCTCCGCCATCATATCCGAGCTCCTCAAATCCAGCCCTCATTTCAACATCACAGCTATAACCCGCCCAACCTCAACATACACCCCGCCCACCCCCTCTTCCCCCATCACAGTCAAAACGGCAGAGTTCGCCTCCCTCGATTCCATCACCACAGCCCTGGTAAATCAGGATGCGGCGGTATGCTGCGTCTCGGGCTCCGCAACACAATTCGAACCTATGAAATTGATCACCGATGCGGCTATTAAAGCGGGAGTGAAAGTTTTCTTTGCAGATGAGTTCGTGGGGAATTTGGAGAGCGAGCATTTTAAGATTTTGCCGGAGAGTTATGTCGGGGCTAAGAGGAGGGTTAGGAAATATCTTGAGGAGGTTAGTGCGGACGGGAAAATTAAATGGTTGTAGTTTGAATGGGGGCCCATTTTTCGATATGTGTAGGTTCTCTCCTTCCATTTCCGATTTGCATCCCAGGTCTGGGGAAGGGGAGGAAGGATGAGGAAGAGTATGGGGTTTGAGAAGATGCTAACGATGGGTATACAGGGCTCATGCTAGGCCCAGCAGGCTTCGACATCAAGAATAAACGAGCGAGGATTTATGGAGAGGGAAATAATACGCTTTGCTGGACTCCCCTCTCCGTAATCGCGACTGCAGCGGTCAATATGCTGCGTAACCCCCTCCCTATATTGAATAAACCTACACACATCTGCGGCGTCGAAAACCTAACCCAACTTTCCCTCCTCTCAGCCCTTCAAGCTGTCCTGGAAACTAAATTCTCAGTCGAATACATTGATGTAAAGCAAATCAACAACAACGCACTGATTGCGCTCGAGAGGGGGGAGGTAGACAAGGCGATGAAAGGATTAACGGTTAGCGGACAGTTCTATGTGGGGGATAGTATTGCGAGGGAATTTTTGGCGCTGTGTGAGAATGAGAGGATGGGTGTGGTGCCGATGAGTGTGGAGAGCGCGGTTAGAGATGCGATTGCGGGGTGGGGGATGGAGATGGATGTGGTGCAGAGTTTCTTTAGGGTTGAACCATGTGAACCGTAGGAGAGGGAGTGGAAGTATGAGTGTGGAAGCGGCGGTTAGGGACGATTCGGAGTGGAGGGGACAGAATGGGGCATTATGGAAAGGTTATTTTGGATCACGCTGTGTAAAGTGTAGGCCAAGTTTTTTGGGAAGGCGGAGGCGGAGGGCGTAGTATTGGGGAGTCTGAGAAGGATGTGATTGAGAGATAGGAACGGAAGGGGGTGTTGAAGAGGAGTTCTTTCGGGTTGGCCCATGCGCAGTGTGAGGACTGCAAGGAATTTGGGGGGAATATTGTCTCTGGTTGCCGGGTCCTGGTTCCGGTGAAGGTTAAGGTGAAGGAGGGATGGTGAAAGTGAGACGGAGGGTTGGTGTTAGTGATTAGATAAGTAGCACAATGGACGGGAGCAAGCGAACTGGGAATTCACTGGATGGATAAATGAGCGATAAGTGAGTCATCCTTGCGAACATTGCGTGAACCATGCGATCCGGTGAATCGTGATGATCATGGAGGGTCTATGTTCCACAGAACGCTGATTGGCCAGCCTTGTCATATGGAAGTCCTCCACACCGGTTCGCTAATTGCATGATCAGCGATACAGGGCAACTGTTCGGATGCCTTGCTGTACGGTCACCGGAATGGTTGACATTCGGTAATTGATGCGTCTTCCAATCATTGGAAACTATATCGCCGTGTAAGGAAGACTGATATTTGACCAAGTCCTGCTGCCTTGTGCTACTTAGTCTTAGTGATATGACGATGGAACCTGCTTGCGCAATTGGTTCTGTGGTCGGTTCTCATTTCTGAAAGCACAAATATAACACACCGTAATTCGTTCGTGTAACGTTTCTACGCCCCCGTCGTCCAGCAAACTTTGAGTGCGCTGACGGTCCTTCAAGTGGGCTTCTGGCCATTATGATGCATCGTGAGAACCGGTGATGAAGGGCGCAGCATCAAGGAATATAAAAGGCGTCTGAAGGTTAAGGATAATTATCTTTCATCCAACCTCAGAGCACTCATTCAATCACATAGAATCATTCATTCACACTGGACAAATCCCCTGAGTCAGACGTGGACATCACATATTGTACATTCCCCATACTCATACCAAATATGCAACAGCCAAGAACCGGTATTATTTGTGGTGTCATGCCAGGTTGCAAGGCAGACGAAGACTCGTTCATTGATGAGCATTGTTTTTCTGGATATGGATCCAGGTATGCCTCCCTATCTGAATTTGATATATTCTCGGCGAATGGCTGATGGTGTCAGAAACAATGACCAACGTTTAGGATGGTACTGTTAGGGAGTGGGTGCCTTTAAATGATAGTAGAGACTTACATGAGAATGACTGCAAACAATGTGGGGGGAAGAGAATGTTATGTTGAATCTGTGCTGGGATGAGGGCAGGGTCAAATTGCTTTCTACGATGGCGTCAGGAGTTACGGTTGTTTGAATGGGTTTTCAGTTGCTCGTATTGATATTATGATGTTATGATGTATTTTTGAGCAACGAAGCGAGCAATTCTGGGTGGAATTCGGCGGAGGAAAGCGGGAAATTCAACTGGTAGAAATTCCTGCTTCGTAGTCGGACAAAATATTCTCAAACCTACGGAACCACCCAACAACTTTCTTTCAAATGGACTGGGCCTTATTCCCAGAATTAATACCTCCTCACAGGGAGAAACGACATGAAAGGCTTGACTGAAGATTGAGTTGGTAGAACTCTTTTCGAGTGAAGCGAGGCCATGGGGATTTTGGGGCTTGCCTCTATGAAATGATGTAGAGTCCAACTTCAAAATTGTTTGCTTCGCGCTCCGATTTCAGAATATTTATGGATTTAAAGCGTATTTTATATATGAAAATCCTAAGTAGCAAAGAGATTTTCCCAAGACCAGGTTCCTAATGTGACTTTGTAGAGACCGCCTTTCCTTTTTGCTTCCCCTTTGCCCCACCTGCATCGCCCCGCAATCTCGCCTGTTTCTTCTCTCAACATTGAATTTTGACTATATATATTAGCTAAGAAAAGTTTTTTTCTAAAATCCTTCCTCACCTTGGTGTAGTTGGTTATCACGTTCGGCTGTAATATCAAATGTAACCGAAAGGGTAAGTCAAACTTATTGTATCTTAGCATTCCTAACAGCAACCAGTCCCCGCTTCGATTGCGGGAGGTGAGACATCACGAATCTTTTTCTCTTTTTGCTTTATATTTTCTTTTGGTAAGTGTTTTTCCCCTCGACGGCCTGTGATACAGCTGGGAGAGTCATCACGCTTTTTATATTCCGTAGTGTCGGCACGGATTAACATTTGGACGCACACATTCTGATTCAGGTTGTAGGTAAGGAAGAATCAATCTTTATGCCTCAACAGAACCTAGGCACAATCTATAGCTTGTAAGCCATTAGGATGTGATGCTATTTAATTTGATCTGCTCCCTCTATGAATTCATTTTCTGAAGTGCATCCTTCAGCTCACCTTTACTTCTTCCCAACTCCTTCCGCACGTCATCTGGGATATCCCTCGGGAACTGCAACGCAGCTACCCCTCTACCACTTTCCGCAGTATCTCCCAATCGCGTCTACATGTACTTCCAAGGTTAGCACCGGACGGGTCTTACGTTCTTTCAAAAAATCATCGTCTTTAGTTAATGGTCGCAACTCTGCTCTTTCAGCTGATATCCGCTTTCCCCTAATTTCAAACGATGCGTCATATTCGAATCCCGATGGACGAGTCGTATTAAACCATAAGCATAGAAATGGCATGAGGATCCTGCCAAGGATTTCCTCCGAAGTACAACCAGTAAAATGCAGCATAACGTTTCCAGGCCAGGCAGAGCCTCCATGAACAATTCCTTTTTGCTGAATATCGTGCAGCCACTGCAGAGCATGCCATACCTCGATGAAGATGTGGAAGATAAGGATGGAAATGGAACACACGCGTTGAGTAGTTCTTCTAGAGAGTATGTCCAAGAACGTGTTTCATGGCAATCCAGGTATGTTTTTCTAGTGCGTCAGTCTCATGGCCAGGGTCTAGAAAGATTCTCCCAATCAGCTCGATGTCCTTTGCTCCAGCGTTTTTGATGATTTCGAGGAACTCCGTTCTGGGCCTCATTCCATGTGATTTACATTGACCGCGACCACTTGACCGAGTACAGAGTTAGTGCCTTGTGCCTGTAGCTGGCCCGCAAAGAAATATGAGTTCGCATTGTTGGGTTGAAGATCGATTAGAGGTATGGATGTAATTGTTAAATTTGACATGTACCGGGGCGATTAGAAGTCGAACATTTTGAAGAGCTTCTCAGTGATCCCCACTTAGATTAAGTATATCGTTCGGATCTGAAGACTAATGCAATTTAATTTTTCCGTACGTCATCGCAAAGGTTTGGAGAGGTCGTGGCAGCGGGAGATCGTCAGTTAATGCGGACGCGCATGACAATATGCGGGGGGGTGGACGGAAAATAACACCAAGCATCTACGTCACAGTTCCAACATAATGAAGTAACGCCATCGTCTCTCTTTTCCTTCTCAACAAACCTTGGAACACCTACCTTATCGTTGAGCATTCCATTGCAATTTTACTTTCCCGTCACCATCGGCCCAATTCGGTCATTTACATTCTACCGCTTCCTGATATTTCTCCGTCGTCATTCTGAGTTCAGGTGAACATTCAAAATGGTCTACACGATAGTTGTGCATCTTTATGCAAACGATAATCCAACGGATATCCAGAAGCTGAAGGAGAAGTTGATCGAGGCCAGCCAAGTTTACAGCAAGGACCGCGAGACGTTGAGTTGGTTTGTGATGCAGGATGTGAGCGATCCAAGGAAGTTCACAATTGTGGAGAGATATCTAAAAGAGAGTGTAAGTTTGAGTCCCACTCAGAG
Organism: Zopfia rhizophila CBS 207.26; assembly: GCA_010093925.1. Taxonomy (NCBI): domain Eukaryota; kingdom Fungi; phylum Ascomycota; class Dothideomycetes; family Zopfiaceae; genus Zopfia; species Zopfia rhizophila. Next base: position 602,248 of record ML994639.1, read on the forward strand.
ATTCTCGTGCTGCAAGGTTGCATGAAGTTGGGATACTGACACGTGACTGCAGAGTCAAAAATACCACCTCGAGGTATTCCACCACAACCTAGACGACAAAGGCATGCATATAGGTTTTCGATAGGCTAACATTCCCGTAGAATCCGTACTGGAAAACTTTCGACCCTTATGTGAATCCGCTGCTGGACAAGCCGATGGATCTTCGCCGGTTCAACGAGCTCGACACCAATGGGGGCGCCGCCGGCGCACACTATCATGAAGATGCACGTCACGATACGTCTATTACCACTATGTATGACGATGCTGTCTAATCACTTGATCTTGAATTGTGTCTCGTGGATGAAGAGAGGGGCTTGCTGAAGAGAAGTGTAAGAACGCTTAAGGAAAGATGATGCAAGCAGTCTCAATGGCTTCTGTTCAATCTTAGCGACGATATAATTTTCCAATTGACATTGGCCTTTGGTTTAAAAGAGTGTTTTGATTCTCATTCCATGTTTTCATTTCCAAGCATCACTTCTCTCTCTTCCCGTCCTACATATGCACCTACCACAACACTACCACAACATCACAACTATCCCTCACCCCCGCATCCCACGAGGTCGGAGAAATAGACCCGTCTTGTCGAAAGTAGCACCCGCACACCATTTCTGCAAATCAAGCTTCCTATATCGCGGCATTGCCGGGGCGCCGATATACCCCCGGTTACTGGAGACGGACTGTCAATCTACCGGAAATGCAATATAGACCAACGCCTTCCATTCGTCCACCATAACAATTCCGCACTCTTCGACCAAAGAAGAATATTGGTGCTTCATCTAATGTATATACGCTTAGAAATAATGCTGTAAAATAATGGTCCAGCCTAAACTCATCACACTCGTGGTAAGGTTAAGTAGCGCTACATTCCTCCCTTTCTGAACCCGTGTGTGATCTTCAAATTCGAGCACATCCCTTACTGAGCGAAATAGACTGCCCCGTCCTCCCCCATCTCCCAACTTTTTTACTAGGCAAAAGTTCCACAATGCACTTCTCAACCGCAGCTTTCTTGGCCCTCGTGCCCACCGTTCTCGGCCACGGCCTAATCACCGATCCTCCCTCCCGCCCCGTCGGCCCCGCCATCCTCGAAAACTGCGGCAATGGCGTCGTATCTCAAATCAAAGCCGACAACACCTCACACGTCGAAGGGCTCCCCGAAGCCGCGGCCAAGGACAAAGCTTACAAAGCTGACAGGTGCAACCTGTGGCTCTGCAAGGGTCTCCAGTTCGCCGACAACACTGCCAATGTTCAGAAGTGGTCTGCTGGTCAAGTCGTACCTATTAAGATCTGGTTGAGGATTCCGCACGAGGGAAGCGCAAATGTGAGCATTGTGGATACGAAGACGGATAAGATTATTGGGAGTATGTTGAAGGTGTGGGAGAAGGGGTATGCGCCAGGACGAAGTGAGAAGGATGTCCCCAAGGATCAGAAGGAGTTTAGTGTTACGGTGCCGACGGGATTGGAGGAGAAGTGTGCAACTGCCGGTGATTGTGTAAGTTCAGGGCCTCTTGGAACTTTATGTGTTTGGTTAAAGGTTTGTATCGTGCTAATTGTTGATCTACAGGTCCTCCAGTGGTGGTGGTACGGTAATGGTGCTAGGCAGACTTATGAGTCTTGTGTCGACTTCCAGATCGTGAAGCCGGCGGCCAAAGAACGGGCTTTCAGATCTTGAGCGCTGGATAGCAGACTTAGGAAAGCGGGATGAACAGACCTGGCCGGGCTTATTGGTACTCTCTTGGATGACTCATCACCTAGAATTGAATGAAATGTGGGAAACACTCTCCCAAAGCTCCAGACGTTTCCAATCTGTATTTTTGCCAAATATTATTCCTGTGTACCCGGAAGCGTCGCGTTCCGTTTGGATTGACGTTGAAATTTGGTAGCTAAAGTCTGGGGAAGGGTAAGGGGTAATAATGATTTAGCGAATCAGATCGCTGCCGATCCATGGCGCTTGATTGAACAATCTATCTGTAGAGTGTTTCGCGTGTTTATATATCTGCTTTCTGGGAATGATCTGATGCAATTCCAAATCATGGCCATGCAGGGACAGACGGTCAATGCGGAGGGATGCTTGGCGTGGTGTTGCAAATGTGCGTGCTGAGGTGTTGGTCCAACATCAATATGCGGCATGCTATTGAGATATGATTGCTTGTGTAGAAAAGATGTTGCGCTACTTATTAGTCAGTTCTAGGACAAGTCTGTGAGAGATGCAGGATAGAACGAAAGAAGCAAACCTGTATGGATTGAAATATCAGACTTGGCATAAATGGAAGGTCGGCACATCAAATGAAACTCGAGAGCGTTAGGGTCTGCTTGATTGAGAGTTGAGTGAGGTTATCCTAAATTCCAAAATACACTATACTTCATGAAATACATTGGTGTCTAGATGAGAATAGTTCGTGTAACTAAGCATCAAATTTAAATGTGACCCGAAAAGTATCCCTTCTCACTTCGCAGCCTCTTACTGTTGCCCATGCTTCTTGGTCTTGGCCACTGAGCCAGCAACGACTATCCCAAGCAGCAACAAGCAGACGAAGCCAACCATGAAGGTCGCAGCGACCATGGTACAGCAATGCCTTTCATTCGCACGTCGCTCTCGCGCTGCCATTTGTACGTCGCATTGCTCGCAGTGGACGTGAGGTTTCGGACGGAAGACTCCAGCAATCGTCTGAACCAGAGTCTCGGGCTGCCGTGGGACAGGGCTGGGGGAGGTATGATTGTGTTCGCCCGCTTGGAGCTCGACGTCGTCTTGTGGGACAGCAGCGTACTGAGGGATATGACGTTAGCTGACCGCAATAAGATAGAGGATTGGGATAGCCACTCACTGCTGATGCAGAGCCAGACGGCGGATACTGGTTCACGGGATGGTCATGGATGACATCCTCGTAGGCTGGAGCCGACTCTTGCGGGGTTGTGGGGTTGCCCATCTCGCACGTTTGTCCTGTATGGTGGTAGAAAGTTCAATTTTTCAATACTGAGAATCAGGGCGATTTCCTGGCTTTAGCACTTGAAATTGACAATGAGGGTGTCCAACGATGCCTGAGGCTGTGCTGAATTCGTTGTGCCGCGTCATCCGAATCAGCCACATTCTGTGAGGTGATCGTATTTGAGCCCAGGAAAAGACAGCAACTTTTTCAAACTGATGGGTTGTTTAGTTTCATGAAGGTCAGCAGCTTTGAAGGATGTTTGGAGACGGTTGCAATGAGCCAAGCCGAAGACGTTTGAGGGTTCTGTTACCATATTTGCCAAGCTCTGTCACGTGATTAGTCTCTTCAGCCCTCGCCTCAACGCCGGCACCGACCTTGCATGTCCATTGTGATATATCAAGGCTCCCTTGACGTGGCCGCTCGTCACGTTCCGTCACATTTACATTGTGTTGAATCCACGTTGTACCCCCGCTTGTTTCGTCTAAGATTGATTCCATCACCGTCGTACGTCGTCCATCCTGGCATATTTCTCGCGACGCGCAGTCAGGTCGAAAGAACAAAGTCCCTTGCACGTTCTTCTACTGGCTTATGGAGCACGGAGCCGCGGCCATGCATTATGCCGTTGATTCTGTCAATCGTCTTCATCCGCCTTCCTTTTTGCGTTTGGCTTCTACCACAACTTCGCGAAATAGACACGTCTTAGGCGTTCATCTTAGATATCAAGCATCGACTAGCTCCGCAACCGAGGCTTGATTTCTCTTATTTCCCGCGCACCCATGCGTTTATCGTATTCTTTCTTTCTTTCTCCGGCTTCATCAAGGATAAACTTTTTTAGCGTGTTCCCCCGCTTCGAAAGCAAGGATTACGTTTGCTCCTTTTTGATATCAGCAGTTTATACCTACCGGGTCCATGCCTAAAGAGGCAGGTACTTGTCAGTACTTGTCCTGCATTGAGAGCTATCCCTGCACATCGTCATCGCGCAGCAGCATACAAACCGTTTAACTTTTTTATGCCCAAAAGTCGCTCAGCACGAGGCATAGCCATGAGCCGGGAAAACTGACTAGCTTGCTTATCGGATCCCTGACCTTTCCAGCACTCAGCCAATTTCACTTTCTGTTACTGGTAAAGAGCTCTAGAACCCTGCAAATCGCTCCTGTCGTGCTCGATTCCGTTATGATGGAAGCTATTCAAATACCCGCAGTGAGGTCCTCCAACGACTTTTACATCGTGGGGCACTGCGCTCAAATTTTTGATTTGACTCACCTTTCTCATTCCTGCCACCACCTTTGGCTCTTTCGACCAATTGCAACATGAGACTTTCTCTAACATTTCTTAGCGCAATCCTCTGTGCCTCAACTGCTCTCGCTGGAAGCTCGCCCCACAAACGTAATGTCTTCAACAAGGCTAGAACGATAGAAAAACGCGTCCCGAACCAACCATTTAAGCACCCAGAGCTCCAAAAGCGAGCATCCCGATGGCTGACGGACAAGACCAAAGGTAAAATTCCGCCTTCACTTACGTGACAGTAGCTGACAAACACTCAGAATTCGCAGTGAATGGCACTGGTATTCCTGAAGTTCCATTCGATGTCGGCGAATCCTACGCCGGACTTCTACCAATCTCAGATGATCCTGATGAGACACGCAAGCTCTTCTTCTGGTAAGGTTATTACCACTGTGTGGAACATTGGCGTAGAGTTAATTAGATCTAGGTTCTTTCCATCAATTCACCCTGACCAGCCAGAGGACATCGTCATTTGGTAAGTTCTGAACGGCATGGATATTAAGGAGGCCTCACTAATTCAGTCTTAGGTTGAACGGCGGCCCTGGATGTAGCTCTCTCAGCGGTTTTCTTACCGAGAATGGACCTTTCACTTGGGAATCTGGTACTCTCGCACCTGTCCGCAACCCGTACAGCTGGCACAATCTCACCAACATGATCTGGGTTGAACAGCCAGTGGGTGTGGGCTATACGCAAGGAACTCCGAACATCACGAATGAGGAAGAGCTTGCGATTGAATTCAGAGGCTTCTACAAGCAATTCGTTGAGACCTTTGATGTGCACAAATGGAAGGTGTACGTTACTGGAGAGTCTTACGCCGGTTTCTATGTTCCATATATCGCCGATGCATTTATTCAGGCCAATGATACGGACTACTTCAACTTGGCCGGTATTTCGATCAACGACCCCATCATTGGCGACGAGACAAACCAACAGCAAGGTAACTCAAATCTTTTTAATCGTTCTCCGCTCTATACAATGTATAGTACCAAAAGGCACACCTAGGGTTTAAGCCAGCTTTTACCTTACTCTATTCTATGAGGGTGGAATGCCTACTTTTATCCAGCTCTGTCTCCCCCCCTGTAGTCACAACTGCATGCGAAGCAGAGTCCGAGTCAGGTTGCTAGCAGTGGTGTGTTTCGTGGTAGCTATGCGAAGTTTTTTTTTTTTTTTTTTTTGCCTGCTGCTTCCTCAATTCTCAGCTAACACTGGATAGTCGTAATGCTCCCCTACGTCGAATACTGGAACAACCTCATGTACCTCAACGAGACCTTTATGCAGCAAATGCGCGAACGCCAAGCCGAGTGCAACTATACTTCTTACTGGGACACTTATTTCAAATTCCCGCCACCACCAGGCCCTTTTCCAGTTCTTCCAGACCCTTTCTACCAGGAGAACTATACCTGCGACATGTTCGACAATTTTTACTCTGCTCTCCTTGAAGTGAATCCCTGCTTCAACATCTATCATATCACCGAGACCTGCCCGCATCCTTTCAGCCAACTCGGCATAATCAATCCAGGAGACTACCAGCCCCCAGGTGCCCAAGTCTACTTTAACAGAACCGATGTGCAAGAGGCGCTACATGCAGTCGTCGGCACAAACTGGATGCAATGTACTGACGTAAATGTCTTCGGAAACGGCAATGCCACCTCGGATGCGGAGGATACTTCTCTCGGACCTGCGCAAAACGGCGTCTTGCAGCGCGTCATCGAGTATACAAACAATACTATCGTTGGCTCTGGTGACTTGGATATGATTCTCACGACCAATGGTACGCTTCTCGCGCTGCAGAACTTGACATGGAACGGTGTCCAAGGCTTGCAAGAATATCCTAGCAAGCCCTTGTACGCACCATACCACCCTGAATATAACCTCGGCGCCTTGGCCGGATCCGGATACCAAGGGAAGTGGGGCCATGAGCGCGGCTTGACTTTCTATACAGCGCAATTGGCGGGCCACGAGCTCCCAGGTTACACACCGGGTGTCGCATACAGGATGCTGGAGATTCTCCTTGGCCGCGTTAAGGACTTTAGTTCATTGGAGCCATTTACGACATTGCAAGGCAACTGGACGGGAAATGGGACGATCCTTAGGCGTGGTGCGATCGAGTATGAGGCGCTGCTTTCATAGCAAATTACCTGGTAAAGGAAAGGGGTTTGAAGGGGATCTAATACTAAATATAATATTAGTAATTAGATGCTTGGTGTATATCAACGCGAACGTTATGAGACCTTATGGAATCTTATATTAATTGTATACTCTTATTTTAGATTTAAACTACTGTGTAGGTATATGTAAATCATTGCCTTCGCAGGAGGCAGGTCTTGCCAAGGCTGAGTCACCATCATGCTCACCTCACCACCTTCATTCTCAAAGACTCTACAACCTGATCTTCATTTCTCTTATCCACATATTCTCTGTATTCTTCGCTGACGGTCCCGGGCGAGCACACAACCCCTACAATACAAGCGAACGTGGCGACCTCAACTCCTGGACCAAGTACTTGGGCCGCCCAGCATAACAGAAAATCCACCAACCCAGGCCGTAATGCCCATCAGCCACAATTATTCGCCTTCTCAAGGCCCACAGCGTTCGATGATAACAACCCCGTAAAGGGGACAGGTATCTTTGTGTACAATGCCACAAACCCGGTTCCATACCACTTACTGCTTTCATGCCCACATCTTCAACAAAAAGTCATACTATCCGAGTTGCAATACGTATGACAATAAGTTGGAAAAGCTTCCGGAGTCACATGTCATTCACGATGGGAAGAGAAGGACTGCAATTGCAAATTTTGCTTGTATTTGTGAGGTTAGGAAGAGAGGTGATAAGGTGGAGCATTTGTAAGACTTACTCCCGGGTATTAGTACGGGATGTTACTTATTATGTTTAGAGTGCAGTAGTTGTTTAATGAGTTGGGTTCTTGTGGTAAGGTAGATAAGGAAGGAAGATTGGTGTTGAAAGGATGGTGCGACTTTGAGCGGATTGAGAAGTCGATGAAGAGATATAATGAGAATTATGGTGCGTATCATTCCTGGCCTTGTATGAGGGCAAACCTGAAGGGTTGAAAATTGGTAATCGTTTGTGCGATTGCGGATCTATGGATACGTTGTTGGAGGGGATGGAGAGATGACAGCGGCTTTTAAGAGTGTTCTGCTCTGTCCCTAAACTAACGCAGTGCTAATAGAGTCCCGGGTGTAATTCATGTGGAGCGGAAATAATGACACCGGTAAGTATGATACATGCTGGTACTAAACTAATAGCTAACAAAACACGTAGTATATTCGACGAAAAGGTTGTTGTGGGATGTATATCGGCAAACGAAAGAAGCCCAAACCACCCCAAACTTTGAGTCTGAGAGATAGTCAAATTCGGATGGCGAATATAGCGTTATAGAGACGATTGTCTAATGAAATCACCCAGAAGGTCGGATGAAGCGACCAGAACTGTCCAAAATATCCATACATCCACCCAGGAAGGCAATCCTGATCATACAAACAAACCTCCGATGCATTTCCCAATGTATTCTCCTTTCCCGCTTCCAAAACAACCTCAACATCCAAGCAAGCTTACCTATTTCGATACCTTTCACTCCACTAGAAAGTACGCACAACCATCCCTCGATGAGCGCCGACCTCCAATACGATCTGATCCAAGTCTCCACTTCAAGACGTCAATTCCTTACTCATCAAACTACAACACACTTCTCACATACCTCGATTCCAAACCACAGAAGGGCATTTAAACGTCGGGCTTCCCGATTTCTTCGATTCCGTTTCGTGCCGTAGGTTCGGTGCGCGGAGGACGTTGGTACATCGCACTAGCATCCTTCATCTAGAGACCTGTGAGATAAACGAAATAATGGCTTATTTAAGTTGGAGAGAAGAGGTTTAGCTAGAAGTGGCGAGGGTTGGGGTGAAGTGGACGAGTGCTTGGGAGCCTGAAGCGTTGACCTCCTTCTCTATGTCCTCAAGACATATAGTTTGCCTGAAATTTCCTTCTCGTATTAAATCGCATGACTCATCATACGAGCGCAACAGGGCAATTGCGTATCTTGGAGCGCTAATGGGCGACCTTAGAGAGCTATGGCGTATTCCAACAAGTTTTGTAAGACCCTAGGGCCAAAGTGGACTCATTCCAACGCGTTCTAATGGCCAATAGGTAATCATGATATTCCTTGGTGGAATGCGCACGTATGAGAACTGCAGGAGGGCAACACGCACTATGATGGAAAGGGACTACCCCAGCGATGTGGTATCCATCCTGCGAATATGGAGCTATCAACTGCCCTCCCTGAATAAAGCAAGCATTCAAACGTTCCTATACCGGTATATCAAAGGTCCCGGTTATTTTTGTGGACGTGTAGCACCAAATTCTGATTCGTCAGCCTTGCTGTATATTAACCCACACTCGGCCGCACATCAACACAGGGCAACAGTTCATAACCTTTCTACATGAAGTAGCCAATCTCAGTGAGCTCCTTATGGATGAATTTGCGATAAACTCGGTCCAAACTTGATTCGCGTACGAGGGTATCAGGTCTGGAGGAGTTACCTCCAGATACTATATTCGCATACGTGACGTCCCCTTTGCCTCATTCCTTCCAAACACCTCCATAACTGTCTCATTTACATTCACATTTCCACCGCTACGGCCTGAGTCTTCCGTAAATACAAACCATGCCTTTTACTATTTCCCTTCATATATTTATGCATTGTGATACCCGGTTCCCCGGGACACATCCTGAACAGGCTCCCTAACGCCTCTGTTGTCAGTCTAATGCTCAATGACTCATATTGGCGTGGTCGGTTGGAGCGAAAGAAACTTCGTCAAGGTAAGATACTTCTTTAACACCACTCATGCCTCGCTGATTGGACTAGAGATTTCGGGAAGTCTATTACGTTTATTAGATATCTACCCTTGATCGACTTCCGAGTCCATGTCATCAACACGCCTATGGGGAACGAGCATGCTCCCGTTCATCATCTCGTTGGGAAGACGGAAGCTCGGAGCGATGCTTACATTCGCACATTCCAACATCTGTCCACCTACACCTCCCTTACAGTGCTCTATTTAACAGGACAGCCTGCTGTCTACCCCGACATGTTTAAAATTTTAAACACAGATGCGGACTCTTCATTCTTTCCAGCGCTAAGAGACTTTGTCCTTGAATTTATACTTGAAACTGCGGATGGGTGGTTCTTCATACCTGATGAGGACACCCTTGACAAAGCCGAGGAGGAACATAATCCCAATCTTGACCACGACTTCAATGGGTGGTCTCTTTATGGGGATGGATCTGCAAGAGAGAGGCTAGTTACATGCCACTTTTGTCAATCTAAGCCGGACCCATCTATCTTCACGCCTTTCCTGGTAGCTGCCGCCGAGTCGGCTTCGAAGATGAACCAACTGAGAAGATTCAATATGAGAATTAACATGGAAGAAACTGGTTACAAGTCTGTCACTCGTGTATTTCATTTTTGGATGGTTAAAGGGCGAACCCTGCGCTCGACAGTGCGGCATGAGAACGTGGTGCATATGAAAATTATGGGGATTGAGAATATTGTCCATCTTCCTCGGCTTTACTGGAGGACTGGAAATTGGACTCCAGGTGAAGTGGAGCTGTCAACTTGGAAGTCAGTCGTGGGTCCGGACGCAGCAGTCTTCTTTTTGAATGAGGATAGGTGGGAGGCTTATGATTACAGTCCTAGAGCTGAGGTTTACACTGCACCTTAGAAAGATTATAAGGGACGTTTCACCTGCTTTTAATCATGGTATTCAACATATGAGGAAGGAAAACATCGTGCGGTCGTGTCGTGAAAATATTGGACAAAGTATGAGAATCGTGAAGAGTAATGAGCGTAAGAACGAGAGTATTGGAAGCATCCGAGGAGTGATGAAGATAATAATCTTGCGAAGCCAGCAGTGTACTAACGAAAATATTAAAAGTGTTTGGGGAGTGACATTGTGATGATCATGGATTCTCAAACAACGCTCCACGAAACAGTCTTCTCAAACGAACACCCAACCTGTCCCTCACATATCCCAAACCATAAAAGAATGATAATTCTCAAGATCCATGTCTGGCCAACCTGAACACCCATCGTCCGTAATATTAATCATCATATCCGGGTCACACTCATCGTCGGCGAAGAATGCAAGCATTTGGGATTCCTCCTCCACTTTTCCGGCTTGCACTCCAAAGGCGACTGCTTTTTCGCCTCCGTCCCAATTTCGCCGTTAATAGCCCTTGCCTTGATCGATGATGTCTTTTCTTATCGCGGGATAGCCGGAGCAGCGGGTGTTGGACCAGATGGCGATTTGTACTGGGGTCACTGCGGTGACGAGGAGCAAGCTAGGCAAGAGGTATTTGAATGCCATATTGCTGTTACATATTTGAGCATATCTACGACCTTTGAGAGCTAAAGGATTCTCACCTGGTGGAGCACTTGCCAGTTTCTGATATTTCTATATGAAGATTGTTCGTCGATGTGGATCAGATCGATATCGGCATTCGAAAGGCAAGGCAAATGAGGGAACACTTCTGATATTTTGTTGAGAAGAGAGATACAAGCGGTTAGGTAGCTTTACTCTTAGGGTAAGTCACGTTATAGTAACATCATATGTCCCAGTGGACCAGTGTCTCTTCATGAATGTCACGGGAAGAGGCGCAGTTTTGGGAGCCAATCCTATGTTTTGATGTTGAGGCGAGGAGATCGGAAGGTTTGAGGCAAATGGATCGGAGGACTGAGGCGTAAAGGTGGCATTTTTCTAGACACCTTAAAGTTTCCGAAGAACTCGCTGGATGAATGACATACTATGTCTTGGATTCCAGGTTTCTCCGTAAAAGCGAAAAGACGGTAGGGTCAGGGATGTTAGGCATCATGCCAGATCACAACATGTTACCTTTACGTGGCGTTCAAAGCGGTTCATAGCTATGGTATCAGAAGTTGAATACATAAATCAGAGACGGCACCCACCTTCTTCAATTGACTTGAGAAGCGTTTGAGTTTGTCAGCTCAATTTCGAAATCACCAAATCTCATTCATATTGCATGATCAGTCACCTCCAAAATGTCTTGTCTGCAGACTTTGACAAGCCAAGCATGTCTTTTGCTATTTATCGGGTCGTCCCTGGCCGCACACTCTGTATCCAATGTGGGATTCGACGGCAGTCTTCTCTAATTTGGCAGAGATGTTGTGAGTCCATCTGCAGACCATCTTATTATCAGAGGTGTCGTCGGAGGAAGGAAGAGACGTTACGTGATCGAACGCGATGAGGAAAGGAAGTGTTGCCGGGAGAAACTTCGCATGTCTCTGAAAGCTGAAATCTTGGATAAGGACTGCAAGTGTAAAAAATGTGATAAACGTGAGTATACTCAAAATTTTCAAGACGATTCTAATAAGCATCCAGCACTGGTGCCGGCTCTGGATGGCAAATCATGCCAAAAAGATTGTCCGAATAGTAGGTTTAGTGCACATATGTCTCGCAAAGATTAAGTATTAATTCACCGACCACCTTAGGTCAAGAAATGTGAACCATGTGCTAACAATAAATGTGATAATAATGATAACGATGAATCAAAGAGAAGAGGGAAGTGCAAGCAAGATCAAATATTGGATCCTCGTGAAGGTGGTCAGGACATCGAAACACCGAATCCAAAATGAGTTCCGGATGATTACAAGAAGTGCAAGCATAAGGGGGAAATACCGGAGACTCGAAGTGACGGAGACACTGATCCAAAGTCGGATATCAAATGCGGAAAACTGGATGAGAAGGACAAGAAGAATTGTGATCCAAAGAGATATTCCACCAAGATCCAAGTAACCGACGGGGAGGCGACGCAGTTCTGCGAGAATCATCTTAAATATAAGGAAACCAAAAAGAACCAGGTTGAGGAGCTGAGCCGAAGATGGTGGAGAAGTGGGACAAGGACATCTCGAAGAGAGAGAAGCAGGCCAAAGAACGAAAGGCACAAGAGCAGGCACGAAAAGACGAGAAGGGAAAACTTCGAATGGTATTTGACGAAGTAAACAAGAGGAGGCAGGCAAATGCTTCCCCCTTGTGGGTCTCATGCTGGTCGTAGCAAAAATTTTGGCGAAAAAAGATCCATTTTCCAATGACCTGGAATCTGAGACGAGGACTATCTTTACGAATGGATGACAGAATATTGTACAGAGGATTTTATCAACGGACCGGGCGTGTTGAAGTATTGGCCAGCTGACTTGCCAATTACCGATGATGTCGAAATTAATAACGACGACTGGATGAAGGGCTGGATGGACGTCATCGATTCAAAGGTGCCCAGAAATGCACCAAAGCCTTGAGGAGTCAAGCGATGCCGACGATCAGTCTACGAGTCAGAGTACTTCAACGCCTCTTACGATGAGAGAGACTCGCAGGTCCAGAATGAACCAACCACAACAGCGCTGGTTTGTACGGGACGCTTCCGTGGATCACCTGGAAAAGCGAATCGTACCACCGCTCATCGACATCGCGTTCTTTTGTACAAGAGTAGCTGTAGCCATTACGTGAAGCGTCACAGCATCCATTGTCCGAATATTGCCGCGCATCGCTGGAGTTATCGGAAAAAAAGCAACACGATTGTTCCAACTAACCAGAGGTGCTGGGCAGGTTCCAAGGACAGTGCTAAATAGAGCAGCGTCAGATTTTTTTTAAAAAAAAAAATTAAAAAATTAACGCTGGGCAAAATGTCTCAAGGGCAGGAAACCGTAGTTACTCTTAGGTGAGCACAGTTGATTTGGGCCTTAGGTGTCGTGGTAGTCTCAACCGTTATTTAGTTTTTCTTCACCTCGACTGTTTGTCAATCCCTATAAATCGTAAAATTTAGATAGGAATGTTTGAATTCACCGAACGTTGTGGTTTCGTGGTGTCTCATGCTTGGAGAGGACGATTTGAAATTTGAAGGTTCTTGTGGAATTCAACGACGTTTTTTAGTGTTCCAGGGCACTCTGTGTCCGCTGAGGATCCATATGGATTTGCGGCGCCTCTCTCCCCCTTTCCGGTCGTAGGAACGATTGTTCCATTGAAGGATTCGCCTTGCAAGATGAATCGATTCTGCTTGTCAAATGTAATGTAACAATGGCGTCCACTGATGCTGTCCTCTATATTCGGCAAAACAATGTCGCATTTGTTTCGACCTTTTCCAAGGGCAAACCCAGTGTCGCCTTTCGGCCCGTGGCTAAATGTTAACTGAAGTTCAGGCTCATAAAGATAGGCTGGAGGTGCGTCCTTTTGTCCTCCAATGGAATTGTTGACTCCCGGCTCTGGCGACCCGCTAGCGGTGCTGGCTTCTGGAGCCGCGCTGGAACGTGCCGCGAACTGTTCTCGGGGCTGCAAATCGCGTCGCGTGCATAACCGAACTCCTTCTCTTCGTAAGGGTATAATAAGCATGCGATCAGGTTCGCGTCTTCCATCATCAAAACAAGGCTCTATTTAACGAAACAGAGGACGAAAGCGGCGTCAGGCAGCGATGCGGGGGTTGCCTTCAGTCTTTTATTTAGAGAGGGCGCAGGCACTACTGCGAGGCCTATGTGTGGGCACGTGATGGAATAGGAGCTTGTGAGGAAGGCTTCCACCAAAGGCTTTACAAGGTGTTACGGGGTTCATAGATTGTTACCGTGACACCCACCAAGAAAAAGTCTAAATTTGACACTTATCCGGCAACCTGCAATGCACTTCATGTATCAACACTACGAATCCTCCACCCTCAAGGCCCTGCAACTCTGGGAAGGACCAACAAGGGCCCCAAGATTTCGTCGCTTACTTAGGGAAGCTTTCCAAAAAGGTGCACATGATTGCACATGATTGGAATGTACAGAACAAATGGGAATTAAAAATGCTGTGGAAATACTTGACAGCCCGCGTCATTTTGCAAGAATAAAATCAGAGATAACGCCTGGCTTGATCTCCGTGACTTTGATTGTCCACCATTTAAAGGTTGAAAATTATAGTTCTTTGTGGCTCTTCTGTAAGAAATGTACAGTCTAAAATCACAGATACTCGATATATACATATAGAATACGTTAAAATAACCATAGGTATCCTACCTCAAAACCTTCAAAACAAGTAACTGAAGCCCCGCCACCAGTGTCGCCAACCCACCACCGAAGGCACACCCGACCTCAGAACTCCTCGATAAATACCCAGCTAGCACACCAACTCCGATGCAGAGCAAGAACACCAGCACCGAAAAGCAGAAAAAGGCCGTACAATCGAACTCAAAGCCGACGACGCAGATGAGCGCCATCGACCCACTATGCCCAACGGTAAAATTGTCGTACGTGGCAAAGAAAGAAGCTGAGTCGGATGCAGTGTCTAAAATAGCAGGCTTATGCAAGGCGGATGTGAGGATGTCGTTGCGGGAGCGGTTATCGAGGAGGATGTAGTTGGGTAGGGCTAGGGCTTCGAGGTCTATGAAGCTTGCACATGACATGGTTGCGGATTCGATGACAGGCCGTCGAAAGAGGATAAAGTGGTTGATGAGTCTTCGAAGCAGAGAGAGGCGGCAGCGGTAGGCGAGGACTATCTTCTCGACGACCTGTGTGGGGGTGTCCGAGGAAGAGAGCTCGAGATTGTCGAGCAAGAAACGTTGGCGTAGCGTCTGGATCGCTAACCGCCATTTAATGGAATGGATGGGTTTGGTTTCTGGCGATGCGCTTTTCTCGACAATACAGGGTTCGGGTACTGGGCTTTTCTGAACTTGGAATTCGGAGAATTCTGAGCCCACAGATGTCACATGGGCTTGGGAACTTGTCGCCATAATGATTTCGCAGGCCAGGCAACTACAATCATCAAGGCAGCAAAGGAATGTAATCGTTGTTGAAGGAGCCTAGTAAGGCATAGGTAGCCCGTCTTTATACATTATACATTCAAGTACGCGGAGTGCAAAGGGAAGGGTTGCATAGTAGGGGAAGTGCGCCAGTGCATAGTGGATTGGACGACAGGTAGTTGAGAATTGAGCAAGAAGAGAGTAGTAAAGTTGAATATTGAGCAAGTGAAGAGCAGGGATGTAATACTCTTGGAAGAAAGCGACGCCAAACTGGTCGAATTGCCCAACTGGTAAAACCATTCTTGCAGAATCCTACTTGCTCTTGGCAAAAGCTCAGTGGCTGCAGAGCAACCAGTTTCTGGTGGAGACGATGCTTGACAGCAGCCGAGTTGCAAGACAATACTTCAACCTTTGCTGGGCAGCTGCACAATGTGTGTCCGCTGATGTCGTGGGTGGTGAGCGGTGGGCGATTCCTCGTCGGCGGTTGGTCAGTGGCGTTTGACGGCTGCACAGTGTGGCGCAGTAACTACGCAGCTGCGCAGTCTCTTCTGCCCACCACCATAACACCAGCAACGTCCCTCCTCACCGGTCAGTTGCGATACAGTCGTCTTTCGCTCTCTGGGCTTCCACTAGCATTTTGAATCGATTTTCAATTGTGCGCCTTCATCTCATCGAAAGTCGTGAGTTCTGCGCCGAACCTGAGCTGTGTGTCGTTTCTTTTGTGAGAATCACTTCAGTGTTGGAAGAGGGACTGCGCCTGTTATATATGGTCGTCTTGGAGGGCAGGCAACAGTTCGGTGCCTACAGCCTAGAGAATACCAGCCTGAGGCACCATGACTTTGGCCGATGCTCCACCTAGCCTGGATCAGGCTAGTGCCTCGCCAAGCGAAGGTATCAATCAAAAACCCAATTTTCATATGCCAGGAATCAGGGTGCTAACTTCTAACAGAGCCTCCACACGATAGAGATGAGCCCGAAACCAGACAGCTCAGCCATGTAGACCCCCTATTTGCATCTGATATACACAGCGGACATGACTTTTCTGACCGCGACGACAAGAGGAAGAATGGCCGTCCAGTCGAGCTTGTCCGAGAAGTTGATGACGGCGCGAGGAGCTCTATGGCACGCCGAAGAAAGTCTGACAAACCAGACATGATGCATGTTTGCCGTAACTGCAAGAAGGAATTCAAGCGGCCTTGCGATCTAATAAAGCACGAAAAGACTCACTCCCGCCCATGGAAATGCACCGAAGAGAAGTGCAAGTATTACGGGCTTGGCTGGCCAACCGAGAAGGAGCGTGACCGACATGTCAACGACAAGCATTCGTCTGCCCCTCCACAGTACAAGTGCCTCTATTCGCCGTGCACTTATTCCTCGAAAAGGGAATCCAATTGCAAGCAGCATATGGAGAAAGCCCACGGTTGGGAGTACGTTCGATCGAAAAGCAACGGCCGAAGTTCAAAACCATCTAGTGCTACTTATACTTTTAGTTCTGCCAGTCCGAGTACTACCATAACTCCTTTTGGGAACTTCGACTTCGCTCACGTGCCCTTGTCATCGCCAGCGTTGTCCTTCGACCTTGACGAGGCTTTCGCTGCCGGCGGTTTCTCGATCTTCGACTCCGAAGATATCTTCTTAAAAAATAACCATTTGGAAACTGCTATGGCTGCATCACTAGAGAGTTCTGGACCCATATCGGACGCATTAGTAATCGATCCCGTGTTGGCTCCTCCAGAGGATGTCGAGGCTACTATGTCAGCGTTTACAAGCATTGCGGACAAATCCGGTGGAGCTGCACCGACAATAATGGCACAAGAAATGAGTTGTGGGGTAGTGCCGTGTATTTCTGAACACATCGGTTTCTCCACTGCCTCAGAGCATACATCTAAGCCGAACTACGTGCCACAAAATGAATCAGAACCAAGTGCACCAGACGAGAAAAAAAAGAAATCAAAGAGACCAATCAGTTCTGATGACAAACAAACTGCTCAAGAGAACTCGCCGCCCAAAAAGATCAAGAAATCATCACCAAAACGTGACAAGCGACGTCTGATGTCTTGTATTTTCCGAAAATTCAAGCCTGATACCTACAATTTTGGCACCGCGAAGTACAAGACCTGCCACACGACCTCTCACGAATACGTCTCGACTCTCATCCGACACCTTGAGAGATACCACAATGCCGTTCTTTGCCATAATTGCCTGGCAAAGTTTCCGTCTCAGGAGGATAAAGCCCAACACAAAACAGCAAAGCAGTGTGAGCCAGCTGGTGGGTCCCAGGAACACAAATGGCAGATACTTTACACAAAGCTATGCGGTGACGGTCTGAAGCATAGCCCTGTCTTTGAATCTAATCTGCGCCAGACGAACGAGCTCTTAACGCAGCAAATCCAACCGGACCTAGGAATATACGGTCATGACGAAGAAATTGATTCACGTAACACAGACGAAAACAAACAAAATAGTCTGTCCTCTCAAATTCCTAAGCAAACAACATCGCTCTCCCCGGCCTTCCAGTCGCAAACATCCGAAAGCAAGCAACAACCACCGCCCTTCCACCTCAGTAGTAACGAGCGTCGCGACCTGGAGCTTCTACGCGAGGAAAACAACCGTCTGCTTCGGGAAAACAACATTCTCCTGCGGCGATTACTTCAATGGGAATCCGTCTGCAGCATTCCCGAGCTTTCCGGTTATGACATCGTCAAGCCAACGCTCTTCAGTGGAGACAACCCCATAGACCCCCAAATATCTTCGAGAACATCTAGTAAGTGCTCTCAAAAAGACTACACCATGGGCATGAATGTTGCGAGCTTTTCTGATTCGGGAATCGGGACTGATGTGGGCTCCGTGTCGAGCGGCTCGCCCATGAGGGTCGGTGGAAGTCGGGAGAACTCTGTAGGCTAATTTCGAATCGAGGATCTTATTCCGTCGGGAGTGTAAAGATTTGCTGTGTATATATATCAGTAGTTGCAATCACAAGCTGTACCTTGCACTAGAGGTATAGATAATATTATATTAGTCCATCTCTGCCTTAAGAGCCGGTCAAGGTTCCGGTTAGCGATAGTTCAGTCTCACAGAAGCATCATGTAATAGCAGAAGATGTCGATTTCTTCCTCACCACTCTCGACCCTCGACCCTCTTCCCTTCCTTCCACTTTTGAATCCTTCTCCTGGTCTCCGGTGCTTTGCATTATGTAGCTGGGCCTCATCCTCACTTTCCCTACCTGGGAGACCTATGAGCCTCAAAAAGCGAAAGAGGAAGCTGTGTGTGGGGAATACGTGGGAAGCACTGAAGAAAAGGCGGTAATATAGCTCATACAGACTATCAGCAATGCTTGTGGTCTCGTTGCTATCTTCCTTACCGTTTGTAATAGTAATGCGAGAACTTCATTCATTAGTCTGTTCAGAGTTTTCCACAGGGGTTGAAGTCGGGTTAACTGTCAGCAGAGCGGGAATCTCTCCTGGAAAGCTTTCTTGAGACCTTGAGACCGCGAGAGCACACACTCACTTTGGAGGCATCCGAAGAGCTTTGAGTTCGTATATGCGACACCAGTTATGCAGGGTAATTCTTCAGTGCCAGCCAACGCCGAAGACGAGGTTGATTTCCACCCGGTCCGCTTCGCCAAGTCAAATAACAGTTCATGCATATATGAACTGGATGGCGAACAGAAAAGCGCCTATGGACAAGGGAGCACTGCTGGGGCGTGATGATGGTATGTTAGCTGCATGTGGGCTGGGCATCCTGAGAGAGTTCATCCAGCGGGAGAGGGGCGAAAACCTGGTTCCAGCCTCATGACACTGGTACCAACGTAGCTTCTTCCCTCGTGAAGGACCTGCTCAAGGCTCTGCTTGCTGTTCTCACACGACTTCTCTAGGTAATCTTGTTTCTTCTGGATATTTGACGTGTCTGATTTGAACTCCTCGCTTTCAGATGCGGATAAGGTAGAAAAGCCTTGAGGCAATATCCACGGTATCATTTTCGAACAATTGTCCTGATATATGGAATTTTAGCATCATGGTAAGATAGACGAGCACGGCTTACATGGTTGGAGTCTAATAATATACGATTAGGTTTGGGATCTCCTCGCCGGGGAGGAGTTATTCGAGAAGCTTAATAGCGAAGATGGTACTTACAGTGCCCGGAATCATTTAGCTCAAATGATGCTCTATTAGGTCCCGTACCGCCGGAACTTGTGAAGCGAGAAAGGAACATGCGGCACTGGCGATGGGCTCCGGACGCCGTAAATGCCAAAGGTAAGCTTTGCAACAATGCCGCTGATCCCTATGTCGGCCCATTTTTTGACGATAATTGTGAGCTATGGTGATCACCTCTACTCGACTTAAGTTAGAATTAATCTATGCATGTAGGCCAATTCGTTGGCGATTACTTGAACCCTTCGGATAGCAGAGATCTTAATGGACCGGAGCTTCTGGAGCTGGATGAGATGGATCTGAGATTGTAGTGGAGTAGATTGACGCTTATTTCGGTGGTAGATAGGCCGGATTGCGGTAGGTGGAGATCCTGGAGCTCCACTGGTCTTACTGTAAACAACTTAGTGGTGCCCATCTTTAGTGTAGCTAGCTAGTTGGTTGTTTGACCAACAGAGCTCTAAGCAGCTGGTGGTGCCCTGAGCAGCTAGGCGATGTTGTACATACTAAGCTTTAATTGTAGAATCCCCTGAGCATCTCGCTGATACTCTCTTCATTGTTAACGACTGTTTTCCAATATATTTTTTGACTTTTTTATATGTTTGTTGTATTTCCAAAATGACCAACTAATACCGAGTTTAGTAGAGGACCTATTGGCCCTATGCCGACGTTAATATTGCGCCATCGTTAATTAATTTAAGAGCTCTAGAGGTCTCTTCTAAACTTATTGAAATTAAGTTATATAGAATTAATGATATTTAATACACTTATTTACTAAACTAGCGTTATAAAGTAGTTATCAAGTTACTTAACTAGTATGAAAATAAAAGAAAAAAAATATATATGTTAATAATGTAAAAGTCTAAAAAGTTTTATTATTACTATATTTATTAAAAATTAAAACCTAACTAGTAATTACTTATTTTAAATAAATAAGTTCTATACTTAAATACTTATAAAGTATATATTAAGTAAATTTATTAACTAATACTATTATTTTAGTAAGTAAATAGTATTAGCTTTAACTTTTTAAGTACTTTAATAAATAATAAAAAATACTTTTTTAAAATTTAGCTTTAAAATCTTTAAGTACTTGTTATAAACTATAGAATAAGATTACGAGATAATAGTACCAGTGAAGTAGACTAAAAAGTAGAGTATCTTAAAATAGTAAAAAGAGATAAGAATAGAGTTAAAAAAATTAACTCTCTTATAATAAGCCTTAGTTACGCTAGAAAGAAGCTAACTAAGAAAAGAAATACTAGATTAAAAGAGGAAGTTATATAAGCCAAAAGACACAGAGTCTAAGCATACGTAATATAATAATACTAAGTAAGAGTACTAAAGTATTATTATAAGTAAGTAATAACTATTACCTAATAAGTCTAGATAAAGGTTAATTAGTTTGTGGCTATAAGAAATTAAGTATTTAAGAGAGCTCTCTCTCTTTCTTTTTAGTTTAAATTCTTTATAGTTACTCTAAAATTAAAATTCATATCTTAAGTGATATAGTTTAATACTATTCTGTTAAATCTTAACTTACTATATTACTTTTTCTTATCTTTACTAAGTTAATTAACTTCTACTAAGTCTAACAAGCTCTCTGATCTGGAAGTAAGGGAACTAATTAATATTATATAGTTAGTTAAATAGCTAGTTACTAGTATAATATTACGTTAGTAAGTTAGCAACTTATAATAATACTACTTAATTTAAAATATTATTTATTATTAAATTATTTACTATTAACTTAAAAACTTATATTTTTAATAAATATTATTTTTAATTATTTTACTATTTAAAAGTTATTTATTAAAAGCTACTATAATAATTTAATAATAAGTAAAAGTTAAATTTAAAACTTAAAAAGCTATAATAATAAAATATTTAAAAAATATAGTTTTTACTATTTATATTAGTTTTAGATTATATTACAAATAGTAATAAAATAATAACTTTAAATAAAAAAACGTTTCTATAAAAAAAATTGTATAAGAAAATATATATAAAGTATAAAAAAGCTAAAACTAATTAGTAACATACTAAGTTATATATAAAAATACTTTAAACTAAGTTTAAAATCTATAAAAAGTAATATTTTAATATATAACAAAAAGTTATAAAAAAACTTAATAAATAAATTTAATAAAAAAATTAAAAACTTATTTATATTTTTTTTAAATAGTATTTAATATACTAAGTATAAGTATTTATTATATATGTAAAAAAATTACTATAAGTATAAAGTATTAAACAACTTATAGTTATGTAAAATATTTTATAGTTATTTTTAAAATTAAGATTTATCTTTTAAGTAAAATAGTAATAATATTATTTAGGTTTTATAAAAGTGGCCTCTGCATCTCTATGTAGTAGAGTCTAGAAATCTAGTAACTACTATTAATATTCTATTAGAATTATATTAATAGACTATTAAAGTAAATATAGAGATATATGTATAACTACATAATATTAATACAGTAATATAATAATAATATAAATTTTTTTAACTAAAAGGGTAAGCTTTAGTAAAGATTTAAAAACATAACTACCACATCTTAACGTGTATATTTGGTTATTTAAATTAATAAAAAATATCCCTTTAATAATTCTCTTTTTTTTATATTATACCACATTATATCACACGGCATGTATATATGAAATGTAAGTAATTTATATTTTAAAACAATAAGTAAAAATAGTCTCCTATTCTAATATTATTTAGTAGTTTAAGTATTTAGTTATAGGAACTTTAGGTATTTTTATTACTAAATTATATTCCTTTTCTATTTAAAGAATAGAGCTTAAGGGCTTAGGTTTAGACTTTAAGACTTAAGCAATACTAAAGAATACTCTATTATTATTAATAAAGGAATAGATAAGAAGATTTTTTTAGTAACTATACACTCCTAAGTGGAACGCAAGCGGTTATTAAGATAATTACATATATAAAAGAGACTTAAAAGAAGCTAGGGATAGATATATAGCTTTATAAAAGTAATATATAAACATAACTAAAATAGCTTAAATAGTAGATAAAATAAGAAAAGTATAGATACTTTTAAAAAGTATTAGTACAGCACGACCTAATAGTATTTTTCTTTCTATTAATATAGTATAAATACTATTTAAAGTATTACTTCTTATGTTTCCTTTAGAGGTTTTTTATTTACCTAAATAGTAAGAAATTAGCCTATATAAACCCATTAAGGGGACTAAATCAGGCAGTAAACAAGAAATAATAATAATATTATTATTTTATTAAACTTTTTATTTTACTTTTTACTTTAATTAAAGTTTTAATTTATTAAATTTAATAAGCTTTGTTATATATTAGTATTATAATAGTACTATAAATAAAGAATTAAGTACTTAATAAGAAACGTTAATTAATTACTAAGTATAATACTAGGTAATAATTTAAGATATTACGTTAAAAAAGAAGAAACATAATAAATTATAAGCTAAAATATTTAGGGTAAAGACTTATATACTAGTATAAGACTAATATATAAATATATAATATATAAAAAAAGCTTATAAAAAAGGCTTTCATAAAAGACTTTTATATTATAGATAGTTATTATAATAGTATTTCTTTTTTAGATTTAAGCTTTTGTAAAAAGTATTTATATTAAATATTAAATCTAAATTAGCCTAAGTTTTTAAAGTAAAATTTTTTATAGTAGTTATATTTTAGAAATTGCTTATAAATTCTTATATTAGATTATTATATTTAGTTTATTTAACTAAGTATTTATAGCATTTCTACTTGTAATTTAAACATAATTCTTTAATTTATTTAACGTAGTATTTAGTTTTTCTATTAACTTTAATAAGTTTAAGTAGTAGGTTTTATTAACTTAAAAGATATTCAAATTTAAGCACAGCAAGCTAAAGTAATAATATATAGAAAACTAAGTATATATTTAAGAATTTAGAGAGTTTAAGTTAGTACATGTATAAAGAAATTATTTAAAAAATATAGTATTTTCCTAAGGTCTTTAAGTCTAGCTTCTTAGAAAATTACTTTATTTAAATATTTTATGTATTAAGCTAGACTATATCTTCTATCTAATAATTAGATATAAGTAATTATTTTTAGTTTATATATTTTTCTTAAAGGGCTTGTTATGGATTGTAATAATAAAAAAAGCATAAGCAAGAAAGCATTACTATAGAAGATATAATATAAGAAAATATATAAGTAATACTAATAAGCTAAAGTAAATTAGTAGAGACAGAACTTATAAATAGAATTACTTTATAGTAAGTTTAAGTTCTATAGGGAATAGTACCTAGAGTAGGTTAAATAATCTACTATAGTAATATATAAAAAAGATAAGTATAGATAATAAAGATAATACTAAGTATAGACTTATCTTTTCTTATCTTCTTTAGTAGTATCTAATATACTTCTAATTAGTATATAATATACACACAAGGGATTTGCTATAAGTATGAGGTATTAAACAGCTTATAATTACTTTTAATTTCTTATAGTTACTCTAAAATTAAGATTCACACCTTAAGTAAAATAGTTTAATATTATTCTGTTAAATCTTAACTTACTATATTACTTTTTTTTATCTTTACTAAGTTAACTAATTTTCACTAAGTTTAATAAGCTATCTGATTTAGAAGTAAGAAAACTAATTAATTATTATAGCAAACAGTTAGACGGCTTATTACTAGTATAATTTATATTAGTAAGTTAGTAACTTATAATATTATAACTACCACCTTAAGAGAGTAAAAAAAGTAGTTAGATAGATTCTAGTAACTAATTATCAAATATCTATAATAATTTATTATAAAGATAAATAGAAACTTTACTCGTTAGAAGAAAGTAGTAATAAAGAAGAAATTATAATAGGATTTTTATCTATAATAGGAAGTATATCTAGAGAAACTAAGAATACATAATAAATTATCTAAGAATAAAAAGTAACTATTATAAAGTTACGTAATACCTTAATAAACCTGTAATAGTAAGTTAGAATAAATTAAGAAAAAAAGACTACAAAAATACAGCCTCCTAAGAAATTTAATAGTAATAGAGATAAACTTAAGATTTTTATAGCAGCTATAAACCTCTACTATTATTTTAATTAGAAATTGTTTTTAACTAACTAGGATTAGATTCTGGCGGCTGATATGAACATAATAGATAGAGTTATATAATAGTTTAAACTACTAATAAGAAATTATCTAGCTAATAGAGACTTTAATCTAGGAATAGTAGGATTAGCTAATTATAATTATAATAACAGGCACGGTCTTTACGCGTTATTATATAGATATAAATTAATAAAATAAGTTAGCTCTATTTTAGCTATACTAAAATAGGGAGAGAAGAGGTATAAAGGAGACTTATCCTTAAATAGAGCAGTATATAGCCTAAGCATAAGCTAGCTATATACTAAGCTTTACTAAATTATAGCTAGTATAGCTAGTTATAATATTATGTAACCTATAGTAAGCTAATTAAGCAGCACTATTATAATAATAGTAATATATAAAAAGCCTTTAAGAATTATAAATACTTTAAATAGGAAATAATTATTGTCTTTAGAGAAATTAATAAAGAAACTAAAGTAATTTAAAAGCTTTAATAGCTTAAGTAATAGACATTAGCAGCTAACTATATAGTAGAGTTTAAATAAATTTAATTATAACTTAATTAAGTAGACTAACTACTAGTTATAATATACTATAAAAAACTAAAAAATAAAATTAAGGATAAAATTTCTAAAGGAAAATAGCTAAGTACCTTACTAGAAATTATTAAATAAATAGTAATTATTAATAATTATTAGTACTAATAAGAGTAAGAGAAAAAAGCACGTGAAAGATTAGTAATCTATATATTTAAAAGAAATAAAAAAGATAACTAAACCTATAATAAAATAAATATTAATATTAAGCAGACATTTGTTGGAAAGGGATAAGAAAAGTAAGTTAAAAAATAAATAGAATACTATACACGCAAAGCCTGTTTAGAATATAGGAAACAGAAATACTTTATTAAAAATTATAAATAATAATAATTAGATATTAAAAAAGCTTATGTTTAGACTAAAGCACTTAAGAAAATTAAAATTACTATAGTCTAAGTAGAATAAGTAAGAGATATAGTTATAGAAAAAATAATTACTAAAAGAATTTAAAAAAAATAATACTAGATATATGGAAGCTATATATATCTTAGATAAGAATATAAAGTCCTGTACTAATAAGTTAAGGATTATTTAGTAAAATAACCTAGTAATATAATCACTATAATATAAGAAATAGTAGTTTAATAATATAATACAGAAACCGAGAAAGAGACGTAAAGGTTCTATGAAATTATAAAACAAAAAAATAGACTATTTTATAAAGAGAATTAAAAGTTCAGATAAAAAAGAGATTAAGAGATAATAGAAAATAAAAAGCTAATATCTATAATAATTATACAGCACGTGTGCTGGGGATACTATTAAATATATAAATTAAAATACTATATAAAGAAATACTATATTACTAAATACTAGAAAGTTATTCTAGGAAATAGAATATATAAATACTAATAAGTACTATAGTTAGTAGAAAACAAATAGTATAGAGGACTAAGCAAATAGAGACTAGTTATATAAATAAATAAAATCTATAAATAGATATCTATACTAGTTATAATTAATATAATATACTATCACCCCGTCGGATATCTAAAACTGGGATAGAATTAAAAGAAAAAGAAAGAAGAAACCCCTTTACTAATACTATAAATACAGGATAATAATGCCGTAAACAAAATAATAAGAAAAAAATACTAGATATATATAGTCTCTAACTATATAGAAGAGAACTATAAATAGAATAAACATGCTATATATATTAAGGGACTAAAGATAAGAAAAATATTATAGTAACTAATAAACAAAAAGGAACTTAATCTATAACAAGAATTAGTTTATATAGACTTAGAAAATGAACTATAGAATCTAAATTCGGATTAACATAAATAACTATTATAGGATAAGTGCTAGATAGGATATTAATAATACTAAATTAAATACTACTAAAAAGAATAGTTAGCTATAGACTCACATAAAAAACTCACATATTAAGAATGTTTCTTAAGATAGAAATGTTAGGATTATAGAGAATAAGCTAAAAATACACATAAGATACTTAATAGAGAAGTATGCTAACTCTAGAGATATCTAATCCATAGACCTAAAAAGAAAACACTAAAGAAACGACTGCCACTTAGGAGTTAGCTATAAATAAAAAACTAAAAAAATAATAAATTATAACTAAGCTACTAGAGGGCTAAGAACTAAGAATTAAAAATAATATAACGCTTATATACATATAACTAAACCAAAGAAAATAAGAAAATAAGCTATATATAAACGTATATATTAATAGTAATTAAATACTAGCGCTTATAAACAGTAGGGCTAGTAAAACACTTATATTAAATAAGTAAATATAAAGATATTAAATACTAACTAAAGTTTTAAATAAACTTGTGTGAGTAAGATGTATAGATAATAATCTAATAGTATTTAAAAAAAACCTAATTAATCTTAAAATAAGAAATATAACTATTAAGGCAGTAGATTACACGGATAACTGCCGTATTAAGATTATAAATCTAAATAGTAAGAATTTTATCTTAGGATAAAATTAACTAGTATAATAAAACTTAATAATTAACTAGAAAATAAAGTCTATAGGAATAAGAAGAAACTACTATAAATAAATAAAAGTTATAATATAGATAAAGAAAGTAATACTTTATAACACTACGTTTATTATACCAAACAAATACTAGAAGGAATTCGGAGAATGGTTTTTTAAAAAAGCTAAAGACTAGTTACTAGAATACTAGAACTAAGACTACAAAATCACGCTTAAGAAAGAAACGGATTTAAAACTAGAACTATTATATTAAGTATCTATATACTAACAAGAAAAATTACGGAGATTCCTACAGGAAAATTAACAGAAGAGATATATATAAACCAGTTAAAATAAAATAGCTTTACTAATACTTTTTATACTAAAAAAAAATAGAAAATTAAAGCTATATATTAACTATAGATATTTTAATAAAGTAATAGTTAAGAATTACTACCCTATACTACTAATATTAAAACTTATAGATAAACTTAAAGAAGCTAAATAATTTAGCCTCTTTAATATTAAGAATAGATATTACTAAATATAAATAGCTAAAGAATACAAATAGATGACAGTATTTAAAATAAGATATAGATTATTTAAATACTTAGTTATATTAATAGAACTTACTAACACACCAGTAATATTCTAGACAATTATTAACTATATACTAAGGAAATATCTAAACGTATTTGTAATAGCATATTTTAATAACGTGCTTATATATATAAATAGAATGCTAAAAGAATATATTAAATACACTAAAAAAGTATTACGAAAGCTTAAGGAACATAAACTATATATTTAAACAGAAAAATCTGTGTTCTATAGAATAGAAATTAAGTTCTTAAGATACTTAATATCCTAAAATAGAATAGTAGTTAATTTAGATAATGTAAAAAATATACTATCTTAGCCTATACTAATAAATACAAAAAAAGTTTACTCTTTTCTCGGATTCACGAGTTTCTGCTAATAATTTATTAAGGACTATTTAAAAATCATATTACTTTTAACGGAATTGCTTAAAAAAGATTAATAATTTAAGTAGAAACAACACGAAGAGGATGCTTTCATAATATTAAAAAAAATATTCTAATAACCACTAATATTAAAGATGTTTAATTTATGACTTTAAATAGAGATATATATAGACGCATTAAATAGAGCTACTAGAGCTATTCTATTATAAATATAAAATAATAAATAAAAATACCTAGTAGAATTTCTATCTCATAAACTCATAACTACTAAATTAAACTATAATATTTATGATAAAGAACTATTGGTAATAGTTTAAGCATTTAAAAAATAGAAGCATTATTTAGAAGGAGCTAAATATTAAATTATTATATATTTAAACTATAAGAATCTAATAGCATCCACAACAACAAAGAAGTTGAATTAATAATAAGTTAGATAATAGAAATTAGTTTCTATATTTAACTTTTAAATACTTTATAAATTAGGAAAAGAAAATGTAGTGGCTAATATACTTAGTTAAAAAGCAAACTACATAAGAGATATACTAGAAATCTATAATATAATACTTAAGTAAAAATCAGACGGATCTCTAGAAAGCTCATAAATAGATATTAAAATAATAGTTATTATTAAAAATGTATAGTAAAAACGGATTAGAGAATACAACCATAGATAATTATAATAGCACGAAATAAGAACTATTTTTGTACTAAAAGTATTATAGACTAAACTTATTAAAGACTAACATTCAGCTAAAATACATAGACATTAAGGAATTAAAAAAACTATAAAACAGATTAACAGATATTTTTAGATTTTAGGAATATAAAAAAAGGTTAGAATTATTCTCTTAGAATATATTAAGTGCAAGAAGAATAAAGCATTAAGATATAAGAAATATAAACTTATATAACTAATTCCTTTACTAGACTTACTATAAAAATTAGTTATAATAGACTTTATTACGGGAATACTAATAATAACTACCTATTAAGGCTAATAGTATGATATAATACTAGTTATAGTAAACTAACTTATAAAGTATATATATTTTAAACTAATACACACAGAAATTAAAGCAGACGAATTGGTGATATTATTAATTAAACTACTAATAGCATAATATAGATTACCATAAGAATTCATCACAAATAGAGATAAATTATTTATATTAATATTTTAGAAAATGTTTATAAAGAAGCTAGGGGCTAAGCACCGCCTCTTAATAGCATTTTACCTATAAATAAATAAATAAATAGAATAGATAAATCAGACATTAGAATAATACCTATAAATATATGTTAATAAATAATAAAATAACTAGATTAACTTATTACTGATAACTGAGTTTATATATAACTCTATAAAGTTATTAACTACTAGAAGATTACTATTCTTTATGAATTATAGTTATAAGCCGACGGCTTATCAAGAACTATGAAAACTAAACAAGATATTAGAATTAGCAAGAATAAAAATCGAGAAGTTATAATAACTTTATTAAGAAATAGTAGAAAAGATTACCTAGAAAGGAAACTTCAGTAAATAACAGAAGAATAAGTCTAAAGTTAAGGGACTAATTTTTAAAAAGAGAGATAAAATTTTCCTATTATAAAAAAATTTAAAAACTAAATAACTATTAAAAAAACTAGATTATATTAAGCTGGGATTATTTAAGGTTAGATAATAAATAGGACCTATAAATTATAAACTATAAATACCTAAGAATATAAGAATTTATCTAGTTTTTTATATTTCGTTACTAGAACCAGCACTATGGAACGCTAAACTATAGATAAAACTTAAACTTAAGAAAGACACTACTAAGTATAAAGTCTAATAAATTTTAAACTACTAATAGTTTAGGCGTTAGTGGAAGTACCTAGTTAAATAAAAAAATTACAAACCTAAGAATAATACGTGAGAGCTAGTTAGGAACTTGAAGAATAGTTTAAAGCTAATTAACTAGTACTACTAGAAAAAGCAGTAAACACTTACTTTAAGAACGTATTTAAGAAATATAGAGAATATAAAATGTTCTACTTAAAACTAGAGAAGGAAAATAAGCTAATATTAGATACTATAAATTATAGTATATTAAGTTAATTCTAATAACTCTACTCTTTTTTTTTTATTATATGAATTTTATTAATTAAGATAAGCTCGTGCTGGAATATCTTTTTCTTTTAAGAATTTATTTAAACTAGCTTATAATAAAGCTAGCGCTTATAGACATAAAGTTTCTTTTTATAGCAGTAATAAACTAATAAGTTATCTTAAATCTTCTCTAACTATTATTAAACCCGCTTTTTGTTATAATCTAGATAATTTTACTTAAGTTATATTATAATAAGATTATATTTTATATTTTAATTAATACACTTAGAACATCGCCCTAAGGAGAGATGCACTAAATAATAATAATTATTATTATAATAATAAGAATAAAGAGATAGTATTTAATAGATATTTTTTTAAATTTTTTTTACTAGATAGTAAGCTTGTATTAAGAATGATTCCGCTCAAGTCATTCTTAGGAAATTAGAAGAATAGAAAAGATATAAGGGGTTCTTATAATCTTAGTTTTCACATAAAAAACTAGCTACCTTTATACTATTTATAAAAAAAAGAATAAAATAACCTTCAGGCTAAAGGCTTAGAGGAAGGGGATAATATTATAAATTATAATAATAAAAAAAACGCAAGCAAGAAGGCGTTACTATAGAAAATATAGTATAAGAAAATATATAAATAATACTAATAAGCTAAGATAAATTAGCAGAGACAGAACTTATAAATAGGATTACTTTATAGTAAGTTTAAGTTCTATAGAGAATAGTATCTAGAGTAGGTCAGATAATCTACTATAGTAATATATAAGAAAAATAAGTATAGATAATAAAGATAATACTAAGCATAGGCTTATCTTCTCTTATTTTTTCTAATAATATCTAATATACTTCTAATTAGTATACAATGTACGTATGGGGGATCTTCTATAAGTATAAGACATTAAATAGCTTATAATTACTTTTAATTTCTTATAATTACTCTAAAATTAAGATTTATATCTTAAGTAAAATAGTTTAATACTATTTTATTAAATCTTAACTTATTATATTGCTTCTTTTTATCTCTACTGAGTTAACTAACTTCTACTAAGTCTAATAAGCTATCTAATCCGGAAGTAAGAGAACTAATTAACTATTATAGCAAATAATTAAACGGCTTATTACTAGTATAATTTATATTAGTAAGTTAGCAACTTATAACAGGGCTTAAGCCTAAATTATTTCTTTTTAAATTAGTTATTAGATATTAGCTATTTTTTCTACTATATAGTTAACTTCTAAAGCTTATAATACTTAGTAAGAGTATTTTTAAATTCTTATAAAAGGTTTAAAACTTATTTAAGAATATTAGCTTATATTAGCTAAAAATAGTAAAATTTTCGTAAATTTAAATATAGTGTTATTAGCTTTAAACTATATTAAAAAAAGCTAGTTTACTTAGTTATTTTACTAATAGTTTATATATATATATATATATAGAACTTATTTTATTATACTATTAGCTTTTTCTATTTAGCTATTAGTTTCTAGATAATATACAAAAAACAGTTAGAATTTAATTCATAATTATTTATAGAGTTTATTATAAAAAGTAGAAATAAATTATATTTTTTAGTTTAATATAATTATTTTTAGAAGACTATAGTTTATTTATATATACTAATAAAAAAAGATAACGTTTATAGTAGTTATTTTACTATAAAAAAAATTAGATATTAGTATTTTATAAAGTAATTAACTACAACTATAATATTAATACAGCTTTTAGATTTTAAAAAGTTAGTAATAAAGTTTATAAAAATATTCTTCCATTTTCTTTTAAAAATAGAAAGAGGTTTTAAAAGACTATAGTACTTTTTATAAAAAGTCTTAAATTTTTAGTAGGTATAATAATAAGATATATATTAATATATTATTTTAAATATTTAAAGCTAGTAGTATTTATATTATAGGATTTTAAGAATTTTTTTATAACTAGAATAGCTACTAGCAAAAGAATTGTACATAATTTAAAAAAGTTTAATTTTAAGTTTATTATTATTTAATATTACTAGCTAGTTATAATAATATAATTAGCTTTCTTAGTCTTTATACTTACTTAAAAAAAGCTTTTTAAAGTGTTAGGTTTTATTTTATATTAGTAATAGAATTTTTTAAATAAACTTATTATTCAGGTATTTATTATTAATAATCTATTAAATTAACTTATTTATTTTAGTTAAGTTTAATTCTAGAGTATTATTAAATAGTTTAAAGTAAAAAAGTATTTATTATTAAACTTTTTAGGCTTCTTCTTAAGCTAAACTATTCTATATATAGTAAGTAAAAATATCTAGTTTTTTACTCTACTTATTTAGTTAGTACGTAATAGTAAAGTTGAATTAAAATAAATATTTAACTTAATAAGCTTATTAGTAGCTAAGTTGCTTTATTATAGTAAAGTACTAAAAGTTTTTATAGTTATTTTATACTTAAATTAAAAACATAACACTTTTTAATTTAGGTCTCTATTATTTAAAGTAATATATAATAGTTAGTAGTTTCTTATTATGTATTTTATAATTATATTTAGTAGAATTTAGTTTTTTAAAAAAGTAGACTATAAGTCTTATTTTATTTTATTTATTTTTTTAGAAAAGAACTTTAGTAGTTACATAGTTTAAGAAGTTAGTTTCTATAATAATTAATAACTTAAAATTAAAGTATTAGAGAACTAAAGTAGTTATAAATACATATTTTAAGTATTTAAATACTTTTTAGTAAGTATTATTAAATTCAAATTAAATATTCTTTTTTATTAAAACTATAAACAAAAACATAATAGAGAAAAAATCGTTAATAAATTATTAATAGAAGTTAGTAAATTCTAGAAATACTCTTATATTTTTTATATTTTTAGAAGATTTTTAGTTAAAAATGTTCTTTATTTTATTTAAGTTTATACTAATTTCTCTTATTAAAATTACATACCTAAAACAAGTAACCTATTTTTAGTAGAATTTATATTTATTAATATTAAGTTATAAGCCGGCTTTATTTAAAGATTTTAAAACTTATTTTACGTATTATCAATATTTATATAGAAAATTACTATAAATTAGAATATTATTAAGATAAACTATATAAAACATATTAAAGAATAATTAAAGAATATTATTTACATAGTATTAGAACGTACTTAGTGCGTGAGCTAGTTTAAATAATATAATAAAATATTTAAATAAACTATATTAAGTTTAGAAAATAGTTAGCTATTTATCTCTTTTTATTATATAAAAGTAGTTAAAAGCTAAAATAATATCTAGCTTTATAAAATACTTTACTTTATTAAAATAAAATAAAGTTTTTTAAATTAATAGAATTAAATAGTAGTTTTTAATAGTAATAAAATTTAGAGTTTAATAGTTTATTCAAAATTAGAAACTTCTATTAGGTGTTTTTTTATAAAGATAACTAATATAACTATAGAAAATAAACTTACTTTAATGAATTCTTTACCAAAATAGTTATTAAAATACTTTTTAAGAACTTTTAGTTTATTTTAAAATATCTTATAAAAAGGTTTAAATTTAGGTTACTTTCTTTTTTTAAAAATAATTTTATAGTTATATAAATAATGTTCAAGTAATTTATTAGCTTTCTTATGTAAAAATATTTAAAGAGTATTATAATACTTTTTTAAAACTTTAGTAGCTAAATTAATATAAGTTTTTAGAGCTAGAACTTTATTAATATTAGTTATTAAAATAGCGAAGATTTCGTGTTCGTGTTTCTAAGCTATTTATATAGAGAGAGCTACTCTAATTAAGTAAATATTTATACTTAATTTAAGATTCTTATAAAAGCTTTTTAGTAAAGTCTTTACTAAAAGGTTTTTAGAGTCTTAACAGAAAAACTTTTTTATAAGATTTTTATTTAGTTTAATATTAGATTTAGGTGTAAATTTAGATTCTAAATAAAAGTTTTTTAAAAAACAGTTTACTAAAAAGTCCTTTAAATAGATATTAAATTCTTATAATTAATAGTTTATTTTAACTAACTAGTTATTATATTAAGTTTAAATAATTAATAATAACTTTAAAAAATAGGTTTATAAGTACTATATATAAGTAATATTAAAATAAAAGTCCTTTAATAAAAAGTTTACTAAAAAGTCTTTTAGGTAGGTAATATTTTCTTTTAAATAAATTAAGAATTAAAATAAGTATAAGTAATAGACTTAGTAATAAACAGTATTAAAAAATAATATTTATAAGTTATAGTTAAAGTTAACTTTATACTTTCTTATTTAAAATTAGCTAAAAATTAATTCATAGTTTTTTATAGCTATTATAAAGAGATAAATTTTCTTAATATAATTTATATAATAGAAAGTTATACTAGTAATATATAAAATATAACTTCTTTTAAGACATTTACTATTAAAACTAGTAGAATATAAAACGTTTAGAAATAGTAAAAAATAAAGTTTCTAAGTACTAACTAAAAATCTACTAATATAACCTATATTAGTTACTCTAGTATTAATTAAAGTAGTAATAAAGTAAAATAAGCTATTTTATTAAATAGTATATAAAATATTTACTTAATAGTTCTAAAAGTTAGTTACTAAATAAAAAGTCTAAAAGTTAATAAAAATTTAGTATTAGAAATATTTTAGAAAGTAACTTAATATTAAAATAAAACTTTTAGCAAGCTAGCTTAAAGAGTTTAAGAATATTCTTATTTATAAGAAAATTTAAATCTAGAGAAAAAATAGAACTAGGTTACTTATTAGAGTTAAAATAAGCTTATAAGTTAAAGTTTTAATAAGAGAATAAAATAGTTTTAGAAAATATAATTATATTTATTATACTTAAAATATTACCTATTATACTTTTAGACTTTTTGTTTAGCTAACTTAATAAAAATATAGTTAAAAGTATTAATTTTTATAGTATTAAAATCTCTTTATAATACAAGTTATAGTTTAGTAAAACATAATAAAAAAAGGTACTAAAAATTATTATTATATAAGAATATTAAATTAGTATAGTTATTTAATGTATTAAAATTTTTAATATTTACTATTACCTAATAAAGGTTATTATTTAATAACTTTTTAACTAAGTAATTAAATTAATTTTATTTAGTTTAGTATTAGCAGCTAGTTTATAGAATTTAGTAAAATAAATAATAAAACTTTTTTATTCTTAGTAAAACAAATTAAGCCTACTTAAAATAGCAAGTTTTCTATTTAGGTCTTTATATATAACTTATAGAAAAATAATTAATTATTTTATTAAGTATATATTCTTATTTATAAAAGAGTTTATAAGTGTTACTAAGTTCTTCTCTAGCCTTAAATATACATATAGAAGTTAAAAGTGTTTAATAAAATATTAATTAATATTATTTTCAAGCTTATAGTAGAGTTTTCTAATAAAAATATATAACGTATTCTATAAGTGAGTGGGTCACATAAGCGAGCGGGTCACCTCAAAACTCACTAAAAAATCAGGAATTCGCACTTAAATATCTCAATAACTGCTTAATGATAAATTCTAAAAATTGAAATTTGAGCTTTTCTACATGCATTACAGCGTTTCTGAAGGTTGCATGAAAATTGGTTGGGTAGTCTTTGAGATACGGCAATTTAGGGGCTAAAACCATGCCATATTGCTATATCTCAAAGACTACCCAACCAATTTTCATGCAACCTTCAGAAACGCTGTAATGCATGTAGAAAAGCTCAAATTTCAATTTTTAGAATTTATCATTAAGCAGTTGTTGAGATATTTAAGTGCGAATTCCTGATTTTTTAGTGAGTTTTGAGGTGACCCACTCGCTTATGTGACCCACTCACTTATAGAATACATTAAATTCTTTTATTTTTTAGTAAACATTAAAGAGTTAAGTAAGTAGTTAGATTTTATTATTATTAATAGTATAGTAGGTTTTAATATAATAGTTAATTTCATGTTTTTAACTATAGCTTAAGAAACTTAGAAATAGGTACTAGTTATAGTTATAAATAGAGTTAGGGTTATAAAACTTAAGCTACTTCTAAATAAACTAATAACAAGAGCTAGACTTTTTTTAATAGAAAAGATAGTAATAATAAAAATTAGACTAATAAATACTTACTTTATTTTATTAAGTTTAGTGTAAAAAGTTTCTATACTTTCTTTATATTAAGTTTCTTACTTTATTAAAGTGTTTATAAGTAATTTATTACTTACCTTTAAAGTCACAAGTTAAGAAGTAAGGTTTCTAAGAATTTTAGTAAAATCCAAGTTATCTATTATAAGAAATTAAAAAAAACGTAATATAATATCATAATAATAGAATAAGTAAAAAGTTAAGTACTTAATAAAAAATATTAATTAATTACTAAGTATAATACTAGGTAATAATTCAAGAAATTACATAAAAAAAGAAAGAATATAATAAGTTGTAAGCTAAAATATTTAGAGTAAAACCTTATATACTAGTGTAAAGCTAATATATAAATATATAATATAAAAAAAAGGTTTATAAAAAAACTTTTTTTAAAAGACTTTTATATTATAAATAGTTACTATAATAATTAGTAAGTAAAAAAACTACTTATATATATATAGAAATAGTTAAATAGGTAACTTACTTAAAGAATTTAAGTAAAGTTTACTATATAATATTATAAGTACCTAAAATAAAAGTATAAATAACTAATATAAAATTAATTTTAATTTAAACTAGTAATTTAAAGGTTATAATAACTTAATATTAAAAAAACAAAAACTGTATTTTAGTAATAAGTTAAGTAGTAGTAATAATAATAATTAAAAAATAGTAAATTTATTATTTATTATAAAAAGTATATATTATAAGTTAAAATAAACTAGTTATTATAAAAGTACTATATATAAAAAGTTAAAAGTTTAAAAAAGTATTAATTAATTACTATATATAGTACTAAGTAATAATTTAAAATATTATATAAAAAATAAAAAATAAAATAAGTTATAAATAAAAATATTTAAAATAAAACTTGTGTGTTAATACAAAGCTAATATGTAAATACATAATATAAATAAAAGTTTATAAAAAAAGCTTTTATAAAAAACTTTTTATTATATTATAAATAGTTACTATAATAGTACTTTATTTTTAAATTTAATATTATAAATATAAGTAAAAAAAGTATTATATAAATAAAATAACTTTATACATTATTATGTAATAGTACGTTATTATGTAATTATAATTAGTTAGTAAATAATTTTTTTTGCCTATTTTTATAACTGGTAAAAACAATTAAATTATATATAACTTTAAAACTTAGTAGTATTATATTATGTATTTTTACTATATTTAAGTTTTTATAAAAAGTATTTATATTTAATTTTTAAAGTTAAATTAATTTAAGCTTTAAAAGTAGATTTTTTATGTTAAGTTATTAAAACTAGTTTATTTAACTAAATATTTATAAAGTTTTTATTTATAGTTTAAAAATAATTTCTTAATTTATTTAATATAGTATTTAGTATTACTATTAATTTTAACAAAATTTAATAGTAAGTTTTAATAACTTAAAAAGTATTTAAATTTTAAACATAGCTAGTTAAAGTAAAAATATATAAAAATCTAAATATATTCTTAAGTATTTAAAAAGCCTAAGTTAGTATATATATAAAAATACTACTCAAAAAATATAGTATTTTCTTAAAACCTTTAAGTTTAATTTTTTAAATAGTTGTTTAGTTTTAATATTTTATATATTAAGTTAAACTATGTTTTTTATTTAGTAATTAAATATAAATAATTCTTTTTAATTTATATACTTTTTTTTAACTAATTTAAACTTTTTTTTTTAAATTAATTATTAAATATTACCTTTTTTTTCCTATATAATTAGCTTTTAAAACTTATAATACTTAGTAAAACTATTTTTAAGTTCTTATAAAATATTTAAAATTTATTTAAAAGTATTAACTATATTAACTAAAAAAAGTAAAATTTTTATAAATTTAAATATAATACTATTAGCTTTAAATTATATTAAAAAAAAAGCTAGTTTATTTAGTTATTTTACTAGTAGTTTATATATACTTATAAAACTTGTTTTATTATACTTTTAGTTCTTTTATTTAATTATTAATTTTTAAATAATATATAGAAAATAGTTAAAATTTAATTTATAATTATTTCTAAAATACTATAGTTTATTTATATATATTAGTAAAAAAAGGAAACTATATTTATAGTAGTTATATTATTATAAAAAAATTAAGTATTAATATTTTATAAAATAGTTTTCTATAACTATAATATTAGTATAACTTTTAAATTTTTTTTTTTAAATTTTTTTTTTTAAATTTTTTTTTTTAAATTTTTTTTTTAAATTTTTTTTTTTAAATTTTTTTTTAAAATTTTTTTTTTTTAAAAAAAAATTAAGTAAATGTTTTAAAACATATAATACTTTTTATAAAAAACTATAATATTTTTAATAAAAAACTTTAAATGTTTAATAAATATAGTAGTAAAAAATATATTAGTATATTATTTTAAATATTTAAAACTAAAAGTATTTATACTATAAAATTTTAAAAGTTTTTTTTATAATTAAACTAGTTACTAACAAAATATATATATATATATATAATTTATTTAATTTTAATTTTAATTTTAATTTTTAGTATTACTAGTTAGTTATAATAGTATAATTAGTTTATTTTAGTTTTTATACTTAAAAAAGCCTTTTAAAGTGTTAAATTTTATTTTATATTAGTAAAAATATTTTTTAAATAAATTTATTATTTAAATACTTATTATTAATAATTTATTAAATAAACTAATTTATTTTAGTTAAGTTTAGTTTAAGTATTTTTTATTAAACTTTAGAGACTTTTTTTAAGCTAAAATATTTTATATATAATAAGTAAAAATATTTAATTTCTTACTTTACTTATTAAGTTAGTATATAATTATTATTATTATTATTATTTCTTGTTTACCGCCTGATTCAGTCCCTCTAATAGGTCTATATAAGCTAATTTCTTGCTATTTAGGTGAATAAAAAACCTTTAAGAGAAACATAAGAGGTAATACTTTAAATAGTATTTATACTATATTAATAAAAGAAAAAATACTATTAGGTCGTGCTATAGTAACACTTTTTAAGAGTATCTATACCTTTTTTACTTTATCTACTATTTAAGCTATTTTAGTTATGTTTATATATTATTTTTATAAAGTTATATACCTATCTCTAGCTTCTTTTAAGTCTCTTTTATGTATATAATTATCTTAATAACTGCTTGTGTTCTACTTAGGAGTATATAGCTACTAAAGAAATCTTTTTATCTATCCCTTTATTAATAATAATAAAGTGTTTTTTAGTATTACTTAAGCCTTAGAGCCTAAATCTAGGCCCTTAAGTCTTATCTTTTAGATAAAAAGGGGATATAATTTAGTAATAAAAGTGCTTAAAGTTCATATAGCTAGATACCTAAGCTATTAAATAATATTAGAATAGGAAGCTATTTCTTCTTATAGTTTTAAAATATAGATTACTTACGTTTTATATATACATACCGTGTGATATAATATGGTACAATAAAAAAAAAGTTATTAGAAAAATATTTTCTATTAATTTAAATAACTAAATATATATGTTAAGATGTGGTGGTTGTATTTTTAAATTTTTACTAAAATTTACTCTCCTAGTAAATTTTTTTTTATACTATTATTATACTGTTATGTTAATATTATGTAGCTATATATATATCTTTATATTTACTCTAGTAGTTTATTAACATGATTTTAATAGAATATTAATAATAGCTACTAGATTTTTAGGCTCTACTATATATCTACTATATAGAGATGCAGAGACCGCTTTTATAAAGCCCTAGTATATAATAATAAAGTTAAATTAAAATAAATACTTAGTTTAATAAGCTTATTTTTAGCATAACTATTTTATAATAGTAAAATATTATAAATTTTATAATTACTTAATACTTAGATTAAAAAACTAGTATTTTTTTAATTTAAGTTTTTATTATTTAAAATTATATATAATAGCTAATAAATATTTATTTTAAGTTTTGTAATTATTTTTAATAAAACTTAACTTTTTTAAAAAGTAGATAATAAGTTTTAATTTACTTTATTTTTTTAAGTAAATACTTTAAGAGTTACATAATTTAAAAAAAATTGTTTTTATAATAATTAGTAACTTTAAATTAAAATATTAAAAAACTAAACTAGTAATTAATATATATTTTAAAACTTTAATTACTTTTTAGTAAATATATTAAATTTAAATTATATAATTTTTTTATAAAAATTTAGTAAATTTTAAAAATACTTTTATTTTTTTTATATTTTAAGAAAATTTTTAATTAAAAAAGCTTTTTACTTTATTTAAATTTATATTAATGTTTTTTATTAAACTTATATACTTAAAATAATTAACTTATTTTTAATAAAACTTATTTTCATTAATATTAAGTTAAAACCTAGCTTTTTTTATAAAGTTTTTAAAACGTATTATATAAATTAGTAGTATTTATATAAAAATTTACTATAAATTAAAATATTATTAAAATAAACTATATAAAATATAATAAAAAATATAATTTTTTTATTTATATAATATTAAAACATGCTTAGTATGTTAACTAATTTAAATAATAAAATAAATTATTTAAATAAATTATATTAAGTTTAAAAAGTAGTTAATAATTTTTTTAATATACAAAAGTAATTAAAAGTTAAAATAATATTTAGTTTTATTAAATACTTTATTTTATTAAAGTAAAATAAAGTTTTTTAAATTTATAAAATTAAATAATAGTTTTTAATTATAGTAGTATTTAAAATTTAATAATTTATATAAAATATAAACTTTTTTTTTAATAAAAATAACTAGTATAACTATAAAAAATAAACTTGTTTTAATAAACTTTTTAGTTATTATAAAAGTGCTACGTGCAGGAAGTTAAGAACTTAAAAAAAAATATTAATTAATTACTATATATAGTATTAAGTAATAATTTAAAACCTTATGTAAAAAAAAAGAAATAAAATAAGTTATAAATAAAGTATTTAAATAAGAGTTTATATATTAGCACGAGGCTAATACATAAATATATAATATAATAAAAATGTTTATAAAAAAACTTTTTTAAAAAGCATTTATAAGGTATTATAAATAGTTACTATAATAATACCTTTCTTTTAAATTTAAGCTTCTATAATAGGTGTTTATACTGAGTTTTAGATAATAAATTAATTTAGATTCTAAAAGTAAAATGCTTTTATAATAGTTATATCTTAAAAATTATTTATAAATTACTATATTAAGTTATTATACTTCGTTTATTTAATAAGGTATTTATAGTGTTTCTATTTGTAATTAAAGTGTAGCTTCTTAATTTACTTAGTATAGTATTTAGTATTACTATTAATTTTAATAGGTTTTAGTAATAAGTTTTGTTAATTTAAAAAGTATTTAAATTCAGGCACAGCTAGCCAAAGCAAAGATACATAAAAAACTAAGTATATACTTAAGAATTTACAAAGTTTAAGTTAGTATATATATAGAGAAACTACTTAAGAAATATATTATTTCTTTAAAGCTCTTAAGTCTAGCTTTTTAAATAGTTATTTAATTCTAATATTTTATATATTAAGCTAGATTATGTTTTCTATCTAGTAGTTAAGTATAAATAATTGTTTTTAATTTATATATTCTTTTTAGAGAGCCTAAACTTAAATTATTTTTTCTTAAACTAGCTATTAAATATTAGCTATTTTCTCTACTATATAGTTAGCTTTTAAAGTTTATAATATTTAGTAAAGCTATTTTTAAGTTTTTATAAAAAATTTAAAACTCATTTAAAGGTATTAGCTTATATTAGCTAAGAATAGTAAAATCTTTATAAATTTAGATATAATATTATTAGCTTTAAATTATACTAAAAAAAGCTAGTTTACTTAGTGATTTTATTAGTAGTTATATATATATATAGAACTTATTTTATTATGCTATTAACTTTTTCTATTTAGCTATTAGTTTCTAAGTAGTATATAAAAGATAGTTAGAATTTAATTTATAATTATTTACAGAATTTATTATAAAAAGTAAAAACAAATTATGTTTCTTAGTTTAATATAATTATTTCTAAAAGGCTATAGTTTATTTATACGTGTTAATAAAAAAAACAGGCTATATTTACAACAGTTATATTAGTATAAAAAATTAGGTATTAGTATTTTATAAAGTAGTTTACTATAACCATAATATTAGTATAGTCTTTAGATTTTAGAAGATTAATAATAAAGTCTACAAAAATATTCTTCTACTTTTTTTTAAAATAAGTAGAGACTTTAAGAAGCTATAATACTTTTTATAAAAGGCCTTAAATTTTTAATAAGTATAATAGCAAAAAATATATTAGCATATTATCTTAAATATTTAAGGCTAGTAGTATTTATGTTATAAGATTTTAAGAGTTTTCCTATAACTAAAGTAGCTACTAATAAAGAAATTATATATAATTTAAAGAATCTTAATTTTAAGTTTATTATTATTTAGTATTATTAATTAGCTGTAATAGTATAATTAACTTTTCTAATTTTTATATTTACTTAAGAAAAGTTTTTTAGAGTATTAAATTTTATTTTATTTTAGTAACAAAATTTACTAAATAAACTTATTATTAGAATACTTATTATTAATAATTTATTAAATATACTTATCTATTTTAGTTAAGTTTAATTCTAGTATTTTATTAAATAGTTTAGAGTAAAAAAGTATTTATTATTAAGCTCTATAAGCTTTTTTTAAGCTAAAGTATTTTATATATAATAAGTAAAAGTATTTAGTTTCTTACTCTACTTACTAAGCTAGTACGTAATTATAAAGTTAAATTAAAATAAGTATTTAACTTAACAAACCTATTAATAGTTTAGCTGTTTTATAGTAGTAAAGTACTATAAATTCTTATAATTATTTAATAGTTAGATTAGAAAAGTAGTATTTTTTAGCTTAAGTCTTTATTATTTAAAACAGCATATAATAGTTAATAGCTTTTTATTATAAATTTTATAGTTACTTTTAGTAGAGCTTAATTTCTTTAAAAAGTAAGTAATAAATCTTAGTTTATTTAATTTATTTTTCTAAAAAAGTACTCTAGTAGTTATATAATTCAAAGGATTAGTTTTTACAATAATTAGTAACTTTAAATTAAAGTGTTAGAGAATTAAAATAGTTATAAATATATACTTTAAGAATTTAAATACTTTCTAGTAAGTGTCATTGAATTTAAATTAAGTATTTTTTTTTTTAGTTAAAGTTATAAGCAGAAACGTAATATAGAAAATATTATAAATAAATTATTAGTAGAAATTAGTAAATTCTAAAAATACTCTTATATTTTTTACATTTCTAAAAATTCCTTAGTTAAGAATATTCTTTATTTTATTTAAATTTATGCTAATTTCTTTTGTTGAAATTAAGTACCTAAAATAAGTAACTTATTTTTAATAGAACTTATATTTATTAATATTAAGTTAGAGGACAGCTTTTTCTAAAGCTTTTAAAATCTATTTTACGTATTATCTATATTTATATAGAAAATTACTATAAATTAGAATATTATTAAAATAGGCTGTATAAAATATATTAAGAAATACTTAAAGAATATTATTTACATAGTATTAGAACATACTTAGTATATTAGCTAGTTTAAAGAATATAATAAAATATTTAAATAAGTTATATTAAGTTTAAAAAGTAGTTAACTATTTATTTTCTTCTATAATATAAGGGTAATTAAAGGCTAAGATAATATCTAACTTTATAAAATACTTTACTTTATTAAAGTAAAATAGAGTTTCTTAAATTAATAAAATAAAATAATAGTTTTTAATAGTAATAGTATTTAGAGCTTAATAGTCTACATAAAATTAGAGACTTTTATTAAGGTTTTTTTTATAAAAATAACTCGTACAGCTATAGGAGACATGCTTACCTTAATAAATTTTTTAGTAAAATAATTATTAAAATACTTTCTAAAAACTTTTAATTTATTTTAAAATATTTTATAAAAAGGTCTAAATCTAGATTACTTTTTTTTAAGGATAATTTTATAGTTATATAGATAATATCTAGGTAGTCTATTAGCTTTTTTATGTGAAAATATTCTAAGAATATCATAATAATTCTCTAGAATCTTAGTAGCTAAATTTGTGTGGGTTTTTAGAGCTAAAGTTTTATTAATATTAGCTATTAAAATAGTAAAGATTTTATGTTCATATTTCTAAACTATTTATATAAAGGGGGCTGCTTTAATTAAATAAATATTTATACCTAATTCTAATTTCTTATAAAGCTTTTTTAGTAAAGCCTTTACTAAAAAGTTTTTAAGACCTTAAAAAGAAGACTTTCTTATAAGGTTTTTATTTAATTTTAGTGTTGAATTTAGGTACGTGTTTAAATATAAATTTAAACTTTAAATAAAAATCTTTTAG
Source organism: Zopfia rhizophila CBS 207.26 (assembly GCA_010093925.1). NCBI lineage: Eukaryota > Fungi > Ascomycota > Dothideomycetes > Zopfiaceae > Zopfia > Zopfia rhizophila. The sequence continues at coordinate 646,673 of ML994639.1, forward strand.
AAAATAGTTTACTAGAAAAGTCTTTAAATAGATATCTAATTTTTATAACTAGTAGTTTATTTTAATTAACTAGTAATCATTTTAGAATTAAGTAATTAATAATAACTTTAGAAAATAAATTTAAATATACTATATATATAGTATATTCTTTTAAGTAGGTTAGAAATTAAAATAAATATAAATAATAAGCCTAGTAATAAAAAGCATTAAAAAGCAAATTTTATAAATTATAATTAAAATTAACTTTACACTTCTTTATTTATAGTTAGTTAAGAATTAGTTTATAATTTCTAATAGCTATTTTAAAGAAGTAGATATCTTTAATATAATTTAAATAATAAAGAGCTATACTAGTAGTATATAAAATATAACTTTTTTTAAAGCATTTACTATTAAAACTAGTAGGATAAAAAATATTTAGAAAAAAATAAAAAATAGAGTTTTTAAGTATAAACTAGAAATTTACTAATATAACTTATATTAATAGCTTTAGTATTAATTAGAGTAGTAATAAAATAAAAAGAGCTATCTTATTAAATAATATACAAAATATTTACTTAATAGTCTTAAAAATTAGTTATTAAGTAAAAGGTCTATAAGTTAATAGAAATTTAATATTAAAAACATTCTAAAAAGTAACTTAACTCTAAAATAGAGCTTTTAATAGGTTAGCTTATGTTAAGAACTGCCTAGTTAACTTAAGGTTAGGTAAAACTATAATAAATTTAATAAGAAGCTATAAGGGCTTTAAGCAGGGTTTTAATAATAACTCTAGTAAATACAGCATAATTATAAAAAGCCATAATAAGACGAAGTATTACGAGGTACTGATACTAACTAGGGTATCTTAAAATTATTAAGAAAAAATACCACAGGATACTATAGTTTACTATAAGGTACTATAAGATACTGTAGTTTACTATAAGATACTAAGACTTTACGTGCTAAGAGTAACTTAACTAAGGCTTATATACTAAAGCTAACTAGCTAAGGGTTTAAGAAACTCAGCTTATTACAACTTAAAAAGTTTAGAAATATTCTTATTTATAAAGAAATTTAGATTTAAAAAAAGAATAGAAGTAAGTTAATTATTAGAATTTAGACAAGCTTATAGATTAAAGTTCTAGTAAGAAAATAAAGTAGTTTTAGAAAATATAGTTATATTTATTATACTTAAAGTATTAGCTATTACGTTTTTAAGCTTTTTATTTACTTAATTTAAAAAAGATATAGTTAAAGATATTAATTTTTATAATATTAAAGTCTTATTATAATATAGGTTATAGCTTATAATAGTATAATATAAAAAAAATACTAAAAATTATTATTATATAAGGATATTAAGTTAGTATAGTTATTTAATATATTAAAAATTTTAATACCTACTATTACTTAATAAAGCTTGTTGTTTAATAATTTTCTTAATTATATAATTAGACTAATTTCATTTAATTTAGTATTAGCAGCTAGTTTATATAATTTAGTAAAGTAAATAGTAAAACTCTTTTATCTTTAGTAGAATAAATTAAGTTTACTTAAAATAGTAAGTTTCTTATTTAGGTCTTTATATATAGTTAGTAGAAAAGTAATTAATTACTTTACTATATATATATCCTAATTTATAAAAAAGTCTATAAGTGTTACTAAGTTCTTTTTTAGTCTTAAGTGTGTATATAAAAGCTAGAAGTATTTAATAAAATATTAGTTAATATTACCTTCAAGTTTATAGCAAAGTTTTTTAATAAAAATAAATTATTTTTTTTACTTTCTAGTAAACATTAAAAGGTTAGGTAGATAATTAAATTTTGTTATTACTAATAAAATAGTAAAACTTAGTATAGAAATTAACTTTACTTACTTAACTATAATTTAAAGAACTTAAAAATAGGTACTAGTTATAGTTATAAATAGAATTAAAATTATAAGACTTAAGTTATTTTTAAATAAACCAGTAGCATCTACTAAGGCTTCTTTAGTAGTAATTATTTAGATAATAAAGTAAAAAGAAATAAACATAGTTTATTTTTAAACTTTCTATAATTTTTTTTAGAGAGTGTTAATAGATTTACGTTGTTATATATACTAATATTTTAGCTATACTTATTATCATTCTAGTACTTTAGTAAATACGTTTTGTATTATAGTTATCTATTTCTTAAATAACTATATAAGTTCTGTAGTTAGAATAAAGGTATTTAAAAAATTAGATATTTTATTAATAGTAGTAATAATATAATATAATATTATAAGAGTACTATGTATAAAAAGTTAAAAACTTAGAAAAAAGTATTAATTAATTACTATATATAATATCAAGTAATAATTTAAAACGTTATGTAAAAAAAGAAATAAATAAAATAAGTTATAAATAAAGTATTTAGATAAGAGCTCATGTACTAGTGTAAAGCTAATATATAAACACGTAATATAATAAAAAAGCTTATAAAAAAGGCTTTTTTAAAAGACTTTTATAAAATATTATAAATAGTTACTATAATATTAGTAAAATAATTATTAAATAGTAAAAATTTTATATTTATATTTTTAAACTATTTATATAAAAAAAAAAGTTACTTTAATTAAGTAAATATTTATATTTAATTTATAATACTTATAAAAGCTTTTTAATAAAACTTTTACTAAAATGGTTTTAAAACCAAAAAAAAATTTTTTTACCAAATTTTTGTTTTATTTAGTATTAAATTTAAGTATATATTTAAGTATAAATTTATAAATAGTTACTATAATACTTTATTATAATAAGAATTTTAATAAAATTTATTATTACTATTAGTATAATGCTTTTCTATTATATAGCTTTTCTATAACTTATATTTAATATACTTAGTAACTTTATATACTTATTAAATAAAATTTAAGTGTTTTCTAAAAGTAGTTTATTAGGTAGAGTTATAGTAATATAAATAGTATAACACTACTAATAAAGTAATCTAATATAAAGATTTAATTGCACGTAATAAATTACGTAAATTCGCGTTGAAAAGATATCTCTAATAGAGCGTGGATTCGAATTTAAGCACGTTACTACTAAATCTGGAAACGGTAGACTAGACCCTCTAGAGAAAACGTCCAAGCTTCAGCTTACTAAATTTTGAAGGATCGGACTTGGCAAACGCTAGACTAGTTAAAGTGTACATGTTGGCGGGCCGTACACGCTAACCAGAAGAGTTCTACTAGACTAAATCTCGGATTTCTTCAAAGCCTCAGCTGCGTAGAATCAAGAATGCGACGATTCATTTCAGTCCCCCGACGCCGTAGCGTACCGCTTCGCAACTTTCCGTGTAGAGAAGGTCCTCTACGAGATACATACAAACTACAAATTTCAGCACCGTAATCCTATTTCCCTACGACTGATCGTACTGGACAATGCATCAAACGCAGGTATCTTCGTCTCCTTGGATTGCCGTGGGTATACCCCTCCATGGGCTGGATTGACGCTCCCCTTTGCCACACCCGCCTCACTTTTGCCCTAGTTTTTGCCTCTTTTTTTGATTGCTTCCTTATCGATTAGTAATCATTTCCTCGTTCCTACCGACTTAAGTTAGAACAAATATACTGTTGGTCTACAGCGGGCCTCTACCATTGCTGCTATTGGCCATCAATTTACTACGCCCTTGTTTGGAGTTCACATGCACCAACATGGTATGCCAACTTTTATTTCTCAGCATAGGATTACTCCCCTTGCTGCTCTTTTAAACCATCCGTTTGCCCGTCTACTTAGTTCTGTCATTGTAATGGAGTCTTTCGGCTGGTCAGTGTCCAGTCTTGGAAGCATCAGAAATTATATGGCGTAGCAAGGAAGCTCCTTTAGCCTTGCCAACAACGTAGGATGACTAAAATCTTTGATATGATTTTTCTCCCCTTTCGTCATTCGTAATGGATGTCTATCGGGTGCTGCTCGTGGTAAGACATATTTCTATCTACCTGCCAGTGTACGCTAATTCTTGGAAGCTTTCGCCGTTGCCTCGGTGGCCTTGCAAATCGCGGAAGGATGCATTAAGCTCTATCATTTCTGGGAATCGACCCGTGATGCACCCTGGGGGGTGGCGGTAATTATGGAGAACCTCAAATATCTCTCTGTTATCTTGCAAGATATTGCACGCGACGATAAGCGACTCACACCGACAGTGGCAGCAGGTTTGGAATGTTGCAAAAGCAAGGCGAAGGTAAGATTATATCATTTAAAACATATTGGAAGGGGGAGCTTCTAAATTCTCCAGGAGCTGGAGAGCACCACTAGGGGCTTTAATGCGGGCTTTGGATCATCATCCCGCAAAGTTCGAAGTTGGACCGCGTTCAAAGCTTCAACAAGGGGCAAAAAGCTTCAAAGATTCCGCAGCTCCTTGAGTGAGATGAAATCGACATTGATGCTAGATTTGATGCACCAGAAGTGCGCCGTATTCTCACAGGAACATTGGTCAGGTGACAAGCTAAACTTGCACTAGTATTCAAACACCACTGACATGTTTCACTAAGCACGACATGGAACTGCTATGGGTGGAACCGCTACCTTATGTCGGCTTAGGGACGCATTTTAGGACGGATGAATTAGCACAGGGATCGGATGACGGTCGAGCGTGTTCCTCTATGCTGGAGAGCGGGCAAATCGTGCCCAATGCTCCCGACAAGTTGGTGATAACCAAAGACTTTTGCATGACATCCAATGGCTTTACAAAAAAGATTTTCCAGCATTCTGTTGCATTGGCTACCAACCAACTTATATACAGTGGAACGATACAAAAATTCATGGAACAGGCAAATGATTGCATCTTGTTCGAGGGAACTTCATCCGGCGATTCACACTTCGATGACTACAATTTTCATTCGTCTCATCGACGACGACTTCGTGCGCCTCAAAACCATGAGTCTGTAAGCGATTATAATTACGCCCTGCCCACGTTCTCACGTTCTCGTGTCTGCCATAACACATCCTCCCTCAGTGTCGTCTTCGGTTACATATGGTTTCGTAGATCCACGCTACGCCTTAAATCGGACACTGAACGGTCCGACCAGGACATGACTTCGTTAATTTTTTATCCGGCCACTTGGATCAAACGCATGGGACTAGACCACGGCCTGGAGGCACGTATGGTCAATTCCAAGTATGGATGGCAATTCAACTTGAATCCTATTCGTGCGGTACCGGAGAACTCTCCTATTTTCGACCTTTGTCGGGCTGGACAGACGAACGCCGTGGAATTGCTGATATCTAAAGGGCATGGGAGTGTGCTTGATACCAGTCTGAAAGGGTGGTCACCTCTACATGTAGGATGGACCCATCTACTTAGAACCCCTTTGCTTCCTATTCATTTCTTACGGCTCAATGACGTTCATTTATGGAGAGAGGAGCTAACATTCTGATACAGTTTGCTGCCGCTGGAGGTCATGTAGACCTGTGTGCATCTCTCATCCGACTTGGTGCTGATAAAACAACTTTGGCATATGACGGTCCCTCGTCGAATATCTTGTGAGGACATCCTATGCTTCTCCTCACATTTCTAATCTAGTCATAGATCTCCGATAGCATTATTCGCTGCTCTCGCCGACGATCTGCCCGCCGAGACAAAAATCCAAATGCTTCGTCTCTTTTCCGACTGCCTCGATCTTTCAAGTCCAGACGGTGACGGCTGGACAGTGCATGCGGAGCTGATGAGAACGTACAACAAAGAGAAAGTACCAATATCACAAAATAGCATCACATGGCGCCTGCGGACCTCCGCCTCGGAAAACTTCATTGGGCTGGGACCAAAGATGGTTTGGGACGCCTTCCAGCATGCGATCCGCTCTTTTCTAGTTCACGAATCGCACAACCGAATTTTCGATAGATTGCTATGCTCACACGGAGGGACGAAAGATATCGCGAATTCATCACATGCTCTTGCTATTGCTCGTTGGCTCGCACTTCGAGCTAGTCAACGAAAAATAATGCCCATGATCCTCGATGCAGGGAAGTGTTTTGGAATGAAGGGATTTGACTGGGTGGAGGATGATATTCCGCCGGAACAATTTATGAAGACGCTTCATGTCATCTACGCTACGTGGTCGATTGCGCTGCCTGATAATATCGACAAATTGGGGGAGCTGGTTCGGCTGGAGCTGGAAATTTGTATGGAGAAGCTCGGATGGTGTTGGGAGCTCCTCCTCGATTGCATTTCCAACCAGCCCCTCGAAATCCACCGATATTCCCCAGCAGAAAGGATATGCTCGGCCTGCGGCGACAATTATAACTATCTGGGTTATGGCCTTGTCGCACCAGCACGCATCGCTTTCGCTGAATGCGTCAAGATCAATCATCGACTGAATTGCGCCTGTTCTTCCTTGATCCACGAAATACGTGCGCTAGACCATCTGTCTTACTGCTATCGAAACGGTTTTGTGCAGAAGGACGATTCCGATACCGATGAAGAGATCTTCGTTGCGGAAGAGGTTGTCTCCACCCACTCTGACATATATTCTGACTACCTGAAGCAACTTTCAGAGACAACGTCGGATCCTTTTCTGGATGCGGCGACGATGCTATATCGTGCTCAGGGACGACCATGGGTGGGAGGGTATGGACTGGACGAGAGGCTGTGCGCGACATGCTTTTTGATGAAGGAGGAGTATATTGGGAAGAACGGGTTAGGCACTGAGACGGGGTTTCCTGATATGCCGGAGAGCTTTGAGATGTTTGGGGGTGGGAGACTTGAGAGTACTGTAATTGGGGAGTCTAACTGATGGGAGTTTAGGGATTCAGGAACGTAGGGCGGCTGGCCGGAGTCCACTTTCAATTTTATTTTACCTCCATCTTGATCTTCTTCCTGTCTCAACTTTATTAAGGCTTGCTCTTCCTAGTGGATTAGTGACCTTGTAAGTCCTCACGAGCAATCAATTTCAACACCAAACATTATGAAAGCCGAGCATGCCTATCAGCCCAATCGCGAAAGAGCTATACGGATCTTTATTCATCTTATGCATTCACCATATGTTCTCCTCGATCTCGTCCCATTCCACTTAATGCCCTCGAAACTTGCTGGAGCTTCCGACCACCATCCACTACTTACACCATGGTTTTTGGGTTCCCCATAGCTACATTTCCTACTGAACCCGCCAACCCACTTTCAGGCACCTCAAATCGAGACTACAAACCCTTTTACAGTTCTCACATCCCCTGGTGGGCGACCAAGAGAATCATTGCTACTGTGAATTTAACTCCCCTTAGTCCGGACATCACAATGCCGACGCACTACGACACTCTCGCCATCCAAGCCGACGCTCTGCGCCCCACAATCCGAACCGTCTACTTCAAAATCGTTCTCGCAAATCATCCCGATAAGACCTCTACACCCCTAACAGCATAAACGCGCCCGCCGTGAACAGATCTGCAGAGACGTTATTAATGCTTACGACATTCTCTTTGAGAAGGAGAAGCGGCGGAAGTATGATGAGCGACTTTCTGGAAAATTTACAGAGACATCTGCAGCCCGACATAAATTGAATGCCTCTAGGAATACGTCTAGAAAAGCATCGCATTACTCCCGTGCGGGGTCGAACGGAGAGATACGTGGATCTATGTTGGAACACTGCCGGGGCCTGGAGTGAAACTCTGGTGTCACAAAGAATCGTGAATATATACTCCGTTACCGCAATGGAGCGGGCTGAAAATTCTCACTCACACTTTCTCGGATGTGGTCCTTCATCGACCCCGAGCCTGGAGTCGTGCATAAATCCGATCTGGAGCTGACATCATCTTCCCTGCTGAAGCTTACTCCTTCCCGACCTAATACAGGCCAGGATTGTGCGTAGCTACCGCTTGTCCGATTGTCACTACTGGTGTAATCTGATGGCCCGCGTCAAGCTGCATTGGAACGGCAGCTTCAAAAGGTGCCCGTAGAAGCCTCTATGTCACTGCAAGCCCCTGCGCGCCTAGCTGCTGGTCTTTCTCGACGATGCTGCATTTTCGAAGTAAATCGATTGCCTTTTTGTAATATTTTGAGTCAAATGCATCACCCAACCGCTTGAGCATTAGCAAATTTAAAGAGACAGCCAAACGACAAACTTACATGCAGTCGCTGAGCTGTTTTGAAAATATGACGTAACATCCAGAGCAGCCTATCTGATCGGAAAGGGCAGGGAGTTTCCGCCTTCTTTTGCCCAGCCAGTTACATTCTCCATAGCTACAAGATCATACCACTCTGATTAGCATATGACCGCGACAACAAATGCAATTCCCTTTTTGTTATAGAATTCGGATCCGATCGCGACAGGGTCTAAAGAATGTCATGATGCGTAGTCGGTACAAATCTCCACAATATTCTGTTAGATGTAACGGAAGCTTCTACGCTGCGAGCATAATGTAATGTTTGCTAGAACATGAAGAGGCTGGAAGGTGGTCGCGACGTAAGAATGCTGAAGCGTCCTTCTTCCATTTCCCAAAAGCGTATGCAATTTTCGAAGGGAGGGCGACGTCTTCCGCTCGTATTGCCCATAAAGGCCCAAGTCTGGTCGCCCCATAGTTGGGATCTTTATTTCTGGGCGGTTTGGGAGCCGTGCACGATGTCAAAAGCTTGTTAAGGTTCCTCCGCGATTTCTCATCCAGATTAGGATACTTGCAGCAGATGGTAGCAACCGAAACAATTGTAAGCATACACCTCATGTTTTACTTTACATACCGACACATCAAATGCTGGAACAACTATCTCGTTGCTTTTGTTACATATAGACGCTTTTTACATCCTGTTGCAAAGTTCCCAGGCCCGTCTTGGAATTGTGTATCGCCAAACTGGCGGGTCTTTCGCCCCTCAGTGGTCGCTTCGCCTCTGACAACAAGCTCAAACACGAGAAATATGGCGTGTTCACCGGACAACTCCGTTTGATCACTCTCTTACTAATGCCGGCCCCATCTTTCGCCTGGGGCCTAACGAACTCACTTTGACACTGCACAGGCCGTCGGAGATATCTACGGCTTCCGGCCTGGGTACCAAAACATGCGCAAATTTTCGATTCACACTGGGCCGGTCCGGGTTCGATCTACTACGACTGTCCAATATACTGTGGAAGGCGCCGATCATGGACGCTAGAGGTGTGCTTTGGGCTATTTATGCTCCATGCAGACGCTCATGGAACAGGAGCCGATTGCCCAGGGCTATATAACCAAATTTGTTGCAAATTTCCAAAGCAAGCTAATGAAAGGAAGGGCTCAATATTGGAGACTGGCTCTGTTATTTTGTGTTTGGCAGTATGGGCGATTTGGGTTTTGGAGAGAGTTTTGGGTGCTTGGAACATGGTGAGACCACCTTCCAGACAATCTTAAACATTTGAAATGGGCCTAAGTTTGCTTTAGGCGAGCACTAGGAATGGATCAATCATCCCTTCCACACGATCAAAGATAAGGTTTTAATCTAGGGCGCAAGGTACATCGCGGGGACAAGCACTTGGCCGCAAGAAGTTCCTCCGGAACAGACCTCAGGGCATGGGCAATGTACTATACTGTCACTTGAAGCAAACTCGCGAGGATGTGACGAGGCGACCTGCCGATTGTGCTCAAGATCGATTCTTCTATTGGCTTCAGTAGACGCCTTCAAGCTACCCACGTTGAACATCGAGACTTCATCTGATATATTCTGAAGCAAGCAAAGAAGTTCGATTTGTGGCATGCCGAGATTATCGCAAACTCTGGATTCTGTTGGCAGAACCGCGGTAGGCAACCTTGCTATCTTACGCTAAGGTGGGCAGAACCCAAGGTACAGATGCTAACAGCATCATTGATGCGATCATACTGTCTTTACCACCCATGTGATTATCATGTACTTAAGCAGTTATTACCTTCAAGCAATTAATGCATAATGTTCAAGACAATATTTATGAGTACTTCCAGCTGCCAATTCATGACCTCCAACAGATTCTTCATGTTGGGTAAGCTTTGGAAAAATTTATCATTTCGCTGATGTTGACTTTGCTAGTATTACAGGCAGCCAAATCACCGCAACTGCTCTATTTGGTCTGGTGGCTAGGGTCATCCGGAATACAATTTGTTATACTAAGCTAGCCAACGAAATCCCCTCAGCCTCCGCTAACGAGGAGCTGATTACATTCAATGCCGTCTTGAATCTCTTGTATCTGAATGCCTGTATTGAGGTCTTTCAAGTACATCCCCCCCCCCCCCCCCCGCGGGGTGTCTGGAGTTGTGCCTCCAGCTGGGGATTTGATTGATGGTCATTGGGTACCTGGCGGTGCAACAGTGTCGTTTTGGGCGTGGGCATCCATCGTCGCACAAACCCCCTTCATTTCCGCAACCCAGATGCTTTCATTCCAGAGCGATGGGTCGACCCCTCTTACGACACCGACATCAAGAAGGTGATGCAACTGTTCTCGCTTCGGCGTAGGAATTGCATTGGGAGGAAGTGAATTCCTATCATCTTCGTCCTATCAGGTCTTGCGACTGCGACATAACGAACGGTTGACAGTTTAGCTTACATGGAAATGCGCATAATGATTGCACAATTCTTTTGGAACTTCGATGTCATCAGTGTCGATGGTGCTCTATTATGGGAGCCTGACAGTGTAATGAAGCATAGGCAGGCGTTCATGGTGTGGGAGAAGTCAGCGATAATTGTAAAGGTGCGTGACTCGAGAGGGCAATGATCGTCTATAGCCGTATCACCCATGAAACAATTCGTTGCACTATGACTAAGCTTCCCCAGGGCCACACAAATTGTATAGAGGTGAAGAATATAAGCAATTTCTCAACGAAATCTCGTAATATCAGGGCTGAATAAATATGTATTTTCTATTCAGCACAACTTGCAAGGCTCTAGGAGATTTAGAGCAGGTTGATAAGTAAATAGAGTTACGATATCGCTTGGTGTTTGCTTACTCAGGGTGCAACGAATTATTTCATGGCCGTGGTATGCCGCTGTGAGCTTTAATATGCCAAGTCCGATAAATCTATGGAAAACCTTTCTAGCGAGAATGTCTTCTGACAAAATTAATCTACCTCGCGCTACTGGGTCCAGCCGCGCTTGGAGAGAATTTCTCCGCTGGACACACGAATTTTCCGATAATGAAAACCGGGGACGGGCTTTGAAACTGCCACCGAATCCATCGAGAATGTTATGCCTCGTAATCAACTCTGCCTGTTATGGTCCTTTATTTCCCCTGAGGATGGTGCCAAGAATCTAGGACATGCTTGAAACACTTCGCTTCCCTCTCATAAATTGTTAAACCTGGCGTCGATCTGTTTAGCGAAAGTCAAGAAACGGAACAAAGCGTCACTTGGAACATGCGGCAAGAAAATTATCAGATGGTCGAGCTGTAATGCAAGTGTAGCCTCACTGCAGCCGCGGAGCGCTTTTCCTTAAACGTGACCTGGCCTAAGGTCTACCTTTTTTTTTCTCCACTTACGGCGCTTATTTCTTATTTGATGTTTATACACCAGGCATGTATACGCGTACTCCCGGCTGGTGGGCCCATCATCCGATCCCAAAGTCGAAACAAGCTCATCGCGTTCGTATAAAAGATGCTTGAGGTGTCACCTCTCATCTTTCTCTCCTCACCCTCACCACCAACCTTCTCTTCATTCATTCTTGTACTCTTTTAGCACCTGTGCTAGTCACAATCTTTACTTTATTCGTCTATCGTTTGCTGTGCATACCTTCTTTAAACTCATCAAACTCCAGCAACATGCATTTCTCACTTTCGACCATTGCCGCAGCGGCACTTATCTTCTCTGCGGCTGATGCTTCACCACATCGTGGGCACAGCGGCAGACCTTACGGAACTGGCCGCCTATCTGGCTTCCCATTTCCTTCGGGAGCACGACCGACCGGCCGCCCTGGCCGTCCTTCTGGCCGTCCTTCTGGCGGCTTCCCTTTCCCTCCTGCAAACGGCACCGATTTCCCTGGATTATCTGGCCCGGCCCCAACTGGACCAGTCCCGACTGGCTTTCCGACTGAGCTGCCGTCTGGCTTCCCAACGGAGCTTCCGAGCGGTATTCCAACTGACCTCCCGAGTGGTCTTCCGACCGAAATCCCCTCGGTCTCTTTCGCCTTCCCCTCATCCATCGAAGGGAATATCAACGCTGCCGCCGCATCAACCAAGACCAAGTCCTCGAAGTCTACTAAAACCACCGCTGCTGTAGAATCATCTGCAACCGGATCCGACAACTCTTCTACTCCCGCTTCAACCTTCGCTCCATCCAGCAGCGCCGCAACCACCACATTCCCCGAAGCCGCTGGCTCCAGCTCCCTTAGCGAGCCCATGGTGGTCGATGGCGTCTTCGACGGCGGTATGGTCCGATTTGATCGTGGTACTGCATGTGGCGGCCAAGGTGAGGGCGGCGACTCGGACGCAGTTTTCCAAGTCCAAGAAGGTGGAACCCTGAAGAACGTTATCATCGGCGCCGACCAGACTGAAGGAGTCCACTGCATGGGCGCCTGCACAATCGAAAACGTCTGGTGGGAAGCCGTATGCGAAGATGCTCTCACCATCAAGCAAGAATCCGGCGTCAGCTATGTCATCGGCGGTGGAGCCAAGGGCGCAGATGACAAGGTCGTCCAGCACAACGGTGGCGGCACGATCTCCATCTCCGGTTTCTACGTTTCCGACTTCGGCAAGTTGTATCGTAGCTGTGGAAACTGCGATACCATGTATGAGCGCCATGTCATTATCGACAACGTTATTGCGGATTCGGGCAAGGTGTTGGCGGGTATCAACTCGAACTATGGTGATACTGCGACGATTACGAATAGCTGTGTGTCTAACACGAAGTCAATTTGCACGGAGTTTGAGGGTAATGATACGGGTGATGAGCCGACGGAGATTAGCTCGGGCATCAGCGAATCGTGCATCTATACCGATGCAGATACGACTACCTGCTAAATGTACGGCTCGAGGTTGGGGGATGAGAGGAAGGGTGATGGGAACTCAAAAGCATTCCTTTGGCATCTGCAGGGAGTCCATTTACTGTGTATATATTAACTTCAATTCGTTGTTGCTGGTGGATCCAGTCCTGTTAAGAGATCTCTTTTCTGAATAATAAGCCTTTTTGCATATGATGTGAGCCTTTGCGACAGTAATACGAATGGCTTCAGTGTGGACTACGGTTTTGGGTGCGGTTTACCAAGGTGAAGGCTCCCAGCGAAACTTAGAGATGTGATATCTAGACCCTGGTATAAGCACAGACATTTCCAGCATTGTTCTGGACCATGAAGATCGGCAGATTAGTTGTATTTATTATCTGGGGTTATGCCCGGACACGTGAAACCTTTTGGCGATATGGTGGCGTCACATCCGACCCTCGGCTCCCAACCTCATCCCTTTAATCATGTCAATGCCCATCCCGAACACCTACCTTTCATCAGCCTTGAGCTCATGAACTGTCTCAAAAGAACTCCACAGAACCCGCCGGATATCCTGGGAAATGGAATCAGGCTGATCCCGTCCTTCCGATCAAAACCCCCTCATCGTGGGTAGATATACGGAAAGTGAGGAGCAAGATCACCTGCCATTCTTAGCGATCATCTTCACGCTGTCTGATAGTCAACCGTCTCCCATTTACAGATCTCCTTCTTTATCTATTCGAACCTCGAATGATCCACGTGCCCTCAGTTTATTCGATATTGAAGCCTCGTATCTGTGCTCTTCTGCGGCTGCTGGGCCCCTCGCCTCCCCGAAACTCTAGGGCGTGCCATCAATTTCGCTAGTTCTAAGGCAATACGTCCGCCAATATATGTACAACTCAAGACCCACGTCAACACACATCTGGCGATATCATCTACTGGTTCTGGACAGCGCCATTGCGGACTCAGAGTTCGAACCACTTCACAGCTTTGGGCGAAATAGAGCTCAATGCGTGACAGTCGCGGAAAATTGGCCTTTGGTAGGCATAATTCATTGACGAAGTTGGCTGTCGCTTCCGTGCACCCACTTATCCTGAAAAGCTGGAGTGTCGGAGGCAAGAATTCAACAGAATCTGCGTGTGGAGCAACGTGCATCACACACCAGAACGGCGCATCCATAGAGAGACTCAGATATCGGAGTCGAGAAACGGCTGAAAAGTAATGAGCACGCTCCTTCTGTAAGGAAAGCGTAGACCTGCGAGATCTGTGGGAAATTCGAGAACCTCCAGCTTCGGATAGAGCCTATGAAGTATGTCGACCAGGAACGGATGGTCCCAGCGTGAAGGAGACATGTAGTAAATGTCTTCCGACAACGCATCCTCGAAAATCGGAAAATACATTAACCAATTCTCCGCGAGGTATAACTCCTTCAGGTTCGGTAAAATGACAAGCAAGATTCCTAACACGGCTTGGATAACGTCATGGTGGCCAAGCGTGAATAGGAAAGTGTATGTGGTACAGGTTGAAGGAAGGCGCGCAGGGAAAATACTCCCGAGCAATACTCCGGAATTGGCGACACGCGAGTGAAAGGCTGACGAGCGCATGATTTCGACCTCTTGAATGTGCGACCCAATTTCAAGCAGCAGCTCATGCGGTAGCGCCAAGAGAGGTGACACCACATCTACTCTGTCGAGGCTGCTTTCGCTCGTGCAGGGTTCCTCGGGAGGGACACCGAATTCTTGCGGCGACAAGCCGTGCATGATGGAAATCGGTCATGGAAAGAATACTGGGGTGAAGAGAAGGGGGTGACAGAAGCACTGTGGGCGACATTAATTTAAGGTTGCAGGTGGTGACAAACGACAATGTGACATGTGGAAGGAGGTTATTATGTCTCGGGTGCGTTCGTTGTGCCCGCCGTGTGCTCCTCTCGCCGTGAAGTGACTCAAAAGTGGCCTTTCCCAATCCAACGTGAGGCTTAAGAGCTTTTTCCTCTTCTTTCTTCTTCTTTTTCCCTTTTTTAACAATCATAGGTAGCAATCAATGAATCACCTTGATGTGTCACAGGTACTATTCATCACACCGAGGGCCATCGCATCAGTACCAACGGGAACATCACCATACGGGAAATCCCAGTACGGGAGCTGGTTACATAAGGAAGATAGTAATAGAAGATAATCCAGACACATGTGAGATCCAGCGGTTTCGAATAAAATAGATGAATTTCCTGGATTTTCAAGTTTAGAAAGTGCAGTTAATGGCAATCAAAGGAGCCAGGGTCTACAAAATATGCGCATACTTTCTAGTCGTAGGGTTGACGGCAAAGGCCAGCTGCCTAAGTACCCAGGAAAATCTATCATTAGCAAAGGAATATGCTTCTTCGTCCATCGAGAATAAAGAGTAGCACGTAGCTCGAAAGAGCCAGTGCCTGCTCTGACTAATATTATTTTTAACATACTGTCCACCAACTCATTGAGTTAGTGTAACCGAGCAGCATCATCGCTGATCCACTTTATCAATCCTTCTTTCCCCCTGTCGTTCCTTATACAGCTTACATATTATTCTCAGAGCTCATCTTGCTCGTTATTTATGTGCGATAGCTTTTCTTAGTTTTCAATTCATCGAGTTCTCCGCAACTTCTTTGTGTACGTCCAAAGATTGCTCGGTGACAGTTAGCCTTTCCAAGGATTTCGTGGACTCTCTTCCCACGAAATACGTTGCAATTTTGGACCAGCTATTTAACGATGAGAGTCTCGCGATATATGATCACGTATCATATATGGAACGGATTTAGGGCCATACTGTGTAGCAAACTTATGTCGGAGACCGTTGTATGCGGGCATTTTGTTGTATGGCTTCATTCATTCCTAAAACCATCAGTGGGTTGGTGGATCGGAGAACATATCCTGGATGCAAAAGGCGCGAATTGGATCGTAAATATATCCGAGGAAATAAAACTATATCAGAGAGGTGCGAGTACGGTAGGTCTTGCTCCGGTAGCAATGTTACCACGTTCTCATATTCCTCGCAAGTGCTCCAGTTCTGACAATCAACAGAACAGTAAATTCTGTCCTTATTCCTTCGCGCCTGGCTCCATAGCCATGCCGCATCCTTCAAGAGTTTTTGAAGCTCACGTTCGAAAACAGCTTGCTCATCAATAAGCGGTATTGTTAAGTGAATAATTTCAGCGGATATTGCCTGGATATCGCCACGGATCCAATGTTGTTCCTCTTCCTCATACGTGCTTACATGGATTGATCGAAAAATGGCTTCCCGCAGAGGATCTTTCTTATATAATTGGTCCAATTCTTCCTGCATGGTTGGATGACTCCGTGAATGAGAGAAATAAGGACTCTGCTGAAATAGCCTTTCCACAAGCTTTATGGCAATGGCGGCCTGTGCGGTAGCCATGCGAAGGTGCTGAGAAGGGATACTGTTCGAAATTGGAATCGGGTATTGAGGGTTTATAAAACGGGTGCGCTTTAGCTGGGTGTCCAACATATCCTAAGCTTAATTAATGGTTTCCAAATGTAATAAAATTCTATTGTCTTACCACATCTAAGTTTTCCGGAAGCGTCACGGAAAAATAGTCTCTTGCCAGATTGACTAAATTGGTCGAAAAGTCCGAAAGTTGCGCAGAACTAAAGTCTAGATTAGCAAAAGTATTCTCCGTCTCATATCGTTCTGGATGCTGACAAGCTATCATCCAACTCCAACAAGCCAATCGCACTCTTGAAGGCCTTGAGTTCATCCTGACTGCTACCCAACCCCCTTTCCAAACCTTGTATCTCTGAGTCTCTTCTCGTTATACCCTCTTCTGCCTTCCTGAGCTTTATAGTGACCGATTTTAGATTCCGCTGTCCCTCATCCACTAGCTCCTTGCTTCTGTCTTGGAGCTCTTCAAATTTTCTTTCCAACCTCGAACGTTCAGACGCCCACGTGTCATACCGCAATTCGAAATTCTCGAGTTCCTTACCACACGTCAGCTCCAGAGAGGCGATCTTATCTTTTTGGTCTGCAAGTTCTTTTCCAAGTTCGGCTACTTGGTCCTCGAGCTCGGTATTCCGGGTGATGATGTCGTCAACTTTGTTCAGGGTTTTTGCCACCGATGCGAACCCCACAACAGCATTGTTAACCTCTTTCCAACGATCTAGAAATCTAGTCGGAATCTCCTGACTCTCCGTCATGACTCGCCAGCCTTGAGAAAAGAATTTAGAATCACATGGGCGAAAACTTGGATAATGCTATATTTTAGCTGATATATCGATTCATAAACGGCAGTGCCAAGCGGTGGCACGAACGTGGAAAAAGCGTATTGGCTGTAGCAAGCAAGTCTCCTACGTCTGGAATGGCAGTAAAGAAGAAAGATTAGCTAAGAAGAATTCGAACCAAAAGTAAGCATGTTTCCCACCTAATGTTACACATGCATCCTGAGGCGGAACAGGAGGAAGCCGTGCCCCGCAAGCGAAGAAAGCGGATTTCTCGCAAATGCCTCCCACCCAATGATCGCTGAACACCTAAATCCGCGAATAGGCACATTGCCCCGTTGCCTAAAGCTGACTTTGCACTTGCTATGCTCCGGGTTCTTTCCATGCGTGATCTACGCCACATATGGTCTTGTGCATCTTGTTCTGACCGGTGCGGCACGCACCAAATGCAGAACACCTCTTTTATCCTCAACGGCTTTTTACAGACGTGGTGGGGGATAACTGGGCTGTGGAGCCCGCCAATCTGTGCGTCATTTTGAAAAGGAGGGGCCTATCCGGCCGATGTCAGCCGGATCGAAGGCAAAGTGGCAGAGAAGGTGGCGACTACTGAGGCCTCAAAACAAAATGTGGAGAACTGTCGAACCGCTCCTCGCAACCACTCGATTTCCGCGAACCTTTGCAGAATTAAGGCAATGTGTAGAGGAAGAGTGGGCGGCTATGAGCTGCTTTAGGCTGCTAATCCGAGTGGTTTTCAACACGACTAGGAGAACCGTTCAGCCGAACCGCGTTTAAACCTTCTCAGTGCTGTTCACCTCTAGGAAAATTAGCGGCGCTTCCAGTCCATATTTCGCCCGAAGCTCTCTACAGTTTGCCAGCGCTAGCAGGGAGGACAGTCGACCCGCTCTGGTCACGGCCTTGCGGAGATAGAGGGAGTGGGTATAAATGTAGGATGAACGGTTTTGGTGGGCACTGACCCATCTGAGGGGCGATCAAGTTGACAGACACGTGTGGCGGTCCTAGTTCCGAGTACCTACAATACGCTGCTTCGGAAGCGGATCATCCCCGGCTCCCCTGCCAAGTACTGTCAACAAATTTGACTCTATAGACTATTGTCTTATCTTATATTAATCCTATTTCACAATCAAAGTTCAATATTTTAAGTGCTTGTAGAGATATAAGGGGAAATTTTGAGAAGATCGTGCGTCAGGCGGGATTTTCGCCACCAAGTTGAACTCAGTCCGTCAAATGGCGACGGGATATCACGTTGGCATAACCGCGATAGGCAACCTTGCATATTCGCTGCCTTGCGCTAAAGGTAGGCAAAACTCAAGGGACTAATGCCACTACGGCATGGTGAGTCATTGAATATTCACACTGTCGTTACTGCCTATTTGATTATTATGTACTTGGTCGGTCATTACCTTCTAGCAATCAAAAAAAAAAAATTAATGATGTTCAAGACAATATTTATGAGTACTTCCAGCTGCCAAGACGTAGCCTCATCGGAGCCGACAAACTGCATCGATCACCGTCAGACGTCGTGGTTGCAGCTCAAAGGCGTACCGATTTCTCCTCAAAAGTCCTAGAAATCTATCAAGCCAAAGACCGTCACCAAAATATTTGCTCTGTGCCTCTCGTACAGCAAGACGCTTGCTACCGGACTTGCATTCGTCCACTTCATCACAACTTCAAAAATTCTATCAAAACCTGCAATATACATCCTCGACAATCTCGAACAGCATACTTCAACCCATCTCCTCAAAATCGCCCGCCACTACTTCAACGGCGGAGCCATGGACTCCATCACATGTAACCGAGTGCTAGGCTCTCAGATAGCAGCATTCTTTGCTGTAACCGAGCAATGCTCGATTGTTTTCATTCCATTCTCGTCAGGAGATTGCGAATCCTCCCTTGTCAAACGTCAGGAGGTTAGGAATCCTCATTCCAACCCATCTCGCTCATTATTTAAATAGGATAGCCATCCATAGTTTTCAATTCATGAGGTTGCTACA
The DNA here is from genome assembly GCA_010093925.1 of Zopfia rhizophila CBS 207.26. NCBI lineage: Eukaryota > Fungi > Ascomycota > Dothideomycetes > Zopfiaceae > Zopfia > Zopfia rhizophila. The sequence continues at coordinate 665,729 of ML994639.1, forward strand.
TCTTTTCCCTGCGTCCGGTCAGATCACACCCTACGCAAACCTATCAGCTTATCGCCCCTAATATATACCGCCTCGCGTTCTGCGAGATGGGCCCAAACCTTCCATATTGACACAGGCCCTTCCGGACGGTAATAAGGTTCCATTTCCATGCTGCGTCGCACCGTCTGCAATGCAGAAACTCGCGCACGAAGAAGGAGAGATCGCGACCACCAAAGCGTGCGGGAAATTAGCGACCGTGAATGGTGTTGAGCAGTTTTATAGCGTCCTAAAAAGGCTTAGTAGCAAGCTCCCGCCAGCCCATGGGCCATAGCCTATGTAGGGCCCGCCCATAAGAAACATTGATTTCTCCTTCTATAGAGTATTCTCGTAGTCAAGCTAACGAATTACTTTAGATGGAAAAGACTTCAAAGTCTATACGATCATTTTGATAAAATAGTTCTTAATCGGAAGACCTAAAACTTGAAGGAACTATTCAAGAACATTTTGACAAATGAGGAAGGCGTATGTAAAGGGTGTAAACCCGCATCTTAATAGCCTTAATTGCCATGTACCGTATGCAAAGGGAATAAAATCTGGATTATGAAAATGTCTGTATTCTCGTGAAATAAAATCACTGAAGTGGTGTAGGATATGAGCATCCGTGTATATAAAGAGGATTTCATTCTTCGGCTGAGGATTGGCACTCCCTATAAAGTTTTATACGTACAAGATGAACGCCAAGTTGGGAGAGCATATCTCCGACTAAGTAACATGATAGCGCAGTCTTACAAGTGGTCTTCATGATGTCTTGATACCCACTTACTAGGAAATCGTTGAAAGTGAAGGAATGCTATTTTTGAAGCAGTTCAAGATGAAGTTGAAAAGAAACCTTTTCTTAGTGATAAGCACCGACACAAACGATATTATCTTTCGCAATGACGTCCATAAAAACTCCAAGACAGGGCCGAGCAGCTCCATGCGAAACTCCGCGAAGGACCGTTGGTCACCACGCTTCATTCACAACCTAGAGCCTCATGATGCCATTTCAAGCATACAAAAGGTCTGACATAAGACCAGTTGTTGCAAAGCTTCCAATCCTGAGAACACGAGATGGGACAATGGTTGAAACGATTCTGTCAGCAACGCTAGCCCCACGATTCTCCAAATTTTGCAAGTGAGTCAGGGTTGCGGCTGACAGATCGGCAGCAATTCGGGCTTGCTTGGGCCTCGTGTCAGGATGGTGAAGTGTGGGAGTGATGAGTCATCGGCGTGATCGCGGGGAATATGGGATGGAAAGGGCAGTAATGTCATACACCATCGCTCAGACCATCTTGGAGTTTCTTTCTCCCATCTCGTTTTGGTAGTTTAAGGAATGATATTCTAAGTAAAGGCTGCGCGCTCTGGCATAAATTGTAAAGCGTTTCTGAGAAATGATAGCCATTGAGGATATGATCCTGTAACCATGTAAGCACCGGCTGAGATAAAGAGGATTGCATTGTTGGCTGAGGACTCGCACTCCCCATAGAGATTTATATGTACAATAAGAATGCCAAGCTGGGAGAGCATCTCTCCGACTAGGTAACGTGATAGCACGGTCTTATAGATACCTTTTCTCAACATCCATAGCTCACTATTCCGACCGAGATCGACCAATTGCAGTCCACAAACGCCCACTCATCGGGAACCAATATTCAACGAAGGATGAGACTCAGATCAAACACTGCCCCAACGCACAGGTCTTCAAAGGTGTTAAAACAAGCTTAAAGGTATTTCTGTTCTGTTTTGGAAAATGGCCAACATCTGACAGGAGGTTGGTGGCTGTGGCGCTTAGCTGCCACTGCTGCGATCTACGCCAAGCGTGCTTGATTCTGCCCCCAGCAGTCTTGAAATCCTATTCTCCGACCCTAAATTTCCGTAGCGGGGCTGGCTGTGCCTGATGATCGTAGATGTTGTGAAGAGCTGTACCTGGAGGCAACACTTCAAATCCATTCGCTTAAATGCATTTCTTCAGCACCGACGCCCTCATCGCAGCCATTGTATCCCTCGCGGTAGCCGCACCAGCCTCCCAACTCGAAAAGCGAGCCGTTGGTCTCCTCACCATCCACTCTCTACTCATCACTTACCAAATATCGGACCGTAATCTGCATTAACGCACAAGGCAGCTTCCGCATCGACACCGGAACTGCTGAAGCAAACGCCTACGCCACGCCCTTTGCCGCTGGAAAGAGTTCTTACCCGCACGAATTTCGGAACTTTCAGGGCTTTGTCTCGCCCAACAGGGCTTGCAACTGGCTTTCTATCCATAACTGTATGGAATAAAGTAATCCATATGGAACGTTCCATACTCCGCACTCCACATCCATATAAGAGAGGCGTATTCCATAAGTATGGAAATATGGCGGAACAATGTTATTCTGCTGTGGGAAAATATTTCGGAAGCTCTCATCCGCTAGCTCTTGGATTTAAGAGAATTCTAGGAAAGGACCCCGCCAAAATATCCGTTCGATAGAGAGAGAAAATTCGAATTTGACACCCGACAAACAGAGCGTGGAGCCGGGGAAATGGAGGGGGTGACACCGAGGCCGACGCGTCAATTGGTTCGGGGTCGCGTCGTGACGTCCAAAGCAAGAGAATTATACATGAACAAGGTTGGCACCAAAAGGGCTGGGAATGATGCACAGGGAGCAGTAGTCCAGAGCGAGATTGAAACAGAGGATCAAGAAGAAAGCGAAGAAAGCAAGACAGGAAGTACAATTGAAGTACGCGCAACGATCCCAACGGCACCATAGCGAGCTCGAACCGCGATCAACGCGCACCTCAACGAACACGTCGTTGCGTTGCGGGTACGAACTTTCTCCATGAAATCTAGAGAACGCTCTGCACTAGCAGCTCAGAAGTCAAATTAATTAGCACCCGGGTAAGCAAATGCAAATGCCAACGCCCAAATCAGAACACTAACCAACATGGTCACACTTCTGCTGAGGGGAGTGGAGGAACAAAAACGGGAGTATACCAAGCTACTAGTGGAGATTAAAAACAAAAGCAGGAACATGTAAGGCAAATCAAGACCCTAACGAGAACATTTAACTAAGAGGCAGAAACACTCAAAGTAGAGATTAAAGAACTAGCAGACACAGTTAAAACCTAGCTCTCTAACATACAAACAGTACTAAGCGGATGTCCATCGTACGCTAATATAGTGCGCACCCTGCTAAACAGCCAACCAAGCAACTTGCGAAGCCTAACCATGAACACAACACCGTGGACAATAACGAACACACTTTATTACACAGTAGAAACATCTGGGGCTAAAGAGAAAGATAAGTAGAACGCACAGCCTAGAGCCATTAAATAAGCAATTAAAAAAGAGCTACACATAATAAAAGAGTAAGGAAACTAATAATATATAGCTGGAACCATAGACCTCTATAACCTAAACTAGATTATAGTAACATATAGAAACAAGCTTAAACTTTAATAGGTAGAAAAAGGGGGATAAAAGGTAACAATAAAAGGCGTTTAAGTACTACGTAACTAACTCTATTATATTAAAATAAATAATATCAACTACTTAGTAATTTTTAAGAATAAAAAAGGTATTTATTTAAAAGCTTTAGTAGTTTTTTAAAAAAGAAAATAATAACTATATAACTAAAATTAACTAGCTTAATATAAAGAATTTAAGTAAAGTTTATAAATTTATAGAAATATATATTACAAAAAGTAGTAAAATAATTTAATTATTATAAAGTAGTATTTTTAAACTATAATGTATAAATATAAATAAACAAAATATAAAGTATTTTTATATATATTTATAAGTTTATACTAAATATATTAATATAAGTTATTATTATTATAAATACTAAGTAATTATTCTAAAATATATATTACATAAAAATTATATAAATAAATTTTTTAAAAATATTAGGTTTTATTTAAACTAATATAAAATATTTTAAATATTTTAATTTAATACTAAAATATAGAAAATATATTAATTAAGTATAATAAATAATAAATAATTACAAAATATAGTATAATAGTAATAACTAAACTAAATTTATAAAAAAGTAATAATAATTTTATAAAATATTTAATTTAAATCTAATTTATATAAATAATTTATAAAAATAAATAGTATATAATTGTTATGGACTGTAATAAAGACGGAAGTATAGCTAAAGAGGCGTTATTATAAAAGACATAATATAAAAAAATATATAAGTAATACTAATAAGTAGAAGCAAACTAGAGAAAATAGAACCTATAAATAAAATTACTCTAAAGTAAGTTTAAGTTATATAGAGAATAATATCTAAAGTAGATAAATAAATTAGGTAACTAGCTATAGCAAGATACTAGAAAGATAAGTATTAATAAAAAAAATAAGACTAAACACCGCCCTAAGCTAAGCTTATTTTCTCTTATCTTTTCTAATAATATTTAATATACTTTTAATTAGTATATAATGTACGCATGAAGGATTTATTATAAGTATAAGATATTAAATAGCTTATAGTTATTTTTAATTCTTTATAGTTACTCTAAAATTAGGATTTAACTCTTAAGTGAAATAGTTTAATATTATTCTGTTAAATTTAACTTACTATATTACTTTCTTTATTTTAACTAAGTTAATTAACTTTTACTAAGTTTAATAAGCTATCCAATCCAGAAGCAAGGGAACTAATTAAGAGTTATATAATTAATTAAATAGCTAGTTACTAGTTTAATATATGTAAGTAAGTTAGTAACCTATAATATTATAATTACTATCTTAAGAGAATAAAAAAAGCTATTAGATAGATTCTAACACTGTATTATTTAAATAAGGTCTATAATAACCTACTATAAGGATAAATAAGAACTCTATTTATTAAAAGAAAGTAGTAGTAAAGAAGAAGTTATAATAGAATTTTTATCTATAACTAAAAGTACATCTAAAAGATAAAAGAGTATATAATAAATTATCTAGAAATAAAAAGTAGCTATTATAAAGTTATATAATACTCTAGTTAACTTATAATAATAAGTAGTAGTAGGAAAAGCTATAAAAAAATAGTAAAAATACAGTCTCCTATAAAGTTTAATAGTAATAGAGATAAACTTAAGACCTTTATAGTAACTATAAACCTCTATTATTAATTTAATTAAGCATTATTTATAACTAATTAAGATTAAATCTTAGTAGCTGGTATAAATATAATAGGAAGAGCTATAAAATAGTTTAAACTACTTACTAGAAATTATCAAATAAATAGAGATCTTAACCTAGGAATGGTAGGACTTATAGACTATAATAATAACATATAATAAGCCTTTAAAAATTACGAAAGCTTTAAAAAGAAAATAATTATAGTCTTTAGGGAAATTAATAAAGAAATAGAGGTAATTTAAAAGCTTTAATAGCTTAAATAGTAAACGTTAGTAGCTAATTATATAATAGAGTTTAAATAAATCTAATTACAACTTAATTAAATAGACTAACTATTAGTTATAATATATTATAAAGGACTAAAAGATAGAATTAAAGATAAAATCTCTAAAGAAAAATAACTAAGTATACTACTTAGAATTATTAAATAAGTGGTAACTATTAATAATTATTAGTACTAATAAAAGTAAGAAAAGAAAGTATATAGAAGACTAGTAATTTATATACCTAAAAGAAATAAGAAGGATACCTAAACATATAATAAAATAAATATTAACTATAATAAGATATTTATTAATATATAGTACGGAAAGTAAGTTAAAAAATGAATAAAACGCTGCACATAAAAACCTTGTCTAGAATATAAAAAATAGAGATATTTTATTAAAGACTATAAGTAATAATAAGTAGATATTAAGAAAGCTTATATTTAAACTAAAGCGCTAAAGGAAATTAAAATAGCTATAATTTAAATAAAATAAACACAAAACCAGATCACTAAGAAAACTATTATATAAAAAATAAAAAAAGAATAATATTAGATATATAGAAGTCACACACACCTTAGGATAGAATATAAAATACTATATTAATAAGTAAAGGATTATTTAGCAGAATTAACTAGTAATATAACCTTTATAATATAAAAAATAGTAATATAATAACATAATACTAAAAGCTATAAAGAAATATAAAGATTTTATAAGATTATGAAAAAAAAAAAGGACTCTTTAAAAAGGAGGATTAAAAATTCAGATAAAAAAAAAATTACAAAATAGAAAATAAAAAGAAACTTATGTCTATAATAATTATATAGTAAGTATACTAGGAATACTATTAAATATATAGATTAGAATACTATTTAAGGGAATATTATATTATAAAGTACTAGAAAGTTATTTTAAAAAATAGAATATATAACTATTAATAAATACTACAGTTAGCAGAAAACAAGTAACATAGAGAACTAAATAAATAAAAATTAACTATATAAATAATAAAATTTATAGATAGATATTTATAGGGGTGATAATATATTATATAATATATTATCACCCCATCAGACATCCAGAACTAGGATGGAATTAAAATAGAAAAAAAAAAAAACTCTTTTATTAATTTTATAAATACAAAATAATAACGCCACAGACAGAATAATAAAAAAAAATACTAAATATATATAGTATTAGACTATATAGAGGTAAATTATAAATAGAGTAAACACGTCATACATATTAAAAAAATAAAAATAAAGAAAATATTATAATAATTAGTAAATAAAAAGAAACTTAACTTATAATAGAAACTAATTTACATGGATTTAGAAAATAAATTATAGGATCTAAATTCACCTAAATATAAATAGTTACTATAGGATTAATACTAATTAGGATATTAATTATACTAAACTAAATACTACTAAGAGAAATAGTTAGCTATAGAATTATATAAAAAACTTATATATTAAGAATATTTCCTAAAATAGAAATATAAGGATTATAGAAAATAAGCTAAGAATATACATAAAATACTTAATAAGAAAGTATACTAACTTTAGAAATACTTTATCTACAGACCTAGAGAAAAAACACTAAAGAAATAACTACTACTTAAGGGTTAACTATAGACAAAAAACTAGAAAACTAGTAGACTATAACTAAGCTACTAGAGAACTAACTAAAGGTTAGAAAGAATATAACATTTATATACACATAACTAAACTAAAGAAAACACGAAAATAAGCTATATGTAAATATATGTATTAATAATAACTAGATACTAGTACTTATAAATAGTAGAGCTAGCAAGACGCTAATATTAAATAAATAAATATAAAGATACTAGATACTAACTAGAGTTTTAGATAAATCTATATAAGTAAAATACATAAATAATAGTCTAATAATATTTAGAAAAGATCTAATTAATTTTGAAATATAAAATATAATTATTTAAGTAGTAGGTTACAGGAATAACTGTTACATAAAAATTATAAATCTAGGTAGTAAAAATTTTATCTTAGGATAGAATTAGCTAGCATAATAGAACCTAACTATTAATTAGAAAAAAAAAACTATAGGAATTAGAAATAACTACTATAGATAGTAATAATATATAATAATATAAGTAAAAACGACGACACTTCATGACACTAAATTTATTATATTAAAAGAATACTAAGAGGAATTTAGAAAGTGGTTCTTTAAGAAAGCTAAAGACTAATTACTAGAATACTAAAACTAGGATCATAAGATCATGCTTAAAGAAGGAACGGATTTAAAACTAGAACTATTATATCAAGTATCCATTCACTAACAAAAAAAGTTATAAAAATTTTTATAAGAAAATTAATAGAAGAGATATATATAAACTAGCTAAAGTAAAATAGCCTCACTAATACTCTTTATACTAAAAAAGAATAGAAAATTAAGGTTATGTATTAATTATAAATATCTTAATAAAGCTATAATAAAAAACTATTACCTTATACTATTAACATTAAAACTTATAGATAAACTTAGAGAAGCTAAGTAGTTTAATATTTTTAATATTAAAAATAAATATTACTAAATATAAATAGCTAAAGGACATGAATAGATAATAGTATTTAAAATAAAATATAGACTATTTAAATACTTAGTTATATTTATAGAACTCACAAACGCCCTAGCTATATTCTAGATAATTATTAACTATATATTAAGGGAATACCTAGATGTATTTATAATAATATATTTTAATAATATGCTTATATATACAAACGGAACGCTAAAAGAATATATTAAATATATTAAGAAAATATTATAAAAACTTAAGAAGCACTAGTTATATATTTAAACAGAGAAATATATGTTCTATAGAACAGAAATTAAGTTCTTAGAATACTTAGTATTCCGAGACGGAATAGCGGTTAATTCTAATAAGATAAAAGATATACTATCTTAGCTAATACTAATAAATACAAAAAAAGTTTATTCTTTTCTCGGATTTATGGGATTCTGCTAATAATTTATTAAAAACTACTTAAAAATTACAGCACCCTTAACAGAATTGCTTAAAAAAAAAAATATTTTAAGTAAGAATAATACAAAAAAGATACTTTCAGAATATTAAAAAAAATATTCTAATAACTACTAATATTAAAGATATTTAATTTATAACTTTAAATAGAGATATATGCAGATGCATTAGATAAAACTATAAAAACTATTTTATTATAAATATAAAATAATAAAAAAGATATCTAATAAACTTTTTATTTTATAAACTTATAACTACTAAGTTAAACTACGATATTCATGATAAAAAACTATTAGTAATAGTTTAAGTATTTAAGAAATAAAAACACTACTTGGAGGGAGCTAAGTACTAGATTATTATATATTTAAATTATAAAAATCTAACAGTATTTACAATAACTAAGAAGCTAAATTAATAATAGGTTAGGTAGTAAAAACTAGTTTCTATTTTTAACTTTTAAATATTTTATAAATTAGGAAAAGAAAATATAGTAGTTGATGTACTTAGTTAATAAGTAAATTACATAAGAATATACTAGAAATATATAATATAATACTCTAATAAAGACCGGATGGATCTCTAGGAAGCTTATAGATAGATATTAAAACAATAATCATTATTAAAAACACATAATAAAAATAAATTAGAGAATATAATAATAGACGACTATAATAGCATGAAACTAAAACTATTTTTATACTAGATATATTATAAACGGAACTTATTAAGAATTAATATTCAGCTAAAATGTATAGATATTAAGGGATTAAAAAAACTATAAAACGGATCAACAGGCATTTCTAAATTCCTAGAATATAAAAAAAAGTCAGAATTATTTTTTTAGAATACATTGAGTGCAAAAAGAATAAGGCATTAAAATATAAGAAATATAAATTTATATAATTAATTCCTTTACTAGACCTATTATAGAAATTAGTTATAATAGACTTTATTATAAAAATACTGATAATAACTACCTTTTAAAGCTAATAGTATGACATGATACTAGTTATAGTAAACTAACTTATAAAATATACATACTTTAAACTAATATATATAGAAATTAAAGTAGATGAATTAGTAATTATACTTATTAAGTTATTAATTATATAATATAGACTGTTATGAGAATTTATCATAGACAGAGACAAATTATTTATATTAATATTTTAAAAAATGTTTATAAGAAAGCTAGGGGTTAAATACTGCCTCTTAACAGTATTTTACCTATAAATAAATAAATAAATAGAATAGACAAACCAAACATTAGAATAATACCTATAAATATATGTTAATAAATAATAGGATAATTGGATTAATCTATTATTAATAGCTAAGTTTATATATAGCTTTGTAAAGTTATTAACTATAGGAAAATTACTATTCTATATAAACTATAGTTATAAGCCTATAGCTTATTAAGAACTATAAAAACTAAATAAGATATCAGAATCCATAAGAATAAAAGTTAAGAAACTATAATAACTTTATTAAGAAATTATATAAAAAATCACCTATAAAAGTAATCTTAGTAAATAAATTAAGGATAAATCTAAAGTTAAGGGACAAATTTTTAGAGGAGGGAATAAAATTTTCTTATTATAAAAAAATTTAGAAATAAAACAACTATTAAGAAAACTGGATCACATTAAATTAGGACTATTTAAAATCAAATAATAAATAGAATCTATAAATTATAAACTATAACTACCTAAGGATATAAGAATTTATTTAGTTTTTTATATTTTAAAACTAGAACCAGCACTATAGAACGCCGAATTATAAATAAAACTTAAACTTAAGAAAGATACTACTAAGTATAAAGTCTAATAGATATTAGACTACTAGTAATTTAAGTATTAGTAGAAATACTTAGTTAAATAAAAAAACTACAGACCTAAGAATAATATATAGAAGCTAGTTAGAAACTTAAAGAATAGTTTAAAGCTAATTAATTAATACTATTAGATAAACTAGTAAACGCCTATTCTAAAGCTATATCTAATAAATATAGAGAATATAAAACGTTTTATTTAAAACTTAAGAAAAAAGATAAAGTAATACTAGACACTGCAGATAGCAATATGCTAAATTAATTCTAATAATTTTTTTTTATTATATAAATTTCGTTAATTAAGATAAGCTCACGCTGAAAATTTTTTTTTTTAAGAATTTATTTAAGCTAGTTACTAACAGAGCCAGAACTCATAAGCTTAGAACTTATAATCTAAATTTAATAGTTATTACTAGATGCTTTATAACTAATCTAATAGAATATAATAAGCCTTAAGAGATTTCTAATAGGACTTCTTAATCTATTAGTATAATTTCTTTTTATTATAATCTAAATAATTTTATTCTTACTACAATACTATAAGATCGCACTTTATATTTTAATTAATATACTTAGAATATTACTTAGAAGCTAAATCTACCAGACAACGGTAGTTAGTATTATAATAATAAGAATAAGAAAATAGTATAAAATAGCTGTGTACTTAGATTTTTTAAGTTAGATAATAAGCTTATTTTAAGAATAATTCCGCTCAAGTCATTCTTAGGAAATTAGAAAGATAAAAAAAATATAAGAGGTTTTTATAATTTTAGCTTTTATATAAAGAACTAGCTATTTTTATACTATCTATAAAAAAAACAGAATAACCTTCAGGCTAAAGGCTTAGAGGAAGGGGATAATATTATAAACTATAATAAAAATAAAAGTATAGCTAAAAAGGCGTTATTATAGAAGGCATAACATAAAGAAATATATAAGTAATACTAATAAGTAAAAGTAAACTAGAGAAGATAGAACCTACAGATAGAATTACTCTAAAGTAAGTTTAAGTTCTATAGAGAATAATACTTAGAGTAGGTAAATAAATTAGATAACTAGCTATAGCAGAACACTAGAAAGATAAGTACTAATAAAAAAGATAAGGCTAAATATAGCCTTAAGCTAAGCTCATCTTCCCTTATCTTCTCTAGTAGTATTTAATATACTTTTAATTAATATATAATATACGTATGAAGGATTTATTATAAGTATAGAATATTAAATAACTTATAGTTATTTTTAATTCTTTATAGTTACTCTAAAATTAGAATTTAACTTTTAAGTGAAATAGTTTAATATTATTTTATTAAATTTAACTTACTATATTACTTCCTTTATCTTAATTAAGTTAACTAATTTCTACTATGTCTAATAAGCTATCTAATCCGGAAGTAAGAGAACTAATTAAGAGTTATATAATTAGTTAAATAGCTAGTTATTAATTTAACATATGCAAGTAAATTAGCAACCTATAATAATAATATATTATAAATTTAAAAAGGTATTAAAATTATATTAATTTAATTAGTAAATTTTATTATAATAATATTATAACTTTATAACTAATTAATACTAGTAGTAATTAATATTAAAAAATTAAAAGCTATTACTTATTTTCAAGCTTAAAATATTAGTTAAAAATATAAAAAAAAATTCATATTCTAAATACAAGTATAATAGCATAAAATATAAACTATTTAAAAAATAAAAATATAAAAAATAAATACTATAATAATAAAGTATTAACTTTTTTTAGTATAATATATTAATAGGTTTTTTTATTTATAGTAAAGCTTTTTTTTTAAAAAAAAAAATTAATTTACTTAAACTAAATTAAGTAGTAAATATAAATATAAATAATAATTACTATTAAAGTATATTAATTAGTTTATACATTTTTTTAATTTTAATTTTTTTAATAATTAGTATTTTATAGTTTAAAATAAAAGTAGTTTTAAATACTACTAGTTTTTTAATATTTATATTTTATTAACTCATATTTCTTTTTTAATTTTTTTTAAGTATTTTAGTTTATATTAATAATAGAATTTTTTAAAATAATAAAAAAGTTTAATTAAATACAGTAATATAATAAAATTTATAAAATATAAAATAATTATTATTTAAATTATTTATTATATTTAATTTAAAGTATAATTTATATATATGTTATAAACTTAATATTAAATTTAAATAACTTATTTTTTAAAGTAATAGCAAATTTTAACTAACTTTTATTAAGTTTTAAAAACTTAAAGTAGTTTAAAAAATAGTATAAAATTTTAGTTAAAACTTATTATAAAAGTATGTAATTAAATACATTTATTAATAAAATAAAATATTTTAAATTTTTAAATTAAAAAAATATAATATATACTTAGTTAATAATTTTTTAAAATATTTTTAAAGTAAAGTAAAATTACCTATAACTTTAATTTAATAAAATCTTTAATTTAATATTTAATTTTTTTATTATATAACTCTATATAACTTATAAAAAAAATTTTATTTATTGTTACGGGAGGCTATAAGTAGCGATATCTAAATCTATAATAAAATTAATTTAATTTACTATATATAGAACTTAGGTGGTTATAAGAGAAATTACTAAAGAAAAAAAATCTCACGCAGAGTAAATAAATAAAATAGAGACTAATAACTAATATAAGCTAACTAGTTTAGAAAGGCTAGTTAGTTAGCTAACTATATATATAGCATAACACATATAACAACATACCATTATATTTATATTATAATAAAGGTTATTAGTATATTATAGTTAAAAAGTTTTCTACATTAATTAGAAATAGAATTTAGTTAGTTTAAGAAAATTATAAAATAATAATAATAATAATAATAATAATAATAATAATAATAATAATAATAATAATAATAATAATAATAATAATAATAATAATAATAATAATAATAAATAATAATAATAATAATAATAATAATAATAATAATAATAATAATAATAATAATAATAATAATAATAATAATAATAATAATAATAATAATAATAATAATAATAATATATTTAATAATATATTTAATAATATATTTAATAATATATTTAATAATATATTTAAAAACATTTCATTTAATATTTAATAATATATTTAAAAACATTTCATTTAATATTTAATAATATATTTAATAATATATTTAAAAACATTTCATTTAATATTTAATAATTTTTTTATACATTTATTTAATTTTTTTTAATAGTTTAATTAACTTTTCTATTTTATTTACTTATATTAAGTAAATTATTAAAGTAATATAATTTCTATTTTATTTACTTATATTAAGTAAATTATTAAAGTAATATAATTTCTATTTTACTTTACTATAATATATTTTGTAAATATTATAAAATATATGTAATTTATTAAGTTTTTAATTAAATATATAAAAATTTAACTAAAAAATAATTTTTAAGTAAGTTTATAAACTTTTGTACTATTATAATTTTTTTTTAAATATTAATTTTTTCTAATTTTATAGTTATATTAAAAAGTTAAAAAAAAATTAACATTAATATAACATTTATATAATAGTAGTTTAAAGTTATTATTATTTATTTATTATTTATTTTTTAATTAAAAAAAGCCATTTTTATATATTATTATTTATAAAATTTTAAGTCTACTTTTTTATTTTGTAATAAAAGTACAATTTTTTTTAAAAAACTTTTAATATAAATATTTTATTTTCTAGTTATACTACCTTTATTTATTAAGGTTAATTTTATAGAATATATTAATTTGCTATTTTTGAAACCAAAAAAAAATTATAATTATAAGTAAATTTTATTAAATTAAAAAGTTTATAACAAGTTTTTTATTTTATAACTTTAAGTACTATTATAATATAAACATAGTAATAGTATTTTATTTAAAATTTTAAAACTTATTATATATAATAATATTTATTTAAAAGCTTTATATTATTATGACTAAAAAGTTAATTTTAAAAAAATATAATTTCTATTAATATAAAATTAATAACTACTTAAAATTAATAAATAGATTTTATATTAAATTATTTTATATATATTTATAAATTTTATTACATATAAATTTAAGTAAAAAATTACTTTATTTAATATTAATAAATACTTTTAAGTTGTTTTATAATACTACAAAAAATACGTAAATATATAATTGTTATTATTAATTAAATAAAGTTAATAATTTTTTTATTTAAATACTTTATAAGTAATTATATACTTAACTATACTTTTTTTAAGTTTTTAAATTATAGTTTTATACTTTAATTTAATTATAATTTTTAAATAAACTAGTATTTTTATATTATTAATTTATTTAATATTATATTAGTAGTAAAATCTTTTTATGAAATAACTTTTATTTTTTTATAATTAAATAATATGTTTTTTTATAAAAAATAAAGAAAAAACTTTTTATTTAAAATTATTAAGTTTTATAGTATAATTAGAAAAATAGTATTAAAAAAGTATAAAACCTTAAAATTTATAAATTTAAGTTATATAATTTTATTATTAGTTTTATTAAAATTGCAAACTTTTATATATTTTAAATATATATTAGTATTAAGCTATATATTTAAATACAAAAAATTTTAATTACTTAAATAATAAAAATATATTAGTACTATTTTTATTTTAATAAAAAATAGAAAACTTGTATAAAAAAATTTATTAAAAATATATATTAAAATTTTGTATATAATTTATATATTTTACTTTATTATATTAATTTATTATAACTTTTTACTACTACAATTATGTATAATACTAATTTATTAAGTTTTAATATTTTCTATTTTCTTTTTTAATTTAATAAAAATAAAGTTTAGAAACTAAATATTATATTTTTTTTTATTTTATATAATAATAATAATGTATTTTATAAGTAAGTAAGTTATATAAGTAAATAGATTATTTTAAAACTTACTAAAAAAATTAGGAATTTGTACTTAAATATTTAATAACTACTTAATAATAAATTCTAGAAATTTAATAAGTAATTAATAGTACTTTAAAATAGAAATTTTTAATTTTTAAAAGCTAGTAGTTAAATATTCCAAAAAAAAAATTAAAAAAAAGGAAATTTATAAGCTAAAATAATACTATTTAATAACTATTAATTATAAATTTTTAAAAGTTTAATAGCTATTATTTTAAAGTACTATTAATTACTTATTAAATTTCTAGAATTTATTATTAAGTAGTTATTAAGATATTTAAGTATAAATTCTTAATTCTTTTAGTAAATTTTAAGGTAACCTATCTACTTATGTAATTTACTTATTTATAAAATATTTTTTAATAGTTTATAAATATACTTTAACTATATTAAGTATTTTTAAAATAGGTTTTTAATATTAAGTAATTACTTTTTAAAGTTTTTAATATTATAACTATTTATCATAGTAAATAAGTTGTATTTAATAATATTTATACACTAAATTTTATTTTTATTATAATTAATACTTTTTAATATAGTTAAAAACTTTATACTAATAGTAGTAATATAAACCTACTTTTTAGTTATAATTATTATATATAAAACTTAATAATAGTAAAAATATAGTAATTAATAATTAAATATTAAATACTTTTTTAAAAAAAAACTTTAAAACTAGTATTTTATATAAATAAATGGTTTATAAGTTAAAAATTATAAATACTTATAAATAAGTTTTAGTAAATATAATAAAATAATTTAAATTAAATTAAGTTTTAATAAGTAAAGTAATAATAGCTTAATTATATATAGTTTATTAATTTTAAAAATAAAGATATTTTTATTACTAAAAAATAATTAGTAAGTAGTTATAAAAAATAAAAATTAACTTTAATTATTATATTCTATAAGTGAGCTGCGCACCCAAGCGAGCTGCGTATCTTGAAATTCACCAAAATATCGAAATTTTCCACCTTAATATCTCAACAACCACTTAATGATAAATTCTAAAAATTGAAATTTGAGCTTTCATATACACATTACAGCTTTCATGAGAGTTGCATAAACATTGGTTGAGTAGTTTCTGAGATATAGCGATTTAGGAGCCAAAACGAAGCTAAATCGCTATATCTCAGAAACTACTCAACTAATGTTTATGCAACTCTCATGAAAGCTGTAATGTGTATATGAAAGCTCAAATTTCAATTTTTAGAATTTATCATTAAGTGGTTGTTGAGATATTAAGGTGGAAAATTTTGATATTTTGGTGAATTCTAAGATGCGCAGCTCGCTTGGGTGCGCAGCTCACTTATGGAATACAATATATATATATACTAACTTTTTATTAAATTTTATTAAATTAAGTTAATTTTATTTTAAACAATATTAAGTTAATTAATATATAATAATAAAAAGGTTATTTTATTTTTATTAATATTGCTTTTTTATTACTATTTTTGTTTTTAAAATTTTTAAAATTATTTAATATTTGTTTTATATATAACTACTTTTTTTATATTAATAGTTTATTAATATAGTAAAAAAATTTGCTATATTAATTAAAAATAGAGTTTAGTTAGTTTAAAAAAGTTTTGAAAAAATAGAAAAAAAAATCATTTAAAAATAATAAATAATATTTATATTTATTACTACTAGTAATTAATTTCTATATATATTTAAAACTAAAAAGTAGTAACTTTATTATTAATAGTAAAGCCTTTATTTTTATTATTTTAAAAGTTTTTTACTTATTTTTTATATAAACTATATATATTTTATATAATTATTTAATATTTATATACTAACGCTTTAGTTTAAAATTAAAAATAGTTATAATTATATATTTTAAAAAAATATTAACTTTTTTATAACATTTACTAGCTTTATTTTATATTAACTTAATTTAATACATTTATACTTTATTTTTGTATATTTACTTTATATACAGCTTTAGACTTTTTAAAACAATACTTAAAACAATAAATTTAATTAAAGTTAGTATATATTAAGTTACTAAGCTTTTCTTAAAATTAGATAGTAGTATTAGCTAGTAAAACTAATAATATTTTATAAATTAATAGCAACATTTAGTTGCTATTTTTTAAATAATAGTTTAATTCTTTATATATTAAGAATTTGCTTTTTTACTTTTTTTACTTTTTTACTTTAAAAAAAAACTAAACTCTACTTATATTTTACTATAGTATACTATTAAGAAAGTTCTTTAAAGTAATTTATAGCTTAATTATTTTTATAATTATATTAAAAGTTAAATTCTAGCATGTATAAATACCTAAAATAAGTAGTGTAATTACTAGTAGAGTAGTTATACCTAGGTTTCTCTTTTACTAAAGCTTTTCTTGGCGCTTGATAAGACGGTAACAATGCTAAAGTAAGGCGTTAATTTACTTGATAATATTACGTAGCTTACTGATAGGTTCTAGTTTACACTAGAACTTGACTTTATTGAGTAACAATCTCTAGACTGCAATTTTTACTCTCTGGGGATTCTTCTCCTGGAATTGTGCTTCGGCAGAAGACTTGAAGACCACCCACTACGTAGGAAGCATCCCACTGGGGATGAGCAATCGAAGCAGGCGTTCGATTTCATGGCTGCATTGCAATGGTCTAAGAGTGTGAAGGGAGAGGGCGGTGATGATTATACTTCGGCCGTCAAGTGGTGTTTCATAGAAGGTTCCAATGCGAATCAGTCATGGCGCAGTGAAATTATCAAGAACGTTATCAGGCCACTAGAGCTTTCTCAGGAGCATTTCAAGACAGCAGCTGTTGTGTGGCCAGATTACATGCACTAGGGGGATCGGATACAAGCCTTCTCCAACCTATCTCTCTTTCCCAACCAAAATCGAGAACTACCAAAGCAATGATAACATAGCAAATCGCCCAACTGGGAAATTACGACCACCGCCTCCAGCATCGGCGAGACCAGTACACTCTCCACAGCCAGTCCAACCCGAACCCCAGCCCTCAACCTTGAAGGAGGGCCGGGGTGAGTCAAGGACTAAAGCTCGCCAAGACCATGCATATCCGGCCAAGTATTGCCGCGAGCGACGCCATCGCCTGAACCTTGCAGATCCTTAGTTGCTGTTTACACTAGTCATGTATTGCCTATATTCGTCACTTGTAGCCTACTTAGCACTTGTCTGCCTAGTCTACTCCTTGTATCTAACTCTCTAGATAGTTATTCATTGAAGGATCATGCTAACTTCTTCTCACCCGAATCAGCTGCTCAGTGAAAGTTGTAACGGCCGAGGCCCACTGGTAGTAGCTATGCTTATTGGCGTGCATGAACCAACTGGCCAGTGCCTGCAAACTCTTCAAACTCGGCTCAGTGCTGCGATCCTTTCCCCTCCTCTTCTTATCTTGGTTGTAGATAGCATCTAGATTAGATAGCTGGAATACAGTTACTGGAGACCGCTCATAAAAGTTCGTTATCAAATTGGATACGCTTTATTTAACCTCATCATTGGAGTACTGTCGGACAGTATTCGGACTTCGTCAAGACTTTACACCTACCCAAAATCATCACTGCGTTAGGGCTCAGAGAAGTATAAGTGCCCTATCCCATAGCGAAAGCGCTGGTTATCCTACTGATGTACTATAACGAAAGGTCAATATGATCGTTTGGAAGCGCAATATGCACCCCTAAACCAATTTAAAAAGACAAAAGCCCATATGGGTCTATGGGTAAGGATAGAGCTTTCCCTTGACGTGATGTAAAGCCCATTAGATGCCTAGATCAATGTTGGTTCTTCTAAGCATCAAACTGACCTGCGTTATCAGGAGTTGGACTTGATGCTTTTTCTGACGTCTTGATTCGATCAACCTATCAATTTCCAATGGATATTCAAGCTCAAGTGGCTGGTAAATATACTAGTAAGAATGTCTACGTTTGGACGCAATTCAATCTAAACTACCGCAAGGGAATACTTTGGTATAGCAGCCAAATACACTGAACGCCGATATATCCGACTACGTCTTGGCTTCAAGATCAACCTTCCACATTCGGTTACCGTGGCCGGTTATCCTGCCAGTGCGCATGAATAACCCGGTCCGCACGTAATTTTCTGTGCGGCTCTAATCACCATAGCGAGAAGTCGACCTCTTCTGGAAATATTGGAGGGAGTTGTATACAAAAGCGGCAGACCAAATGCTCTCAAATGTGATGCCGAGTGTGACCGCCCTTGGTTGACGAACTATATATCGTGCTGGGAATGTCAATGTACACCATGCTGTTGCCTCCAAGTTCCAGTCTTCCCACCCAATAAATATCGCCATGATTGGCTTCAAATACATCATCCTGTCCCTGGGGCTTTTCCTGCCCGCCTTCTCTCTTCCGGTCCTCGAAGAAACTCGCCAAGATGGCGAGACTATTCCGAACCAGTATATAATCACCCTAAAAAAGAATCTGGTTGCAACGGAGGTCGAAAGTCATCTAAGTTGGGTATCCGATGTGCACAGCCGAAGCCTGTCCCGTCGCGACACAGTTGGTCTGGAGCGTACGTTCAGCATAGGCGATTTCAACGCCTACGCTGGTGAATTTGATGATGAAACGATCGCTCAGATCAGCAAAAATAAAAACGTACTTACTCAAAGCATTCCGAGTGGAGTCTTACAAGTGGTCGTTAACGAAAGAGTAGGTTGCTGCTTTTGAGCCTAACAAGATTGCGCTTGTCACTACTCTGGTGAGCCAAACCAATGCACCCTGGGGAATCGCCAGCCTTTCGAACCCGTCTCTGCCCAGCGGCAATATTATGGGCCAGACATACGTTTACGACGAGAAGGCGGGTGCTGACACTTGGGCGTACGTGCTCGACACTGGGATCTTCATTGAAAACACCGAGTTTGAAGGTCGAGCAGTGAAGGGGTATAATGCGTGGCCTGAAGACACATTCGACGATAGATTTGGACATGGTTCGCATGTTGCCGGCATTATTGGATCTAAAACGTATGGCGTGGTTAAGAAGGCCAATGTGGTTGATGTCAAAGTCGTCCGAGGAGTGGTATGTTGAAGAAGAGCCAACCGTGCTTTCCTACATGGTTATATACTAATGATAGCCATAGGGATACTCGACTGTGGCACATGTTCTTGATGGCTTGGACTGGGCGGTGAAGAATATCACTAACACGCCGGGACGAGCCTCAAAATCCGTCGTCAATCTCAGTCTAGGTAAGAAGTGCCAGCTCTGTTATTAGTTATATGATACTGAACTTGGTACTAGCTTTCCCAACCTCTGATGCTTTGAATGCCGGCATCGAAGCAGCCTATGCTGCTGGGGTCCTAAGCGTAGTAGGTGCCGCTAACGATGGGAAGGACGCTTCTACTAAATCACCTGCATCGGCGCCGTCCGCGATCACGGTTGGAGCCGTTGCCTGGAACAAGACGCGGGCTTCATGGAGTAATTACGGTCTCTTGGTTGACATTTTTGCGCCTGGTGTCGACATCCCCTCCTTGTGGAATGGGCAGGGCATTGAGTCTGTCAATTCAGGTACATCGATGGCATCGCCACATGTTGCGGGGCTCGTTCTCTATCTGAAAGCTCTTGAGAATTTGGCGACTCCTGCCGCAACTACCGTGAGAGTGAAAGAGTTGGCGCTGAAGGGAGTGGTTGCGAGTCCAGGCACTGGAAGTCCAAACTTGTTAACGTATAATGGCATTGGCGCTGGCTGAATTCTTGGACGGTCTCGCCAGACTCCTAAGTCTTTACGAATATTTCTAGACTGGGATTGGAAGTGCTGCAAGCTTCAACATAAATACTCTTTACCGTTTTTCAACATCTATGGAGTCCATTATAAGAATAGGCAAAGGAGTTAAAGCATAGAGATGCGAAAGGAAGGCATGATACATAATAATTGACCGAATAATAACAGGCATTGAATAGCATAAACCACTAGCTCCAAAATGAAATCAAAAAGGATGAACTGGGATTACCGAGTTTCTCTAGCCCACATCTGCTGTGATAAGCCTTCGAATCACTAGACGTCCGGTTTCCAGTGATTGATATTTCTGCTGACGCATTCATCAAAAATGCGGGTGCGAATATCAACATACTTCTTAGACAAGCGACCTGCAGCGTGGAGAATAAGCAGCCAGACCGTTGACCAACAATCCGAACGGACCAAACTCCATGCTTACGGTAACAAATAAACCAATACAATGGTCACAAAGGCGACCTGAGGAGTCAGGACGACCGATACTCTGGAATATCTGGAGAAGGGCCGTGTCGCTTTTGATACAAGGCCCTGCCAATAATGCCTTACCACTTGCGAGCTCTACTGACTTTGTCTCGCGCCTTAGCTACGGACTTTTGACCAATTGTAGCTCTATTCACCATACCGGTCTCATATATGGCCTCATTGGCGCCAGTGGTCCAGAAGTGATGTAAACGGTTGAATATCTCCCGCAATCTAGAGCGCTCCCTTGTCGGCAAACTTACTCCATGTTGTATTAACAACTCAACCGTCCCCGGTGCCCTCGTGATGGTAAATGATGGGGACAGTGTAAAACACGGGCAGGGGCCGGATAAGGAGCTGCTAGAGCCCTCAAGACAATCCAATCTCTCCACCTAGATGAACGGAGGCGGTCGACATCTTAACGAACATTTGTATGTGTGCGAAGATAAAGGGAATGGCAGCGACGGTGAGGGGAGGGAGAGCGGCGAGGACGAACTTAATGGCGACTAGGACGTGTCCCGCAGAGCTGCTGCTGCGACTTTTCAGCGATATAAAGGTAGAAACCGTCTGCTCCAGGGTAGCCAACGCGGCCTATCATGAACGAGACTTATACATTAGGGCCGGAGCACGATGTCCGCAAGGACATTGCGACAACTGAAGCCATCACCATCATGCCGCCACTCTCGACCTAAAGCAGACACCGTGACTCAGTCTGGTTCCCTTCGTACATACTCTCCGGGAACGGGGCTTGTCCATGACTGTAGTATCGACTATGCGCCAGACGACCATGTGGATTATTGGATGACCAACATATCCCTTGGTCAGGTGCTCAAATGTATGACGTTGGTGACAGCGATTGTCCGTTGCCATGAGATAACGTCATAGATGTCTCTAAAACTGCTGACAATCGTACGCGACTTGCTCGATAACGCGGGGAAACTTCTCTGCATGATGCAAGTGACGTCAGATTCATGGTTACCGGTGGGCTGTGGGTATAACTACCATGATGCGCCGAACGTACGCGCCGGTCGAGGCTGGACGCAGCCACGCAATGACTATGCCCGCGGAAAAATCGATACATGCAGCCCGCATGGCAAAGGAACTAGCTATGATGGCGTTGACTCAAACAGTGAGTGCAACGGAGATGACGATTTTGAGGATTGCGGCGAAAGCTCGGGCAGTGAACGCTCAAGCGATAGCGATTCTGATGCCGGGTTCGACGACGATGATAACGGCGGAGGACCGCGGCATACACGCGTTCGAGCGCTTAAGCCATGGTCGAAGTCAGACGAACAGCGCTTACTCGCGTACAGGCGCAAGATGGTATGGAATAGGACGATATTTTTCTCCGTTTCCCAAATCGTATAGTAGCCGCAGTGCGGCCGTGCTGGTATGTATTGCAGGGGAAAGAGTTGCCTGTATTCCGAAATCGCAACATTGGGAAGTGAAAGGGGGTTGAGCACAAGCACTGGTAGTCTTTGAGACATAAGCATGGTAAATATACGAAATCAGCTCCACAATATTCCAAATTTAAGTCATATGGACTGGAAATAAAGCCGTGAATACCGGTGTCGGACACCGACTTTGCCCAATAGATAGCGACTAAGCCAGTCAAATTTCTCTTCATGTTCCAAAAAATTGCATCGCCCTAAGCAGTCCCGTGTACATCATAACCATGTCATTGCAGGTGCATCTTATTGTCTAGGGGGTTACCTTACAGAGGTTGCATTCGATACGTTCCCCTTCCTTCACATTCGCTAGGTGCTTCCGCTTGGAATGCTTACTGAGTCATCTGGGGTGCCAAAAGAGAATATGCGCTCTTCAATCCATGGGTTTTCGTTGCCTAGGCAAAAGAAACATTTCTTCGGCCTCTTCTCGCTGTATACGGTGACTTTGGCTGCTTCCAAGGCTTGACCCAGCCGGTCGGCAGCCTCCTGTGATTTTAATTTCCTTTCATGCTTAACCCAGACAGGAAGGACACAATTAGAGAAGCGCCAAAGGTGCTAGACATGGCGCGCTCCGCCTTCATCGAGGTGGCAGCAAGCTGTAACCGCGTCGATCGCGGCATGGCGACGGCGATATTCAAAGTAGCGTTGCCAGCGCGAAGGAATGACAAAGCCATTATAACCACGCGCTCTGGCAAATTTCCATTATCCACGTTCCACTCTAGGAAGGTCTTTAGATCTCATAAAATTCTTCAGAATTGTCATTCCATCCAGCTCCGTACCCGTTTGTTAGCCTCTATTGCATCAACTTCTACTTCTCCAAAAGTGCAGTAGCAACAGTACCCTGTAGACTATTATGAGCGCTACATCGGAGGCCAACGTTTTGACGGGCCTCCAGCCCTGCCGTTGTAGATTGCTCAGTGACCGGAACTGTATCTCCCTTTTCGGCGCATAAAAGGGCCAACCGGGAGAGGATGCTCGAAGAATGGCAAAACAAATAGTACTCAACGGAAAGGCAAGTATCTACGCGGAATCGACGACGGCCGCTCTTCAAAACGCGCGCAACGCCTCTACGGCCCACCGCCAAGGAACCGAGCGTATCTCCCAGCACATCTCAGAACAGGTCACTCTTGGCTAGCAACACATGCAAAGATCAATCGTTTCATCGAACAGGATAAATGCGAATGTTGGGCGAGAGAAACCGTAGTGCACGTCAGTGGACTGTCTAAAACTTAGTGACTTAAGGTAACAATTGTATAGCAAGATAGGGGATGCATTCAACAACATCGCAGTAATGCTCGAGGCAGACTCAATGGAGGATGTCGTAGCCGAGTCCAACCGGCTGAGTGCCCAACCGATTTTAACTCAAGAATCCATCAAACTGGTTACAGGACATAATAGCACATGCGAGGTGAACTGTGTCTAAGTGGATGCCGCCATTAGTATCGTTCCAGGCTCGCAGTGTAAGGAGAAGGTTTTGGACGCAGTCGTCAGGGTAGCCAGGACGCTTGATAAGGACTCTGTGGTGCAGGTGGACGGTTGAATTCATATCAGTCGTGAGAGTAGCAAGAGGTCAAATAGAAACTGTATTATGCATATCCGAAGCGACCATGAGTGTCATGTGGGTTTGGTGTTGAGGAATAGTGGTGAGGTCGGTGCAGCGATCTGCATGTGACAATCCTTGTTACCGGATACCGGCGGTCGACGCAAAACCAATAGCGGCAATGGATTCAGCTGGGTTGATTATGGTAATTTGGACCTCGAAATAGTTATTCAGATCTACTTTAAACTTTTTTTTTAATTATCAGGGAAGCAAAATTCCGATAGGCCCTATGTAACTGGCAACCCTAGAATCAGACAGGGGCAGTACGGATTTGCATATCTGTTAGAATGTATTGGAAGACTCTTGGGCTGAGATATTGACCATCTGCACATTGGCTTATCTTCTAATTTCTAACAACGTAAGCATCACAAGCGATGTTGGTATCGTTACCGTCGCCTTGAATGCTCAGTCGACATTGATAGTAGACAAGACCTTAGAGCTAACGATTCTTCCACTGTTAGTTTATCAGCGCCAGTAGTTAACTCTAACCATGTAGATAGATATGATTAAATTCGATTCCAGAGATGAAATTCCACAACGTCTTTTTTTGCCTCAACCGCCCTCAGGGCAGTGCCATAACGTTAAAATGCGTTTGAAGGCACCCTTCTGACGATCTTGAGGCTTCTTCCACTTCTACTAGAACTGTAGAGGAACTCAAAAAATAGCCATGCCGCCAGAGAAAAAAGGTCATATGTCTGGACTAAGGCGATAATCGGGGGCTAGCATTAAAGTTTATCTCGTATGCAAGGAAAAAAAAATTAAATAAGAGACAGGCAAGGAATATATAAAAGTATGTAATAAGATAGGGTGTAGCAAGATACGGAGGTTATTTCCACATTTTATAGAAATCGCGTCTTCAGATGTGCATAGATGTACTCCCTCAAACCAATCGCTACCGCACACACTATCCACGCAAATGTAAAGGCAACATATCCGACCGATATCCAATACGTTCGCGCACGCTCTATATCCAACTGCGTCCCCGCACTCAGTAGTACTAGCGAATCACCCGTCGAAAACAAGAGCTGGCACTTGCAGCTTCGGTAAAGACCGACAAGATGGAATGTCGTGCCACCGACGAGCACGAAGGCGTTTACAAAGGCGACGAAGCCGTATATGGTGGGCATAGCTTGACTGAGGAGACGAGCTGGCAAAGATTTGCGGCCGACGAGACAGGCCCGTAACACAAGGAGCCAAGCGAGGACAAGGGAGAGGATTGTGTACAGGAGGAAGGTGAAGGCACGGCAACCGAGACCTATCGTCGGAGTATTCCAGGCTATTAGAGTTGCACATCCAGTGAAGACTGAAAGGCAGAGCCAAGCAACAGTTTGAATTGTGAGGAACTTGGCGAGGAAACTGACGCTGTAACACCCTGAATCATTACTGGGAAGGGGCGGGGAGTTCGTCATCGCTTTGATCCAGTGGTCCCACCGTACGAAGCCGGTAATGCGTTTGCGAAAGGGGATGACGCGAAGGCGAAAGTTGAAGCTGGGTCCTGAACCCTTGGGGTCAGGGTGGGCGCAGGAGCGGATAAGTGCGTTGAGGTAACCTTCGAGCAGATCAGGGTTTACGGTGGTTGCGTAGCAGTTGCTGACAACCGAGAGGACGAGGAGCCACGCGAAGAACACCCCGAAGGCAAGGCTATAACCTTTGTCGCGGTCACCCAACACGTTGTAGGCACCGTAGAAGCCGGCAGCCGTGCCAGCGAACGTCAAAACCACGGGGATGACGATGCCATTGACAAAGTCGGTTTTGGCTTTGAGGAGTGTCACCATCATATTTTCCACCTGGTGTCGGAGCCTGGTGCCTTTGTATAACTTCTGAATTTCTTCGAGCGGTAAGGAGCCATTCGAGGACGGGAGATTTTCAAGGTCATTGACTTGGGTGAGTCCCGTCTTTGACAATTCAACTGAACTATGGTTGACCCCGTCGTCACTGGATGGAGGACTCTTCTTCAAGTCTTGTGTGGAGCTCGCTTCCTTCTTGCCTGGAGTGCGTGTGATGGTAGTTTTTACGAGGTTTACCATCTCATTGGTAGGGGAGAGACTGAAAACCCTCGAATGCCGGTCTTCATCAGTTGGGTGCAACATCGTTTGGCTCGCTATGATTGCCAGTCCCATCACGTGCTCGTAGTAGAGGCCGTCTTCAGTACCAGGCGGATTCTTGTGACACATCCTCCACACAAATTCACAGTCTTTCCATACCTGGTAGAAGCAGGCGGCGATAGCGCTGGCGGGGTCCCCAAGCACGATTGTATACTCTTTAATAAGGTAAAATATAGCCTGAAGACCGTGTTGTTTTGTCTTCCCGGGTTTGTCCTTCTGCGTCGAAGGGGCCGGCACCGGCGACTGCCCAACCGACGACTTATCTTCTCCTTCCTCTTGCTTCTCGTTCTTCCTCTCTCTATGCTCTTTTTCATCCTCCTCACCGTTGCCGGAGCCAACGGGACAGAGAAGCAGCTGAGCGAGAGCGGGGACGATGAAGGTAGTGAGCAGGTCAGACCACTGACCGAAAGTGCTCAACTGGAAGCCGGGACAGTATTGGTTGCACCAGCTCAAAGTGGCATTAACCAGCGGGTTTGGTGTGGATGTCGAGGTTTTGTTGATGCCGCAGGCGTCCCACGGGAGGCTCTTCAGCGTCGAGAGTTGGGAACGAGCGCTTCTCATGCAGCAGTGACCAAAGTCGGTGGAAGCAGAGGCTGAGCCAATAAACAGAACCAGAAATATTACAGGGGTGAGAGTTTGGAGGAAAGCCAGTCCGCGTTGCCGTGGATAATAAGCCATTCCGGAGTCGTAGGAAATTCAGCTTGGTAGAAACATGTTTTCTCTCTCTCACAGATCGGCTGCTGGGTTGAGGAGACATGAGTAGTTATGCCGTATTGCAGAGCCGCGGAGCATGCGCAAGGCTCTCGGATTACCTAAAAGTGAGCCCTTGGCTGCTCGATCGTCGAGCTGAGGTGTTGGTCTCAGCACAACACGCCAGTGGCGTCCTCAGCGCATGTTTTGGTCGGCTGCGCTTGCCTCCCGCCAATACAGCGCTAACCACAGCCGGCGACGCGGGCTACAGCTCAAGACCCTCGGGGCCGCTAGGGGCCGCAGTCCGCCTACCTAGCTCCGCAAGGTTAAATGCACCTTACTCGCACGGACGCTGACTGGCGCTCCCGCCACTAAACTACACACATGCAAGGCTGAAAGACACTACTCCCATAGGATGAAGGGTCGTCGATATCCCGCGGCACTCTGATAGAATACAGCGGCCCTGACAACTGTTTACTGTGGTACAGGGCATAAGTTTTGTACCACGTCAATGCGCTGCAGGGGGCCCTTGCAACGCCACCAGAATTAAATACACCAATCAACATACTCTTCTGTATAGAAAAAGATATGTACAATTCCTGCGTCTACGCGTCTCAACACTTTTTCACACAATGGAGCCCTCTACGCCGCACACAAAGCACCTTACCCGCGATGAGCGCCTACAAGTACAAACTTTACATCTTGCTGGCCATTCAATTCGGTCTATTGCTGCCCTTCTTAATTTTACGCAGCGACAAGTTCAGTATGCAGCTGCTAGTTAACGCGTCACGCCAAAGAAGCGCTCTGGTCGACCCCAGACCCTCACTTCTGCTCAGATCGATGAGATTGAGGTATTCGTTTGCAGCTGTCGTACAGGCAGGCTACTGAGCTACACTCAGCTAGCTAGTGGCCCTTTCTCTCAGTTTCACGTCAGCTCGTACGCGATTCGACACGCCCTACGGTAGCGAGGCTACTCACGCTGTGTAGCTTTGGCTAAGCCCTCTCTCTCCCCCGCGAACCGACAGAAGCGCTTGCAATGGGCGTATGACCACCTCAATTGGACGCTGGAACAATGGTCCTTAATACTGTGGACTGATGAGACGTGGGTAACAGGGGGTAGACATCGAAAGCAGTGGGTTACAAGGCGTCCTGGAGAGGAGCTTGTTGATACCTGCGTGTTGGAGAAGATTAGACGGCGACGTGGCTGGATGTTCTGGGGCTGCTTCTCTGGTACAGAGAAGGGACCCTGCTTGTTCTGGGAAAAGGACTGGGGCTCTATCAATAAGCAATCGTACTGTGAGAAGATAGTCCCTCTCATCCATGGCTGGCTACGACTACGGCCAGGCCTTCAGCTAATGCAAGATGGGGCACCAGGCCACTCAGCGGCATCTACGCAGCAGGAGCTTCTAGAGAGAGGCGTAGAGACTATTTTCTGGCCTCCTTACTCACCAGATCTCAACCCAATTGAGACGATTTGGAACTGGATGAAGGACTGGATTCAGGAACATTATGGAGACGTACAGCTCTCCTATGATCAACTACGTGAGGCGGTACGGGCAGCCTGGGATTCGATTACAGAAGCTCAGCTTCAAGAGCTTCTTGAGAGTATGAGAGATCGCTGTGCTGCGGTTATTGCTGCGGAAGGAGGATTTACGAAATACTGAGTTTTGTATGTAATTAAAACCTTGGCTACGCCACTTGGCCCGTTCTGCCGCACTGACGTGGTACAAAACTTATGCCCTGTACCACAGTATTATCAACAATGTCCCCAATGGTACGCCCTTTTTTCCCCTTTGAGGCTCTTGCACTGCCAGGGACTTGAACTGGACACGATTCCACCGTCTGCTACGCCGGGGGTAATCACACAATCATACAACAACCGTGTTGTTGGACGAAGCTTCTGTCAGAACTCCAACTATGCCCACCTCCACCTCCTCCGCCTTCGCTGGCCACCTGGCCACGCTCACAACCTCTGCTGTTCCTGCCACCACTAGTCTTGTCAACTTTGACTCAATGCCTGAGTGCGCCTCCAAGTACTGCGTTAATTCGACCCACTCAGCCTTGCCCTGTCCGTCCATCTCGACTCCCTGTCCAGCATCCGCTACCGCATGTGCTGGAGTCGGTGTGCCTGCTGCGTGCTATTGCGGCCTCCCAAACCCCCTATACTGCGCCTGGACTTATTGTGGATGGCTGGACTGGATGCTTGCCGAGGATTGGTTCAGCACTACATGTCCCTACGTCGCACCGGTGAACTTCGATCCATTGCCGGACTGCGCCCGCGACTGCCTCGAGGGCCGTCTCTTTGACTACGGCTGCATCACACTCCAGAAGAACTGTTTCTGCTCCCATGTGAGCCTGTTCGGCTGCAACGCGGATTGTTCTACTCAGGAAAACTTGACGGTCGCCAATTGGTACGCAACTGTGTGTGCCATTTCCAGTGCCAGTGCCCTGCAGGTCGCGGCCGTTGAGACTTCTGCATCACTCGTTATTCCACATTCGAAACCATGGGATGGTTTTAGGTGGTATGAAATTTTTACCCTCGTTGTGGGGATCATCTCCGTGGTGGTCTTCCTTGTATATGTCTTTTGGGGGAAGGATTCAATAGGACGAAGGATGAAACAGCGGACCGAATAGCTCAACAAAATATTTGTTATTATTGACTACTTAGCTTCTGACCTACCAGTTTGTTCAATTTCTCGAAAATGTATGTAAGGAGTGTGACAGAGTTGCACAGTGCAAAAAAAATATAAACAACAGGATCCTCTTTCACTCATATTCTTCCATTGTCCGTTATTACTCCGTGTCTGAGATCGCCAAGTTCAGTAGACCTGAACCCTTTTCTTACGGTCGTCGACTCCCTCTCTAGCTCTCCACCCTACACCTCATGATCCCCATTAGTCTTCAGTCCTTCTTCAATCGTTCTTGGGGACTTGGGCCCTGATCCCTCACTGTCGTTTCTCATCCTATGTCATTTTATCAGCCTCGATGTCGCTTGATTGGGTTCAGGTCTAAAACTCACCCTTGTGTATGACTATCCCAACTGAAAACCCGAGATTCGAGATCATACTTCGGGCGCACGGCCACCAAAGATTCCTTCTCGGTATAGTAAGGCGCCTGCGATGTCCGCTTCCAGTTGCCTGGCCTCTCTGTCTCTAAAGTCTCATTATCCACCGAGCTATACAGCACTGGTGCCTTCAGCGCATTGACATATGCCCAAGGCAGCGGGATGCACGGGTTATCCGTGAGGAGGTATACGGACAACCACAGGAAAACAGTTATGACAGGGACGACAATTATGACGCGGACAGAAAGAGCTGCGAAGTTACTTCCGTATATGACGAAGTCAGCAACACCGTCCTTGAATTGCTTTGTTTTCTGGTCGAAGGCCAGATTTGGAATGTCCTTTGGTGGGTCGTTGAACATCGTCGTCTCGGCCAGCGTGTTCTTTGTCGCCACGTATGCGCCCAACACAAGCCTTTGTAAGTCTTGATGCAGGTTGGATGTCTCCGCGTCGAAGAATAAGCCTACCGATGTCGCTGCCGATTTCAGCGCCGATGTTCCCAACGCCTGTGCCAAGCCTATGATGCGAGGTTGGCTTAAGGCGGCTTTAAAGACTTCTACGAGTCCGGGTTGCAGCCCTTCTACCTGTTCGATCTCGACGATTGATTTCTTCGGCCCATCTCCGTGCGACCACAAGCTCTGCTCCCAACACAAGAGTCCAGGCCGCCCCTGTTGCACTTGGTAACCAACCGCAAAATCGTCACCATTGTACGGCTCCGTCAGGTACCATGGATCGACGCCAGGAGTGTAGCTGAGTCGCTGCATAGAAGAAATTATGAATGCGAATGAAAGATTCGCACCTCGAATCGTGGACGAGGGCAGGAATACCGTCGCTATCGGCGCCTTTCCGTCCCCAAGAGATACTTGGTGCTGGACCTCAGGGTCGTTGAATACGTTGTAAAAGTCTACAGTGATGTTGTCCACGACGTCGTACCCTTGATACCAGCTGTACTCTGTGCGGCAGGATCCTTGGACTTCCAGACGAAGATCAGGAATGTATTGTAGGCCGAAGTCAATTCCCGAAAGATGGAAGGAGTAATCAATCTGGCACGTCTGGTTTCCCGATGAATCTTTCGAACATTTCGGATCCTGAACCACTACGTTGAAGCTGGATGTGTTGGTCTTCTGGCCGGTTTTCGGGTTGGCGGCTTCGAGAACCTCTATTGCCCGCAGATTAGATGGAACTAGCAGAGAATTATACCTTAAGTAGGCGGAGCTTTCCTGGCTGCCTGGGTGGGTCGGATAGTATAGATTTTGGAGATTTGCAGGAGCCGCCGTGCCGATGATGAGGCTTGGAGAGACGAGCAGAGACATGATGAATGCGCATGCCCATGCAAGAAACGCGGCTGCGGCCCACATGAACGCGTACCCTGGAATGTGTGATCTGTATTCGAACATGGATTTGATGATGCTGAGAGGAGAGGCCTGCGAATTCCAAATGGCGACGTTTGCAACGCCCATGTTCCGCGTGAGTGTCCTGCTTTTGGCCGCGACGGCAATGGCCACCAGAACAAACAGATACCAGAGGTGTAGGATGATGACGTTCATCATGAGGGTGTAGAAGGACAACAGGATTTTGCTGACTGGGACAGTGACCGCAATGGCATCCTTAGGGCCGTGTTCCGTCGGCATCGCAAACCTTTGGAGTAGCACATAATTCTCGGATCGCGAGGCAAGCTCCTGGATCTGCTGCAATACTGCCATGATTTATGGCAGCGACTGGTATATTGAACTGAGCGCAAAAAAAAGGGGGGAGGGAGTTGGGTTTGAAGTGATATGAAGGTCGTCTTTGCAAGGAAAGGTATTTCCTGACTGACTGAGTGGGCGCTGAGATTTGAACCTTCACCATCGAGCAACGAGAGACGGCAGAACCTTCAGCTGCTCTTTGCTGCAGAGCCGCAACAACTAAAGCAGGCAGCGAGACAACAGTCATGATACCTCGAGCCAATGGGACCAAGGCGTGATGTCCACCTTACATGGGTAAGCGAGTTCGAGCGCGGTCGCCGGAGTTGGGCATACTTGTAGAAGGCTTGCAGACAGCGTCCACCGAATGTATTTGATGCAAGCCCAACACATTTCGGCGAGCTGTACAACCTCCCTCTAATGCTCTTAATTACAGGAAATGGCGAATCGAGCAGCGAGGGGGCTCCGGCTGATAGACCGCCTTACATCCGGGGCCAAAATGCGCCGACGGTGGCTTGACGAACCCGCGCTCTGTCAGCTGCATGCATCCAAGCTGGGGGTGGAGCCTTGCCACGTTTGGCTCCGCTTTTGCCCACCATTTGACAGCCGGACGCCACACCGAAATCACAAATACTTTATCACCGGATTTGGAAAATTATCTGCGCTGGCAACTCTAGCCGCTGCGCGTCTGATTGGCGGTCCGTAATACATCCTTCAGAAAAGTGTTCTCCCAAATGCAAACCTCATCAGCCTCGACGCAGAACCGTACGATCACGTATTCGCCTTTGTTGTGTGGAGTATCGGTAATGAACGCCTCCGGCCCCGCTCAGCGGGCGGCTGCTGTATGGATTATGCGTATTATAACTCATTTCAATCATTGCACAGCTGCCATATATCAGGACCAGATCCTCCCTTCTTTGCAGCGCTGCATACTGGCTGTCTCCTGCGTTTCGTCTTCTATCAGCTTTCCACGAAATCTTTCTTTGCTAGCATCTAAAACGCTCGTTGCTTCTGCATTCGCGTCATTATGAAGCCATCAATCGTCGCTCCGTTCTACATCCTGACATTCCCTGTCGTCATCCAAGCGGTTACTCTCATAGAAGCATTGAATCAAAACGGGGCTTCCAATTTCGCCAAACAGATCCAAGCAAACCCTGATATTCTTGCTCTTTACACGTCACCGTCTGTACAAACGGTTTACGCCGTCCCCGATACCTCTTTTGTGTTTACAAACACAACCCTGCGGGCACGACAAGACGACCCACAGCAGCTACAGCTCCAGACTTCGACGGAGCTAAACAAGCTACAAACATTGAGCAAGGTTCCCGGAGGCGTATCAAACAGTAACCTGAAATCTCCAAAGCTGAAAAAACCCCAAGCTGTCGTCTCTGAGAGCGGTGGAAATGAATCTCCTCAGCGCCGTCAGAGCGGCAACAGTACAATCCCGTCAGCACCAGTAAGGATTGCTTCAGGGTTGGGAAAGAAAGTGAACCTCGTTCGTGGTGACGTCGCGTATGATGGGGGAGTAATCCATATCATTGACCAGTAAGCTAGCTTCCGAGATATAACACCACCAATTAACTCTATCTAGGTTTTTCACCGTTCCAGACTCACTCTCCAATACAATCAGCTCGACAGGCCTGAGTGGCTTCCAGAGCCTCTTGACCCAAGCAAACCTCTCCGACACTTTCACCAATCAAAACTCGATCACTATCTTCACGCCCAGCAATGAAGCCGTCGCCGCCGCCGCTAACACCAACTCCACATCTGAGCTCCAGACCCTGCTCAAAAACCATGTCATCCCAGAATTCACTGGCTATCTCCCACTTCTCACCGACGGTGCTACCTTCACCACTCTTGCCGGCTTTACACTCACCATCTCTGTCAAGAATGGCGCGTATTTTGTCAACAATGTGAAAATTATTGGAGCGAACTCCATTACCGACAATGGAGTTGCGCACGTTATTGATGGCGTAAGTCTTCACGACCCAGACATGTCCACGCCCCAAGCTCGTTTCGCAGATGTTTAATCTCCTGCAGATCCTTACCCCAACCCCCGAGCCTTTTACCGGCGCCGGATGGCAGCTGCGACCGTCCTACGCAGCCATGGCTGCTGTTATTGCTGCAGTAGTCGGACAACTAGCCGTCTCGTTATAATCACAGCTCCGGAGGTGTAGTTGATGAGTTTCGCAGGAATGCATAATGACATGGCTGGAGGGCGGACAAGGGTTACT
Source organism: Zopfia rhizophila CBS 207.26 (assembly GCA_010093925.1). Taxonomy (NCBI): domain Eukaryota; kingdom Fungi; phylum Ascomycota; class Dothideomycetes; family Zopfiaceae; genus Zopfia; species Zopfia rhizophila. Next base: position 699,967 of record ML994639.1, read on the forward strand.
CGGCTTCCTTATGAACATCAAGATAATATCTAACTTTAATTCGCTTCTATACCTTACTACATGAATAATAAAATTTGTTTGAGTATATGATGGGGCTAGTTACGCGTACATCCTCAAAATGGACTGATGATCAAAGTGAACAATGTGGCTTCGAATTAAACATTTCGTAACTCGACGCGAAGTTTCAGATCAATAGTGTACTTCGTCCATATATAGGCCAATGCATTCCTTATCGGAGTCTACTAAGGTGGACCTCGGCGGGGTAAACGGAACTAGTTGGAGCCGCTCTGCCCACCATTCTACCCCGGCCTTGTTTCTACTCGCTATCATTAACTACAAACCGAATCACCATTTCTGATCCGTATCTTTTGCCTTTTGCGGCGATCCGAAAGGTTCAAGGGTTCAATTGAGGTGGATGTGGATTGGATTTCAGCTGAAGCTGCATTAAATTGCGGCGTTCAAACCTCACCTGAAGTTGCTTTCAAATCCCTGTCAGGCTGGCATGGATGTCCCCAAATAGGCGTCATGCATACACGACGCTTACTGGAGATGGAAGTGATTTGTACTCATAAGTTTTGTTTTCCTAAAATCTTGCTCACAGGACGGCGAAGAGCCCAGCCATAACCCAAGGCTGAGTTTCATGCTCAGTTAGAAGCCTGAAAATCAGTATGGAGCCGGAATTCATTGCTTGATTGCAATGCATGTCAGATTGTAAGAGGAAAGTCCCTAGGCCAGTGGTGCGGATGTCGCACAACTCTAAACATATTCGGCCATCAAGAAATCGCTCATTATCCTCTCGTTTGCATTTCCCTTAACGTGCATCGGTAGATCAGCTCTACGTCATGCCGACTGGATTTCTCGCTGACATGAATATCGGGAGGCTCTCTAGTTCTGCCGGGTATGTTTCCCGTTCTCTTTGGGCCAAGGAGCTTGCTCGCACGGTGTCAGAGGGGACCCCCATCTGAGGATTGTATCTTCCCGAACAGTCAGTCCTTTAGGCCCACACTTTGTCTGGTCTGCCACTAACCCAGTTCATGTCTCTTGCGATAGAAGAAAATTGTCTCAAGATTTACGGAGTAAAGGCGTTCACCACCCTGACTCCTATTTTGCTTTCTAATTTACTAAACGACAATAGTGGCTGGGAGGTGCTTTTCAAATCCTGATCGCAGCTTCCATGCGAAATTCAAACTCTTGAGCCTGCTCGTTGCTTCTTCTAAAATTTTGGATTGAAACTATTAGACTTGATAACAATCAATTCAATCAATTTTTGAGGTGCCGATTGGATTGATTGATCAAAAATGGAGTTGTCAATTGGATTGATTGGATTGGTTGGCGAATAGAGCGTAAATTGATCGCAAATTGATTGAATTGAAAGCGAATTACTCCGGCACGTGACCAGATGCCTTAATCTTCGAAAATCCACTCGCAGAGAGAGCTTTGTCCGTCGAGGCTATAAAAGGTCGCCAGCTTTGGAGAACTACCTCTCACAGTCGCAGCTTGAAGCAGGGATAGATAGGGCGTCGAGAGCGAGCTAGGCGAGCTTCGGGTACTTATGGTGATAGGCAATCCAGTAGGAAATAGAATTAATCGAAAACAGATGGTCCTAGAGTAGATTTGGCTCCTCCTTCTTCCAACGTGTAAACTCGTCGCTCTACTCCTCCTTAGAATCAATTATAGGGGGATTGGCGTACTAATTAATCTGGTTCTAGAGATTTAAAGTAATCTTGGTCTGTGTTACAGACTGTAACAAAGACGGAAGTGTAGCCGAAGAGGCGTCGTTATGGAAGGCACAATATGAAGAAATGTGTAAGCGATGCCGACGAGCAGAAGCGAACTGGAGAAGACAGAACCTGCAGATGGGATTGCTCCGAAGTAAGTTCAAGTTCTATAGGGAACAACACCCGGAGTAGGTAAGCAAGTCAGGTGACTAGCTACGGCGGGGCACTAGGAAGATGAGTGCTGATGAGGAAGATGAGGCCGGGCACAGCCCTAAGCTAAGCTCATCTTCTCTCATCTCCTCTAGCAGTATCCAACATACTTCCAATTAGTATACAATGTACGCATGAAGGATCTACTATAAGTATGGGACTTTAAACGGCTCACGGTTATTTTTAATTCTTTATAGTTACTCTAAAATTAAGATTCATACCTTAAGTAATATAGTTTAATACTATTTTATTAAATCTTAACTTACTATATTACTTCTCTTTATTTTAATTAAGCTAAACTAATTTCTACTAAGTTTAATAAGCTATCTAGTCCAGACGTGAAAAAACTAATTAAGATATTATATAATTAATTAAATAACTAGTTACTAGTTTAATTTTATATTAGTAAGTTAGTAACTTATAATATAGTAATTATTATCTTAAAAGAGTAAAAAAAGCTATTAGATAGATTCTAATATTATATTATTTAAATAAGATCTATAATAACTTATTATAAGGATAAATAAGAACTTTATTTATTAAAAGAAAGTAGTAGTAAAAAAGAAGTTATAGTAAGATTTTTATTTATAACTAAAAGTACATCAAGAAATTAGAAGAGTATATAATAAATTATTTAAAAATAAAAAGTAACTATTATAAAGTTATGTAACACCCTAATTAATTTATAATAATAAGTAGTAATAGAAAAAGCTATAAAAAAAAAACAGCAAAAATCCAGCCTCGTATAAAATTTAATAGTAATAGAAATAAACTTAAGACTTTTATAGTAACTATAAACTTTTATTATTAGTTTAATTAAACATTATTTATAACTAACTAAGATTGGATTTTGGTGGCTGGTATAAATATAATAGGAAGAACTATAAAATAGTTTAAACTACTTACTAAAAACTATCTAGCTAATAGAAACTTTAATCTAGGAATAATAGAACTTATATACTATAATAATAATATATAATAAGCCTTTAAAGATTACGAGAGCTTTAAAAAGGAAATGATTATAATTTTTAGAAAAATTAATAAGGAAATAAAGATAATTTAGAAGTTTTAATAACTTAAGTAATAAACATTAGTAGCTAACTACACAGTAGAGTTTAAATAAATATAATTATAATTTAACTAAATAAACTAACTATTAGTTATAATGTACTATGAAGGACTAAAAGATAGAATTAAAAATAAAATCTCTAAAGGCAAATAACTAAGTACACTACTTAGAATTATTAAATAAATAGTAATTATTAATAATTATTAATATTAATAAAAATAAGAAAAGAAAGCACGTGGGAGACTAGTAATTTATATATCTAAAAAAAATTAAAAAAAATACCTAAACATATAATAAAATAGATATTAACTATAATAAGATATTTATTAATAAATAGTAAGGAAAGTAAACTAAGAAATAAATAAAACGCTATACACGAAAAGCTTACTTAAAATATAAAAAATAAAAACATTTTATTAAAGACTATAAATAATAATAAGTAAATATTAAAAAAAGCTTATATCTAAACTAAAGCGCTAAAAGAAGTTAAAATAGCTATAGTTTAAATAAAATAAATATAAGACCAGATCACTAAGAAAACTATTATATAAAAAATAAAAAAAGAATAATATTAAATATATGGAAGTCACACACACTTTAAGATAGAATATAAAATATTATACTAGTAAGTAAAGAATTATTTAGTAGAATTATATTACGGGACGGTCTTTAGCTTTTATGTACTTAAGATTATTATATACTAAGAATATATATAGTCTTTACTGCCATAATATAAAAGACAGTATATAGGTTTCTTTAACGTAATGAGTATAAGTACATATCATATTAAATACTTTAGTAATTTATAAAATTATATAATAATATTACTTATATAATATTCTAATAATATAAAAATATAATAAGTGATAGTCTAACTAATTTATTACATAACTAATTCTAAAAAGTCACTCTAAAATGAGAAGATAAGTATAAAGAAGAAAACTATCTAAAAGCTAAAGAAAACGCCCTTTATATAGTAAACTCTTTATTTATATTTTGTTAATACTTAGGTCTGTTATAGCTGCTTAGTCTTTATTAGTCTTAATTATCTATATTATATTTATAACTTTATACTTAAGACGTCACGTATTTTCTTTACTATTAGCTTTATTAATTATCTTAATAATATTAGCTAGAAGCTTTATTTTCTGCCCAATTCTCTAGAGCATCTGCTCTGTCTTTTGTCTAGTATTAAGTTCCTATACATATTTCTTTACTAATAGCTAGTAATTCTCTTTTAATTAGTTTACTATTTTCTGTTTATAATTATTATTTTACTTATTACTAACTATAATACTTACTCTCTTTTTAAACTTTTAGCTTAAAAGTAGTTTTTATTTTGGGCTTTAAGTATAAGAAAAGTTTATTTCCTTAAAGATATTATAAGCGTCTCTAGAATTTCTTTTCTTCTTTACTTTTAATAATACCTAAGGTTAAGTCTTTAACCGTTTGTAATTACTATTTTATGAAATTAATTTAGAATTATAATTATTTCATGCTAACTCTGTGCGGTCTATGTAAAAAAAAGAATTTTTATTACCTTATAAATCTTTTATCTAACTATTATTCTAAATATATTAAGTATTCTTAAAAATATAATCTAGCAGTTTCTGTTTAAGAGTTTAATAAATCTCTTACTAAAAAGAGATAACTTTAAGAGTAGTTAGAGTATACTTAAAATCTTAAGCTAAAAGCTTAATTCTGTTAGTAATAATTATATAAATAGTTTATTTTAGTTAATAGTTATAAGCATAAGCTATTTGCCCGTAAGCTTACTTTAATTAAGAAAATATAGAATTTAGAAAAGAAAGAAAAACAAAAAATCTTTAAATTATTATAATTTATAATATTTTTATTTACTGCTTTTACTAATCCTTCTCTAAATATCTCTTTTAATTAGAAGGCTGTATAGGCATTTTTTTTTTAAAATCTAGTATTACTAAATTTCCCTAATAAAACTAGTTAATTATTTTAGAATATTACTTTAAGTTCTTAATAGATTTTTAGGTATTTTTCTTTAGTTTATAGTTTCTTTACTTAACTAGGTATTTCTACTAATATCTGAATTATTATAGTCTTTAGATTTCTTTAACTTTATACTCTAGCTAGTATAGCTTTATGTTTATATCTATTACTATTAATACGTCTAGTAGTACTAGTTTAAGTAATAATAATATTACAGACAGTAATAAGAAAGTAACTATACTTAAGAAACTAAAAGAGCTAGTAATAACAGCTAATAAGGCTTTAAAATAAAAACATATATTTAAGCTTAAAAAGAAGTATTATAAGTAAATATAGAATATATTAGCATAGGCCAAGGCACAGGCTAAAAAGTAAGAATAAAAATATAAAATTATATAAATAGATTTAGAGTATCTACCCGCGTGAGTGAGTAAGGCTTAGCAGCTAGAGATATTAAAAAAAGCTAGAGACTCTAATATCTTTAATAGTCTTTAATAGTATCTAATATACTTTTAGTTAGTATATAATATACGCACGGAGGATCTACTATAAGTATAAGATATTAAATAGTTTATAATTACTTTTAATTCTTTATAGTTACTCTAAAATTAAGATTTATATTTTAAGTGAAATAGTTTAATACTATTTTATTAAATCTTAATTTATTATATTATTTCTTTTTATCTTTACTGAGTTAACTAACTTCTACTAAGTCTAACGAGCTATCTGATCTGGAAGTGAGGGAACTGATTAACCGTTACAACAATCAGTTAAACGGCTTATTACCAGTATAATTTACGTTAGTAAGTTAGTAACTTATAATATTATAATTATCATCTTAAGAGAGTAAAAAAAGCCGTTAGATAGATTCTAATAACTAATTATTAAATATCTATAATAACCTATTATAAAGACGAATAAGAACTTTATTTGTTAGAAGAAAGTAATAGTAAAGAGAAAGTTATAGTAAAATTTTTATCTATAACTAGAAGTATATCTAGAGATACTAAGAGTATATAATAAATTATCTAAAAATAAAAAGCAGCTATTATAGAGTTATATAATACCTTAATAAACCTATAATAATAAGTTAGAATAAATTAGGGAAAAGAAATAGTAAAGATATAGTCTCCTAAGAAATTTAATAGTAATTAGAATAAACTTAAGATCTTTATAGCAATCATAAACCTCTACTATTATTTTAATTAAAAGTTATTTCTAATTAACTAGGATTAGATTCTAGTAGCTGGTATAAATATAATAGATAGAATTATATAATAATTTAAACTACTAGTAAGAAATTACTTAGCTAATAGAGACTTTAACTTAAGAGTAGCAGGATTAGCTAATTATAATAATAATATATAATAAGCCTTTAAGAGTTATAAATACTTCAAATAGGAAATAATTATTATCTTTAGGGAAAATAATAAAGAAACTAAAGTAATTTAAAAGCGTTAGTAACTTAAGCAGCAAATATTAGCAGCTAATTATATAATAGAGTTTAAATAAATTTAATTATAACTTAATTAAGTAGACTAACCACTAGTTATGATATACTATAAAGGATTAAAAAACAGAATTAAGAATAAGATTTCTAAAGGAAAATAGCTAAGTACCTTGCTAGAAATTATTAAATAAATAGTAACTATTAATAATTACTAGTACTAATAAGAGTAAGAGAAAAAAGTTTATAAAAGATTATTAATCTATATATCTAAAAGAAATAGAAAAGATAACTAAACCTATAATAAAATAGACATTAATATTAAACAAATATTTATTAGAAAGGGATAAGGAAAGTAAGCTAAGAAATAAATAAAACATTATATATATAAAGCCTATTTAAGATATAATAAACAGAAACATTTTATTAAGAATTATAAATAATAATAATTAGATATTAAGAAAGCTTATATTTAGATTAAAGTACTTAAAGAGATTAAGGTCACTATAGTTTAAGTAGAACAAGTAAAAGATATAATAATAAAAGAAATAATTATAAAGAGAATTTAAAGAGAATAGTGCTAGATATATAAAAGCTATATATATCTTAAATAAGAATACAAGATTCCGTATTAGTAAGTTAAAAATTATCTAGTAGAATAACTTAGTAATATAATTACTATAATATAAAAAGCAGCAGTTTAATAACACAATACTAAGACTAAGAAAGAAATATAATAATTTTATAAAATTATAGAACAGGATGGCGGACTTGTTACAAACGGTAACAAGAAGACAACTGCACCCGAGGAGCTGAAGGAATTGGCAACAACGGCCAATAAAGCTCTAGAATGGAAACGTATGTTCGAGCTTGAAAGAAAGAATTGTAAGCAGGCACGGGACGCATTGGCACAGGCTAAGGCAAGGGCCAAGAAGCGAGGACAGAGATACGGAACCATGTGGACGGATCCGGAGCATCCAGAATATAATACCATTAATATAATGATCCAGCAGGACGATCTATTAGGAATTGAACGATTATGTCTTGAAGCATAAGAATAGACTCTACATACACCGAAGGTATATAGGTCGTAATAAGAAAGATCTAAGAAAATCACTAGCAAAGAAAGTACTGACACAGAGAATGAATAAGATAAATCTGATACCGTTAATATTAAAGGAATTCGCGGAATCAGATCTGCATTCGAAAAAACTGTAGATTAACAGTGATAAATGTTAGAAATTGCTTCACAGGGGACAAAGGACATAGGATTTGTCCGAAATGCACGTATCGCAAGATAAGTAAGAAATCGAGTGAAAAGAATAGGAAAAGATTGCTTATAGACAAATTGCAACTACAAATAAAGTAGTATCCAAGCCAACAGAAAGGATAAAGAGAATCCACGCATCTAATGACTAGAAAGGTGCACGAAAAAAAGAGAATGAGAATAATCATGATCATCAATAGTTACCAGTGACGAACAAATTACTAAAGGTTATTCTATGAATCGGTAAAAGGAGACCTCTAGAGCAGGAATTAAGATAGAAAATTAGGAAATATCATGTAATACTGATCACCAACCAGACGAATCAAATCAGTACTGATCTAAATAAATTTGAGGCGAATACATCAACCGACGACTACAGGCAACGAACTCGGCAACTTCGAAAACTTAATGAAGTCAAAGAAGCAGCTAGAGAAGTTTCTGTTGTTAGTAAAGAATAAGTTTCGCAAGTATTAAGAATTTCCGAACAACGTATAGCGACAACGTCAAGTGATTAGGACAGTAAGGATCCAATCCCAGGGACAACCGATCCATCAAGGAATGGTCACCAAGTTTGGTAGCGTATCGAGACGGATAATACAAGTACGGTCGACGATCCTAGGCTAGGATTAATCAATTTTTTATTGAAGATTAACTTTGCTGTCATCTCCAGATACCGACGGTACTTCCAGAATTCAAGTAGAGATAATGGCAGCTTAAAGAATCCTCCCGACATAAAAGCGTCAAAGGGGGGGAGTTAAATAAGACTGAACGACAATGTCCAAATAATTCCGCAGCGCATTGAGATACTACCGACGAGGAATAAGAATCTACTAAATAACGCGTGAGAATTAAGGAGACCTACATGAAGGTCAACACCTATTTCTAGGACGGTACTGAAGAAGAAGTGATGATGAAAGAAGGCTGCTCATTTCAAGAACAAACAGAAGCATCATCCAACAATATCTGCAAACTATTAATCAATGATCTTAGATAGGTTGACGAAGAGGATGAGAGAACTCCCACCATCAATGTTACAATGTTCAACGATTGAATGATTGCATTTAATATGACCATTATTCGGCAAATTGACTAACAACATTGCCAATTAGTCAAGGGAGTGAAGGTCTAGTCTATCGAGCAATCTGAATCATCTTCAATCAATTGAGTCATCTCTATTCTTCTTCGCTATGTCATTCAATTCCAAGTTGTCTTATCATAATTTGATAAAGTGAACTCCACACTTAGAATTAAAATCTCATTGATGTTTCTTAGTTTTCATTGGCGCTCGGCAGGCTGCGGAGTATGAATATCATCTAGGAAGCACGCATGTAACATATGATCAACCTTCATACAACCTATGACGGTCTCCGACAATCTCTACAGTCTCGGAGACCGAGGGAGACTGTAGAGACCGACGGTTCGGAACTGAGTAGTGCACCCA